>OZ038401.1:18680161-19269985 GCA_964036045.1 Eutreptiella sp. 'Long Island Sound 2002' | reverse complement strand
CTCGCATCTGGGGGTTGAGGGAAACATTGGGCCGGACCAGCTGGCAGAGCTGGGGATGGGGTCCCATCCCAATAATTGTCCGTCAGCGCTTAACCGGCAAAGGACAGAGCTGCAGTGGGAAGCCCTGGGGTTGGTGGCACTAAGTACGGACAGTGAGGGAGAGGTACGGGAAAGTGGGGATCATTCCATGGGTCAGTGGACAGCAAGTCATCGGTGTCATCAGAGGAGCAAGCAACAGGGTCGCTGTTCAGCACGGTGTCATTGACACTCGTCGGGAAACGTCACTAGCGTTGGAGACAGAGAGCTAAGTATCAAGGGATTCGGAGTTTAGAACAAATGTGAGCGATACACGCGAGGCTAAGGCCAGCAGGTGGGAGCAGGTGGGAGCAGAGGGGTAATCAAGAGTAACTCCAACACCTATGCTGGACATGCTAGGCAATGCGATATAATCTGTGCCGGCACCATATTTGTGGAGAATCTATGACAGCGCCTCACACCACCGTATTCATGACTATGCACTGAGAGTTTCCCAGCCCCTGAAATCTCCTCACCTGACACTCGTTCGTTCGCTAACTGGCATGTGGGCTCAAAAATTCTGAGAAGAGCTCTCCTCGTAGAACACCCCGTACCCCGCCTGCATCCAGCCGCAAACATGCTTGGAGGACCCATCAGTATATGCTACCACCCACCCCTGGCAGCTCCAGCACCTCCTTCTTTGTAGCATCTTGATGCCTGTGTGGGGGGCACTCAGCTCAGTCCCTGACACCAACAAGCCCCTTGGCCTTTTGGGCCCTGTGATGGGGGGGTGGGGGGGGGGGGGGGGCAGGGGTGGGTCCCAGGTACCCCAACATACATACCTCAAAATGATCCCCTCGTCGCACTGTTCATTTTGAACACACATGTGTGGGGTTGTTGAAAAAAGGTTTTACTCCTTGGGGGTAAGGTCCCAGCAGCCAGGTTTGGGGGGCTGCATGGGGGAGGTCAAGGGTCGGAAACAATTTCATGTTTTGCATACATATTTGACTTCCCCACGATATTCTGAGCATTTTGAGTATACAGAGAAGGAATAAAAAGAAAAAATTAACCCCCCACCATGTGCTGAAAAGAAATTCTGGCGCCTTTGGAGAGTTGGCGCCCCTCTCCTTCTGTTGCATGGTGATCGCCTCGCTAATCCGCATGAGGTTTGTGCTCGCCAGAATTGCCATCGCCATCACTTCCGCCTGTTCCGGGGCTCCTCCACCTGACCCCCCCCCCACCCCCCACATCAGAAAATTGTTTTCGGGAAAAATATGAAATTCATCAAAGGGGCCCGAAATTGGAGGTCGATTTCAGGTACACAAATTTTTTTTGGCCTCTGACCAGACTTTGTTTATAAGGGGGATCAATGGTCGGTTCCGATAGACTGAATGTCCCCGCCATAGACAATTCCAGCCATTAGTCCAGCAGTACTGCGAAGTCCAATCAATGCACGTGTCCCCTTCTTGGTTGGGGTGCTCCACTATGTAAAGTACAGTGAGGCGTTTCTTGCGGTTAGCTCTGCAGGTCACTTGATTTGTTTATAAGGGGGGGGGGGGGTCTTTTGCTTCTGAGACCCACATACCCCAAAAAAAAATCGACCCAAAATTGGCCGAGGGAAAACCGAATTTGAATAAGCGGCCACTTTGTGGGACCAACCCAGACCCCCCCCTTTTGGTATTAATTCCATTCAAACAAAGCTTGCCTCTGCCCCCCCCCCCCCCCCCGTGTATGGGTCACGGTCGCCACAAAGCCGTGGCCTGGGCCGGTCACCTCCATTGAGGGAATCCGACTCGTTCAGAGATGCCTTCCTGAATGCCGCTCTGAAAGGCTGGCATGATCCCTGCTCCAGATATAGGACACATGCCAACTTGCCCCTATAGGCTAATTCTTTCAACATCTATCCTCTGCCAACGCTTGCAGGCAGCCCCAACTGCAGTCCAACTGCAAACCCACAGACCCGAACCTCAACGTGCCATGCATCCTCCATCCACCAGGCTAAACTGCACACGCGCATGATGCATTGCTGTGCAAAGCACCAATACCTGTCCAAACATCTCCTTTCCAGATTGGATAGTCATCACCAGATCTGCTGATGATTGAACACCCGTCCAGTGACACAAGGTCACTGGTATGCCTGTCTTCAGCACCTGGACAAATCAGCAGAGTAATCAAGATGACCCACAAAAAAACTGCAGCGCAAGCTGCATCCTTCAGCCGCTAGTGCTTGCTTGCCATTGATTACACCCCATCATTCAGCACCCTACACAGCGCAAAGTAAATGTGGGAGTGTGTGAGTTACATCCAACAAGACAGTGCAGCTGCTTTAATCAACCAATGACAGAATGCAAAATTGAATCTTCAACTCACCCTGTACCTGAGGACAGATGTGCACACCTACCTACCCCCAATGTGCACATCAAATGAACACAGGCATTCAGCGCCTTCAAATATTGACATTTTATCTGATGGTACCTTCCAAAATACATCCAGGTAGTCATTCTTGAGTGGAGTCTGCAGGGATGGAGCTAGCACCAAAACAAAAACCCACCCCATTCTGTAAATAACTTGCCTGACTGTGCATCCCGTCGTTTAGACGCATGCTGGATTTAGAACAAGAACATGAACCAAATGGGACTGAAACTAGTGGCAGATCAGCGCCTTGTACCACCTAAGACAGGTTCACTGGCAAACACCCCTGGATTTGTTCTCTTGTGCAAAATTTTGTACCATTTCAAAAGACACCTTTTCAACCTCTTCCATGGACTGGCATGCAAAGTGCAGCACGCATGGAGATCCCCACTTGGGATGTGCCAATAAACTGTATGCCCCACAGCCACACAGCATGACACTCCACACAAAACGCTGTGACGCCTAGTTCAAGCGAAAAAAGCAACTGGACTGCACCTGGGTTGTGCCGACTTGTTTATGGTCCATGCTTTTCCTTCTGTGGAATTTTCTGTATCCTTTTTGTCTTGTTGGTTGATTTTGCTGCCTGTCCTTCAGATACACGTAGCTCCGTGGTGAGCACCTTGTACGATAGGCAACAACGTTAGACATTATTTGCCATGCACCACACAACACGACACAACACAAACTTGCACAATGTTGGCAATTGACACTCAACAACCTGGTGTAAATGCTATGAAAATTAATGGGGGATACCAAAGGGAACAATCACACTGGTAGCTGCACACATGGATGTACAGAGGACTTGCCAACAGGACATGATCTCCTGCTTACCTAGCAATGGATTCCTAGTGGCAGTTGTACATGCACATGCACATGGCGATCTACGGATGTTTTGTGCAGTGAAAAGTGTGAATGTACTGGTGCTTCATTCTGCAAGTCAAGGATCCCATCCCCAATCTCTTTACACTTTTCAGCTTCTGAAAGGATAAAGGCAAACCAATGGGGGGAAATGTGGTGATTCTTTTTTTTTTTGAGCTCCTGACGCTCAAGGTGTCATTGAGTGTACTCGGGAGAACCCCGGATAGTAGAGGTCCATTTATGTCCAATACCCCTTGGGACCCCCCGCCCCACACCCAAATGGGGTGAAAACCACAGAAAGAGGGGCTAAAACATGCTTTACATAGGATATTTGATCGTTTTGGATGGTCAAAGTATCAAAAAAATCCGTTCCGGAAAGTTCCATTTTTGAGCTGCCGAGGCTGGAAAACTGCATAAGCAGGTTCTAGACCCCTTGGGACCCCCCCCCCCCACCCAAATAGTGTGAAAAACACATCCCATTGATCCCCCCACCCAAATGGGGTGAAAAACACACAAAGAGGGTCTAAAACTTTTTTTGACGGAATCCATAAGTTCAAAGAGTACTCAAGACTATGCTTGGGAAAGTGGGCGACTCCAGCATATGATACAATGGATCCCCGCAACGCGGGGCACATGGCAAAGACCCACAGTTCACATGCGTATACCAGAGGGCTCTCTGATGCGGTAGGCTAAACCGCCACGCCATATGGCAGGCCTATAATGAGTTAAGCAGGGAGAAAAGACATGCTGGATCACGTGTGTGCCATTCCCCACAGGTCCTCAAGGGTGACAAGCTTTCATCGCTTTGTAGGGGCCATGTCCGGTGGTGGGCGTTGGCCCAGGATATCAGCCCTTGTGCGGCACTGGCATTTAGGCAGAGGCAACTCCACCCAGTGGGCGGCGCGCTCAGATGCCCACAATTGGCTCATCACCGAAAAGAGCTGAACCCTTCGGTTATGCCGTTGGTAGTGCCGGTCTGCGGAGGTGGTCCACACTCTAGCACATCGCAGAATGGGGTGCCAGTGCCGTGATTGCCGCACCAGATCATCTAGCACGTCGCGGTATGAATCCATCAGTGAGGCCCCGAGAACGGCACGCTGATGTAGAAACCAAGGCTGGGCCAGATACTACATCGCCGAGGCAACCTGCCGTGCCCTTGCGTCTGCAGCAGTGGAACAGAGGCACTGGTCGAGATATTTCACCGCCCATGACCTAGTGTGGTACAACTGCGGCCGGTCCCATGTGCGCACCGCTCTACGGTGGGACGTCTCTTGAGAGGCGCGGCCATCCCGCCGCAATGTTCTCTCCCGGGGCCCTAGATACCCTACTTGATTGCGGAGGACAGAGTCCGTGGGGTTAGGTCGTACAGCTCGTGGGCGCAGCTTTGTGTACCATGCCGGCACCGCTGTGGATAGCGTGGGCGGCACCTGTGGGTCGCGGGGGGGCATGGTGAGTTGGCCGCGCAGTTGGCATACGCCATGTAGGGCGTGGTACTGGTGCCAGGGCACACGCTCCCTGAGGTCTACCCGCAGTGCTCGGAGGATGTGGTCCCATAGGGACTGTGGTATTCGAAGGCAAGAAACATGGTGTAGGTCCGGCGTTGACGCCATGTTCCACCATTCAGTTACCGTATCTTGCCATGGTCCCCAGGTGCTAAGCCACATGTTGCGAAACGCGACTTTCCAACGCATGCGGGGGGCATTTGGGGGTGGTATGGTCCCACGGCGCGCCCGTCCCATCCCATCGTACCTGGCCCCAGAGCCATTTAACCCAGAGCATGCGTCGGTCCCCGCGCATCGGCAGCCAAGATACCCAGTGCGCACCGTCGAAAGTGACAACACGCCTCCACTGGAGGATCCATTTCCGCACCGGAGTGGGGGTGGGCCCGCCGCATATTGCAATATCTTCGGGGCGCCGGGGATCGTAATCTTGCACGGGTAGGCGCGTGGCCATCGTGGCAAGCAGGTCTACTTCCCCATTGCGCCGGATTTGTTCGCGTTCCTGCGCGTTGCAGGCCTCCGTTTCAAGGCGGTGGCTGGTGATCCACTACGCGGCGGCGCGTTTGTGTTGCACCTCGTCACACACTTTGTGGCGGATGTCGGCGTCGGAACATTCGTGCATGGGACGGCGGTGAGCACATTTTGTGACGGCCATGTTGTCGATATATTGAGTGTCACGGTTGGATGCGATGGCTGCGCCAATGGCTGCTCCGTACATTTCAGCCCTGTAGGATTGCTGTGGGCCCGCGGATGCGAAGAGGCCCTTTTGTCACTGTTGCGCCGGCAACCTGGTATTCCGAGCCCGCAATCTCAACTGTTTGAAGACTGCCGTTGGAGTATAGGGACGTTCCGGTTGGCGGTTGCTGGTTTGAGTAGCACGGTATGCCCGCGATGGTGACAGGGCGGTATCCCGCGGGCACCATGCCCGCCGAGGGGTCTTCGTGGCACCGGTGTGGGGCAATGTAGTGGCGCGTGTGGAGGGCATCCCCCACCTGTTCTTTGCGGGCTGGCAGGAGGACGCCGTCATCGGGGCTTTCGCTGTCGATGAGGTTGGGCCCCCCCGGCCGGCCACGGCGGAAGTGCTGTGTGAAGTGCGGTGCGAGCACCCAGCTGGGTGAGTATAGCCAGGTAGTTGTGGATTTTTTTTTTTAATCAAAAAGGCCAGTTCACAAGTGCCAGGGGTCACAGTGGACCAAGTTCGAAGTAAGATACAGATTTCGGCGAAGCCAGGGTAAGCATACGGGCTGCAGCTCGTGACTGTGCCCCCATGGTGTCCCATTGAGGTTGGTGTAGTCATGTAAGTGGTACTTCCCACTCATTCGGGTCCCAGTGCGTTTTGTGGCGTTTCGGTAGCGGTTGTAACGGGACTTCCCACAAGGTGGGGTCCCAGTGCTCCCGCGGCCGCTTCCGTATCAGGTATATCGTCTGTCGGGCTGGTCGGGTTGTTTGCCAGTATTGTGATGTCTTGTGTTTGCAGGCGTCTTGGTAGTACTGTGCCATGGCAGTCAGGTGTGTCTGCTGCTGCCACATGTAGGTCGCTTGTTGATGGTGCAGGTCAAGTAGCTTGGCAGTGCCTGCACTCAGCCTCCAGTAGCGGTCATTGACCATCAGTAGCAGTTTTGCGTCAGTGTACCACAACCTTGTGTCTTCCTTCGCTTGTTCGTACCATTGCCTACGTATTTGGTACAGGTGTGCATGTGTGTCGTGCAGTCGTTGTGTTTGTCTCTGTTGGTCGACTAGTTTTACGACAAGCCTGTGGTAGTCGGTTTTTGCCATCAGTGTGTTGGTGTAGCCCATGTGTATCGTGCGCAGGTGTTGTCGTGCCATCGCCTCCATGTGTGCTTTGTGGTATATGTCCCGTGCTTGCTGTGCGTGTTCGTTTGCCAGCCTGTCTGTGGTTGTCTTGTACTGTTCCCACCGCTGTGTGTCAACGTTGAGGCGCTGACGTTTCTTTATGTGGTCGGCTGCCCCTGTGTTAGTGGCTCGCGCGACGAACCATGCCACTGCTTCACTATCGCCCGCGTTGCGTGCATCTTGTAACCATTGGCCGGGGTCGATTGGGTCAGCCGTTGCGTCCTCGGCCTTACGTTTGCGTTTCGCGCCGCACCACGTGGGCGCCCCGACTTGGTTCCGTAGGTTTTGGGGCGTTTGCCAGGTAGTTGTGGATACGCACCGCTCGGGAGGGTAGTTCTTTGCTGAGGTCGCAGCCAATGGATCCCGGGCGCGGGCGTAACGTGTTCTGTACCATTGTGATGAAGCGTGCCCTGTGGGCCCAGAACAGTTGGTGTCACCCCATTCCGCCCAGGCGGTGAGGGGAAGTGACATGGAGGACGTTGTATGATTTGTGAACGTCGACCTTATTGAGTCCCGTGCCCTCCTCCATAAGCACGAACCGCAAGCACATGGAGTCCATGGCTTTGAACATGGAGTCGTTGGGGAGAAACAAGGCGCGGTACGTCCACCGTGGGATCAGGACAGTGTTCGGCAACTGCACCCGCTCGAAAGCGCTCAATGGCAGGTATTGGTATTGCGCCAGATCAGCTGCTACCGTCCCCACGAAGTCATCACGTGCCTTTTGTTCCCAGGTCAGATGTGCCAGAAGGTGACCAAGGTAGTGGAAGATAGGGGGATGCAGCAGCAATCACGCATCGCCCTATGTGATGGCGTCCTTGGTCGGGGACTCTCTTCGCGCCATACCCTGACGGCGGGAGGGTGGGGCCCAACGGTACACGTGTGTCTTTGAAGCGTTCGTCTTGAGGCCCAGTGTGGCAGACAACTGACTGATGCGCTCCGGGACGCGTTGCAACTCACGTTGGTTCGGGAAGATTATGGCGATGTTGTCAACATAGGCCAGTATGGTGCTGTTGGGAAATTCCCTAGTGAGAGTCTGGTGGAGGGCCTCATACACCAGAACAAAAAGGGCTGGGGACAGGGGCACCCCTCCTTGATGCGACGGCGTAACGGAAAGCGGAAGTCTCCCTACACCCCTGTGTTGTGTGCGTAGATGCTGGCCACCATGTTGTAGATGCGGGCCGGGGTTCCAATCAGCCAGAGTCCGTAGGTGAGGCACTCATGGGGCATGTTGGGGTAAGCTTTTGCAATGTCTAGGAGGCATACCGGAGCTCCGTCCCCGTATTGGTGTAAAAGCATCGACGTGTGGAGGGCTTGTTGCGATGTGGTATAGCCTCGCCTACATCCTGCTTGGGGGTCGGAGAGTGCTGCGTCGATGGGCCCTCGCAGGGTGTCCAATATGAGGCGGGCCAGAATGAACTGATGGGCCGCTAACTGCGGGCCGCCTCGGGGGGGGCCAAACTTGTAGATCATGGCTATTTTGGCCTGCAGCCAGTGGTGCGGCACGTCGCCGCTTTCCCACACATGGCGCACCGCGATGTAAAGGTCCCATTGTAGTTCCCTAGGTAACCACTGGTACAGGTGTGGTGCCACGTAGTCCATGCCTGCCGCCTTGTTCTTGGGTTGGTGTAGCGCTTTTGTGAAAGATTGCCAGGAGGGAGGATCGGGGCTTACGGGTCGGCCTGGTTTTAAGACTTGTGATAGAAGAGCCATGGCCTCTTCCGGTCTCCATGGTGGGTCTCCCGCGAAGTGCGGAAGATGTTCCGCGGCCGAGGTCGTGTCAGGCTGGTCGTGCGGAAGGGGCCGATCAGCCACCACTTTAGGGCATTGTAGAGAGTAGAGCGGCTGCGTACCGCGCATTTCCGGAAGCGTCTCAAGTGTCGTTGGGCCCGTTTCATATTACAGGTCGCCCTGTGGTGTGCCCAAGCCTGCTGGGCCCTCTTGGAGGTAGGGTTGCGGTGCAACTCGTCAGCCAGCTGTTGTTCAACCGCGTCCTGAACTGGCTATGGCCATGAGGCAACGGATACTAGGCTGGCATACGCCCCCGTGTCACAAGCACATGGTCATCACCACTCAGTTCCATGTTTTGCCTTGCTGCACTGCAGCGCAGACCAGTTCAGTACCACTCCAGGTGGCTTTTGATTGAACTGGCTATGGGCGGGGGGGTGCTTGTACAGAGCTGGACGTTGCGGCATTGATGGCGTTCGCCCTATCCAGCGGGTGCATGATGTGATCTTGGTTAGTCGAGTGCGCCATGCACCATTGGGACATGTGGCGCGAAACTTGCGAAATAACGAGGAGGGCCAGGGCGACACATTGCCGTTGACCGGCGACAGCGCCGGCCGCGGTCCCAATGGATTCATTACTGTGACTGTGACCGCTTTTTTTTTGACGAAGCTGCAATAGTTCTACAGCAGTACGAGTCAATCTCGGGATCTAAGTACACTCTCAGGACATACCATACCATACTGTGACTCTAACCGCTTTGTGGTCACCCGCATGGGGAAAGTCGATGGTGTCCGCAGAGATGGGGGGGGTGAATGTTCCATGCCGCGGGAGAAAACAGGATAGCGTCCAAGCGAAGGAAGTGAGCATCCTCTAAGCGGTCACTGCGTGCACGTCCCCTTAAGACGGCTCTGGGCCTAGGTGCACATGTGGTGTGGTGTGGTGCGGTGCGGTGTGGTGCGGTGCAGTGCGGGTGTGATGTGGTGTGGTGTGGTGTGGTGTGGTACATTCCATCCCAAATCCAAAAACCAACTAAGATTGTGGACGAAAAACATGCATGTTGCGCCATGCCAACAGGCAGAGGCAGATCCGGGGAACACTTTAAACTTCAGTTTCTACGGAAACTACAGTTCCATCCAAAACCACTGACAAGTGTTCGAGATTGTCCGGCACTTTAGACACATGGTCTGAGACAGCACATTACCATCCCCTTATCCCTGAGGAAGTTGTGGGTGATGACGGCGATGTATGTGCCCTTTGTTGCACCAAGTCTGACCCTGAAAAGATGTCCATGTGTAACAAGTGTGAACTGCAATATTATACGGATTGCATTGGCACGCACACATGTGACAATGTGACATTTCTTTAATTCGGCAATTGTGTCATGTTGTGCACACAAGTTGCGTATTCTCAATTTGTCATTAGTTGACAAGGAAAAAAAAGACGGTTGTGTGTTGTTGAGGGTGGCAACCAATGCGCCATTCATGGCTTTTCCACTTTTGCATGATGTGTGTTATGTGAAGGGAAGGTAGTTTGCAATTTTCTTGAGCTGGGGCAGTTTGGGTCACCTAATTCTAAGGGAGTTTCCAAGGGTTGTGCCGGGTGTCAAAACTTCCTTGCGTGTTGTGGCCGCTATGTGTGTATTTGGACCTGGGTCCTGAAGTACCTTTTTCTTGTATATAGACCCCCTAACCCATGGCGGGGGTCCCGGGTCCCAGTCGCCCCCATCATCCTTGTCCTCCTATGTAGGTGCAGTCCATACATGTGCAAGTACATGTTCCTACAGACCATATGGGGGGTACCGTACTTGTCTTTGAATCAAAAATTGCTGCAAATGAAACAGAGAAAAAGAGAAAAAGAGTGGATGTGGTGGAAATGAGCAAAAAAGTGTGCAAACCCACGGGGGGGGGGGGGACTACAACCGGCCCTGATGCGACACCCCCCAGCTATGAGTCAAAACTTTTGGGGGGGGTTCAGCCGTGGGGGGGGGGGGGTTCCAAGGTGAGGGGGGCCTACGCGCAACCCACTACTACCACATGCATACCTCCGGGGGGGATGTGTGTTTGGGGCAGGTTTGGGGAAGCTGCTGGTGGCTGTTGTGAAGCAGGGGCTGCAGATGGGCAAGTGTGTCCACATTGGTTGTGGTGATCGTTCACTTTGCAACAAACGACATTTGTTGGGCGCCTCGTCTTGCTAATCTGGCGCTCAAAACATGGATGGTTTGATGAAAGGGAAGCATGCACAAAAAAAACTTCGGCGCCATTGGCACCATGGCCCCAACACCACTATCTCTCAAAACCCGGGGTGGGGGGGGGGGGGGCTGGGGGGGTGTCGCATACAAGGACTGGGCCCGGCCGCCCCCCCCCCCCCCCCCCGTGTGCAAACCAAAGCAAGCAGACCAAAATCAACCTCAAACCCTGTCCTAAACACTTCCTAAACACACATGACATGGATTGTGCCAAGTGAAAACTTTTGTCACCACATGCGTGAGGGTCAATACACTCAGCGCAACAAATCATTGCCATCACCACAAAGTGTTCTAGTATGCTTGTGAGCACAATGCACAAACATGAACGTCATAAAGGGGGTGACTAACCTGGTACTAAAGCTACAAACAAAATGGTTGCAAAACCCGTGCCTTTTCAAGGTCTCCAACAAGCAAAGTAACAATCGGGCCACATTACCACAATAGTACCCCCCCCCCTTTGTAATAGCTACGCCAAAGGACGGAATTAATACGGTCCCTACGCCTACTGTAGCTATTACAAGGGCGCGGCATGCGCACGACACATACCCCCCCCCCCTTTGTAATAGCTACGCCAAAGTACGGAATTAATACGGTTCCTACGCCTACTGGAACTATTACAAGGGCGCGGCATGCGCACGACACATACAACTACCGACAGACACGTGAGAGAATGCATGGTATGAGTGCACCTCCGGCTCCGGGGATGGGGACGGTGATCGGATGGAGAACTCGGTTTTTGAAAGGGGGGCACAGGGGTGTGTGACCACCTGCCCACCCTTCATGTACTCTAACACCGCAAACACGTCCCCCTTCTCTGATGGCCCCTTCATTGTGGCATCCACATGCTCACCGGTGGAACGTGTGACAATCACTGGACGCCCAGGTTGAAAAAGAGAAGATTGCATGGTGAGCTGGTGCAAGAAAGGGGGATATAGTACACAAATATCCCCCAAATCAGAGCTATGTGGGTTGAAGTGGGCAAACACTCACAACAAATGTGTCCATGACCCTATGTAGCTAGCAAATTTGTCACCAAACCCATGTGTTATGCGGCTGCACTACATTTGTACCGAATTAAAATTAGGTACCAAATTAATACGGTCCCTACGCCTACTGTAGCTATTACAAGGGCGTAGCTATTACAAAGGGGGGGGGGGGTACAACTACCGACAGACACGTGAGAGAATGCATGGTATGAGTGCACCTCCGGCTCCGGGGATGGGGACGGTGATCGGATGGAGAACTCGGTTTTTGAAAGGGGGGCACAGGGGTGTGTGACCACCTGCCCACCCTTCATGTACTCTAACACCGCAAACACGTCCCCCTTCTCTGATGGCCCCTTCATTGTGGCATCCACATGCTCACCGGTGGAACGTGTGACAATCACTGGACGCCCAGGTTGAAAAAGAGAAGATTGCATGGTGAGCTGGTGCAAGAAAGGGGGATATAGTACACAAATATCCCCCAAATCAGAGCTATGTGGGTTGAAGTGGGCAAACACTCACAACAAATGTGTCCATGACCCTATGTAGCTAGCAAATTTGTCACCAAACCCATGTGTTATGCGGCTGCACTACATTTGTACCGAATTAAAATTAGGTACCAAATTAATACGGTCCCTACGCCTACTGTAGCTATTACAAGGGCGTAGCTATTACAAAGGGGGGGGGGGGGGTACAACTACCGACAGACACGTGAGAGAATGCATGGTATGAGTGCACCTCCGGCTCTGGGGATGGGGACGGTGATCGGATGGAGAACTCGGTTTTTGAAAGGGGGGCACAGGGGTGTGTGACCACCTGCCCACCCTTCATGTACTCTAACACCGCAAACACGTCCCCCTTCTCTGATGGCCCCTTCATTGTGGCATCCACATGCTCACCGGTGGAACGTGTGACAATCACTGGACGCCCAGGTTGAAAAAGAGAAGATTGCATGGTGAGCTGGTGCAAGAAAGGGGGATATAGTACACAAATATCCCCCAAATCAGAGCTATGTGGGTTGAAGTGGGCAAACACTCACAACAAATGTGTCCATGACCCTATGTAGCTAGCAAATTTGTCACCAAACCCATGTGTTATGCGGCTGCACTACATTTGTACCGAATTAAAATTAGGTACCAAATTAATACGGTCCCTACGCCTACTGTAGCTATTACAAGGGCGTAGCTATTACAAAGGGGATCAATGGTCGGTGCTGATCGACTGAATGTCCCCGCCATAGACACTTTCAGCCATTAGTCCAGAGGTTCTCTCACAGATGCATGTGTCCCCTTCTTGGTTGGGGTGCTCCACTATTCAATGTACAGCAAGTAGGTACAAGGTTTCAATCAGCGGTGCCAGTGGCAGCTGCATTTGTTATATAACCTGTGGACGGCGAACCACTAAAGATCAATACCTGTGTGTTGCTGAGCTAGATGGTGCATGAAAAACAGCCACGCCCTCAAGCTGCGTCTGCGTTGATGTGTCGCAGTGAATCACAGGGCCGTATAGCCTGATGCACTCCTTCGGCCTAACCATACGGCTTTCTGTTCTCCTGCTGGAGGGGAAAAGGGGAGGTAGTCAACAACTACTGGCTGAGGCGTCGTTTTCTCGTGTCGCTAACATCAGTGCTGTAGGCACTGTCATTGTCACTGTCGTCGTCGGCGGTGACGGTGTCAGAGTCGCTATAATCTGATATGGTACCCGACTCGTCAGAGTCAGATAAAGGCTCCAGGTCTAGTGATCTGAGGATGTCACTTGCAGTGACGGAGGAAAAACGTACTGCTGCTGGAGATTGAAAGACAATTTTTCATGAGACCTCAGACAGATCATGTGTTGACGTAGCTGCAAAACGTGCCTTCTTGAGAGGGGTAAACCGTGGTGGTGAAAAATCAGAAAAGGTGCTTGGTGTGTGCAGTATGGGGTGTAGTGGGCTGGAGAGGCGGCCTAGGTCCGCCAGCCGGTCTGCTTCGTTGTTGCCCTCCACTGTGACGTGGGACGGGACTTTGACCCATTTAATGGTTTTGTCTGGCTGGCTTAGTTCGCTGAGGAGTTGCTCCCAAATTTCAACATTGGACACTGGGCCGGAGGAGCCTGTCCATCCGCGCAGTTTCCAGCGCCTGGCCGCACCGCTCGCACCTAGAATTACGTAGGAAGAATCAGAACAAAAGGCATACCGCCCAGGCGGCAATAATTGAATAGCGCGGAGCACTGCAAAGAGCTCTGCTGTGTTGTTGGTTTGGCGTAAGTGCACTGGAACGTAAGCGGAGATGGACAATAAATCAGAGGAGAAAATCCCATAGCCTGCTACTCTACCAATGCCAGGGACTAACTCGGACGAGCCATCGGTGAAGACTAGCGTGTAGCCTTCGTTGGAAAGTGTGGGAAGCAACTGCTCCAGCTCTGAAGCTCGCTCTTGTTTGCGTTCCAGTCGGCATTGAGCCTTGGCCGCCGCCGGTGGGGGCGGGGGAGGGGGGGGGGGGTGATGATGAGGGATGGGTGTGCGAGGGCTCCATGTTGCAAAGATTCAATGCCCGCAATGAAAAGTTTGATTTGATCCACAGAAATGTGTGTATAGCACCGTGCTTGTGCAAGTGAGCGCAGCACCACCAACCAGCGTTTTAAAAAGAATTGGAAGGTATGACGTGCCTCCGGATGGTATTTTACAGTGCAACGGACCAACCATGAGGCATAAATAGCAGTCGAGGCAAGGATGCCAACAGGGGTTTGAAGTGAGCTGTCTGGTTCACTGTCAATCAGTCGTTGAATACCTAGGACTCCCGAACCCCAATCTGGGAAGCATTTGGCTATGGTGTCATAGGCCACTGGTAGGTACCGACAGTGTAGCAGGGAGTGCCGTAATGTCTCTAGGGAGCCGTCTAGAGGACAACAGGTTTCGAGTGGCTTCCAGTTTGCTTGTCTGTGCCCGACTGGCAGGCGTTGCCACAGTGCAGCATGGACAAAGTCTTTCAAGTCTGAGGGAAGATTGCAACGCCACCATGCTTTCCACACTTTCTGTTCTTGCCTAGGCTCAAAATCATAGCGATAAGATACATAGCTCAGGAGCTTAGTGTCAATCCATTTGACCCAGTGCGATCTGTCTGGGAGTTCTGGGTATCTGTCTGGATACGCCGGTGGCAACGGTGGCTGTGATGTAGCTAGGCGCTGGATGGCCGCCCGGTAGATGGGTTGCCAACTGGGTGCGAGCCGGGAGAAAAGGCTGTCGTCCTCTAGCAGGCTGCCCACTGTTAGGATGCCAGCTCGGATTAGCTGTGGGCAATAGTACGTTTGATTGTGCTGGTTACGAAATGCATGGTGGTGCCAGAGCGGCGTGTCGTAGGCGAGCATAGAAAGGGGTGCTTGTGGAATGTGTTGCTTGAGCAACGAAAAGGCGCGGGCAGACCACGCCAGGTATGGCATGGTGTTCCACACCACGTTACTCCCCATCTGGAAAGTGAATGTAGACGTGGTGTCTAGGACGATTCCATGTTTGATTTGAAAAGGCTGGAAGCCGCTGACAATAGTTGAAGGAATGAGTGAAGAATTGTTCAGGAAACGTGCAAAAAGCGTAGAAAATTGCCAGTGTAGAAATTCCTTAGGTGCAGGCAGCGCATAGCCTCCCTGCTGTTTGGGGAGGGAGAGAATTGGTTGCGTGATGCCCCAGGAATTGAGTCGCAGAGATACGTGATAGATGAGTATGAGTGTAGAGATAACGTTATCGTCAGCAAAGACTGCCCTGGCAGGGTGCACCAGCAGGGGGAGTATCCAGAGCTTCAGGAGTTCTATTCGCTCCGGGAGGGACAGTTCCCATGAACGCATGGAGTAGGCTCTGCCCAGTGCCTTATTTAGTGCGAGGGAAAAGGATTGTTCTGAGGTGACATGTCCCAGCAGGATCCCCAGATATTTGTATGTCTTCTGGATAGGTATGCCCAACTGTGTGAGTGCAGCCTGCAGTTGTGGAGGCCATTCCCCTTTCAGAAGAATGGTTGACTTGCCTTTGTTCATTTTTAAGCCGGTATGTGCAGTGAAGCATGACATTTCTGTCATGATCAGTATCAAAATTGCGTGAGCTTCATCAGGCGGCAGTGTAATGATGATAAGTAAATCGTCTGCATATAATAGAATGGAGACATGTGGTGAAATGGCAGTCAGTTTCAGAGCCAGAGGCGAAATGAGCATTGCAAACATCGAGGGGGAGAGAGGGCAGCCTTGTCTCACCCCCGATGTTGGGTTTATGGGATAATGCTTGAAGGGTATGGGTTGTATGACAGGTATGATCTGAGCCGTGAACAATGCAAGTAACAGTCGTGTGACATCTGCAGGCAAGGTCATCATTTCGAAAAAGGCCTGAGCATAAGCATGGGTGACCGAATCGAAGGCTTTCTGAAAGTCAATAGGAACAAAACAGCCTTGCGTCATGGACGACCAAGAGTCAAACGCCTGCCAAACTGTGTTCTGGATGTAACGACCTTTGATAAAGCCTGACTGGTGCATTGGAGTGACAGCAGAAACAAGGTCTTGCAACTGCAAAAGCAGAATAGCGGACGTCCACTTGTGGCAGCAGTTTTGTAGGACTAGCGGCCTGAGGTCTGCAACTCCCACACTGCCCAATGCTTTGGGGATGGGGTTGAGAATGGCTTGAGACCACTCCGGGTTCAATTCTCCTGTGTTTAAAATGCGCTGATAGATGTCATGCATCAGAGGGACAAAAAACTCTCGGAAGGCTGAGTAGATGGAGGCCTGTGCTCCATCTGCACCTGGTGCAGAGTTTTTGCTGAGGCCGTCCAGTGCGGCCTCCACTAGGTCTTGCGTCGGGGAGCGTACCAGCATGCTCACCATCAGGGGCATGTTTTTGTTCGAAAAAAATTGCGATAGGTAGCGTTTGCATTCCGGGACAGGTGCACCCTCGGCTCCCATGGTTTGCTGCCAGTATTGGACTATCTCTGCGGCGAGTGCCTCTGGTTCCCGTATGATGTGTCCAAATTTGTTTCTCAAATTGTGCAACTTACGTTTGTGCTGAAGTTGCTTGACAAGCCTCCAGACGTCTTGTTTCCTTCTCCAGGGATGCAGTGTGTATGGATCGTCTAACACAGTCCTCAGCTTTTGCAGCACAATTTGTCCTGTTCTGTCTGTATTTTCTTGCTCGGCAAGTGCTGTGAGGATGGAGTAGGCGGATGACGGTGATGTAGTGTTGTAGCCTCGCGAGCGAAGCAAGTCCCAGGCACCTGGCGAGAGCTGTTGCACTGTAGAATCCATAAGGAGTGCTTGAATTTCAGAAAAACCCTGCTCTGCCCTGTGCTTTGCTTCAAAGTGGAGTGCAGAGGAGCGTATGAGGGAGAGCGCATCGGCCCAGCGTGCGTAGCCTTCCGTGGGGATAGCCTCCAGTTTCACCCCAATGGCTGAAACTGTGTCGGCACAGGACAGAAACGTGGTTGGACAGCGTTTCAGCTTGTTGGTGTGACGCTTGAGAGGCGCGATGCGGGCAACAACAACCTTGTGGCCAGAGCCGCCCAAAAATGTGCAATAGCATTCAAGTAGGTTTTGTAGGTAGGAAGAAGGAAGCAAAATGCGATCAATGCGTCTCCGTCTGTCGGGCACAACGGCGCTTTCATTAGGAGAGATGTCGGGCTGTGAGGGGGCCTGAGACAGCCGTGGAAAACCCCAGGTGTAGCCTTCGAGGGGAAGGTCGTTGAGTCGACCTTCATGGAGCGCCCAATAGGCATCAATCACGTGGTGACTGCTGACAAATTCTGCCTCTGCAACACGCGCCTTGACAGTGTCCGGGGGCTCAGACCCCAGATGTGGCGAGGCGACGTCACGAATAGGGAGCATGACGGCTATTACAAAGGGGGGGGGGGGTACAACTACCGACAGACACGTGAGAGAATGCATGGTATGAGTGCACCTCCGGCTCCGGGGATGGGGACGGTGATCGGATGGAGAACTCGGTTTTTGAAAGGGGGGCACAGGGGTGTGTGACCACCTGCCCACCCTTCATGTACTCTAACACCGCAAACACGTCCCCCTTCTCTGATGGCCCCTTCATTGTGGCATCCACATGCTCACCGGTGGAACGTGTGACAATCACTGGACGCCCAGGTTGAAAAAGAGAAGATTGCATGGTGAGCTGGTGCAAGAAAGGGGGATATAGTACACAAATATCCCCCAAATCAGAGCTATGTGGGTTGAAGTGGGCAAACACTCACAACAAATGTGTCCATGACCCTATGTAGCTAGCAAATTTGTCACCAAACCCATGTGTTATGCGGCTGCACTACATTTGTACCGAATTAAAATTAGGTACCAAATTAATACGGTCCCTACGCCTACTGTAGCTATTACAAGGGCGTAGCTATTACAAAGGGGGGGCCTCAATTGGTCGGGTGTGGACCCGCCACTTAGCTCCAGCCGCGCCTGCCTTACGACCTTCATCGCCATCTCAGTTCCATGATTGTCCGTGTCACGCAGACAGTGCTTTGCAGTTCGTCCCGTCCCTCGTCCCTGGATGGGGTAAGAGTCGGGCTGCTTCTACAGGGTTCAGGGCATTGTCGCCTTCGGACTGAGTTTGGGGCGTAGCGTTTGTTGTGTCCCACTTTGGCTCCCACCGTCGCACTGGCATGCTCGCTTGCGCTGGCCCCTCTCGGCCACACACCTGTGTTTCCGGGTCACCTGGTCGTGGGGGGTGGGGCGGTCAGAGGTCACCCTTGTGGGCCACTGCCACCGGCCCTGGGCTATTTAGGTCCTTAGGATTTAAAAACCCCAGTGGGTACTGGCTTTTTGGAGGTCAACATACAGCCATACTGAAGGCTGGGCGGCGCCGAGGCGCCTGCATGTGTGGTGTGTGTGTTTGCGTGTGCGGTTGTTCCTTGTGCCAAGTTCCAGCACTTCTCAGAAGGCGGCCGCTCAAGTGGCAGCGCACCCGGCGTTTGCCGTGAAGGAGGTGGTTCGAGTCCCGGGATCGGTGGTCTCCCACCGATCCCTTCGAATACCGGACGGGACCTCCTGTCGACCTGTTCGAGTACAGGTGGCGGCGCGCATTGCTGCAGGTGTGTGTGGTTCCTGCGTGTCACTTTTTGGGGGTTGGGGCAAAACGGACGAGACCTCCACCCGATCCACCGGTACAAGGGGGGGGGGGGGGGTACCAGAGCCATGAGCAGTGTAACCACTACTATCTTGATTTCCCCTAAGCGGAGAGGAAACAAGTGGCTACATAACCCTGCATCCTTGGGTATCCAAAGCACAGTAGTAGGAATGCAAAATAAGGAGTAAAACCATTGTGGCTCATGGGTCCTCTAGCAAGTGGCCTTGACAGCTTTGCGACACCTCATCTTGGCGCCCAAAAAGTGGCCTTAACAACTGTACGGTACTTTTGTCTAGGCCCTTAAGAAAATGGTATTGACGGCCTTGCGGCACCTTGTGTAGGCCCTGAAATGAGATGGGTGAGAAAACAGGGATGGTAGCAAATGTGTGTTGTTTGCTCACGCTAGTCGATGATACTTGATGCTTCGCTGGCTCAAAGGCCTAGTCGTACTACAGCACCATTTTAGGTAACCAGAAAGCAGATCATTTGGTAGGGACACAACTCACCGCTTTATCATATTTTGTCAGTGCTAGGTAGGCTAGCAAAGTCTTTGGCCAAGTTGTTGCACTGTGTGTGCATTGCGTGCATCTGCTAGGAAACTCACCCAAGATCACCTCCCACCTGTCTGCTAGCACAGCAAAGCAGCAAAGCCCACAAGATAACAACCAACACATGAGGTGGCACATGGGGCCAAGGGCCATATAAGGGGTAGCGAACCTGGCGCCAAATACAAAACTGGGTGAGGTACAACAAGATGCGAAAAGATTTGTGAAGGGTGGTCCCATTGCCCCCTCCAAATATTGCGATAGCCGTCGTACCCACGGGATCTTAACAGCGATGTACACTACGGAAACGAGCGCTGGGTCCGACAGTATCACAGCCCAAGCACACGACAAATTTTGCCCCACACCAACCGCTACCTTGTGCCAGGGCTGAGCTTCGAGGGCAGGATCTTGAAAGAGCAACAAACGTCATTTCTTACGCGCCTTGTCTTGCCCAATCTAGTGCGGATGTTCAATGGACAACAACAAACGACATTTCTTACTCAAGAGTATCACGCATCAGGCCTAAAATCCCTAGAAGATGGGCCCCCGGGGTAGGAACTGTGGGTGCTTGGGTGGGCCAGAAGGCCGAATCTCCGTGCCACGCGTCGGGTGCTCCCCCAAGGGGCCAAAACTAGGTTTCGAGTATTTGCCGGCATACAAAACTTTGCACTGCGTGCGCACTGCGTGCACGGCATTCCCCTTTAGAGCTGCCTTATACCTCCACAGCATGCAGGACAGCAGTGCCAAGTCTTAAGGACCTTAACACTCCATCTGTGGAGACGCTGCCGTTGTTCTCTCGGGCGAGGCCCACATCCATAGAACCCCTAGTTAGCCGGAGTAAATGTCTGTTTTCAGATGAGACGTCCAGTCAGCCAGATATGTTTGGCGACATTGAGTCGCCAGCCAGACGCGAGCCAATATCTGAGATGTCTATTGTTGAATTGTCCCCAGAGGGCATTGCTTGTGACAACACTGCTTCCACGATAACTGTTTTGCACTGAGGGTAGCCAAAATCACATGCAATGCAACCCACCCGACACAGTCCCATCCAGCTTAGCTGAGCAGTGGAACATGCTGGGTACCTGTGGATCACTTTGAGCCTGTACCAAATGTCCACCCCTTCGCCTCCCCATATGAGAAAACACACCCAGCACACACCCAGCACAGATGCTAGCTCGCCACACTTTGGTTTGGGAGGCTGTGGTGGAGGTCAGGGGTCAATTTCCTGTTTCGGCAGACATATTTGGATTTCCTATAAGATTCTGAGCATTTTGAGTACACACACAAGGAGAAAAAACGAAATTTCCCCCCCCACCGTATGCTAAAAAAATTTTCCGGCGCCTTTGACACCAAGTTGGGGCCAAATGTGGTCCGGACCTCCTCAACTCTTTGGACTTTGGAATCACTGCATGAAGCTGGTGCTGGCAGGGGGCAGATCATGGGGGCAACCTAGGCTCAGACCTGACAACCCCTTCCCCCCCCCCCCCCCCCGGTGGCCATGAAGATCTGAGAGTACTCTCCACTGCTGATGTGTGGTGTGAAGCATCGGGCTTTCCGATCACTAAGTGTTACCCAGCTCCAAGTGTTGCCCACCAGTGGTGTGCTGCAGCTCCAAACATTTTTGACCTGATATTGGCGTCCAACCTGATTAATGGCACAGGAAGAGGCTGAGGGCATGGGTAGGCCGAGGGCAGACAACACTGCATTTTGGTAAAGACGAATACGGAACAGTTTAGGCTGAGGCTACAGTGCATCACAAAGCCCTCAGGACAGCTTCATTTATTCCCTGTGGCCCTGATGGTCTATACTGTGCGGCGGGACTACAGGGGAAAGGAAATACCATCCCACTGCTAACATGACAACTGCTCAGCCCATGAAACATACCATACTCCAAGAGCACTCATACAGTACCCACCTTCCATCAGTGATGCAGCTCAGCCAACACCAGCAAGAGGGTACCTGGGTCTGGGTGAGTGCAAATTAGGGACAGATGCACGAGAAGAATTGAATTGGATATGTGTAGTGAAAACAGTAAACTTTGGAATGAACCACGAACATTGTTTGGTACTTGGTGCCAAACAACAATGATGACCTTAATACCAAAGTGTGGGTCTCTGGTACGGCATAGCATGAAAACTGTGCACAGAGCATGCACTATTTGCCCCCCTTGAGGGGAGGACACAAATTCATGACTAGGCAGGTTACAACTCCCCTTGTTCTGACAAATAGGGGGGGTTGAGAAGGGAAGTCAAAATATTCAGGCCAGTGACTCCCCAACCCCAAATTGGGCAGTTTCATTGGATGCAATGTGACTTCGTTGTGCGTGGTGGTGCTGTTTGCATCCATGCTGTGTGCTGGCTTGATGGAAGTTGCGGGTCATTGGGTTGTGGTGGGTTAAGATGAGCAAAGGGATGACTTGCATACGGGGGGTGGGGGGGATTTCGGATGGGGACAATTTTGGCGGGGAAAATTTTTTGAGGGGAAAAATTTTGGCACACCTCCAATCTTGGAAACTTCTACACCCCCAACTCTTGGTTCCTTGCGGGCATTCAGTTGTGTGAAACTTTGGTAGGCCAAGATGTTGAATGATATCAACTCATCAGAGGTTAACAAAAAAAAATGGAGCAAAGCCCAGGTTGGCTCTCCATACTGAAGGAGGCACTAACTCCAGGAAAGGATGTGATGAGGATCGAAATGTTCGAAGCGGTGCTGGCAGTGGCCCCCTGTGTTTGACTGACTTTTGTTTGTTTCCGGTGGTTGTTGAATGTGGGTTTGGGGAAGGTGTCAAGAGCAGGGGGGAGGGGTTTAGGGGTTGGTTTGCCTGACAGGGCCCCCCCTCGCAGGGGGACCCACAGAGATCTCCCACCACCCCCCACCAGCTGCAAAGGCCAAGGAGCAGGAAAAACCCCAAGTTGCGCAGAAAAATTTCCGTGGGGCACCAAACTGAAAAATGAAATTTTCCGCATGAAACTGTCCCCTTACGAAATCCCCCCCCCCAGAGGACAAGACAGGTGAGAAGGTGAGACTGAGAGGGTGCTGGCAGGTTAGAGGGCACAAAGCAGAGCTGGTAACCCCCTCCCCCTTGCTATGCAATGAGCTGTGTGCAAGGGTTCACCCCTGAGGGGAAATGTACAAAACGACAGTTCGCTTGCACCCCAAGCCCCCCCCCAAATCGGTGAGGAAATCCCAACAATTTGGCGGAACAAATCGGCGGACTGATTTTTCGACAAAACAGCTTTCCACTGACCTGGATCGCGGTTCCAGGCCCCAAACACACCTTCCCTTTGGTTGTTGTGCAATTAGAGTCATGTGGAAACTCAAAGTGCCTCTCAATATTCGAAAAATAAATTCACCCCTCGGTCTGTACATGGTCCTTGAACAGTTGCATATCTGGCACAGTCAATACCCTCGTGGTCAGTGCACTAGTGCCGCAGTTGAATGCTGCGGGTTAAAAAGGGGGGGGGGGCAACAAAGGCTGCCCATGTGCTGCTGTGGAATCCAAAATCGCTAGGTTATCACTCGAAATAGCGAAGCTGAGACACCGAGTGGCATGCCAAGTGGCAGAGCTGTCACCGGCGGACAAGATGTGCAATATCTCTGCCATGTCTACACTGTGCAGGCACTTAACCCATGTATCACAGGACATCTGTTCTGCCCTGTCTTCTGGGGCTGGGCGACCGACCCTAGCTGTGGAGAACAGCTGTGCATTGTACCGCGGGGGGGGGGGGGGGTCCAGCCATGGTTTTGCCTGTGCCCCCCCCCCCCCCCCTCCCGGCTGTACAATGAACTGTGACAGCACACGACACATACAAAAGTCCAGGCACCCCACCCCTGACCATGCAAGAATCGGCAGTGCACTCAGCTCAAACACTGAATGGGGATATACCAATTTGCACACCACTGGGGCTGCACTCCTGTGTGTATGTAATGTCCCTCAAGGCAGACCATGGTGAGCCATAGGTGTTAAGTCGATCGGTGATAAGTGTTCCAGCTGTGTGGAAGTTGGCAGAACACATCGGCAGAATCCAGAAACCCAACAAATCGGCAGAATAAATTGGCAAGTTCGGCCGAATTCAGCCGCTGATTTGGGGGGGGGGGGGGGGGTTGGCACCCTGAAAGGAAAACAAGGAGCATGTGGCACACAGGCAGACATACGCAGCGCAAGTGCTTACCATGCACAAAATGTGCTCTGGTGTGCGCTCAGGTATAGTGCAAAATAGGCTTTTGCTGGTGGCATCATTTGACAGTGGAGGGCCAAACATGCTGAATAGATAGCCTGTGCTTGACGGTCGTCATTGCACAACATGAGAATGAAGACAGGGCTGTGTCTGGCTGGTAGGCGCTGGACCATGGCTGTAGCATGGCAAAAGAGGGGTGCAGGGTTATGAAAAGCCATTACAAGAGCGTGGTTCGAGCAAGAACTGTGGTCATAGACGAGTACCAAGCCAACACCGGGTGCTCGGTCGACACAACACACAGAGATTCGCTAGCTATGCAACAATTCCATTGAGCTCCAGCGTACCTGATCACATTGGGTAGATGTGTTATACGGTCTGAGCACGGAGTGTTCGGTGGAACAACCATTGCAGAGAGGGGCTGGTCCGAGATGCCCAGCAGGTAGAAGTGGTAAAGTAAAACAATGCAACGCCCCTACTGCATCGTCAGGCAATCATCTGCCCTTGCCCCCCCCCCCCCCCCCAAGAGTTCCCTCTTCCCTGAAGCAACCCACAACGGTCTGAAGCAGGGCCCTCCATGGCCGAGACCCTGGTTCCCAACGTCGTATCATCCCCCTGCCTCCGGAATTTGCATGTGTCAGTGTGTGTCAGTGTGTATCAAGACACCAACTCTGCACCAACCCAGGGCGGCTGGGAGGATAGGCCTAGGCACATGGGGGAGAGAACACCAGAATAATCCTATCGCAAGCGGTCACATGGACATCTCCCATTTGATTTGCTGACACGAATTCAAGAGACTGCAGGCTGTCTGGGTGCAGAATGCAACCAAGAGCTCAGAACGACGGGCATGTGCATTGAAGCGCTAAGCTGGTGGACAGTCGGCTAGTCCTCTGCTACCCCATGGAGTACATGACCAACCGTTAAAGGAGGCAATGGGGTTGGAAAGCGATGATATATGCCCCGGACAGGGGCGGCTTGGTTGGACACTTTCCATTGCGTATGGGTGCTGCAAAGTAATGCAGTCTTCAATGGCAAAGAGTGTGCTCTCTCCTACATTTGGTGCAAAGGTCAGTGAACTGACTGTAGCATGGAGAAAGGGCCAGCCAAGCAACAAAATATCGTTTGTCTCTCTTTCCACAGAATCGTTGACTCTGTGTATTACGGCGGTCAGACAGAAATCGGGGTTTGGTTATCCCAGGGCCCAGTGTGGAGGCCTGTGGACGGGATGGGCAGTACAAAGCAAGTGGTGCACAAGGGTGTGCAAATGGCGAATAACTCTGGCCCCTTCAACTGCAGAGCACTAACATGCATGACAAAAGTAGGCAGGCCTTGCTGGAAAACCGCCAAACGAGCCTCCTGCATTTGGAGTGCAGAACAGCAAATCAGCCACAATCAAAACTGGGGGCAGAGACCTTGATTTGGATGAAAAGCGACGCTATTGGTGCCCCTAAAACGATGCAAAATGCTATTTTGGGAGTGCTGTTTTAAATGCGAATGCTTGACCGTGAGGCAATGTGTTGCTTGGAACAACCTGTGGTAGGTCACGATTCGTTGAAACATTTTATGCCGTGTACTCCACAGTGGTCTTTGGTTGGGTGTCTTGACGTGGAAAGGAGAAAAGGAACATACATCCTGAAACACCACCTTGGGTATGGAACAGGACAGAAGGCGCATGCGAGGCCTATTTCTGGGGCATCAAGTCGTCATCATCACTGTCGTCAACTACCACATCATTGTCTGCAACAACGTGATAGCGTGAGGCCCAGCAGACCAGCATAGAGCCTGCGACCAGCACAACGTTGCCCACCATGGCCAAGCCACGAGGCCAATGTCCGGATCTCATGACTAGGGTCTGGATGGCAGTGGCGATGAAGGGCTGCAGAGTCATCATAATGGACACAACAATGGGGCTGAGCACCTGTGGGGCAGAGGTGGAGATAGTGAGTAGCACGGACAACACAGGATTCACACTTTTTGTTTTTGGGATACACACACGATACACCATGAAAAAAAGGAACCAGATTTTGGCCATCCTCCACCGGATGCATGCTATATTAACGCGTCTGGGGAAGAGCCGCATGGGAACGGAGGACTGGGGAACTGAGCACGTAGGACTACAACTGAAGAAAAGGTTAGGATACACATGTGACAGACGCTTGAAAGTGGGGATACATGGGATATGCACTTCTGGAGCTTGGGATACAGTTGAATACAGTACCCCCCCCCCCCTTGTATAAGCTACGCCAATGTCCCAAAATAATACGGTCCCTACGCCTACTGTAGCTTGGACACGGGCATAGCTTGCGCGCCACACATACAACTACCAACACCGGGCGCCCAGGTTCAAAAAGAGAGGATTGCATGGTGAGCTGGTGCAAGAAAGGGGAATGTAATGCACAAAATCCCCAAAATCATAGCTATGTGGGTTCAAGTGGGCAAACACTCACAACAAATGTGTCCATGACACTATGTAGCCGGCACATTTGTCACCAAACCCATGTCTTATGCGGCTGCACTACGTTTGGTACCGAATTAAAATTAGGTCCCAAATTAATACGGTCCCTACGCCTACTGTAGCTTGGACAAGGGTATAGCTTATACAGGGGGGGGGGGGGGTAATTACAACTTTTGGGATACACTGTGTCTCCCCCACTGCTGCGGGGGCATAAGCAATTTGCGGCCACTGAAGCAGGCAAATAATCCTAAATATTTTAAAGCAAAAAAATTTTAAAGCAACATTGTTTTTGGAAGCTGAAAAACAATTGATCAAAAATTTGTTTTTGCCCCCCAAAAATGGAAAAATTAATTTTTCGTGCTTTTTTTTTCCGAATGTCTGTGTTGCGTGACCACACCATCACATGCGGCCAGAAATGTTGTGTATTTTTTGTTTAATTTTTTTGCGAAAACACATTTTTGCGTGAAGCTTTTTTGTCCGGTGCCTTCACCTTGGCGCTCTTTAGATGGATGTGCCTAATTCTTGGTGAACACTGAATGGATCCTGTTACTTCCTAGTGCACTCTAGAATGATGTTGTTCATTCAATAAGTCCACATCAGCTTGTGCCAAGTGTTGCCGGCGTCGTTCAATTGCTTCCTTAGAGGGAAGAGATGGAAAAAATGATAGGAGAGTGAACATGTCTATCACACAGAATATGACACAAGGAAGCAAAGAAGCAAAGAGTGCCACAAACAGTGATCAGGCAGAATGCAACCTGATGAGACCCCCTGGTCATAGTGTGGTCATAAATTGTCTAATTTTGCAAAATTTCAGTCGTTTTTGTGGCTTGTGGGTGGAAATTTCATTAATTTTTATGCGTTCATTTTGTTTTTGGCGTTTGTGCAAAGTTCGACCCTAATCATGCCACGAATGAAATGTTTTGGCAAAACCTTCCCATCTGTTCGGTAACACTCCATGATCCATCCTTGATCCTGGTGTGTGTGTGTGTGTGTGTGTGTGTGTGTGTGTGTGTGTGTGTGTGTGTGTGTGTGTGTGTGTGTGTGTGTGTGTGTGTGTGTGTGTGTGTGTGTGTGTGTGTGCGCGCGCGCGCGCGCGCCAATTGCCAATTGCCCCGCGATGGAGGTGATTCAATCCATGCTCTATTCATGCCCATGGCAGTTCTGTGGGGTACTTTGTAAACACTTTTTTTTGTGGGTGGCACCGGGGTACCCACAAAGTTGCCCTGGGGTACCCGGCACACACTTTCTCGGCAAACGGAAGCTTGGTCCTCGGGTCACTCACATACACTATGCCTCGGCGCTGTGCGTGCCTCTAGTCTGGCTCGGGATCCGGAATATCCATCAGCACATTACGCATCTCCCGCCGCCTGTGGCGGATTACTGTCAGCTTGTCACTGCCTGAGTCACTGGGGGAATCCTTGCACTGCGCGCGCACTGCACGCTACTTTTAGACTATGTTCCCCCCGAAGAGCCCCTAGGCACGCCCCTTGGAAACACCCTTAGAATTAGGCCACACAAACTGGACCAGAGGGGACCTTGAGGGGGACCGTCCTGGTTCTTGTGGCATGGTGAAGGACCAGGGGCCTTTGGGGGGGAACTTGACTATGTGTTGGGCAGCGGAGATGGAGGGCAATCATGTGGCGAGTCTGAACTTGGGATGGCAAAGGAGATGGACTCCATCTTGCATTGCCGATTCACCACTCTCAACCCATCTTGGTAGTATTCCAAGTGGAGGAGTCCGTCTTTAGCTGTCCCAACCACCGTGGCAGGAGGTCGTAGGCCATTGGAGCGGGTGTAGAACACCCTATCCCAATACTGAGATCCATGGAGAAAATGGGCCTGAGAAATGAGGAGGGAAGTATGATGTCCTGTAGCAGGCACCCTCAAAGTGTATCACCATATCAATCAACCAAGAAAAAGAGTAGATGTGGTGGAAGTGGGAAAAAAATGTGTGCAAAAAAGTAGAAATGGGTGAAACAAGGTGAACATCCAAAAATGCCATATCCCGGATGCATCAAAACCTACTACCAAACAGCAATGATGCCCAAAGTACCACAAAGTATGGGTTTCTACAACGGCCAGACGCCCAAATAGTTGCACTGCGCGCGCACTGCACGCGCACTGCGCTTGAGGCGCCCCCACTATCTAAGACCTGCACTGCTGCCCGCCTCTTTGCGCCTCATGTCCCTTGTGTGCTTTTGCCTCTTTGCCCTAGGTCCATCATCTGTCAGCCCTCTAGGCCGTACCCTTTTGTGTATTGTGGACTTTGTTGCCCCAACCCTGGCTAGGTCATCAGCTACATCGTTATATACCAACTTATTTATGCCCATGCACATGGGTGACGGACACTCACGCTGTGTGTGTGTGTGTGTGTGTGTGTGTGATGCCCAAATCATTCAAATCATGCTCAAACTGCGAGATTCAACATTTAGGACCTACCACTATGCGACAGAACCATGAGTTCAGGTGTACTGGCACCCTATCGACAGGCCCAGGAACTAGGTTGAGACACTGGCTGACATGCAACAACAGAGGGTGACATATGTGCTCCTTCCGCAACGTGCATCCCGTCTCCGTGTGGTCGTGCTTTCTTGTGTGGAGGCCCCAGTGGGCAAGTTCACGGTGCTGGTGGCGGACGCAGGGGCAGCAGGCCACGGGTTCCGCTGAAGCTCTTGTGCTAGGAGGGGGCGAAGGGGGCTGAGGTGGCGTGCATCACGGGAACAACTTCGCCGTGCTGCTCCTGTCTTGGCCCGTTTCAGCATACGTTGTGCCTCCACACTGGTTAGTGGTGTGTACGCCAGGGGGCTGACACGGTAGTCTTGCGTTTGCTCGAGATCGTTTGATCATATGTTCCACTTCTGCACTACTCAACGCAGTGTAGGGGAGAGGGCTGAGTGTCGGCATACTCGGAAACGGGGGTGTGGAACGCGCCCCCGGCGATCCCATGTCGGGGCACTGCACGCATGTCACGCCGCTGCACGAATGGGCGAATATTCTGGCGATGTTGTGCCGATGTGTGCGTGCGTGTGTGTGTGTGTGTGTGTGTGTGTGCGTGTGTGTGTGTGTGTACGTGTGTGTGTGTGCGCGCGTGTGTGTGTGTGTGTGTGTGTGTGTGTGTGTGTGTGTGTGTGTGTGTGTGTGTGTGTGTGTGTGTGTGTGTGTGTGTGTGTTGTGTGTGAGAAATATGTGCCAAATCACTGAATTGGAGAGGGGTTGGGGGGGTACAATGATTCGCTCTTTACGGGGCACCTAAGTCATTCGCCTTCTGTTGCTTTTCTCTCATGCGGCCAAAACCCCAAAGGGGGGGGGGGGGGGTTGCACCGGGAATTTTTTGCATGAGAAAATTTTGCACCGGGTTTACTTCGCACAGTGGCCTGAAAATTGAACGGGAAATTTCACATGCTTCTAGGGCTTTTTCCCCAGGGGGTTCCTGCATGACCTGGATCTCAATTCCAGGCCCCACGCACACCTTCCTTTTGGATGCTGTGCAGCCAGTGTGCTCAAATTTCGAAAAAAGAACCGCTCCTCAGTCTGTAAATGGTCCTTCAGCTCGCACAAATCAGTGACAGGCATTGCTCTAGTGGTTGTGCAGCGGTCTGTCAACAGAAGAGTCCTTGGTTCAATTCCTGGTGATGACACTGGAAAAGCAATTTGATGACCCACCAGCCTAATGAAGAAATTGTTTTTTTCGTGCACAAAGCCACAAGAAGACAAATGCACACAGGAATTCCATCAAAAATCGCCCTGGATGTGGTGCCTCAAAAACAGCCAAGGAAGAGGCCATCGGATGCCTCTTCACAACAAGAGCCACAGGAAGGAGAACCCTAACCAAAGCAAGGCGGGGTGGTGATGCGCCAAGGTGGCTAAATTTTGACACAAGTTTATTTTGCACAGCGGCCTGAGAATTGAGCGGGAAATTTTACACGCATTTGAAATACCAATTTTCCCACAACGAAATTGTCCCGTTGCGAAATCCCCCACCCCTGTACCATATTCTGGCTGCTGACACCATGCCGCTTCAGCTGTGCTCGGCCTGACCGCTGGTTCTGGACAGTGACGCACCCAGTGACCTCACACTTAAAAGGCTTATCCAACTCAAAGGTAAATCATTGTCACAAGAAGTCGACCCAGAACACATTCTGAAAAATTCTGAAGAGTTTCCTTGGAACTATATACCCAGAACACATTCTGAAGAGTTTCCTTAAAATTTTTCTCCAAATTATCTGGTAAGGATTCGCTGGCCACTTCTCATACTTGACCCTTCTCATGCATGTCCCTGAACACGAGCACTTAGGCTGGAGTCGTTTGATCACCAGCAGCAACATGCACACGACAGTAGAGTTTAAAATGGCTTGCAAACAAGGTGGGCTGCCAGCAGGTTGTGTGGGGTCCCACCTGTCAGGTGTGGCAGGATGAGTAAATACAAGGGGGGCGGGGGGGGGGGGGGGGATTTCACCACCCTTGGGAATCCCCATGCTCCAACACCTGCACTGCCGACACCCCTAAATTTCGCCAGCGGAAAGTTTCGCCACCTTCCTTACAGACCAAAAGTTTCCCATGAATATGCCCCCACAAAGCCCCCCCCCCCCCCCTCCCCCTGTAGGGCCACAGCAAACCTTCCGGGCGGGCACGGTCAAAATACCGCAGAACCAAACGTCCCTCCAGTGGCTGCGGCACAGGTCATTTTAGGCCAGAGCGCTGGACTAAAAAAAATGCCTGCCCACCAGTAAAATACTTCAATAATGAAGATTGGCCAGCACTCGCAAGCGGTTGCCACCACCCGCCGGCCACAGGGGACGATGGTTACCAACCGCCGGCCACAGGGGGCGATGTCATCCCTCTGGTGGATGTGCGTCAGGACAAGCACTCATCAAAGGGCTGTTTCGCACCTGCAATGAAAGCATCATGCCGAACTGAGCAGCGCAGAAACACGCGATGATGCCCAGGTACCATCGCAGAAAGGATTTGTTGACGAAGCCGCAGATGCCGTTGTACGGCCCCATGACCGACAGGTCCCCGTGCAGCATAATGACCACAGTCAAAATCTGCCGTGAAGAAGGGAAAAGCAGTGGGTGTTCAAAGGCTGCCCGGTCCAGCAAAATCCCGGGCTAGATTTTCGGCTAGATTTTCAGGTGCACCTCTGGTAAGCAGGCCATCCAAAACTTGTGCAAAATCCATGCAAAGCCCCTACAAAGTTTACAGACTCCCGCATCCGAAAATTGACCTGTTTTTGACCCTGTGGTGACCTCTTGTAGTGTTACCACAGCCCAGCCGCATTGCGGCACACTGTGCACTTATGCCCTGTTCAGTCTCAGGCCACAGGTGTCCGCCCCTCCTGCCCTGCTGACCTGCCCCTCAGGCACGCATGAGGAGGAGGTCCCCAGAAGACGGCATCCAGGTGGCGGTGGGGCCCTTTCAAATGCTGCTCAACGGCGAGGTTCTCAACTGATTGCAGTGAACAACTGTTCCGGTGTTCTGGTGTCACGGATGGGGGGGTAAAAGGCGGAGGGGGAAAAGGGTTGAGATTTGCTTTGCCCTTCAGCGGTGTGGACAGGAGTCGCTGTTTTCTACACACCCGGTGTCATTTGGTAAAAGGAGGGTAAAGCTGTTACAAGTGAGGCACAGTTCTCCATCCCAGTGTGGCTGCGAGGTGCGAGTGGAACGGTACCAAGTTTCTGACAGCACTAACATGTTGATGGGGTTACCCTGCATGTGCACCAGGACTCCCCAATGCAGGAGGTGGTACAGTCCTGGGCAAATGCCACACCACTGTCTTGCTGTCTTGCACCATTGCTGGATATAGTGCTTCAGGACACAGGATTAAAAGCCCCCCGCACCACTTGTGGTGCGCTGGGGATATCTCTTGGGGACATCCAGAATGTGCCAACTCGGTGGGTTTTGGCACTTTTCCCGGATTTTCTCAACTTTCGGTCCGATTTGCCAAAACTTGGTTTCAGGAGGGGGGGGGGGGGGATAATTTTTGAAATCTGTGAAAAAAGGCTGTTTCAGAAATGTATGGCTTAGGGGGGGGGGGGGGGTAGATAGCCACATTTTTGAGCACACAGCTGGAAATTGGACGATGCAGAGCACAGAGCAACGCTCAGGGAACCACTGATTATTCCGAATCCGAATCGTCATCATTGTCCTCCACAAGAGCTGGGACCCCATTGGGGCACACACCCCCCTGCTTGTGAATGGGCACATATTTCTTCAATTTTTGACAATCCTGAAGCCTGCGTGCCTTCACAGGCACCCACCATGTGTTGAGAGGCATGGCCCACAGGCCATCAGTTGTGAGGTCCACATTTTGCTGCTTGGTCAACCAGACCTTGCGCCATGCAATGGCCTCACTGTACCCTGATTTCACCCAGGATAACTTGCACCCAGTTTGCACCACCAGGGTGTGCTCTTTTCCGAACCAAAGGTTTCTGTGGTGCATCTGGGGATGCAACAGCACGTGGCGTGAAGTTGTACCGGGGGGGGGGGGGGGATTGGTGCGGACATATTTTGGTAAGGCAAAATTCGGTGAGGGGAAATTTTGGTACAAAATCTTAGATACCATGGAAAAATGTGGCACACTTTTTTCATAAAGTGGGCACACTGGGAATTGAAACCAAAGACTTGCAGTTCCACAGCGTAGTAATTTAACAACTCAGCTAACTGCTTCCGTTATGAATCATCTGTGAAACGGGGATCAAAGTAAAATCATTTTTCGCCAAAACAGGTTCCGAGTGCCCTGGATTGTAATGGAGACAAAACGTGCATAGATTTGGTAAAGAGAATAACGTGGCTTCAGTCCTTAAATACCACGGCAAAATGTGGTACAATTTTGCTGTGCCCCATTTCGCCGTTCCGAATTTCACACCTGCCAAACCCCCCCCCCCCCCGGTATGTGGACATGGCTGCCTGTTGACAAAAACAGGCAGAAAGCAACACAGGGACTGTCCAAAAAGGACGAAAATCTGAAACATGTCGTCAGTACAGCATGCAGACCCGGGTGTTCCGAATAGCCCTTTTCAAAGGCTTTCCGAATATGCCCCACATACTCCGACGTCCGGAACACTCAGTGGGCACAAATAAGGCAACAATGGCACCGATTCCCGAAACCCCACCGAATTGGCACAATTCTCAACGTCCCTGAGAGATATGTAGGCAGTTCCTACCATGGTACTGGGACGGAGTACAAGGTTACCCTGACCCTGAAGCCCACACAAAGCATGCAACCCATGAAATGTATAAACGCTGTACCACAACTTTACAACACCTGCACCAAACCAATATAAACAGCAATACAAGTCCCACACACAGGCCTCACACACAGCCCATGCAAAGCCAATGCCCATGAAAAGAGAATAAAAATCCCTGTGCAGAGGCCAGCTGCTTTCCAGCCAGATCACACAAAGAACACAGCGCCGCACCTGAAAACATCCACTAACCAAGGTCACCAGCACCAGGAAATGTCCCGTTGTCATCCTGGGCTTCAGAAACTTGGCAACCAGCAGTCCAACGGCCTGCGTTGCCGACGACACAAAGGCGAGCGAGTCGCCGAAAAAGACCGTGCTATGATCCGACGGGCTGGAGCTTGTTGCGCCGTAAAAGGAGATGATGCAGCCAGCAAGCGCCATCAAGATGCCAAAGGTCTCCTACATGTCAAGAGATGCACAAATCGAGTGAAGAGCAGATTTTCGATCCCACCCTAGCATAAGCTCAAAACCAATACACAAACCATGCAACACCAATGCAACCCATTGAACAGCGCTTAAACATCCCTTTGATGCGCTCATGACACCCACGTAAAACGCACATTAGCACACCCCAGCAACCAAGCAACAAGCAACAGCATTCCCTGGTGCATTGGGTCAGAGTCTGTCCTCAGAGAGACGCCCAACAGATGCCCTTGCAAATCCCCAGTTTGAGCCAAAAGACACCAGTGGCGGCAGAGGACGCCGGCCACTTATAACAGCACAAATCCATGCGACAGCCATACAAAACCATATGAAACGCCCCACACAACGCCCGACAGAGCCAACAATCCCGTCGCTTCGGGCCGCGCACATTTGCACACAAATCCATCATGGCATAGCCACCCCAGGCTCAGTTCCGTTCTTGTCAGCCCCGTGGAATGCACTGCTGCCTTGTGATGCATGAGCTCAGCACATGCAACCCATGCACCACACCTTTTCTTTGCAATTGGATGTGAATTAACGAATCACAATTGACATACTGCCAACACACACACACACACACACACAACACACACCTGCTGTCCGCAATACACACTGCGCGGAGCTCCGGACCAAGCACCAATGGCCGGGGGGGGGGGGGGGGCTCGAAACCAATTGCGAAAAATTGCGGAAAATTGCGGAAAATTGCGGAAATTTGCGGAAAATTGCGAAATTGCGGAAAATTACGGACCTCAATCCCCCCCCCCCCTGCCAATGGTCCCCAAGTGTTGCATGCTTCAAGCCGTAGATGGGGGGTAACCTAATTTTCCACAAGCTGCCAAGGTGGCAAAACCCACAATCAAACACAAAGGAAGCATGCCTGATACCCTGCAAAGATGAACACAGCAGTGTCATTTCAGGGGTGGTCATGTTGCTACTCCTCCTCTGCAAAGTGCAAGGTTCCCCAAATTAAAGGTGGACCCCAATGGCAATTAAAAGCTACTACAGGCAAAACTGACCTACATACTGAAATACAAAGCACAGCGTGCATATCATATACCATACAATGCAATATTTTCTGCAAAGGAAGCAAGGAGCAACAGTGTGTTGTGGCATGCTGCAGCATGCTTCAAAACCCCCACCAACAGGGCCCAAAAACAGGTGCTGCAGCATGCCGTGGCATGCTTCAACCGTTGGTGCTGTCTGGACCCCTCTCATTTACATATTAGGCACTTGCACAAACCTCCCAGAACACGGGCAGGAGCTGCGTGATGCGCGCCAGCAGGATCAGCTGCGGGTGCAGCGAGTTGAATAGGTACGACTGCGCCACCGAAGTGTAGGAGAAAGACATGGTCCAGCAGCCACCACCAAGACCAGCAGAGGCCCCAGCTAGTAGGATTAATCCAATACCCTGCGGGCTCCGCACATAGTCCCAATCTGTGTCCTCCTTGGTCTGGCCTTCATTAATGAACTTCTGCACCTGTGTACAAGCGGTGGCTGATTGGAGATAAATGCAACTAGGATTGGCCTCCCTCCCTTGGCATCCCTCTTATCACGGTGCCGGCACACTCAACACAAAGTCTGTCCCAATACATCGGAATTTGGAGGGTGTTCACCACCACTGCTGTGGGAAATGTAATGCAGGGCCAGGGGGTTCCGGATCACCAAGTGTTACCCATCAGTGGTGGGCACCATACTTAGGCATTTTGCCAGCTGTTTTGGGGGGTTTCTGCCTGTGTAGTGTGCCTGTAGTGTGCCACTTAACTCCACCAAGGCCCTTTGGGGGTACCAGGCCCAGGGGGGGTACCTGCTGAACCACATTACACACAGAATCTAACAAGGCCTCAGCCCGCCAGCTAATGCCTCTGGTCAGTGTCAGTTAACCGCAAACCACCATTCACCCAACATTAGCTATCAACCGCCAACGGCCATCCATTGCCAACCGATTGCTGGTTGGCCACCAACGGCCGTTCCGTGTTAGCCGCCAACTACCGTTAGTGAACTACCAACTGCCGTCAGTAAACTGACAACGCTGTCGCTCAACCGTCATTCACCATCACGTAACTTCCCACCACAATTGGTTAGCTGCCAACCTGGTGCATGCGAGCAGATGCATGCGAGCGCACATTTGGATACGAGCAAGTGAGACTGAGTGTACACTTGAATGTGCGCGATTGAAGGTGGTTGTGGAATAGGGTCTGGGCGAGTGGCTGTCAGGGACACACCCCATAAGTCAGGCCGTTGATCACCAGGAAAATCCAAAACATTCCTTGGACAATCCATGCGGACTTGAGGAGACCATTAACCCCTGCCATCTGCTGGACAAATGGACCCACGCAAGACATGGCTAAAACCCCCATGAGAAGTGCAAACCAGGCACCCACGATCCTGGCGGTGCCATGGTCTTTGGGCTCTGCAGGTTTGACCAGCGGCGTTCTTGTTCCCTGATCATGAATGGACATGTACAGCAGGTCTGCAGCCCTGACGCAATTCCCAACACCCATCTTCAGCGTACCAGACCCACAGCCCATCTCAACCAGCCAACTATCACAGGCCATGTCCCACACCCCTTGCCCCATATTACACATCCAGTACTGCACAGCCCATCCCAACGCCCCATCCCATCCCAGCACACTTCTAACACCCTATCTCTAAAACTCAAACCCCAACACCCAATACACTTCGCAACCCATGCCCCACATCCCGCACTCCACATTCTCCGCGTCCCATGCCACAGCCCATCCCAAACACCTGGATACCCAACACCCTTTGCCCTGCACACAGTACCCCATTCCCACAACCTTTTGCCAACACCTAAAGAGCAACAAGCTGTACCCATCTCCACCACCACGTACCACACACCTCATCCCAAACATACATGCACACAACCACCCACTCTCCAAAATTGAACAATGACCAGTAGCACCACATTGCACGGGTGGTGTCTGGGAGCATCCCTCAATGTCCCACAGTGGCGACCCCCCCCCCCCCCCCCGTCCTGGTACAGGTCGCTGGGGGTTTCTTTGCATGGGATCTTCACGTGACATGGGGGGGGGGGGGGTTCAATATCCACCAGCTCCCCACTTGGCTCCCATCCCTCCCCAGCCACGTCCAGTTATCATCCGATTCTTCCACTTCCTGTTCCTCATGTTGTCTGAGGTTGGCTGAGATATGGCCAAAGAGGAGCGGTGACTGCCCGCGCCCCAGGTCAGCCAAGTGGTCCGCTCCAGGCCTTTGTTTACCAACGGGAGGGGGGCCATGAGCAACAAATACTGGGCTCACACATGCCCCCAGGAGGGGGAGGGGGGGGGATGATTTCGGAGACCCACCCACCCAGGATTTTGAAAACTTTTCTAGTGGGAAAAAATGAAATTTTGAATAGAGGGCCAACCAAACCCACTCAAAAATGGCAAAAAGACAACCCCCCCCCCCCTCCCCCCCTAGGGTCGGCAGGCCACTAAGCAAAGGCTTGGTGCGCTCTCGTGTTGCTCAGGATGTCAATGTGCGACGGGGTGTGTAGCCACTTCACGTGGGGGCCTACTTCTTCGGTGAGGCTGAGCAACACTTCCCACAAATGCTGTGTTGGATGGGGCCCTTGGTGTTTGCCCACCCATGTCAGCGCCATTTTTGCGCCCACCCTAACATACCATTCACAACCAGAAGGCAATCGGGGCAGACCAGCATGTGTTCTCCTGGTCGCCGACCCTCCAGGGCGCAAAGCGAAGCTTGTAGTTCCCCGTGTATTTTGTTTGTTCTTCATCCAGGGGGATGAATGTCGCTGTGTTCCGGCTGTCCCCAAAATGCACGCCATACCCACCCACACCACCGGGTGCTTTTCCGACGACCCATCAGGGCAGGCCACAGTCCACCCTTGCTGTTTGTATACTTGGGTAACTCTCGCATGCCCCCCCCTGATTTCCTCTGCCCAATCAAAATTTTCGTTTACATTTCCTAGGCGGGCACCAGTCTCGGGGGGGTGCGGGAGCCGGACACTGTGACTCTCGGGTGGTGCAACACTGACGTCTGCTGCATACCAGTCAGTGCCTGGATCAGTGCCTGGATCAGCAGCGTGATTTCCGCCCCAGGCAGTGAACACACAGGCAAGGCAGTGAACACCCACACAGCACCTTTATCCACCCTGTCACAAACAAATCCCACCAATGTTGTGGGCTCAGTTTGGCCACGCACCGCACGGACCACAACGCTCTGATCGCCTTCCACAGCATGAGGCCCAAGGGGGATGCAAGGGACAGTTCAGGTTTGTCCCAAATCAGAGTTGTGATACCTGTGGATGGCCCATCTGGTGTTTCTGCTAGTGCCGTACACTGTGATGCAATGTGTGTGGCTACTGGCAGGTATTTGCATGAGCACACTGCATATTCACTTGATTCCATTTAGCCGTCCAGCAGACAGCAGGTTCCTCGTGGCTGCCAATTCGCCAGTCGGACCCCTACTGTGAGTTTTTCCATAGGGCTTTTTGCATGATTAGTTTGTCCTCCAGTGGGATGATGAGCTTGCTCCAGGCCTTCCACACGTGCGCTTCCCGCCTCCGAGGTTCTGTTGTTAGGGAGGATAGGTACCGCAGTTTGTGTTTGGTGTTCCACTCCATCCAGAACATGGGGCTGGCCTCTTGGGGGGTTTTCCACTGCAGTTGTATCGCTGGCTGGGCCAGCTTCATGAGACCCACCACGTCAATTTCCAGGGGGGGGGGGGGGTCGGCACCAAGGGCCCAAGCCCGGCCACCCCCCGTGTTCTATACATCAAACGCAACAAATGCACCCCAAATGACCTGACCTCCAATTGACAATATGACAGTATGTGGGACACGGCAAATATGCCTACCCAGAGCATTTTTCTATTGATCTATGCGCACCCTGTGCTCGGTGTGAGCTGACCTATGTGCGCTCTGTGCTCACTGTGTGCTCTGCGCATGGCGTTCCATGTGGTGTGCACCCGTTGTGTAGCGACTGCTATGAGGTGCGCGCTCTGTGCATGGTGTGTATTGCGCTGTCCGCGCTCTGTGCGTGGCAAGTGCTGCTTGGTGTGCGGTCTGCGCATGACATAATTTGCTTTGTGTGGTCACTATCTGCTCAAAAAGGCGGTATATGCACGTTCACTGAGCGGAATTCAGAGACCGTTAGGGCATCGAGCACTCATAGAGATGGCATGAGGCTCACTAGATAGTGTCCGATCATCCTGGACATCATCCTGGGGCACAGCAGAAGGACAAAGATGGGGACTGGAGTTGCACAAGAGGCGAAATATGGTCAAGGGCCAAGACCTTGACTAAGGAGGTGCTGCTGTACACAGCCGAGTAATTGCGGTCGTATTCATAGAGCAGCGTGCCGAACCACGTGTTGGGCTTAGGGCGTCGGTACTTGTGCCGCTGCCGAAAGATGAGGGAATGGGAATGGGCTCTTTTGGGCTCATAGAAGCTCCATTGGGCGCTGGGGTCCTCGAGGACCGGGGCTGACGCTGCGGTGGTGAGACTGGCAACAGCGGGAAGTGCTGAGGAAGCGGATTGCAGGGAGTCATTGGGGGAATAGGAAAGGGTATTGTACATGTTCTGGGAAATGGTGTGCACAAGGAGAGGCCTTTAGTTGAGAAAGCTTGTGATAGCTTGGGAAAAGTCCCAAACTAATACAGTCCCTATGCCTACTGTAGCTTAGACAATACCGTAGTTTACGCGTACCACATAAATGGTGAGTTGGTGCAAGAAAGGGGAATATAATGCACAAACGTACCCAAAATCAGAGCTATGTGGGTTCAAGTGGGCAAACACTCACAACAAATGTGTCCATGACGCCATGTAACTGGCAAATTTGTCACCAAACCCATGTCCTATGTGGCTGCACCACATTTGTACCAAATCAAATGATATACCAAATCAATACGGTCCCTACGCCCGCTGTAGACAAGGGCGTAGCTATTACACAGGGCCATGAGCAACGGATACTGAGCTCACATATACCCCCGTGACACAGGCATATGGTCATAGCCACCACATTCAGTTCATTGTTTTGCCTTGCTGCACCGCAGCACAAACCAGACCTAACCTGCACTGCAGCACATCTCAAATGGGATTATTACTCGGGGGGGGGAGGGGTTCCACTGCCCAGCATAGAGTGACCAATCGTTCAGTTAAAACCTAGTAGACTCCATCATGGCCCCACTCTTTCGGTCTTACTGCACATACAGCCTACAAGCATTGCCGTACCTCACCCAACCCAATCTGACCATGGTCCTTCTGACCACAGCTTTTGGGTCAAAAATGCAGGATGACAACGCGAGCCCAGCGTTGTGGAAAAGAGGGGCTAGTCCATGGCTCTAAAGAGGTTTTGCTGCTCATAACAACACTGTGCCTCAGAGTGCACCGCCTCTCTCTTCAAAGTGAGATGGATTGTGACTGTGATGAGTCCACATGCCGCTTGGAAGTTCCTTCCAGGCAGCTGCTTGTCAAATTTACTCTATGTCTCCATGTAAGTAAGCATGGGATCCCGGTGCATGTAGTTCTCCTTGACCTGATTTGTTGCTGTGGCCCGGCTATCAAATGTTTTTTGGGGTGTCTGGGTCAGCTCTTCCCCCTCCCACAGCAGCTCTTAGGCCCGTGGCAAGGGCTAACCTTGGTATGGTAGGGACCGGAGCCATGGGACGGGGCAGAGCCTAGTCTGGCTTGGCGGCCGGAAATCGAATGGAAAGGTACACGACATTCTTTTCCCTCTCTTTTCACCACATTGTTTTTGCTTTGTATGAAACCAACTTTTGAGTGGATGGTCCAAACTACATCTGAGTGGCGAGAGCTGACATGCAGTTTGGACCCTCCGCCCGAGAGTTTCCGAGCACACTCCCACCTCCGGTATCCTTCGGAGTCGCTTGCGTCTGTGCTTAGACCCAACTCCTCCTCGCGGTCAGAATAGCCCGAAACATATCAGTGTTCTCCATGGCGGACGGATTCTTCATTAAACCCTCCCTTCAAATTGGATATTGTCACCAATGTGCATGGGATTGTCTCATTGCACTGGAGGAATCCTTACTACACTCCAGAGGGATCCTCACGGGCCTCAGGCAAGATTCAGGAACACAGGTCCTCTCTCTTGATCCACCCACACACAAGCAAAGTGTACTAGCACTTGACCACATCCCCCAACTCCAATGCCGACCAGCGAAACAAAACAATGACAAAATGTCTCAATAACTTCAACACACCCGCAACTTCATGCACTCTCCCCTCCACTCCTACTGAAATGACCACCATCTACCTGCCACTCACTAACGCACTATTAATCTGGCTTCCTAACCAAAGGTTGCACACCACCTTTCCTACAACAAAACTTCCATGGCCTCTAGGGAATCCTTGCAATGTGCGCTAGGTTAGACTAGATCCCCCCCAAAGAGCCCCTAGGCACGCCCCTTCCAAACGGCCTTCAAATTAGGCGACCCCTACTACCCTAGCCTTGGGGGTGCAAAGTAGCCAAGGGTGTAAAAAATGCAATCTGACACAGAAAACATTTTTCCTTTTTTTTTTCACTGAAAAATGTTGCATCCAAATTTGATGGGTTTTACTCTACTGAAACTCGTGTGTGCTGGAATTCCTTGTACCTGAACATTGTGTACCGACCAGGCTTCGTTTATAAGAGGGGGGGGGTATTTTGGACAAGACCCACCCACCCAACTTTGGACCCACCCACCCAACTTTTGACCCACCCAGACCCCCCCCCCCTCTTATAATTCTGTGGGGAGCATTTTTTGTGAACCAAATTGAAGCCAAGGCGCGGCGCTCTCCCGGGTTAGGCATCCCCAAAGGGTGACACACCAAAAACTTCAAAACACCAGGGTTTGAACCAGGGATCTTTGGAATTGCAGTTGAGTTCCTTGACGACTGGGCTACCAACCAGCTCTGACAGCATTGTGCAACAAAGGGTCCACAGGTTTAACATGTTATCAAAAAAAAGTCCGCCATGTGAAAAAGTGCCACCTGCACACCTGCCACCTGCACAACGACACAACAGAAAGGGGCACCAGCAAACAGCCAGACAAGGCTCCTGTGACCAAAGAAAGAAGGTGTGGCAGGAGCCCAACCCAGAAAACCCTCAGAATTATAAGAGGGGGGGGGGTCCAGAGCTTTAGACCCACCCACCCAGCTGAAGACCCACCCACCCAGACCCCCCCCCCTATTGCAAAATAGCTCTTATAAACGAAGCCTGGTACCGACACAATATCATACAATCATTTCAGACATCTGACATCAACATTGCACGTATGTCCAACATGCCACATACTCTTCATCTTCTGTTCGGAATCCCTGCTTGATGATCAGTGAAAGGACCACCTAGTGCAACAAGACACACCCTTCCGCAATTGCTTGCTTTTTTATGCAAAAGCCTTTCAGTGCCACCCTCACTAAACCCATGACAAATCTTGATGCAACCCCTTTGGCCGTCTTCACGTTAAGGTACCTTGGTTTCTGACATCCATGCTGAACTCACATTCCTCCGAGATCGCCCCAACCCCTCCTCCAATCTAGAGACCTTCCTCCACTTTGCTTGAGCGGCCAAGGGCTCAACCTCCGAACCCCCATAGCTCAATGCCAAACTGTACATTTCTGTCAACAATCCTCTTGAACAATCAGTGTCAATTTGGAAACATACCCAAGGACCCAGATGGCCTCCAATGTGTCACTGGGCAGCCATTGCGCTAGGCCCTTAATCCCATTGTGCTGTTTCTGATGCACTCATGTCCCGGGTTTGCCTGCGGGGGAATCCTTGCGCTGCGTGCACACTGCGAGCTACTTTTAGACTAGACGCCCCTGTGAAGAGCCCCCACAGCAACCCCTTCCAAACACCCTCAAAATTAGGCCACCCCAACTACCGTAGCTTGTCTGCTAAAGACAATCTCAGATGTCACAACTTGTGTGCACAGCGTGACACAGTTACAGAATCCAAAGCGCACAAAAATTTTACTGGGAAATGACAAGCACAAATTTAGCACTTGCACTTGTCACATGTGTGCGTTCGAATGCAATCTGTACAATACATCAACGGACACTTGTCACACATGGATCAGCCAAGACTTGGCGCAACAAAGCGCACAGACACACCCATCATCACCCACAACATCCTCATCATCACAGTCATCCTGTTCCCACCTATTGCATAGGAAAACAACAAGCATAGGGGGAATCTTTGCACTGCGCGCGCACTGCGCTTAAGGCTCCCCCATAGATTCCATGGAGCGACACGGATTTTACCCCATCATGGTAATGCTCCAACTTGAAGCATTCCTGCCACTCTGCTGCCAAAGTCCATAATGTGCATCACAAGATACAAGATGGTCTCGCGTGGTATGGTGAGCATGTTGGGGCCCTTCGGGGACTGATTGGACTGGCACCTGCTGCTGGTCTGTTTTGTCATTATGTCTGAGTGTGAGAATCTGTAAATAGCAACATGTTCAGGTTCCATGGTGTCACTAGCTTTGCATGAATCGCTGAGGAACACAAATCCAGAAACACCAATGCTCTCATCAGCCAGCATGGTTCTCTGTGCTCATGTGGAGCTGGCCACAAATCTGCTACAAATCCGTTACCATCGTTTCAAAAAGCAACACAAATGACACCAAAATTACAGGTTGATGTCAATTCAGCACGAAACAGTGGAACTGCAGCAAAGCAAAAGCAGTCTGCAAATGAAAAGCTGAGAATGTCCAAAAGGACCAAACACAGTCCATGTGCCCAATGTAGTGGCTGAGTAGTGTGCAACAATCGAATATATAAATGTAAAGATGATTGTACTGTGCAACACATCCATGTGATTGCCCTTTGTACCACCATCCGAAAATGTAACTCCATATTGAAAAGAAAAAAATTAAAAGTGAAAATTTCAAGCCAAACCACATAAATACAGTCTGCCAAAGCTCTGATCATATCATACACTTTATCGCACTTTGCGCCATGCACATTGCCAGATTCCTTGGTGGAATGGGGGTGAATACTGTGCACATGCACAGATGCGCACCAGCTCCCGATTTCCTGGGTTGATCTGAAAACATCTGGCGGTGTGACTTGGAGCTAAGGGTTGCAAGATGAGGCGCATATGGAAACTTCTTTTGAAATCGAAGCTTCACGCTGCCCAAAATTGCCAAACTCCAAAGGTGCTGACATCAATAGAAAGGACAGGGGCAGGTCAGCTGGGATGGGGTGGAATCCATAGCAAGATAATCTGTGTCTGCGGCGTAGCAAGCATTTGGAAAGTACTGGATACACCAAGCAGTTCACAAACAGATAGAGCCCTTTCAATTGCACAGGATGCACCTTGCTGTAGCCATGCCATGCCATGCCATGTCATGCCATGCCATGCCATGACTTCTCACCTCCACTCCAGAAGCAGTTTGTAAAACATAGTACTTCAATAGGAACAGCCACCTCAGGCGAATGGCTTTATGCCCTAGGGGGTCTCCAGCCTCCCACATTTTTAACCCTTCTGAATGCCTTCTTATCCACACGTTTCATCATAGCCTTCAGCTGTTGTCCAGCACCAATTTCATACAAATCACCATCCAGAGCCCCAAGAGTGGCTGCTGTCTGCTCCCACTTGACAGGGCTCACCACCTGCTGGACCAACAACTCCTTGATTTGCTCTGCAGATGTGTATGGCTCAGCAGTCACATTGGAATACAAATTGATGCCAGACGGCAGCTTCACCTCAATATCTGCCAGCGCAGCTGCAACAGCCTCCTTCGCCGGATCCATGAAAGCAGTGTGGAAGGCACCCGCGACCACTAGCTTGGATGCTGCGGCTGCACCCATTTCCTTGGCTTTCTCGCATGCAGCATCCACTGACTCGATGTCTCCAGAAATGACACGTCCCCCAGGGAAGAGGTAGTTAGCAATCTGCAGAGAGCCAGAGGTTGCGGCCAGCGTTGCTGTGATCAGCTCGTCCATCTGCTCGTCAGACAGGCCTGTGATGCTGCCCATGCCGCTGGGCTTCAGGTCACATGACTTCTGCATTGCCTCTGCACGCACCTTAACGAGCTTCAGCCCATCCTCGAAGCTCAGGGCGCCAGCGGCGACGAGGGCCGTGATTTCGCCGAGACTAAATCCGGCCACATGGCCAATGTTGGCCATGAGGTCGGGGTTCTCAGCCTTTAACTCCTCCAAAGCCGCCAGGGAGCTGACCATCACAGCAGGTTGACTGTATGAGGTGGCGTTGAGCTTTTCTGCAGGGCCCTCCAGCAGCAGAGCGGTTAGGTCATAGCCCAGCACTTCCGAGGCACGGTCAAACAGGGCCTTCCCTGGCCCGTCCTTTTCAATCAAATCGGCCGCCATTCCCACAAACTGTGTCCCCTGGCCAGGGAACATCAACGCCCCGCTGGGGGCCCCATCGCCAGTAGCAGACATGATTGCAATGGATTGAGGATGCATGGGGCTCTTAGGAGCCGAAGGTCGGATTGCCATCAGACGTCCAAACAGTGCCCCACCAACAGCCCCAGCAGCAAGGACGAGGCCCATGCCCAATGTGCTGAGCTGCTGTGAAGTCTGCCGGGTGGCCATGAATGGATTTGTCTCAACTGCTGCATAATCGTCCACATTAGAGGCCTTTTGGGCGCTGTATGTGACCCTTGGCAGATGCACAGCCCTGGGGATGGCTGCAGGAATGGAACGTTGCAGCGTTGCAGGTGCAGCCCTCATGCCAGTTGTGTACATATTCTGATTGAAAGTACCACCCATGTGGAGCGCTGCCACAACACCAGCAGTCAAGCCAAAGACCAAGGTGAGTGCATAGCACGTGTTTGCACCTTGGGAGGGCCTTGGAAGCATGGGGGCATACTCAACAGGCATAGCAGCAGGGCCTGGCATTGCACAAAAAGAGCTGAAACATTGAAAAAGAGCAATTGAAGATTCCTAATCGGCTCACCATACCTTGCAGTGCTGGCCAGCTGATCTAGGTACACAACCACTGGGTTGTCCAATAAAGAGACACAGCAAGAGGCCCTGGAAAACTATACTACAGACCAAGTGACAAGATGGTCCGTTCATGCAGAAATAGTACATCTCCAAGAGCCAAAACTTGGCCACAGTTTTTGCAGGGACATGCAGCCCCTTTGGTAGCAATTTGTGCTTGGAACATCATCATGGTGCGCACACGGTGCGCACTGTTTGGGGCAATTACACAGCTTTCAGCCCCCAATTGGACCCTCACAGACTGGAGACAGCAACATTTGCACCAAGAAACAGCCAGAAAATGGGTATCACATGAGTTTCTTTGTTCTTTTTTTGTTTTTTTGATGCTGACACCCCTGCTTGAATGAGTCCAGCCGCTTGACCATTTCTGATGTGTCCAACAGCCGGACTAAAGCGTCCGGTCGCTCCAGCCGTGGGCATTGCAATACCCAGTGTCGCTCAATGGACCCATGCTGTCCGCACCTTTTGCAAGGCTGAGGAGTCTTTCCGGACCCATTCACCTTGGTGCACCTGGAAAAATTCTGTCCCATCCACCACTTTAACCTCTTCATCATTTTCTTGAGACGAGCCCCTGCGGTAAGGCCAGCAGTGAAGTCAGGAGTGGAGGAGGCCTGTTTCGTCATTGTCGCATCGGATTCGTACTTGTGCTTGCAGCTGTGCACAGACGTCCACACAAGAACCCATCATGCTTCAATGGCGTGCTCCACCTCAAGCGGCGGGGTTGATTGATTGCCCTCCATCGGAGTGTCACCCCTCACCACTGCACTGGTGGCTCCTTCCAAGCGGGTAACGCACCGCCTAGAGACTGACGCATGGGCTGTGTTTTGGAATGCCCCCCTCCCTCCCTCGTTGTGGGACTTCATTTATCAGAGTATGTGGTGTAAGCTGCGGGTTAGGGTTAGGCTCTTCCCCTGGCTGCAAGTTAAGGACTGCCCTTTGTGCAGCAAGGACGAAACAGTTTGCCATGCCCTCAAGTACTATGCATGGGAGATTAACGTGGCAACCGATGGGGGCCACTCAAGCATCACAGTAAGGCACTGGTGGATTTGCATGGAACCCACATGTGTATACTAGAGGGCTCTCTGATGCGGGAGGCAAACCACCACACCATAAGGCAAACCTATAATGCAAGCCGGCAACCTCACGCATTCTCCTCCTGGACGAGGAGGATGTGTCTTGCCTCCAAGCGCTGCTCTTCACAACCCTCGACTATTACACTTCCCCGGATACACAATCACGCAGCTGTTCACAGTATGCTACAAACCATGAGACCACGCCGGTTGCACATACGCTAGCCATGTCGTCACGCCGTTGCCGATGGCAGTGTGGAAGTTAGTAGGTTTAGAACCAATGTCAGACACATACAAGCCTTCGCCGCTATATTTGAGAGCAAGCGAGCTACCCAACCCAGCTGTGGGCGAGCCCCCGGTGGATCGGGTACTCTTTAATGATGAATGTGATTGTAGCACCGATGTCACTAATAGGCAGGGGAGGCCCACCCGCAAACAGAAGAAGGGCAAACATAGCAGGTAGGTACACAGGTTAGGGAGCCACAGTCCACCATTCGACAATGTCTCCGGAGTCCCCTAAAATCACAGCTTCGTCACCCGCTTGATCTGAAATTCTGATGGCAAAGTGGAGGTATGCTATAATATTATTTTTTTGCCCTTCCATTTATCTTTACAACAACATGCCCATTCCTTTTGTACTTCAGGCGTGCAAAGTCATCTCCTTCTGTGGAAGGCCCAAGAATCGTGGCTTCTACAAGCTCACCACTGTAGTACCACTTGGGGGCGTTTTCGCACAGCGCGGGCACGGCGCCAATTATTACGTTGTTAATCCTGGGAACACCCCTCAAAACCACCCACCTGCACTAGCGTGCATGATCCATTGAAATCAGCATTGGGGGTGGAAAATTCAGGACCCTAGGACCTGTGGCTACCGGTGGTGAAAAATGGCCGAATTTTCGCATAGTGCACAGTGCGCCCCCCTTGTATAGCACCTCCCTGCCAGGTGCAAGCAGAGAATCAGTCATGGTGGGCAATAGAGGTCCTGTGGTTGAGGGACACCATTCCCTCACATCCTGTTTTACAAATTTACCCACAGTTACTCACTACAACCCCTCATTTCCCCAATCCTTTAGCCCGAAACCTCGATTTTTGAAGCCCGGTACATAATTAAGTACGCAATTAATTATGTACTCAAAAAATACGGTTCGAACGGAAGTGTTTGTTGGACACGGCATTCGTTGGACACGGGCCATGAGGCAACGGATACTGGGCTCACATACGCCCCCGTGTCACAGGCGCATGGTCATCACCACACTCAGTTCAATGTTTTGCCTTGCTGCACTGCAGCGCAGACTAGTTCGGTGCCAACTGTAGATTGGCATGCGCCCCTCCGGGTGGCTTTTGATTGTGCTTTGGCTGTCTGGGCGTCTGGGTCAGCTCGCACCCACCACCTTCCCACAGCGCCGGTCAGTCTCTAACCTCTCGCTCTGCGGGCCTCTCTCTCTCTGACCTCTCGCTCTGCGGGCCTCTCTCTCTGTGTGTTTCTTCCTCTTCACCCTCCCAAGGGGGTTTGTCTTACTCCTCACCCTCCCAAGGGGGTTTTTCTTCCTCTTCGCTCTCCCCACAGGTTTCTCTCTGCCCCTCTCATCCCTGTGTCTCTGCCTCTTATCCCCCCCTTCTGCTTGCCGGTACAACTCAGGCGTACCGCCGTTCGCACGGCGGCGTGCTCAGCAACGTGTAAAGGAACCTTTTTTTTTTAACTTCCGGCGCCACATAAGTTCGAAGTTCAAAGTCTCGCTATGAACAAAGGAGAGGCACTCATAGGCAGGTCGCCTAGCATCAGTCTAGCCGTAGTAACTATAACCACAAGCTTCGTGCAGGTTATGCACGTCCATCAAGGACGCCTGTGGGGACAAGTTATCCCACAAGTCGGCTGACAGTGGTGTGCAGATGTGCTCTGCCACGGGCAGTGTCTGCCCAGTCCGATGTGTCAAGTGTGGTGGTTCAAGCGGGTTGGTAGCGAGCCAAAGGTCACGTGCGGTGGGTCCTGGGAGACCCAGTCAGCTGAATCTCCCACGGGTCTGTCGGATCAGGGTCCCCAGTAAGCTGGATGTAGTCCGGGGTGTCGGAGTGGTGTGTCCTGTACCGCTTGAAACGCCGACGCGGTGACAAGTCGACTGCACTCGCAGGCCTCTTTTTCTGTTCCCGGACAGGGCTCCACCGCTCTGCAATTTCCTCTAACCAGGCCTGGTGTTCCATCAGCCACCGGCTCATGCAGGACCGCACCTCCCCCAGTGACTCTTGCCGCCATTGTTTCATGGATCTATGTTGGCTGGTGCGGGCGAGTTGCAAGGTATCGCACATGGCCGCGGTCAACCACGTGTCCCTGTCCCCCAGCTTATGGGTCACCATAGCAGCCCATGTGCGGAACTTCTGGTAGGCCAGCTGTTGGTGGCTAATGTTGGCCCGGGCAACCATGGCCGAGTGGGCGAGCGCAGAGCGCAGCGCCAGCTCCAACATGTCTGTATGCCGCAGGGCCCGCGTGGTTAGGCGGCAGGCTGGACAGTGTGCCCAATAGGACCCGCTGACGCGCACGGTGCGCCGCGTAGAGCGCCACGCGGACACTATGGTGGAACCAGAACCGCGTGCGCTGGGCGGACACGGCGAGCACCCTAGCGCAGGTGTCCACGTGGGCGGCCCACGTCACTGCCACCCTGACAGTAACCTGCCGTTGCGCCAGGATTCCCCTAACGGTTCCCCTGATCACTGATTGGGCCGTCTGCATCAGATTGCTGGCCGCCATGTAGGTTGCCCCCGTCACCGGTCTCCACTGTTTTGTGGGGGTCACAGATGGTGTTAAGTGCATGCCTGTGTCGAGGAAGGTCTCCGCACAAGTGAGCCCGTCCCCTGTCAGCACCGGTAAAGCCCTGATTATCATGCATGCCCTTGGGATGGTGTATGGTTGACGCAGGAGTTTCGCCACCGTGCGTCTGGTTTCCAGCCTGTGGTCTCTTTTGGGTTTTGCATACCTCTGTTGGCTGCCAGCCACAGAGCGTTTTCGGGGGTTGTAGTGGCATTGTCGGACAAGGCGTTCCTCGGTAGGGGGCAAGCACTGGGCCCTACGGCGAAAGGCCGTGTACCATATGGCCGTTCCGCCCGATGAGGAGCGCCGCTCCTCGACCAGGTCTTGCGGCATGGGAAGGTTGTGGCGTAGCTCACCCGTCAGCTGCATGCACTGGTATTGGTGTACCGCCACCCTGTACCGGAAATCGGGCATATGGTCGGGCGGGATTGACTCCACAAGAGACAGGGGAATGTGGAACTTCGCTACACGGGCAAGGTCGTCAAGCGCTGCTGTCGAGAGCCACTGCCGGGCCATAGACTCCCAGGGCCCCAGGTTTTCGCCCACTCGTCCAGGAACAATGTCCCACACTGCACAAGCCGTGTCTGCGCCGCTCCTTGGTGTGTGGACCCACACAGAGCACATGGTTGGGCCGACTTCTTCCATGGAGTCATGCACCCTTTCCACCACACGTTCCCCCACACCCACTGAAGCCAAAGCCTGCGGCGCTCCGCCTTTAAGGGCAGCCACGTTGCCCAGTGGACCCCCTCCGGTGTGGCATGTGGGCGCATCGCCGTGATCCACTTTTTTGCTGGTGTGGGTGCCTCCGTGCCTCCCACGCCTATGCCACGTGTAAAGGAACCGTACAGTGTCCCCTGTGACCGGGTTTGCCTGCCTGAACAGTGTTTTTTGAAACAGCCTTATCAGATCAGCTCAACCCGTCAACCACACGTGCAGGCAATCTCCATTCCTACTCACTGAGGATGGCACCGCCCTGTGGCCCTCTGCCATTGGACAGTGGAGGATCGCCTCCCATTGAAACGGGTGCCACTTGCCTGCACTCTTGGGCCGCCACTCAATCTGCATATTTGTCAAGGCCCCGTTCTTCAGGGTCCAGTTGATTTGGACCATCACCGAGTAGAGTTCTTGATTGTTCATCAGCAATGGTTCCCCGTGATTGTCCACAATTTCACAGTGCATCCTTGTGCTGTGTGGTTGATCCAGTCGAAGCCACATTTGCTGGTTCCGTGCCCAGGCCATAGTTTCCAGCTCCGAGTTGATAATCCTCAACCCCTCCTCCGCTATGGCGTCCAGCTGGTTCAGTGCTTGTACTTTGAGACGCTGTCGTGCTTGCTAGGGCTTGATTTTCTTTGGAGCCGGGCTGACTTGTGTGTATGGGCCGTGTCGATACTTGGACACGGGGGACACGGGGGGCCATGAGGCAACGGATACTGGGCTCGCATACGCCCCTGTGTCACAGGCGCATGGTCATCACCACACAGTTCAGTGTTTTTCCTTGCTGCACTGCAGCGCAGACCAGTTCTGTACCACTCCAGGTGGCTGCTGATTGTGCTTAGGCCTTGGCCGTCTGTACATTTGGGTCAGCTCGCACCCACCAGCCTCCCACAGTACCGGTTAGTCTCTGACCCTTGCTCTGCGGGTCTGCTGCGCCCTCTTGCCCTCTGGCACGTAAAGACATGTCATGTTCGAACTCTGGGGGCGCAAAGGCGTCCTGATTTTTCACTATCAAACTATTCAGTTCAATGTTTCAATAGGTGCCTTGCTGCACTGCAGCGCTGACCTGTTCAATACCACCCCAGGTGGTTTGCGTTTATGCGTTGGCTGCCTTCATATCCGGGTTAGCTCGCACCCACCACCCTCCCACTGTGCCGGTTAGTCTCTAACTCTCGCTCTGCGGGTCTCTCTCTCCCCTCTCTCTCTCTCTCTCTCTTTCTCTCTCTCTGGCCCTCCTCCCACAGTGACCCACTCCCTCTCTCTCTCGCATACGGACACGGGGGCCATGAGGCAACGGAAACTGGGCTCGCATACGCCCCCGTGTCACAGGCGCATGGTCATAACCACATTGTTCAGTGTTTTCTTGCTGCACAGCAGCGCAGACCAGTTCTGTACCACACCAGGTGGTTGCTGACTGTGCTTTGGCTGTGGTCCTCTGGACACTGAGGTCAGCTCGCACCCACCACCCTCCCACAGTGCCGGTTAGTCTCTAACCCTTGCCCTGCAGGTCGTGCCCCTGTCAAGCACTTGCTCTCTGGCACGTGAGGACGTGTCGTACCCGAACCTCGGGGGCGCAAAGGCGCCTTTGGTGGCGCAAAGGCGTCTCAACATTTCAACAAGAGCTCCGGCTGCCGGACACCTCAACAGATCATTGCTGCGGACACGGGGGGGGGGACATGGGTTGGGTAGGTTTTGGGTGGTTAGGGGTCAACCAAGCTATCCTTTGCCACCAGCCATGGCTTAATCATCATTCCTTGGGTTTGAACAACTCCCAGTGATACTGGCCTGTTTGGGGTCAATGCCCATTGAAGAAGGGAGCATGGGGAGTGGGGGTGGCCTTTATGTTTTGTGTCTCCACCCTCCTCCGTGCCAAGCCAAAACTGCAGTCACTGCTCTCACTGAAACCGAACTGTCTCCGGTCAGTCCATGTACAGCTCTACCCATGCAACCTTCATACCGTTACACGCAGTACACTGGTTGTTGTAACTGGTAGTCATACACAACATGGTAGATGTATATATCATGGCCCGAGGTCTGTCCTGCCTAGCTCTTATAAGATGCGGTGCCCATATCAGAGCATTGTGCCCACTTCAACGTCCGCAGCACCTGGCTGCATGAGTGTGCCTCAATCACGGCCTGAAGGCTGCTGGACCACTTAAAAATTCTAGAGATGGAGTCTACTGCATTCCACTTGGAGGGGACATATGTAAGCCGCAGCGTCATGCCGCTCCACCTCAGTGCCTGCTGGATCCTGCGCACCACCGTGGCCCTGTCTCCGTGATGTATTTTCGAACGCCTATTCATTACCGCCCAGACTGCCCCAAATTGTCGGCACCCAGGTTCAGCTCCTTCATGCCTCGGTATGCCGCCATTTTGACCGCCTTCTCCACACCCAGCAGTTCCGCCGCCTGCTAGTTCCATACCGTCGGTGGTGCCTCCCACAGTCTGGCTCCGGCATCATCCGCCCATACCCCCACCATGTATGTTGACTTCCATTACGCTGCGTCTACGTACATGTGGACCTCCTTGCCCACCAGTCGGCTGCTCGCCACCCACGGCCCGATCGTCGTGGTAATCGCCTGTCCCAGCGCTTTCAGAACCTTGGGCGGCGTGTACTTGGCGTTTTGCGGCCCCCACACCATCCAGGCCAACGGGCCACTGGTATGCGAAATTTTGAAAAAAAATTTCCTTACTAGGTCAATTCCCGGCCACCGTTGCCAGTGGCGCCCCACCCAGGCCGAACCATGCATGTTGTGAAGAGGGAGTTCATGTATGTTTCGAAACCCTTTGGAGGAGAGGGGGGGGGGGGGGTTCAAAGGGGGACAAAATCAGAATTGGCTGCCTAACCCTTGCCTTCTGGAGGGCCCACAAGTGGGCGGAAATGCTACGTCACCCCTGCATTCTCGATGATCCCCAACAAAGGGGACTAAATCAAAAAACAAAAAAAACAAAAAATTTCCCATGGTGTCTATGGGGGAATCCTTGCACTACGCGCCCACTGCGCGCTACTTTTAGACTAAGTTCCCCCCGAAGAGCCCCTAGGCACGCCCCTTGGAAACACCCTTAGAATTAGGCGACTCAAACTAGAGTGGAGGGGACCTTGAGGGGGACCTTCCTGGTTCTTGTGGCAGTGGTGAAGGACCAAGGGCCTTTGGGGGGGAACTTGACTGTGTGTTGGGCAGCGGAGATGGAAGGCGGTCAGGTGGCAAGTCTGAACTTGGGATGGCAAAGGAGATGGACTCCATCTTGCATCGCCGATTCACCACTTTCAACCCATCTTGGTAGTATTCCAAGTGGAGGAGTCCATCTTCAGCCGTCCCAACCACCGTGGCAGGAGGTCGTAGGCCATTGGAGCGGGTGTAGAACACCCTATCCCAATACTGAGATCCATGGAGAAAGTGGGCCTGATAAATGAGTAAGGAAGTATGATGTCCCGTAGCAGGCACCCTGAAAGTGTATCACCATATCAATCAACCAAGAAAAAGAGTAGATGTGGTGGAAATGGGAAAAAAATGTGTGCAAAAAAGTAGAAATGGGTGAAATAGGGTGAACATCCAAAAATGCCACATCCCCAATGCATCAAAACCTACTATCAAAGAACAATGATGCCCAAAGTACCACAAAGTATGGGTTTCTACTATGGCCAAACACCCAAATAGTTGCACTGCGCGCGCACTGCGCTTAAGGCGCCCCCTATGACTCAGCCTCAGGGTCAACAGATTACCCCCAATGGGGTTTGAACCGATGACCTTCCACTTGCAAAGGCACTGCTTTACACACTGGGGTATGAGTAAACCTAGTAAACTGTTACCTAGTAAAAAAAACTTTTTTTAAAAAACTTTTTTTACTAGGTTTAACTACAGACCCTACAGTAGTGTTGGGGGGGGGGGGGGGCATTGGGCTCTGGGATGGTTCATATACCCATCAGGGTTTTTGAGGCCTGACAAGCCCTCCAAAAGCATGGCCGTTTGTGCATGGGGGAACGTTGGGGTGGGGTGTTCTTTCCGGGGGGTCAATATTTTGATCCACAGGTGTAAGAAATGCTGCCAGTGTGGGGGTATCAAAGGGGGCGTTTTTCGCACAGCGCGCACACAGCGCCAATTATTACGCCCCGGGAAGACACCTGAAAACCACCCACCTACAGAAGCATGCATGATCCATTCAAAACAGCATCGGGGGTGCAGAATTCAGGACCCTGGGACCCGTGGCAAGGATCAGACTGGAAAAAAAAAATCCCTAGCGTACCAGCAGGGGCTGAGTTCTGCGCCCTACCAGCAGGGGCTGTAGGGTGCAGAACTCAGGACCCTGGGACCCATGGCTACCGGTGGTGGAAAACAGGCGACTTTTTGCACAACGCACGGTGCGCCCCCAAATGGTCGGTAAGCTGAGCTGGACGTCCCTGCCCCAGACATTCCCAGCCATTGTTTACACCATGTGTTCATGCCAGTGTGGGGGTTGGGAGTTTGGGTCAAATTTATGTGTTCATTGCAATAGCCTGCGGGCCCACACCGCAGACCACATGATCAGCCCTAGTGGAGTGGAGACATTGTGAGGTCCATAAATACGTCTAACAGGTCATCTGCCGCTCCATCTCAGACACCCCCCCCCAAATCCCACCGATACATAGTTTGCAGGAGGGCTCTCGGCCAACATCACCAGGAAGATCAGCCAGTAAATCACCAGCTGAGGCGTCGGGGGGGGGGGGGGGGTTGACCCTTGTTTGGGGACGAGAAAAAGAGTTTATGGCAAACACACAATTGAAATTTCAACACGGCTAAATTGAGGTCAAACGAAGGAAACCAATCCCCTGTTCACAGCACATGGAAGCAATACATTGCGTAAACAGGGTTTTTTGTGAAGCTGGTACAGGACCCTGGGCAGGCACGGACCAGGCATCATAAAAAAAAATTAGGCAATCAAAGGAAACCAAGCACTGTACGCAGCAAAATCGCAAATCATTCACTAGGCATCCATCTGGCATTTGTCACTGGTACACAGATGTGAACCTTCACCAGCAGCCGGTGCTTAATGAACCAAAATTTGGCCACCACCAGCAGTTGGTGGTCACCTGGCGATGGGCAGTGCCAGCATTTGACAGTTGACTGCCAGCAGTTGGCGGCCGAGCACCAGTCGGCAGGGCTGTAATTGGGTATTGATTAAAGACAACCCTGCAAGGGGGAATGTGAAGCAACGGATACATAGATACCATACAATCCCGTGACACAGGCTATATGGCCATCGCTCATCATTGTGCTTTCCAAACCAGTGCTGAATGCTGCCTTGAGTTCGCCCGCATGGGCTATTGAATGTTTCATAGGCTGGTTTGGGTCAGGATCTGTACACGTTTAGGCCCAACTCTGCTAACAGGCAGTCACTGTCGTCACTATCAACCCTGCAAGGGGCCGCAAGCAGGTCAACAAAGCGCTCCACACATGCACGTCCTGGTATGCATATGCAGCAATGTTCGGCAGTTCCATTGATACGTTGGTTCCACGAGCACTTTTGCGTATGTACAGGTTGCACTGATGTTTGCCTAGTTACCCTTTTCCTGGCCGTGTTTTGTCGGCCAAAACCTCTAGCCTGCATGTTAACGTACTGGGGGGTTGAGGTCCACAGGCGGCTGGACAGGCCTGCAACCCTGCAAGGGGGTGGGGGGGGATAAGCAGCTACAACCGGCGTACGCCAAACTCTGCTCACAGGCAGTCACCGTTGTCACTATCAACCCTGCAAGTGGGGGGGGGGGGTGATTAGCAGCCACAATTTTTTTTATAACTCATGACGGAAGTTCCACCAAGTGTCCATTGAGAGTACACATAGCAGGTCATGGGTCAGTGACAGGGCCAACTTTGGGTTTGGTATGACCTACCCTCACCAAGACGGCTGCGGCGGGGTGGTGGGAGGAACAAGTCCTGCGCCTTGCCCCACCCTGTCGCCCCGTTTGCACGGGTATGCACGTCCTCCCGGACCTCTCGGGGGTGTTACAATCCAGTCAAGACAATGACGTCGCCCATGTCCTCCAGCGGGACTTCCATATCCTGGAGATCACTAGGAACCTCCAGCGCCTCTGTCCTCCGTTTCTTGTGTGTCTTGGGTGGGTTCTTGTCCCGCAAGTGCTTCATGCCGTGTGCAGTGGCCCCTCGGATGTCCCATCGGGGGTCCGACAAAGTCGTCCGCCGTAAGGCCGTACTAGGCCGTATTAGCAGCCACAACCAGCGTACCAACCTGACATGAATGCACCAGCAATGGGCTGAAGGAAGGCGAGTGGGACAGGATTCATAGGACGCAGACCAGAGTAGAACGCCCAAGTACATGGAGGATGCCTCATAGGAAGGCTTTATAGGCACACAGAGACAGTGGCATGCCACAGGCATTTGCATTCTTGCACAACTCTGTCTGCCAACGGGTGCAAATTGCAAAATAGGACGAGGTGTGAATACAGAGTATTTTGAGCACCAGCTGGAAACAGCACTCAGAAATCACCACCAAAAAAATACAAACTGTGCACAATTGGATTTCTGACTGACGCTTCATTTGCTGTCAATGCCAGCACTCACAACGGGGTTGCATGGCAGTGCGACGTTGATCTGAGATGAACAGCGACGTGGCACAAAATGTGCAACCCCCACCCTATACAAGGAAAATTCTACTACATCTGGCAAAGCACCTTGCAGAGAAAGCGTGGCGGCTATAGGCCGACCACAGGCCCAATAAACACCAGTAGGAGGGCCTCGCTGGTGCTACATGGCTCCCCATAGCTTTGTATGTACTCCCACCCCATAGCTTTATATGCATTGTCACTAAATGATCACCCAACAACAGCGCAAGTGTCCCTGGGGGTCGCCTGGGATGACGCTGCACACTTTTTAACTCAATCCATGCCACACTGAAAACGGCGAAGTCCTCAGTGGTCGGGGCCCATAGGGTGGCCGATCTTGGAAGGCCGGAGATAGCAACTGGGACCCGTCGTTGGTTAGGGGGTCCAGAAATAAGAAGACTGTGGAAGAATGGGACCTGGGTCCGAATCTACGCACAGGGGTGGCTATAGGCCGCCCAATTTTGCCCACGGTGCTAACAGGCCCAAAACAGCGCTTTCAGGGCCAATACTTGGATTGGAACCTCAAAAACGATGGCCAAAAAAAGGACCCAAAAGTGTGCAAACACGGGGTGCCCTGTTTGGACAAGCCCGTGTTCAGCCATTAAGCAACGATGGTCGTCACCCTTGGGAATCACTCCAAGAACTCCCACAGTGCATTGTCATGAATACGGTGCCGTCAAGCCCATGTGAGGATGGGGAGAGGGGGGTAACCGACCTTGCTGTATTTTGTTTCGAATGTCAGCAAATGTGTGCGTGCAACATGTGGTGGTGATGGAGGAAACCATGGTGCACCAGCATGGGTAACGGTAAAATGGCAAAAGCACTGAAATTAATGGAAACAGCACCCACTGTTGCTCTGACATCGGCTGACATGGGCGTTGTTTGTGCGCACAAGACTAGGCTGAGTGAGGACTAGGCAAAGGGGACCCTGGTGGCAGAGATGGTGACCAAATAACGGAGCGAATGTGCTCCAGCTCAGCACTGTTGTGTGGCACCATCTTGGCATCCCCAAGAGACCATCCCCAGCCCTGAATCACAGAAAACCCTGGGGGGGGCTTCCTTGCACTGTGTGCGCACTGCACGCTACTTGTAGACTAGGGGGGAATCCTTGCACTGCGCGCTGCTTTTAGACTATGTTCCCCCAGAAGAGCCCCTAGGCACGCCCCTTGGAAACGCCCTTAGAATTAGGTGACCCAAACTGCCCCAGCTCAAGAAAATTGCAAACTACCTTCCCTTCACATAACACACATCATGCACATCTGGAACAGCCATGAACAGTGTATTGGTTGCCCCCCTCAACATCCTCTAATGTAGAGGGGGAGTCGGCCGGGGGTACCTCCTTTCGTATGTGCATCGAAACCTTTGTCGACATAATACGACGACCGTTGCGGCGACAGCCCCGCGGAGGCAATTTCCGCTACGAGATTATTCGGAGTTGAACTACTCACCCTCTGGCGGGTCTTTCGCTTCACCAGCCACATCAACCCTCGTAAGTTGATGCGACCAGCCGGACGAAGAATTTGATGGCGAATTCAAATGCGACTTGGCTTGGAATCACAGGCAAAGCACAATTCAAAGAGATGGGTAGTATCCTGCACAAAGACATGGTCCAAATAGCCCTTGCAAATAGAGATAAAGTGTGAAAAAGGGTGGAAATGGGTGAAATTGGGTGAAATTCCAAAAATGCTATATCCCCAATGTGGAAAAAGCATCAAAACCTACGCAACAGTGTAACGATGATGCCCCTATGATCTCAAAGCATGGGTCTCCAGTACGGCCAGACGCCCAAATAGTTGCACTGCGCGCGCACTGCACGCGCACTGCGCTTAAGGCTCCCCCTAGATTCCCCCCGAATCCTAGGCATGCCCCTTTCAAACGCCCTTAAAATTAGGCAAACCTAGCTCAGTACAGTTGCAAGCTACCTTCCCTTCACATAAGACAGCATGCAAAAAGGAAAAAGCCATGACCGGCAATGGTCGCCACCCCGGGTATCACACCCTCAACAAAACACAACCTTCTTTCTGTTTAATTCGTCAACGAAGTTCAATCTCAGAATGAGCAACTTGTGTGCACAACATGACAGAGTTGCAAAATTAAAGCACTGTCGCACTTGTCACATGTATGCGTGTCAATGCAATCACACAATATTGCAAGTGACACTTGTCACACATGGACATCTTCTGAGGGTCACATGTGGTGCAACAAAGGGCACATACATCCCCATTGTCACCCACAACATCCTGCTCATCAATGTTGTCCTCCAATGAAGGTGCAGCCCAGGTGGTTGACCGGGATAATCAAGTGTGATGGCCATGCGTTGTCCAATGGGTCCTCTTGTGTACGTTTTGTGTTGAGCATGGGGAGGACAGAGGTCCAGAGTTCCGTACGATGAAGGCCACCCCGGGTGTCGCGCAAAGGTTCGGGAGTGGCAATAGGTTGGGCGTGATTGCAACCACTTCCGGGCAAGGGACCCTAGGGCGGTATTCTTGGATAGCTACCACATCTAGATCAATAGTGTGTACAATCTCTCCCCAACGTTCCAGTGAGATTCCTCTTGCCCCTTGGATAATCCACCGGCTACTTCGGACTTCTGTGTAACCCAACGTTCTAGCCAGATTCCTCCTGCCCCTTGAATGTTCCAGGTGGCTACTTTGGACTTCTATGGGAGAATCTTGGGAATCAAGTCTTGGGAATCAAGAGGGTAGGTTGCGGTGCGCCCTGGGAACGCAGCCCTCTATTTTGTGTGTGTCGTCCACGGTCCAGCGTGTCATGGCTGCCGCCTATATGTCCGCCCTAGACACCACATGGAGGTGGTGAATCCTTTAGTCGCCTGGGTTGGGTTCCACATCGCCACACAAAGGGTGTATGATGATCAATGAAAGGACTGACGGAATGTGTGTCAATATGGCTACTTTTTTGGGCTGACTCCAAAAGTTCATTAGAGTACTCAAGACAGTTCTTAGAAATATGGGCGACTCCGGCATGTGATACAATGGATCCCTGGGATGTGTGTCAATATGGCTACATAACCCCTGCCTTCTCGGTGTCCCCATGGTGGGAAGAAATCCACCTACAAAGGAGTGGATGTGGCGGAAATGAGCCCAAAATGTGTGAAAAGGAGTGGAAATGGGTGAAACCGGGTGAAAATGCCAATGTGGAAGAAGCATCAAAACCTGCTGTCAAATAACAATGATGCCCAGAGTATCACAAAGTATAGTTTTCTAGTACGGCCACACACCCAAATAGTCGCATTGCGCGCGCACTGTGCTTAAGGACCCCACCTTAAGTGTGCCCCCTTGATCTTCATGGACCACTGAAAAAAGGAACCGCAGCAAGGTCCATGATTCCAAAACTGGCGGAAACGGCACCTAACCCCCCCCCCCCCCCCGCGCCTTGCGCAAGCACGGCCAAGGTCAGAAAAACAACGGTCACACGGGGTCCCCGTGCTTAGACAAGCCCGTGCTTGCGCTCGACGCGCAACACAAAGAGACACTGCACACAGAAAACCTGCCCATACCCCACACCAAGCACATCACTCACAAACATGGCACTAGAACACAACGTGTAGGCAAAATTCAGCATGGTCCTCATGTCCTTACTGCCCATCAACGGGTACGGAATAGAAACCCTTTCCAACCGCGTAGAAGGACCAACGATGGTGGCAGGTGCATGCTCACCAGTGGATCGGATGTATGTGACACCCAAGCCAGCGATAGCAACATTTTTCATGGCTAAAAACCACAGCAAAACAATTACCATTGGGTTGCAGTACCAATCAGAATGTTGTTGTGAGCAAGAGGAACCATCACAAACATGACCCAGCCCTTCTTTCCCTATACAATCAGCGCACAATCACGAAACAATGAATTTCTGACCATAAAAACCGTGGTCAGAAAAACCCATCAAAACAACGGTCACACGGGGTCTTCGTGCTTAGACAAGGCCGTGCTTGTGCAGGGGGGGGGGGGGGTACTGTTGTTCCCGCAGGGGTCTAGAAAACAGGCTCAAAGGGCAAGCCTCTCCAACGTTGCAATGGACTGCGGCCTCAGGTGTTACAGCACCACTAAAGAAAGAGTTACACCCACTGATGGCCACCTGTGGGGAGAGGTAGCAAAAAAGGATGCCGGCTGCTTGGTGATGGATGCAGCAGTGACAGGCATAGAACAGTGGATCAGGGGCCATGGCAGCAGCACTGGTACAACCTGGTTGTGGGGCACAGGAGACAGCAGCGGCAGCGGCAAAGCAGAGGCAATGGCTGGGCAAAACCAGGTGCAGTGTCAGGGATGCAGTGTGGCACAAGGATCCAATCATTGCAGGCCCCACAGTGTGCTCTTCTGCGCTGTGTCCCAGCAGGGGGATGCAAAGCCCCAGCTGCACTACATCCGCACCCCACCTAAGCCCCAGCGCACCAGATCATACTTGCTAATAGTACCTTCCGCGGCAGGGGTCGGTGGGTGTCAGGCAGGTTGGTCGTAGACACACATAGACCCACACGCAAGTGGAGACACAGAGAGCCCATACAGAGGCGAGCACACAGCAACTCAGCACACAACACACGCATCAGCAGGTACTCACAAATGTTAGGAAAATTTTTCGGCAGATGTCGTCAGGTGTCAAGAAAATTTCTGGCAGGTGTCAGCAGGTGTCATGAAGGTTTTTGGCAGGTGTCGACAGGTGTCTCAAGACGTTCTGGCAGGTTTTATTAGCAAATATGCACCAGATCCACGTCTATTCGGGTGCATTCTTAGTGCTGTTGGGCAGAGGATGGATGGGCAATTGATGCATAACTTTACATAATCGCTGTAATGATGCGTTGTGTTCAGGTGATGAAGCTGTGATCCTGTGTACTGCAGGTATCTTTTTGTTTTTTTTTGCTGGTTGCACCTTCTTACTCTCATTTATAGCACCCCTGCTGAGATTGCAGAGAATGCCGTGTGTGTGTGTGAAGGCAAGCGCGGCTGAGGCAAAGTGCCAGCAAAGGGCAAACCTGCAGCTTGCTCCTACATCACACATGATCCTCCTCCACCAACCTCACCCTCAATCAGCTCACACAAGTCCCTCCTGCCCCCAGGAACACCCTGGAAGTGGAGTGGTAGCTCTGTGGCTTCCGCCAGGTCAGCTCCATGTTATTACTTCAACGAGCCCATGATCGCCATGTTGCCCCATGTGCTGTGTGTGTCTAATGGGGCAGTCATGGCTGGTGGTACTCGCGGCAGCGAGGCGGCCTCCACAGCCTACTAATGCGGCGATTTCCCCAGAAAGGATGCCTTTGACGCACAACAATCACTGTGGAATCGTCCAAAATGAATCACAAATGAAGAGCTCTGGTATCAAAGCAAAGAAACTACACTTTCATCTGTACCGATTCCTGGATAGCCAGGTGGCATACACAGGCACCAGCGCCTGTCCAAGGCCTGGCTGCAGTTAGGCAGTCAGTGGTGTGGCCAGGGCAGCATCAAAGGGAACCTGAAGGAGCTGATGAACATGATGCATGCAGGGGTGTTCATGCCCCGGTCCACATTAGGATTCCACAGGTACCTCCCCCTCTTCTTGTCCAAACACAGGCCTGGTTTTAGTTCAGGGGGCAAAAGTGCAGAAACACAGGGTCTCCATGTTTGGACAGACCCGTGTTACTGCTCAGCACGTACCATGGAACACATGTTGCAGACATAAGCCAACCCTACCTTTCAAAACATGACACTACTTTTTTCTTAACTCCAGCGCTGCATATGTCCATAAGTCCACAAATGTCACTACGAACAAATCGGAGCGCTGGCAGGCATAAGTGCCCAGCGTATGTACAGCTGCTGAAACCATAGCCACAAACGTAGCCTACACCCCAGAACACAAGGTACATGGAATTACAGCTACACCAACACTTTGACACCCACATTGGTCCTTCTCCATTGGATTGGAACCCATGGTTCCAAAAAAGACGGGGTCGCCGTGTTTGGACAAGCCCATGTTGGGACAAAGGGGGGGGGGGGGGGACAAGAAACCTGGTCTGCAGGCATGGACTTCGAGGTGGTCAATGAGCATATCTGGTCTTCCCCTATTTGTGCTTTTTCAGTTTGGACCAACACATTGTTCAGCCCCGATGATTCTTGTCTGTCTCTGCTGTCTCCTGTAGCCTATTTGAAGTTTGGCTGAGTGCACCATCACAAAATGTCTGCACATCGCAGACCTCCTCCCTTGGCTCATTCTGGAACTTGCTCCTTAGTTCCTTCAGTGACCGTCCATTGACCCATTTTGGCCTCACACACGATGCACAATGCCTTGACGTATGGGTCCCTTCCTTCGAAAACTAAGAGGTGCCGAATTGACCCAAAATAAAGCCCAGTTATAACGTTCAAATGCCGGAAATCCGTGACGAAATGAACCTTCTTAGTCTCCCACAGGTCAGCTGAGCAAAACCAGCAGCAACTATGGCAACCAGCAGCAGCAGCAGAGCATCACCAGCCCAGGGAAATATCGACAGTAACTTGCAGATACGGGGCGTGGGGGTCCAAGGGCCATGATCTCATTACAATCTTCTCATATTGCCAGGTTCTCAGGTTGCTAGGCATTTCTGTAGGCGCGCCACAACCATGTCTGTGGAGGTGCATTGAAATCAAGTACCACAGGGATGAAAATGCATGCAGGGGACGGGCAAAAAGTGGCAGGACAGTAATTGGGCAAAAAGTGGCAGGACGGTACTCAGCATCCCCGGAATACCATCCCCAGCCCTTAATCGCAAGAAAAATTGACCAACCTGGACAACCACCAAATTCCATGGTTCGAAAATTGTGGACACCAACATACTAACTACCACTGCAGGATTTATTGTAATGCCAGCTCTGGAAGACTGACGAATGCATGTCCAAGTGGCGTCAGAAACACCATCATGGACCTCTACAAGGGCTCAGTGGGATTTTGGATTAGGAAGAGAGCAGGAGAGTAAGGTGCATGCTAAATGTTGCAATCTCAAGTGAGATTCTACACCCACGAGATTGCTTTTCTACGGTTGAGCTATCATTCGTCGAACTGGGAGTGGCACTTTTCCTTCACTGAGCTTGCCCCAACCCTGACCATGTAAAGACGCCTGCAGCTCACATTGCGCATTCACCAACATTCATTCACGAATCCAAATGAAGACCATCTCTGCCCCAGTTTGCAGTTGACTCCAAACCCCATCCGCTTTTCCAAAGAAAACCTGAGCCTCTGCAATATCTCCCTTTCTGACCGCTCCCTGGGTCTATATAGAACAGAGGCCCAACTGTCCTCTGGTCTGCAGGGCTTATCTCTGACCTTGAATAACCCCGCTTAATGCTGTGCCTGCTGTCACTGCTACTGCTGACACATGCATCTACAAAGAAACACAGGCCAGCAGTTATAAGCGACCAAGCACAATCTGTGATTTCCATTACTGCACCATTACCCGTGTTCAATGCCAGATGCGCACTGGTGTCGAATGGGGCTATCTAGGTAGGCGTTGAATGTGCCGTACATGGATGCAATCCAGGTAGATACATGTTATACATGTTGATAGAGGTGACAGAGGGAAACACTCTCAGAAAACTACCCCTGTCTTCCACGATTGACTTGCCCTGAAGCACACCCTTCACCACGTTAGAGTCTGCAGGCTTGGCGTGGTGCCACGTCTCCCTGTTTATCTACACCCAGCTCACTCAGGCCATACAGCACAGGATGCTGCGCAGAGGGTGCACATCAGCATCTGTAATCTGGCCTTTTGTGCTGCCAGCCGACGGGGCTGAGGTTGCCATGAAGGCTGAGTGAGTATGCCAGTTGGTACTTCCTGGTGTACGTACGTGTTGGCCTTTTGAAGAGGGAATCCTCCACTCGCAGATGGGAGGGGGCTATATCTATATATTGAGCACTCAAGATATCCCTTGTCTGGACCACTGAACCACTGACTGTTGCAGTGATTCACACATTGGCATGGTCCCTGTGCATGAGGGGAGGCTATGATAGACCGGCCATCGGCGTCGAGAATCACTCCAGCATCCAACTACATCAACTGTAGTCACTACCAGGCCATTTCTTAAGGACCCTCGGGGGTTCGGGGGGGTTTGTGGCCCTGGCCAACCTCAGCCGACCCATCCACCCACCCTCCCACATCGAAAAAAATTTCCTCACAAAAAAAATTATTAAAAGGATTGGAGGTCCATTTTAGGTACAATACCTTGTTTTTTGGTCACTGACCCCCACGCCCCGGATTTTTTGCCACTGAGCAATGGCCTGCTGTTGTCATTGGTTAAGGCACAACCTGAGCTTCACACAACGTAACGCAGCGACATTGAGTGTCTTTGGCTGTGCAGTAGCCGATATCGAGTATCTTTTGTCGCGCATCATCCCTTTATAAAAGAGCCACAAGCAATTCAATCAAAGCAAACTGCGAAGTGCGAGCGAAATGGCATCATTGCATATACACCCCTTGCTACCGAGTGCGACACACTGTCTGAGGCATTTCCGTGAGCCAGCAGCCTCAATGTGCGGACAGCGGACTGCCTTCGCCACTGTCGGGGTCGGTTGGTTTGGGGCTCACGGCCGCGTAAGGGAAGAAAGTGTACGGGGAATGGACAAATGTTTCGACAGTGGGAGTGACCTGCCCCGCCGCCGGGCTCGAATCCCGGTGTGGTCGCTTGTAGGACCATTCGCGAGAGAGGCCCCCGTCCGCAGTGTCAGGGCTGTCGTACCTCGGGGAAATGCCCGGGCCGCTGGTGGAGGGCGTGGCGTTGGCCTTGGACCACTGCAGGAGGCGTTGCGCATGGTGCAGCTCAAAATCCATGGAGAGCAGGTCGTCTTCGGTCAAGCAATATAATGACCGGATGTCGTCATACCCATTTTCGATCAATGCTGGGAAGTACTGGTCCAGCCGCAGCTGGGCCAGACAAGCAGAAACTTTCTGCGCGTGTGGGGTGCGTGCAACTTCCGCGATTTCTTGTTGTTGTTCAGTGATGGCCGGATCTTCAGGAATGACAAGCTTCAGTGGGCCGCCTGGTGGCAGAGGAGGCGGGACACGACTTTTCTTTTGGGTGGCAGAAGGCTTGGCTTCAGCGGAGACGGCCTTGTTGTTGGTGTTGTTGTTGTGCTCCATCGTGTTTGATGCCGATATGACCAATGTAACGTCGAAGGAAGAAATAGAGGGACTCAACACTCAGTGGTTTCCCATAAAAGCAATGCAAATCTAAGAGAATGGGTCACAACGGACTGCAATGGGCACTGGGTGTGGCCCACGGGAAATTGCACTGTGTTGGTCCCTGATGGCAAGAGTTGAGACATCCTACGCTCCTGCCGAGCTCGTTCAGTACATTCCATCATTTAGGCATCTCTGACCAGAGACAAAAGGCCTTGAACCCATTCAATCTTCTTTCTTTACAAACCTGGCGCACCTTATGTCCAAATGTGCTCTTGAGGCGGTTCCATACCACCAGTCAGTGTAGATGTTGGGGAAAGCAGCCTACATGGTAGTGTTACCGCAGTCTAGGACACACTGGCAATGTTGTTGCATGGCATGCATATTGCTGCACCCGTACATGATATAAGCCATGCACTTCATTATAGTCATAGTCATAGTCATAACCACTTATCATGCCGTCTACTGGAGTTACCGGGCATCTCGCGCCGACAGGTGGTTCCTGCCTCGCTCGATCCCGTGGGTCCCAGGGCTGCCTGAGGTGGCCCACAGCATGACGGAGGACCCAGAGGACCGGGGATACCGGCCAACCAGGCTTTGGGGGCAGTGGCAACTGCAAAGCGTTAGCATTAGCAACGGCGACGGACGCTGGCCCGTTTGTTCGCCGGGGGTAAAGGGGCAAGGCACAGCAACGCAGCAGCATAGCAACAAGCAGAAAGCAAGGGCGTCTCCTATGGGTGCAAAGCAGCAACCAAGGTACAAAGCAGCACGCATGCGGCGAAGCAAGAGCGGGCCCCTCGTTGTTCGCGTACCCCCGCCACCTTGGAGACGACCACCACCCGTGACCCCACGTAATCCATTGTCAGCTGCGCGCTCGCAATTGCCCACCACCCCTGACTCCACGTAACCCACTGCTAGCATGCAATAACCCATAGATGCAGAGCCAGGATTTCTGGGAGGCTCCAGCCTAGCCTGGCCCTCAGCCTTCATCGCCTCCACGTCCCCATAATGTACGCCGCCGACCCATCGCACTAGCCCCCCAGTATAGTACAGAAACATGGTAGCAACTCTACGTTCTCTGTGGCCCCGAGTTGCACCCACACCCCAGATATATACCGTGCCGGCACTCCATGTCAGGGGCCAGTACCCAATCAGCTTCGAGGTACCCGCAAGCCCCCACATATAATATAACAAGAGGGTCTACGAGGGGGACGCTTGCCCCGCGACGGGAGTGGCGCAACCCGTGAATATCGCTGGCTGGGATTCGGGCTGGTGGGTGCCGTAGCTTGATTATCGACCCCCTGTAGGGGTACCCACCAGAGGCTCGCCCCGGGCCGTGGTAACCAGGTTCACCTCATCTGGCCCACATACGTTGCCCTGACGCCTACCCTTGACCCTTACCTGCTCTGATTGGCCAGCTCCCGTGGTTGCGCCTCCTCCGCCACAGCAGCGGCCAGGCCGCAGGTTCGGCCCCCACCGACGACAGGAGTAAGTTGCTGCTGTGAAGACTATGTAGGTTACACGTATATAGAGGCGACTGCATACTCGGTGCTACGCCGCCGTGTAGTACCGCCGTCGCAACGCCGATGCCACCTGCGAGCCGCCACCGCACGCACCACCGCAACTGCAAGGCCGTGGTCAGACGGTTAGACTATGTACATGCCCTCAGGCACGGTCCCTCTAGTTTGTTCACGGGGCCAGGGGATGCCCCTGCATTCCCCCTGAGTTGTTAGAGGGGTCAAGGGGACACTCCAGTACCGCCATGCGACTGCGCAGCGCCCCCACTGTACGGCTCCCCAGTACCGCCGCGCTTCCCCGGTACTCCCACCATACGGACCCCAGTACTGCCACGCATACTCCCGTGACCCCAGTACACCGTCACCTGCAACTCCTCGTACCCCTCAAGACAGCACCTCCCAGATCGCCACGCCATTCTAAGTTCGCCCACCATACGGTCCACCTGACCATCACACCGTCGCAATCCTCGATGCACACTTCGCCGCTTCCGGGGCCTGCAGGCTGCTCCCTCAACCCCGTGCAACGCGCCCAGGGGGCGTCGTAACGCATGCACCGCAGCGCCGGCAGCGCTGGCGCCCGCCCCCACACAGACCCGTGAACCCTCGGAGTATCCCGAGCAACCACCCCCGTAACTGCCGTAGCCGGGCTGCCGGTAGAGACCCCGGTGTCATGGGAATACCCTACAGGGGTTTGGGCCTTATTACCCTGGTCGGGACGACCCATGACACCTCACTGTTGTACGTGGCGACCCGGGGCAGGCGGGTGAAGCATCCCTGTCCGACCCTCATGCACGGGGGCAGTACGGCTCACCATCAGGCCGGCACGACCTATCACATCGCGTTGGCCGTCATACGCCGTCTGCCACTACCGCACACTCAGGCCATGAGGGCACTGCTTCTCAGGTGCCACCCCCGCCGCTGCGTCCAGCATAGGGATGGTGGCAAGCGCATCCACATTTCCCATACTCTGTCAAGCTGCATTACCCCCGGCCCCCACCGCGCCGTCACCATTTCCTCCATGATGCCACAACCAAAGAACCCGCGAGTCGCCTTCCAGAGCTGCCCACCACAGCAGTAGGGGCAGGGCCGCCGTCGGCGCATCGGGGCATCTCACCCCTTCCACCCGGAAGCTCTTCAGGTCACCCTGGATTGCCTTCCAGGCACTTGAGGACATCTGTCCAGAGTGCCGTAGCGCCCATCTCGCCTTAGGCCACCCCCTACCGGCACGCTCCCGACACGTCCCGCATAGTGGGGCGGAGGCACATTGATGAACCCAAACCGACGTCGTCTCCCTGCACCCGTGGCATTGTTGTGGGAGCACGGACCGCGACGGGGCGCAGCTATCATCACAGCACTGCGACCACAGGTCCTGCCACACATCACAGCACGCTTCCTGGAGACTGAGCAAAGCACCTGCCAGCGCGCGTGCAGTGGCACAACTGAGCAGGCTGCGCCTCGCTTCATCCCACGTGGACACCGGGCGGAGTATCGGCTGTCCGTTGGACATCATCGGTAGGCTCTCAAGCAACCGGGGCCACCGCGCTACCTTGGGGCTGCGTGCGCCATGCGTCAGGAGCTCCCAACCATATTCCCGCACGACCTCCCCGATGACGTCAACCTCGTCTAGCCCCGGGCCCCTGGCGGACGCGAGAACCAAGCGTTGTCCTCCCGTCCGAGCCTCAACGACCGCCGCCAGGCCCAGGGTATCGAGGGTGTGACGGGCATCGGCAGCCACGTTGTCGTCCCCCTCAGGCAGAGAGAACATGGCGTCCGTGACGTGGCCCTGCGTGTCGTCTCCCTGTACCCGTGCCGGCTGCTTGGAGCCCACCAACACGGCCATGGACCGCCGCTCCGTCACTGCCGGAATGACTCGTCGCAGCTGCCGGTCATACAGCCACAACGTCCCCACGTCGAGCACGACAGCTACCGCCGGGACTGGGAGGTTGCACAGAGGCTGCTGAAAGACCGGCAGCACCTCGCGAGGCCAGCCCATGATGTTCCCCACAGCCGGATGGTCTGCGTACACCTGGAGCCATGGATCGCTCTGGCCGTCAGGGCCTCTCACCATGGTACCACTCACCATGGCCCACGACTGCGCCGATACCACGCGGGACCACTCCCGGAACGCAGGGTAGTCCCGAGCCATCCAGGAACCGATCCACTGGCTGAAGGCCTGCGCCACCGCCGCCATCCAGTGAGGGAACAAGGACATGGCCTCCTCGTGCGCGATGTACGACCTGGGCACCAACAGCGCATGCAGCGGTGCCCTCTGAAAGGTCGCCTGCAGGTCGTTGGGGAGGCCGTCGAACGGGTTCCAAGGCGGATGCCGTCGGACCCTCCCTGCTGGCGGGCAGAAGGGTGTGTCACCTCGCAGGAACGCGTACACTGCCCTCCTTCGATCTTGCATCGGCAGCTGCATGATCTGGGTGAGCCGATGGTTCCTGCGGGCATACACATCTTCCCCAACCTGGACCATGTCCTCCACAAAGAGCTTGGCCTTTGCAGGGCCCCGGGACGACGCCGCCCGCACTGCCGCGAACAGCCGCTTCAGGTCCCCGGGGACGACACCCGCCATCAGGGATTCCGTCCACCTGCAGCCGTGCTCCCTCCACGCCATGAACTCCACCGCCCTGTCCGTCAGGGGAAGTTCCGCCGTGAACTCCACCACACTCCTGCACGGGAGTCGTGCCACCTCCTCGTCCCGCGCACACAGCAAGGGCATGTGGCCAATGTCCTCCTCCGGCCCCCCACAGAAGATACAGGGGTGGGCCGGTATCGCCACACGCGCGAGCTTCTGCCTCCACCGCCGCATGACCTGCATGGTGGATAAGCGACCGCAGCGTGTGTCCTGTGCGTGGGGCCGTGGTGTACAGCTCCCAGGGGCACCGCCTCACAGGCGCTAGCCAGTGGCGTATGGGCCCTGGTGCGCGCCGCCAGCGAGCGCCACTCCATCTCCCTGACGAGCTGAAGGGCTTGCATGGAGGGTACACGCGGCTCGAGCTCTCCATCATCTCTAGGCACCAAGAGGATGGCGTGCTCTTTGGGCAGGACGAGATGAACCGGCGGGGCCATTGCACGGGCTGCGGCAGAGTCCGGCGCTTCAAGCGGGACTGCCGCCAAATGCGAGCTCTGCCGCACCACCCAATGGTGTGGCCCCCCTACTCTGCGTGGTAACCGCCGCAGCCCCTCCACGATCCAGCTCAGTGCGTGCTGGTTGACCAGATGCGAGGTCAGCCCCTTGATGCCACGGTACAGGGCCTCCTGCGCCCTGCGCAGGTGCGCTCCTATGATGGAGGCATCCACCACGTGCACCGTGCATGCCGACGGGGGCGTGTGCAACAGGTATGCCGCCGCGCCGATAATCTCCGCCTCCGGGACCGTGCCGTGGATGGCACCCGTCCACGTGGGGCTCCCATGGCTGGCCACCGCCGCATTGGCTTCGTCCCCCTGGGGCGACGCGTCGGACGACGTGACTTTGGTCGCCACCGGCACCCAACAGTACCGGCGGGGTTCCAGCCATGCCACGTCGGAGTGGGGGCTCTGCGTGACTTTTCCCAGGGACGCCGCGCTGGAGGCCGTGAGCTCCGGGGACAGGACCACTTTCGGCTGATACACCGCATGCGGCTTCCAGGCCAGGTCGCATCCGCAGACAGACTTGATGGCCCTTGACGCCGCTCCCCACACCGCCGTGGAGCAGGAGGGCTGGTACACCACCACAGAGCCCTGTTCCACCGCCCCGCCATCACGCAACGACGTGACGGCGACATGCGGATCGTGTGGCACGTTGGACATCCGAACCACCTCCGGGACCGAGCACTCATCGGCGTCCGGAACGGGGCCTGCTGGCAGCAGAAGGACGACTGCCCACTTGCTGCACCCATGCACCGCCGCGCACGCCCTGGAAAACGCGGGCCGCCCATGCACAACCCACAGGGGCGACGGGTTTATGCCGCCCCCGGCATGTGGCGTGAGCAGGGGGACTGACGCCGGATCGTCTTGCTGTCGGTAACCTTCAAAGACATCCCCCGGCAGGAACAGGAGGGCGGCCAGCGGGACAAACGGCATGGACTGCCCCGGGTTCGCTGGGTCCCATCCTTCCTCCCTGTACCCGCCCACCACATACACGTCCCCCGTAGTGGACTGCCTAGTGCGTTTGCTGGCTTTCTTTCGGCGCACCGGGTGAATTAGACGGTGAGTCAATGGACCAGGCAACCGCGGCCGGAACACGTCGCGGAGCCCCGTGAACCACACGTGGTCCAGATGATCGGGCCCCACTCCCGCGTGAGGAAGGTGCAGGTGGTCCTCATGACACTCCTGGAGCTGGACGGCCCAGTGCCCAGGCGCAGGACAGGGGAGCCGTGCATGCAGGAGGTCATTTGCGGGATCAGTCAGGGACTGTACCGCCGCGTCCGTGCGGGGCCCCGAGAGAACGCAGATGTCCCTACCCTTGAAGGTGTAGGACTGGGATGCCCACTTCCGTCCCGCCCACTGCACTTGCGGCAGATGGGCGTGTACGCACGAGTACACTGACGACGGCATGAGGAGTCCTACACGCAACGTCCCCATCGCCCGGAGTACTCTGTCCACCCACGTACTGCCAGCGTGCGTGGCGAATGACGCGGAGGGCACCAAGAACTGTCCGCACACACCGTACTGCAAGTGCATGTCTCGAAGCATGGCCCGCAGCTCAGTCCGGACTGTCGCCGACCGGTGGTGCGTGAGTTGAGCCAGGGTCGCTACGACGGAGTCGCGGCAGATAACCTGGACATCCGCCAGTCGTAATCCATGACCAGACCGCACCGCCACGTTGGACAGGTCCTTGGGCAGCTTCTCGAATTGTAGGGCCGCAGCCTTGATGGCAGCATTCAGCTTGACCACCGCCTCCGCCGTGTCGGACAGGTACGGCACCGCGTATCGCACGATGCCTCCGACCACTGCCGCCATCACCTCATGGGGCACCGACGCCGGCCCCAGCGTGTTCTTGCACCAGCCCGGCAGAGCTTCACACCGGAGTACTTGTTTCTTCTTCATGGATGCTATCCCCCTTGGATCAAGGCGTAGGCCCAAGTAGGGCACCGTGCCCTTGGCGCGCAAGCACACCCATGGGGCTGCCGCGCTCCCCGGGTTCAGGCACACCATGATCGAAGGGATGCGAGCAGTGTTGGCATAGGCGCACTTGCCGACGTTGAGGGACATGCCCATGTCCGTCAGGTACTGTGCAATCGCTGCCGCGTACTCCAGGAATTGTGGCAAGGAGTGCGCTATCAACAGGAGGTCATCACAGTACGCTTGCACCAGGGGCGGCACAGTATGGCGAGCATCTCCCCGCACCTTGCACGCAAGGCTCCTCAGGAGAGGTTCCAAGAGGAGGAGGTAGAGCACAGCGCTCTCCGCACTGCCCTGCCGCAGGCCCCTGTGGAGCCGAATGCTCGGTGTTGGGCCGTGCGCAGTGACGATGCGCACCAGAGACCCGCAGCTGAGGGTGTGGAAGAGCCTGATGAGCTCCTCCGGGACCCCCATGTGGCGCAGGAGGAGCGCCAGTGCCCCGTGCGGCGCTGTGTCAAATGCCTTTGACAGGTCGAAGGCCACGACGTGATCCTCCTCTTGCCCACGCTGTAGCCTGCGCTGGGCCAGGAATACCGGGGCAGCCGCCGTGGAGCCTGGCATGGCTCCGAACTGCCAGTCCGCAGCCAATCCCTTGTGTGCCAGGACAGCCGTGAACCTCCGCATGAGGGGGGTCATGAGCATCCGCATGTCTTGTTGCCCTAGCGCTATTGGCCTGTACTCGTCCAAGTTGCCTGTGGCCGTACCCTTGGGCATTAGCCAGATAATGGCCTCGTGCCAGGATTCCGGGACGTCCGCACCCCGCAGGATGACTCTGTACGCGTGCACTAGGAGCCCTTGCACCGGCTCAGGCAGCTCCGCTATGAGGGCAGCCGTGACTCGGTTGGACCCCGGAGCCTTGTCGTCTGCCACGGCCTGTTTCACGGCGTCTTTGAGGTCCTGCAGGGTGTAGTCCTGCACCGACCTCCATTCCTCCAGCACCCCCCGAGGGATGTGGGCCCGGACCAGCCGCCTGAAGGCCGGCAGGTTCACTGGCCTCTTGGCGTACAACGCCTCCCAGTACCTCTGGACCTCGCCGATGACGTCCGAGGCCTCCATGAGCACCTTCTCCGACTCCCGGACGCGTACGGACCAGAGGCCTGACGGGGCATAATTCACCACGTCGATGGCCCCCCGTATCGCCGTCCATCGGAGTTGCACGTCCGGCCCCCTGCCCCGCCAATAGTCCTTTATGGACCTGCGCCTGTTGCTCCTGAGGACATCCCGCAGCTCCTCCACGCGAGTCTCTAGCTGGTGGAGTTGCCGGTCCAACGCAGAGCGCAGGTCCTCCACCGTGGCGGGGGACAAGTCGGGGTCCACTTGTCGGAGGTGCCGTAGCAAGGCAGCCGCTTCCTGGGAGTGGAGCCCGGCCGTTGCCGCGTCCCGTTGCCACAACTCATGGGCGCGCCAGGCCAGGGCTTGCTGATCCGAGAGGACCTGGGCCAGAGACGCCTCCGTCTCCGCCTGCCCGTACGGGTACTGCGGGTCCATGCCCGACGGCATGCGCACGCCCGTGACCCTGGACACGTCATCGCGGAAGGCGTAGAGCAGGTCGAAGACCGCTTGCACCTCCGACGTGCCCATGGTGGCAGTGTCCTGGTCCGACGAGAGCCACGCCCGCAGCGTCCGATCCTCGCAGGCCTTCTGCAGTACCGCCGCCGCCGCCTCACGAACCCCCGGGGAGTCCGGGCGTATGGCATGCAGCCTGCCTTGGGCGTGCGAGTAGGCCATCCTGGTGACCCTCTCTTTGCCGGCCACCGCCAGCGGGATGTCGAGGACCACGGGGCCATGATCAGACCCCAGCGACGCAGGGGACCGTCCCGGCGCCAGGTGCGGGCGCTCACGCACCGCCCACGGGACCAGTGGCGAGTTGAGCAGGAAGTCCTTCATTATATGCCTGTTGGGCTTCACCCAAAATACAGCTGCAGCACCTGTGCTGCTTGGGGAACTCCAAAGTGGGGAGCAATGCATATACGTACTAGTCATCCAGGGATTCCCCATGATCATATCCAATATCCACCCGGTTGCTATGGCTCAGCGCTTTCTTTGTTGGCCACCATTCTGTTTTCTTCCAAGTCCTCAAACAAAACGCTTCAAGCCGAACCACCGTCTGTTGGTCTACAGCTACTGTTGCTTGCCCCTCCACAGCCGTTGTTTGGCCCACAACGACGCTTGGTTAGCTCACACCCGCCATTCGCTGGCCCACCTCATCCCGCTAGAGCGCGTCTCTGTGCCGATCACCAACAGAGACAGCACCTGTCTACATGTTGTAACGAGTGAGAAGGGGGGGGGGGGGGGCAGAGATCCATGCAGCATGGGATGGCGCAGGGAGCAGGGGTGGAGGGAAATCACGAGGCGTAGGCAGTGACAGTGTAGACAGATTTCAGGATTCAGAGGTTCATCAGTTGTTTCCGGCCTTTTGTGCCATAAGCCAAAGGGGGATGGGTTTGTTCTGATCAGACCCATCACCCCTGCAAGCCCCCCCCCCAAACCTCAATCAAGCAACTATTACACGATCACGCCGGTGTTGGCTGTTCGTTCATACCCCCCCCCCCCCCCGCCCCCCGTGTCCAACGAACAATTTTGTCCTCAAAAAATACGGTCTGAACTGGAGTGTTCATTTCATTTCATTTCATTCGACAATGCTCGCAGTTCACATGTCTTTGATATGCACACTGCAGGGTGTCCAAGCTCCCAGTGGCTGGGGACATAGATACATAGTCTGGGCGGGCGGGTGGGATTGACTCATGGCGCAAAAGGACCGAAGGCAAAATTAAATAGCCTGTAATACACACAAGCTGGGGAGAATAGGGCTACAGCACAACTTCCCTTCTTTGTAAACTACAAATCTTCACGCCCCGTTCTCCCTGTCACACGAGGCACTGAACTGAGGTGCACACCCTAAAGCGCGCGAATGGATGTGAGCGCCTGGCTTGCCTGAAGTCAATGCAGCAATTGCCCGAGTCGCCGCGCCCAGCTAAACCTGTGGGCCAACACAGGAGAACAAAAGCGACAGAGAGGTCAACTAGTCTCCCCAGAACCGGGACGGCCCACCCCGTGCTGAAAACAGCATCTAGGGAAGGTTACGTTGTTCCTACTTATCCTGGTACCCATGAGGCACAGAGCACCTGGAATAGGACCTGCAATGCGTCGGCTGAATAGGGCAAAGCCCGAGAGAGAGACAAGGGGAATGGCGGGAGGCTGGCGGAGGCAAGGTTAGTTTTGGCATGGAGCACACCGCGATCGCATAGACTATAAGCGGTGCTGACACAGCAGTCGGGGCTTGCTGCCGCCACAACGAGGGCAGGACAATTCAGCGAGGTCGCTGCGACGTCTGCTATGTATTGAATGGGGGGGGGGGGGTCAGGTATGCAGTGACCAAGGCAGCGGCTGCAGAGATTGCATGTGTGCGTATAGCTGCACACAAGAACTCCAGCTGGCTTGCCTCGCATGCGCCTCCTTTATGGCCGCGGCCATGGAAGAAAAATTGGACAGGCGCAACAATGGGTCTGCCGGGTTTTGGGATGTGTGCACCCTGAAAAGCAGCAGCCTGTTTTGCTCAGGGCAGTGAGTGGTGGCTCGCTGACGCAATGCCTGGTATCTGGCTGTGTCAATGTCTACCCCTATACAAGCAGTGCCATGACCTTCATAAGCAGTGATTTTGGTGGCGGTGTAGAGGCCGTAGAGTTCGGCCTGGGCCAGTGTGGTGACCCATGATGGGCAACGGCGCGAGCGATAGCATCCCTTGGGACCTACTACACCCATGGTGTGCAAGGTGCAGGGGGCGGTAGGGGGGGCCGCATCAGCGAAGTAGACGCGCCCGTCTATTGCAGGCCTGGCCGCATATGACTGGGGAACCAAGGAGAAAAGGAGCGCAGTGGTTGTGGCTCTGACAAGGCCCCTCGTGAACCTTCCCTCCCCTGAGTATGCCGCCTTGTAGGCACCGGACAGGAAGCAGGAGAAAGAGGCCGGGCGGATGAGCCATGGCATGCGGCCCAACAGTCGCATGAGGTCAGAAGCACATATCTTACTTGTGCCCACCCCCCGTATCCACATTCGAAAAGCGCCAGCCAGGACCGCCGGTTGGTTTTGTATGTGTTTGCGGAGAGTATCAAACCATTTCCCCACAAAACCAATGCGCTTCGTGGGGCGAGTTTCACTTTTGATACCGATTATGAAACCCGCTTCTCGAAGCTTTTTCACAACTCCCGCCTGCCAATGTTGAGCGGGCGCTTTTTCTTTGCATCAAGCAAGACGTCGTCTAGATAAACTTTATGGCCCACGGGGACCTTTGCAGCGGAGATGGCAATACTGACTAAACGTTTGACGAGCGTCTGGCAGATGGACGGCGAATAACACCAGCCAAATGGAAGGCGGGTATATTTGTACCTGTGACCTCCTGCCTAAACCACAAAAACCGTGTGCCAGGATCGTGGCAAATTGATGCTCCAGTAGCAGTTTTGCAGGTCGATTTTGCAAAGCCATTTGCCAGATTTGGAGCCTTTGATGGTGTGCGCCAGAGGGTTGAGGGTTGGCAAACGTACGGCTTTCGGCGCCCGCTAGTCGCTGGCATTAATACGGACAGCGTTGAGCAGAAGCATGCACTTTTCGGCGTTTTTGTACCGCGAGAATATAGAGGATGAAACTCGGGCCGTGGTGTGTCGCATGCCCCTGGTATCTACCCTGACGGACTCGAGCATGCGGCTGATGACTTTCTGGGTGTGGGAAGCAGACTTAGGCTGTCGTGCAGCTTGCGTGCATGTGGTGTAGTGCTTGCGTAGATCCCGAGGGACGCCATATGCTGCGTGCAATGTGCACTGCCCCTGCCTCTCCAAGACCTTTGCCGGCAATGTCTTCAGTGACCCGAGCCTCGTGACCAGCCTCTGGCCCTCTACGCAGATAGTCATAATATCCGTCAGATTCGCGGAAAAGGCCAGACTGTAAGATAGTATTAACACGTCCCTGAAGAGAGGGAGTGCCCTGGCCGAACCACGGAGCCCTAGAATGGCCAAAACCATGTGTTGGAGTGCGGTGGTGACCATGGGCCGGCGAGACGTTCAAACCCCAGGTAGCTTAGCTATATTACAAAAAAAGGTTTGAGAAATGAGGAGGCAGTCCCCTGTGCATTGAGGCTGTTCGTGCGGGGCCTTTTTGGGGCCTGCGCACATGAGCTGATCCGAGAAGATCCACCGTGGGGGGGGCCGCCAGCAGTGCAGTGCGGACCCACTCGCTGAAGACGGCTATTGATGGCCAGGGGACTTCGTACCACCCCGGCTGGTTGTTATGCCATTTGGGCTCTGGCATGGGCCCACCTTTGACGAACGTCAAGTTGGCCATGAGGCAACGGAAACTGGGCTCGCATACGCCCCCGTGTCACAGGCGCATGGTCATAACCACATTGTTCAGTGTTTGGATTGCTGCACTGCAGCGTAGACCAGTTCTGTACCACACCAGGTGGTTGCTCACTGTGCTTTGGCTTTGGTCCTCTGGACACTGAGGTCAGCTCGCACCCACCACCCTCCCACAGTGCCGGTTAGTCACTAACCCTTGCCCTGCAGGTCGTGCCCCTATCATGCACTTGCTCTCTGGCACGTGAGGACGTGTCGTACTCGAACCTCGAGGGCACAAAGGCGCCTTTGGTGGCGCAAAGGCGGCTCAACATTTCAACAAGAGCTCCGGCTGCCAGGCAACTCAACAGATCGTTGCTGTACTGTGTGTGGCGCATACCCTTTTAGCACCACACCATGCGTGCACAAGCCGCCCACATTTTTATGCCCACTCGCTTCCAACGTCCTCACATGGGCCACATTCTCGCGGCCCTTGCCATGCTTCGGCTTTTCAACACGTAACGTCAAGTTGGGGGCCACGAGGCAACGGAAACTGGGCTCGCATACGCCCCCGTGTCACAGGCGCATGGTCATAACCACATTGTTCAGTGTGTTGCTTGCTGCACTGCAGCGTAGAACAGTTCTGTACCACACCAGGTGGTTGCTGGCTGTGCATTGGCACTGGTCCTCTGAACATTGAGGTCAGCTCGCACCCACCACCCACCCACAGTGCCGGTTAGTCTCTAACCCTTGCCCTGCAGGTCGTGACCCTGTCATGCACTTGCTCTCTGGCTCGTGAGGACGTGTCATACTCAATCCTCAGGGGCACAATGGCGCCTTGGTTGGCGCAAAGGCGTCTCAGCATTTCAGCATGTGCTCCGTCTGTCAGGCAACTCAACAAATCTTTGCTGTTTTGCGTGTGGCGCATACCATTTCAGCTCCCCACCATGCATGCGCATGTCGTCCACTCATTCATGCCTACTTGCTTCCGTCATCCTCTCATGGGCCGCACTCTCGCCGCCCCAGTCTTGCCTCGGCTATTCAACACGTGACAACGTGTCGAGCCTGTGGCTCAGGGGCGCTACGGCGCCCTGATTTTTCATTTCCTGACTGTTCCGTGCCGCCGTGGCGTCCCTTTTACCTTGGTCAGCTCGAACCCACCCTGGTCTGCTCGAACCCTGGTCAGCTCGAACCCACCACCTCCCTTTGCGCCGGTTAGCCCCGGTCTCTCGCTCTGTGGGTCTCTCTCCTACTCTCTCCCTCCCATTCTCTCTTGCTCTCCCCTGCTCTTTCTCTCTTGTTGCACCTATCTGTTCCTATCCCACTGTGCTCTACCCTCTCTCTCTTTCTCTGTTTCTCTCTCCCTCTCTCTTGTGCCCAAAGAAGGGGGTTCAGGTTGTTCGGTGCATCTCTATCCCGCCTGGGATTCGAACCATCCTCCACGGGACAGAAGAGGTGTGGTGTATCCACTGAGCCACGACGAAGGGTTACCTGCACCATGGCACCATGCGCTCCACTCTTCTTCTCCTTTTTGTCACCCCCTGTCATGCGTATCTTCTTTCGCATGGGGGTGTGTTCAGCAGTGTGTAGAGAAACCGCACAGCGTCCCCGGGTACCGGGTCCGCCTGCCTGAAGAGCGTTCTTTGGAACAATCGCAAGGGGTCCGCTCGGCCTGCCAGCCACACATGCATGCAATCGCCAGTTCTGCTTACCGAGGAGGGCACCGCTCTGTGTCCCTCTGCCTTCGGACAGTGGAGGATCGCCTCCCACCGGAACGGATGCCACTTGCCTGCACTTTGGGGTCGCCACTGGACCTGCACGTTCGCCAGAGCCTGGGTCTTGAGGGTCCAGTTGATCTGGACCATCACCGAGTAGAGCTCCTGATTGCTCATCTGCAGTGGTTCCCCATGGTTGTCCACAATCTCACAGTGCATCCTGGTGCCATGTGGTTGGTCCAGTCGGAGCCAGATCTGCTGATTGCGGGCCCAGGCCATTGTGGTCAGTTCTGCTTCAACTGCTTGCAGTCCTTCGTTCGCAATGGCGTCCAGCTGACTCAGTGCTTGCACCTTGAAACGCTGGCGTTCTTGTTGAGGCTTGACCTTCTTTGGGGTTGGCTGGATGTGTGTGTATGGGCCATACCGCTGCTGGTGAGATCCCTTCTCCTGCTGTGTCCTCCCAGACGGTATAACGCCTGGGTGCCTTTCCGCGACAGGACGCGGCGTTCAGCTGCTTGGTGTTCTCCTTTGCGTGCTGCTGCTCACTGCGACAGAACGCAGCTCATGTGTTGCAAGCTCTACTGCGACAAAACGCAGCTCATGTGATGCAAACTCTGCGTCAGAACGCAGGTGTTTCAGACATGCATTGTTGTGCTTGGTGCCTGTGGGTTGTCTGTTCCATTGTGCAAGGGCTTCTGGCTCTGGCATTATCGACCCTGTCCTGGGTTCCTGCGTTTCCTGAGCCTTCGCTTCTTGCGCTGTCGCCTGGTTTCACTCACATCAGTGCTGAAGGACAGTGTCTGCTGCTGACAGTGCACTCGACAGCACTCCCTGGTGTGTGTGTCCTGTCCTCATTTCCTCACTTTCTGTATTGCTTGAGGAGTACGGTCCCATCTCACGTGGCGCTGGCTCCCCGGATGCTTCCCCTGTCAGTTCATCACTGTCCATGGGTACCATACCCAGGGATGACCAGAGTGCCCTTGTGCCCTCAGACTCTGATCCCGACCCTCCCCTCAAACCTACCGTGGACTCTGACCCTGATGATGATTTTGGAGCAACATGCTGTGACCACAGTGGGCTTGAACACATGCCTTCCATGGCCAATCCATTCGCCATCTCATTTCCCTGCACGTTGACATGTGCTGGGACATGTTCCCACCTGACTTCTCTTCCCGGCGTCGCCATTTCCTGGAGCAGCATTTCCCAGACTGGGACATGGACTTGCAGCTTTCCAGATGTGGTTGTCCATCCCTTTGACTTCCAGTGTTGGGCCCTGCCAGTCGCTTCCAGCTGCAGGTATTGCGAGTCGGTGAGGATTGCCAGTTTTGGCACCCAGAATCCCTGTAAGGCTTCCACGGCTGCCCAAAGCTCTGCTCCGTTGTTTGTTTGCCTGTAATGCGTTGGTACGTAGCCACAGAAGCGCACCTCTGGTCCTTGGTCGTCTTCCGCCGCGAACACGCCAAATCCCCCGGCCCTGCGCATGTCCTTGTGGCTCAGTCGCTTCGACGATCCATCAGTGTACACTATCCTGTAGCCCTTCTCCACGAGTTCTGCAATCAGTTCTTGCACTCCTTGTAGCACTCCCGGGCCTGCCTGCCTCGGGCGCTTCGGGCATGACTCCGTTGCCCTTTGCCAACTATGATTGTCGGCTGATTTTTCTTGGGTGAAGCATTCCGTGTGTGTTTGCCACCACGTATTCAGTCCCCCATGTACTTGCACTTCCCCTTGTCGTGGCTGCACTCCGGTGTCTCGAAGTTGTTCCAGTGATTTTTGAAAGCTTTTCCATTGTTCCCTGCGCTCCCCTGTGTAAAATCCCACCCACTCACATAGCTCCCTTAGCCATGTTGTAAGGTATGACGCGAACACCGGCGACGCTCCTGCCTTGACTACGCATCGATATCGCCAGTGGGCACTTCTTGCTGACCACATCGCCCAGCCTTGGTTCGTTTTCAGCAACCATTCTTGGTCGTCGGACTCCATCATATCTCGAACTGTGGATGTCCCGTTATCAGTTGTCACTTGGCCATAGTAATGCTGTATAACCGCCGCCGCTGCTTTGAACATGGGGCATTCGACCATCGCGTGTTTGACCGTCTCCTTTTGTGAGCACACCGGGCACTTGTCAGTGCCTGACCTCTTGTAGACTCTTGCATGTACGGTCAGTTTGTGCCACAGCGCCTTTCGCGCAAAGTCTTGAGCCCTCGGTGGTAGCTGTGCCTGTGCCAGTTGTTCCCATACCTCCGGTGTCTGCGGGTCGCGGACCCCTGGCTGAGAGGCGTAGAACTGGAGCAGCCATGCCCTGGTCCAGTTTTGGGTATGGACTGCTGGGGTATCAAACCCCCCTTGTGACGGGACTTTGTTGAGGAGTCGTCCGCCATGATTGTAGACCCCTTTCCATGTCCGAGGCAGTGCATTGAACAATCTTGCGTCCTCCAAGCTTTGGAATTGACCCCACGTCAGCACCCCCTGCCGGATCAACTTCGTGTTGTAGTAGGAGCAGCGGAACTCATTTCGGAAATACACAGAGTGCCACAACGGCAGGCGGTCCCGGTTTGCCGGGGGGGCCACCTGCGGGGCCACTCGCTGAATGTTGGAGTGTGCCTTCGCCGACCATCCCAGAAATGTGAGATCTGCCGTGCCCAGTTGAATATATGGAAGGTTGTCCTTGGATGGTGTGAACCCTATGGCTGTTGCCCATGCATAGAAGGTCTCCACTGCCTTGTCAGGGAATTTGTGAGGCTCTCCCAACAGGCTGACGAACGGAGCCGCCGCCGGGTGCATAAGAAACAGTTCTGGTTCTGGTAGTGCCAGTCCCCCTTGCGTTCTTGGTCGTGAGAGGATTGGTAGGGTGATTCCCCAGCTGTTGGTACCCATAGTCACGTGATACACCAACTTCAGTTGTCTGACCACCGAGACTGGGGCGTAATATGCCTTGGATACCCATGCCACGACCGGCAGAATCCATGATGTCAGCATGAATGCACGTTCGTTCATGGACAGTTGCAGCGTGGATACCACCCTTGCGCGACGGAAGGCCTCTTGCAGTGCTGGTGCGAAGGCCTGCTCTATCGTCAGCCCCCATCCTTGGTCGTCTTGTTGGTGCCGAATATTCCCCAAGCGTACACCCAGATACTTGACGAAGTTTTTGACGTCCACTCCAATGTCCCGAAAGCACCTTGCCCACTCCATTCCCCCACAGTTGCGAACTATCGCTGCCGTTTTGTTCAAGTTGACCTTCAATCCCGAAAACTGTCCAAAACGTGAAACCACTTCCCATACCCTTTTCAACAGCTGTGGGTTGGCTCTTCCATCAAAGAAAATGATGAGGTCGTCTGCATACATCATGACAGTCAGTACTGGACCCAGGTCTTGTAGTGGGAAAATCACGAAGGATGCCACCAGGGAGAACAGCGCCGGGGAGAGTGGATCCCCCTGGCGTGTGCCTGCCCTCGGGTGGTGGTATACACCTGGGACGTGTCCTTTTCCAACGGAGTATAGATACGGAGCTCGCAGAAGGTGCAGAATCAGACGAATATACAAGAATGGTATGCACATTAGACCTAGAGCTGCCGACACCATCTCGTGAGACATCGTGGGGAAAGCATTTCTGAAATCTACTGATAACGCCGCTCCTTCACTTAGGCCATCCCAGAGTGCCCGTGACCCATAGACATGCTGGAGTATGCTTCTGTGTCGAAGGAAACCTGTTTGCTGTGACGGGATACAGTGAAGGAGTACATCCTCTAACTGCATCAGGAGGATGTTGGTGAGCCACTTCTGCCTTGTAGTTTGCAGTGCAATTGGTCGGAGCGAATCTGGTGTTTGCATCGCCTTTGTCTTGGGGATCATTGTCACCACTCCCGAGGTCCATGTCTCCGGCATTTTGCCCACTTCGAGGAAACGTTTCATTGAGTCATAAATTTGCAGTTCGAAGATGTCCGAGAACCTCTTGAAGAATTTTGCCGAGAAACCATCCAATCCAGGGGAACTGTTGCTGTTCAGCCTCTTAAGGCCTTCATGGACTATGTCCAGGGATAGTTGCTTGAAAAGAAGTCGACCTGCCTTGCGCAGCCGCTGTTCCACTCCTAACGACTTCAGATAGGCCACACAATCTTCTTCGGTGGATCCCGTTGGGGTGGACACTTTGCCCCAATGGTCCACCAGCTCTTTTGCCACCGCCTTTGCCCCCCGTATCGCCGAGCCTGTCCTGGATACCAGCTGTTGAAGTTTCTTTCGCTCCTGCAACTCCCGCATTAACCGATACAACTCGTTCCTTTGCGTTCTCGGATCTCCTGAGGTTTCCCCGGTCGCGATCACCCCCTTGAGCTTGGACAATGTTTCCATGCCTGTTCTGTCACGCTGAGCCTTTTCATACACCCCTACCAGGAGGGTGTAGGCTGTTGCTGTATCTGTTGCTGCGATCCCCAGTGATGATAGAAATTGGTAGACCTCTGGTGCGACACAGTCTCTCGTGGATCCACGCAGGAACCGCAGGGCCTGTAGTTCTACCGACTGCTTTTTGTTTTTATGCTCCCTTTGATGGTTGATCGCCTTCTTTTGGATGCAGCTCAGCGCCTCTTCCCACCATTGATCCCCTGTTGACTTGATAGACGTGAGAGATGTCTCCAGATCTTCCATTGCCTCCGGGTCGTGAAGGATGGTCTCTGGGCAGTAGAATCTGGGGACCGTGTCCTCTGTGTCGAAAGACGGGGGTGTGAATTCAGCCAGGATCGCCTTGTGGTCCGAGTTGGCAGCAAACATGGGGTACACGCTGGTCGCCAGGCTCAGCAATTCAGATGTTGTGTGGATGCGGTCAATACGGCGTAGCCTCTGCGGGTCGAGTCGCTCTCCTTCTCGGGGGTAGCCGTATGTGAAGCCCGTCGGACACGATGCTTCCTTGTCCTTGATGTCCGTCAAGGTCGGACAGTGAATATCCACCCAAACATCCTGCAGACCCGCTTTCGCCAAGGTCGTTACCTTCTGGTCTCTGGCACGTAAAGACGTGTCATGCTCAAACTCTGGGGGCGCAAAGGCGTCCCTGTGTTTTACAACTAAACTATTGTGATCAGCACATAAAATCAGGTTTGGTCCATGTAACTCCTTGGCGATGTCTTTCAATTGCGACTGTCGACGCGTGTGCTTGTGGTGGAAGTGGACCACAACTATGGTGATCTCCAGCGGACCACTCGACAGCGAGGCTTTCAACGCCCTGGGAGACAAGAACTTCATTGATTGCAGTGTCCACTTGGATGTTTTCCACGCCAGTGCCACTCCTCCCCTTCCTTCTTCATGAAGTGGTCCGTCCAGGCCATACCCGTACTTTGACAGGCACTGCATGCCCGTTTGACGATCCTCCACCGTAACGAAGTGAGGTTCTTGGATGGCGAAGAAGTCCACCTCCAGGGACCGCAGCAGTGACCCTAGGGCCACTATGCGCTTTTGCTTACGCTTTCTCATGGTTATTTTTGTTTGAAACCCATTGATATTTTGGGACAATACTCTGAGCGCGCTGCTCAGAGGGATGCTTGATGCTGACGTCATCGTGTTGCTCCATTGGACGACGAAGCCTCATCTTCCTTCAAGTCCCGCTTGCGTTTGAGGGAGCTGATGACCTTGTCGACTTGGTCATCCAACTCCATGGCCTTGGCCATTTCTCCCGCCGTGATTAGGCCTTGCCTGCGTGTCTTCGAGTCGTCTGTGTTTCTGGGCCGATCTGTGATTCGCCTTTTCCGCGCCTCGTAATCCGCCTCGGAGATCACAAACATCGGAGGCATCCCAGAATCTGACAGGTAGACCTTTCCAATCAGCTGTGTCACACTTTCCCCGGTCAATCGCCATGTGGCAGTGCGCATCTCCCCAACACTCCATCTGACGCGGTCCGCGATGTACCGGCCAAGCCTTTTTTGTGATACGGGGGGGGGAGGGGGGGGGTGAAATCTTGGAGGAGGCAGGCACTTTTTCAGGGCAGGCACTGCTTTTGTCCTACCCCTACCCTGGGGGGGGGGGGGTCCAGTCAAGGAGGCAGGCACCCACTCACCGCCTTGTCCACAGTACCTACTTCGAATCTATTCCCTCAAAGAATCTCAGCCTGGCGCTGGCGCTGACACTGGCGCATTAATTACCTTAGCGTCGGGGTTGGAACCAACGACCTGTAGAACGCAGGTGCAGTGCGGTACCGCTAGGGTACTTACCAGATCTGGCTACCTACTGCAGAATGAAAATTTTGCTTACAAATATTGTCCCCCAAAAAGGCCAACCCACTCTTGGCCTACCCCCACCCAGGGGGGGGGGGAGGGTGTTTCCGCTGAGGGCACCCAGAATTTCCAAAAAGGCAGGCAGGCACCCCCCCCCTGGGGGAGGGTGTGCGCGCCACTAAAAAAAGGCTTGGTACCGGCAGTGTACTGAGGGAGCAAGGGCCTCAGTCAGGTCTGAGAGGTACCACCACGGTGCCACATCCAGAATGTACACTGTGCCCACAAGGTCCTTCTTCCATGTCGAGGGGACTGTGGGCTTGGAGATGATATCCCTATCGAGGAACTGTCCTGTCCTCAGGTCCTTGAAGACGGCCCCGATAGCAGCCACCAGTTCACGATACCTTGTCTTCAACAGTGAGTGCCCGGTTTCCGTGAGACCCAGCAGCAGTTTGCTGGGCCCCAGCACGTGGAATTTCACCCGCGATTGTGCCTGCAGAACGCCTGGGATTGTCCAAAACATCGCGAGAACTGAGGCATACAGCATGGGAGACCATGTTTCCTTGTGCGTCTTCTTGATCCACACCTCATAGACAGCAGTCATGTTGGTCACGTTGGCACCACGATACCATTCCACTGGCTGGATCTGGAACCTTGGCTTGGATCCGAACTGTGATACCACAGTATTCACCTGTTCCTCATTCAACTCCGTGAAGAACAGTTTGGAGTTCCGTGGGTCTATCCCCGGGAGGAGATGGACTTCATCAGAGTTCAGGCCAATAGACCCCAACAGCCCGTTGATTAGGTCATTGTGAACCTGCACAGCGTATTGGTTATCCCGCACGTCTGGCTCGTGGAACACCACCTTGTCAACTTCTGCCCCATGCGTCATAAGCCGCAGAAGCTTATACGTTGGGGGCGGGGATAGGCTTCTGGAGTCCCTTGTGCTGCTTGCAATCCAGACATCAAATCGATCATGTGTGCGCATGTGCATGAGGGACCTGTCCGCCATTTGCAACTTTTCGCAGCCGAAAGGCAAGTTCGAGTTGAGGGCGAGTGCCCGATTGAGGAATGATGGCCTGCCATCATCATCGCTGACAGGTTCAAGCGGGTCAAGTTGGGGGGGGGGGGGGGTGTACATCCTGGTCACCGCTGGCAACTTCCCAACCCCCCAGGATCTGCACCAAGTGGAGCGGGAGGCCGAGAGCCTGTAGCTCGGCCGCTGCGAATCTGTGCCAGCTGTGCCAGCGAATGGTCTTGCACGTGCAGCCGGGTGATTGAACGAGTTCGAGAAACGCTGCCGCCAAGTGTGCCTTTGATGTGAAGCGGGTCTGTGCGGATGATGCCCTAAGAGGGTGCACAAACGCGCGAGGAAGTCACCCCATTTTCGGGCCCACGGCCCGATTTTTGGACGGTGCAAGCCTGCCGTACCCTTAGTTCCCCTGAATCAGAGTTCGGCTTCATCGGGGGCCGCGGTGGCTGCCTCTGAGATGCGTAGTCCGAAAGCGATGGAGAGGGCGGACAGGGCGACAACTTCCCAGTCCAGATTGGTTTTCGCTGCCTGGCAGAGCTGGCGTAGACAGTGCATCGTTGCCCTCTGTTTCGATCTCCCTAAGACATGGTCTAACATGGACATGGACATGATCTCCCAAAGAACCCAACAGAGAACCGCCATGCAAGCCATAGGCATCGCACCAGGTTGAAGCTCTGCGCTCTCCACGAGGACGCACAAACCGTGGGGGGCCAATTAGGGCTCGAAGCGCACCTTAGACGCAGCTTGTGCAATGCGCCTGTGCAACTATTGGACGACGGGCCCGATCCACCCAAGATCCTCCTCCACGATCAGGCGGCCCAAGCATCAGGCCACTGGGCTCGTCCTCGTTCCCCAGCATGCAGCGAAAGGAGCACTCACGCCCCTCCGCGAACTCGATCTGGTTTCCACTACCGGCTCTTGTGGTTGCGTGGGGCAGGGCACCGGGGACCCCACCCCCCACTCCCGGTGTTCAGCTCCAATGGGGACACTGGAAGTGCTAATGTTTGACTGGCAGCGCCGCCCCTTTCTGAACGCATCTCCTGCAATTGGCAAAGGGCTCGGACTCCACGGGGATCCATTCTCCTGCTCGGGTTTGCCAGCTGAGTACCCCACCCACGTCCCTGAAGTGCACGTTCTTCCAATGAAAGTCATTGCCCAGGGCACCATTGGCTTCCTCCAGCGACCAATACGGTGAACGTCCTTTAGGCTCCTGGCCTGCCCTGGCTGTATACCGCGTCATGTACGCCGTGTGCAATTTGCAGAGCACTTCCCAGATGCGGTATGCCAGCACATGATCATGGGGCCTCAATTGGTCAGGTGTGGACCCGCCACTTAGCTCCAGCCGCGCCTGCCTCACGACCTTCATCGCTATCTCAGTTCCATGATTGTCCGTGTCACGCAGACAGTGCTTTGCAGTTCGTCCCGTCCCTCGTCCCTGGATGGGGTAAGAGTCGGGCTGCTTCTACAGGGTTCAAGGCATTGTCGCCTTCGGACTGAGTTTGGGGCGTAGCGTTTGTTGTGTCCCACTTTGGCTCCCACCGTCGCACTAGCATGCTCGCTTGCGCTGGCCCCTCTCGGCCACACACCTGTGTTTCCGGGTCACCTGGTCGTGGGGGGTGGGGCGGTCAGAGGTCACCCTTGTGGGCCACTGCCACCGGCCCTGGGCTATTTAGGTCCTTAGGATTTAAAAACCCCAGTGGGTACTGGCTTTCTGGAGGTCAACATACAGCCATACAGAGGGTGGGAAGGCTTGGCGGCGCCGAGGCGCCTGCATGTGTGGTGTGTGTGTTTGCGTGTGCGGTTGTTCCCTGTGCCAAGTTCCAGCACTTCTCAGAAGGCGGCCGCTCAAGTGGCAGCGCACCCGGCGTTTGCCATGATCATGGGGGGGGGGGTGTGACCTAATTAAAAAACACACAAATGCAAACCAGAGGTGATCATGGGGGGCCATGAGGCAACGGAAACTGGGTTCGCATATGCCCCCGTGTCACAGGCGCATGGTCATAACCACATTGTTCATTGTCATGCTTGCTGCAGTGCAGCGTAGACTAGTTCTGTACCACACCAGGTGGTTGCTGACTGTGCATTGGCTCTGCTCCTCTGAACAGTGAGGTCAGCTCGCACCCACCACCCACCCACCCACAGTGCCGGTTAGACTCTAACCCTTGCCCTGCAGGTCGTGCCCCTGCCTTGCACTCATTCCCCGGCACGTAAGGACGTGTCGTACTCGTGCCTCGGGGGTGCAAAGGTGCCTGTGTTGGCGCAAAGGCGTCTCAACATTTCAGCATGTGCTCCTGCTGTCAGGTGTCTCAACAGATCATTGCTGTACCGTGTGTGGCGCCTACCTTTTTCGCTCCACTCCATTCATGGGGGGGGGGGGGCGACCCCCTGGTCATTGGCCCCTCTTCCTATTTGTGCTGCGGCACTTTTTGACACGCCTCGATGAAGCCCAGGGAACAGATGGTCGCTAGCTCGCAGATCTTTGGCCTCCGGCCTCCGCCCATCGGAGCAGGGCCTCCTGGAAGCGATCCGCCCATGGTGAGAGTGGTCGAGACTGCCAGCCTTCCTCACCAGTTTTGGAATTCGAGAAACGGAGCCACAGAGGCACTGATAGAGCCCCATACGGAGGCCACATACTTCGCCAACCCAAAGCCCATGTCTAAGCCCATACATGATCTAGCGGACGCCGCAGCGGCCCTCCTGCCTTGTCGAGGAACTCCTTCAGGGTGCCCACGCACAGGCGCATCCACTGGGCGACTCTCTCTTCCCGGACAAACTCCTCCAGGGCACCCGACGTAAGCTCCGGAATGTCCTCCTTTTGCTTGGTGCTCGTACGCTGCAGTTCCATGCGCAGCCTCTCGATCTCCTAGGCCTATGCCTTCATGGCCGCAGCCATGCTGTGAACGTCCGATGCTGCCCCATTTTCTCTGTCTCCCGGCCTGATTGGTGCTCACACGCAGTACAAGCAACAAAAAAAACAAAAAACGGACAAAAAATTGCCTGAAAAAGAGAAGGCAAACAATTGTTTGAGTACAAACAAGGGTTCCAGCTGCCACACGCCGCAGATGCCCATACTCGCTGTGCGGCATTGTCGGGCGGGGAATTTGACACCTGTTGCAGTGCGTGCGTTGGGACCAATTGGCGTTGCCGCAGCGTGGGCACAGCCAGTCTCCAAGGGCCATGGTCGCTATGTTGGCCGCTCGGCACACACGGCAGTTGGTCTGGCGGGCGTAGTTGTAGTATGTGCACCACGTGCACACGTAGTTAGGGTTAGGGTCACCGAGCTGGTGGAAGCAATCTTGGTTTTATAACCCTTTTTAGTGTCTAGGGTGGACCTACCATGTTTAGCAGCAGTAGCAGCAGCAAGCAGCAAGCAAGCAAGCAAGCAGCACACGTGAAATGGGGAAAAATCACAACTCCGTCGTGGTGCTTTGGATTTGGTTGAAATTTTGGTGCATGATACCTATGGGTGTGAAGTACAATGACACAAAGTTTGAGCGAGAAACTCAACGGTGGCGGCCGGGAATGGGATTTGCAAGTGGCGGACCTCAGTTTCAAAAACTGCAGTTTAGGGCCAAAAACAGCCATTTTTGGGCCAAAACAGCCCTAGAACCCATTCAAAACAGCCAAACGAAGGGAAACGGTGGGTACATTGCACGTGCGGCTTGACTTCCCTGTGTCAACGAGCTCTTTGCGGCCCTCTAACTCCATGGTATGTCCCGGAAACGGCCCAAAAAGGCGCCCAGAAGCTCCAAATGCCGACGGCCACAAACCATGGGGGAGTCTTTGCACTGCGCGCGCACTGCGCGCTACTTTTAGACTATGTTCTCCCCGAAGAGCCCCCAAGCACACCCCTTGGAAATGCCCTTAGAATTATGTGGCCCAAACTGCAAGTTGCAATTGATTTTATAATGAAAACTGGCATCAGTCTGGCCTCAAGGATAGTCCCAAGCACTTCATGTGCACACTTTGACATGCAATGGGGTTGGTTAGGAATCTGGGGCAACTAGGTTGGGCCAGACACAAGATATGGCTTGGCCAGCATGGCCAAGCAACTGAATTCAGAATCATTTAAAAGGTAGGCCCACAATAAGTAGGTAAAACAATTGAGTATAGGGGTCCTGAGGTGGGAGACCACTAGGCTTAACCTGCAAGGCACCCCTGCATTCTCGGGGGTCTCCAACAAAGGGAACAAAATCAGAAGTCAAAGTCTACGCTAGGGGTCACCATGATGCCCCTAGGGGCCCGTAGTATCTCAAAGTATGGGTCTCTAGTACGGCCAGACGCCCAAATAGTTGCACTGCCCGCACTGCGCGCGCACTGCGCTTGAGGCACCCCCCAAAAATTGGCCATATCTTTGGCTACATGGCTCAAAACGTGATTCCAAGGGCACCTACTCCACCTGCAACCCCCCACTTTTTGTGGTTTCCACCCCTCAAAATTGCCCAAACGGACGCCTAGACCCCAATACCTAGGCCCACTAGGCTGCGGCAAGCTGCAAGCTCAAGCCCAAACAGGTGGGTGCCCAAATGCGTCAACAGGGTCCAGTAGGGGCAAAAAGATGACTTTTCTCAAAAATGATCCTACACCATGTGCGACGCTAAAACAAGTGTTTTTGGACTGATTTGAGCTTGTGGTGGCCCATTTTGGTCCTCCGAAAATCCCAAAATGCCTTGAAAATGGGCTGTTTTGGGACCAAAAATGGGTCAAAAATGGGTCAAAAACGCATTTTTCCAAACCTCATCCTAGACCATTTGGGGTGCACAAACGGGTGAAATGAGCCCATTTTGAGCCCATTTTGAGCCCATTTTGGGGTATTTTGGCCCCTTAGAAGTCCAAAAAGCCTTGAAAGTGGGCCTCGTGGCGATGGGGTTCACGTGCAAGCTGATTTCACTTTGTCAAGAGCCATCAATGTGTGAATCATCTTGATGTCCCTCACCAGCCATAGATGATGTTCCCTCCCCCACCAGCTCGGTCCCAATATTCAGTCTTGATTAGGTGTAGGGTTAGGAGTAGGCTGCGGGTTGGGCCTCTCGACTTGGCGCCACCGCCCCGGGCCGCCACCGGTGAGTTTCTGGCTCAAAACTTGGATTTGGCCAAGCCACCACCTAGGCTCCAAGATGGCTACATGGGCAAAAGATCCGAAGCGTTGGGACCGAGCAATGGCCAAAACGGCACGGAGACGTGCTTCTTGTTGCTTGTTAGCTAAATTTAAGGGGAGAGAGGTGGGCGTTAGAGTCAAGGTTGGGTTGGATAGTGTTGGGGTGCAATTTGGACAAAATTTTCCTTAGGGCACCTTTGGTGTTCATGGAGCATCAGGCGACTTAGGCGCCCATGGACGCCTGAGGGCAACACCTTTGGCAACTAACTGCTGGCCGAAGGCCCCTAGGGGGGGGGGGGGGGGGCAGGGGTAGTTGGCGTCCTAGGACCCGCGGAGTCGCCCCCCCCCCCCCCCGGGGCAAGCAGTCAGTCAGACACTCAGTCGGGCAAGCAGGCAACCAGACAGAAGAAGCCACGGTCGAATGGTAATGCAGCCAACCACCGGCATGCAGGTCGGTGGCTCGATTCCCGGCCGCCTATTGGCGGCGTGCCAACAGGGTTGACATGTTGACTGGCACCGCGGGCAGCCGGCCGACCAAGACTCGAACCGCCAAACTGCGCGTCGGCGGTCGGTTGCATTACCATTTGACTGCCACTTGTTTCGATAGTACCGGTTCTCCCCTGCTTGAAGCCTTCTGAGCACAAACTTTTGACCCCCCCGACCCCCCCCCCTCAAAAAAGTGTTGTCCAGTTTTAGGGGATAGAGGCCTTAGAATCAAAAAATCCATTGGGGGATTGTCTTATCGGGCAAAATAATGATTTCACAAGGAGTTGGACATCAAATATGATGCCTTGGGGTATGCTACGCGAACGACCCCAGGGGGCGTGTGTGCACAGCGCGCACACAGCAGGAAGAAATTAGGGTTTTTTGCTACAATTGGCAATATTGTTGCCTATACAAACCATACTACACCCCCACAACGTTGGACAGCTTGATGTTTCACCCCGCCCCCAGCATAAGGGATGCCAGTGTACCCAGCCACAGCAAAGACACATGCAAAAAAAGGCAAGAATAAAGTTTGTCCTTAACTGGAAGTGTGAATGCCGTACTCCCCTTTGCTTAGCATACGTGCAGGACATGCATCACTCGAAGTGGCATCCGCGTCCACAACCTCCTTTCGGCTATGTACAACCACACGGCGATACTTCTTTGCAATGAGATTTCTGTGCTGCCAGCTGATGAGGAGGACGAATCAGAACTATTTCCACTTACAGTAGAGCCACTGGATATGTATTGGGCGGATCTCGAAAAAGATACCACGAACCTATAGGAAAGGATGCACAACAACACATACCAATGCACTAGAAATGACGGCAAAGCATGCATGCAACTCATATAAATGCATAATAAGGCTCATTGTTACAGGTACTAGGCACTACTATGCAGGTTGGGCATGGGCGTGCACAAAATTTGTGCACAGCGCGCAAAACACGCCCCAAAAAGACGCCCGCGCCTGTCCTTGATCTAACAACCTCTCTTCGAGGTGATTTCACCACCTTTCTTAACAGTGAAATTTTCCTCGCAGAAATGCTCCCTTGGCGAATTCGGCAAGGCACCTCGAAGAGAGGCCGACAGTCAGCCAATCAGCTAGTCAGCCAGGCAAGCAGTCAGTCAGGCAAGCAGGCAGGCAGAAATACATAGTTTGGCTTTTTTTCAGTTGCGGACTACGATTACAAGCGTTGGAGAACCCGGACTACGATTACAGGCTTGGGGAACTCCTGGTGTGCAGGAACAATCAGTGTTTGAGTAGTCAAACACTCGGGAAACAAACCGCCTGGCATCAGTTCGAATCTTGGCCGCCGCGATCGGCTGATGGTCGGCTCAGCCGATCGGGCCCCTGAGCCCTCTTTTATACTCGACCCTGGTTCAAATCCTTCTAACTACAAACTTTAGAACCCTCCCTCCCAAAATTGGTATCCAGTTTCAGGGGGATAGAGGCCTCAAAATGAAAAAATCCATTAGGGGATTATTTTGTTGGGCAAAATAATGATTTTACAAGGGGTTGGACATCAAATATCATGCCTTGGGGTATGCTACGCGAATGACCCCCAAAAAGCGGGGGTGTATGGCGTCCGCGCCTGCGCGTGATCTAACCTCCTCTCTTCGAGGTGACCCCCCCCCTGTCAGGCACAATTCAGGGAGTGTTCCATGGTGACTATGAGAGGAGAAAGGCCACAAGAAATTCCCATGCCAATCTCCATTTTTGACCAATTCTTTGACTTCCTGCCCCAACACCTAATGCATCGTTAAATTTTGTGTTCTCCTCCAATTCTGCCCATTTTTCCAGTCACATCCCATTTTCCCACCCCAGTTTTTCCCCGTTTCCCCGCATTTTTCCACTCAGGTATGATGTTGCGGGAGACGTACTTGATCTGGGTACATCTCAGCCCTGTAGAAGCACTGAAATTGGCAGAAAAACACCCAGCGTTGCTCTGACAAGGACAACAAAAAGACAATAAATGCGGTGAAAGTGGGTGGCAGGACAGCAATCAGTATCCCTAAGATAACATCCCCAGCCCCGAATCACAGAAAAAACTTGATCTCTGTGCAGCACCAGAAAAAGGAACGGCCAGATTCCATGGATCCAGAAGATGCAGAAACAGTACCTGCTGATGCTCTGACAAGGGCGTTGCTCTCGCCAGAGGGGCCGTGGGGGGCAGGGTACTATCCAAAGGGGGGGGGGGGGGGCTGGGGAAAGAGTGATTGGGGAGGGGGTGGGGGGACTTGCGCTCTGCTGCTGACCTCACAGAAAATGCCTGAGACAAAGGGTGTGGGGCGTTGGAACGCTTGGGAGCAACTGATGACAGTAGGACAATACTTGGTGGTCCGATGATAATTGGCCCTTAGTGAAAAACAAAATCAAAGAAAACCTGCGAGTCCTTAGGGATCACAATTGCATCCATTGGCTTGCTTGTCAAAGCCACATAGCCTGATCTCCAACAAAGAGAAATGGCAATGCTGCGAAAACAAGATAGGCATTCATCCACAGAGCCCTCGGCCGACAGCCGTTTCGCAACCACCACGCTGCTGCACCACAGCTGCGCCCAAAGGGGGTCAGAGGTCACACACAACCCCGGGATTGAAGCATCAGGTCACCACCACAATGCCGAGTCACCACTGCAAATGCCAAGGAACCGCAGCCCAACGGTGCCGATGGGGAGTTGATGGTCGTGGGTGGCAAAGCCCAACCCACAAACACACCGAGCCTGCCCTAAGGTTTCCGGTCAGCTTGCATCCAGGACGTGGCTGGGTCTGCAGGGGACACACTGCATCAATCTTGGAGGGAGTCTGCCACTCTGGCCCGGCTGTTGGTCGGTCTGGAAATCATTGTGGGTCCTGCGTCTGGGCAGTGCAGTGTTACATCGTGGACTCTGAGACTGCGGCAAAGCCACTGTCAGTCAGTGGCCACACTATCCACAGCAGGGGTTGGCCGCTTTGGACCCAGCAAACCTTGCATTACGACTAGAATGGGCCATCAAATTGAGCCCAAACCATCTAGCATGCAGGTTGAAACCGTGGCTAGGAACCATGTGCGTTGGGGAGCAGGGTATAGAGTAGGGGATGCACATGTTTACCCCCCGCCCCCCCACTTGTCCTAGCTCAGGCCAGGTTCTGGTTCAGGGGGCCACAATCAAAGGGCTGTCACAAATATCCACCTGCACCACTTGACCTCTCCACCTGTTAAGTGGCCTCAACTCACTCACAGCTGAGCGCCATCCGTCATCTGTTGGGTTGTTCGACTCTGCGCTCACCGCTCCCCATGGGCGACAGCCCCTTGTGGCAGGGCGGCGAAGATAAGAGATAAGGAGTGGACCGAGATGCGGGACTAAGTCTCGCAGCAGGGACTTGCAGGAGAAAGTGTGAGGTCACACCAGGGTCAGAGGTAATGAGGCAGTGTCTTCCCTGCCATTTGATGCTGCAACTGCCCAGTGGAAGTTTCCATCACATCGGAGCAACGATCAACGGACTTTTTCTGGGTGGTTGCAGGAGGGTCTGGAGGGCATCCCATCCAGCAAGAACGGTAATGGCTGAGTGGACAGGATTGTGCAAAGGCAGCTCCGGAGGGTGTTGTGCGAATTGCCCTGGGTCAGAAGTGCCAGATCTCTGGCTGCCTACAAATGCCCCAAAGGTATCCACGTGGCTACAACCATGCCCTGAGCAATGCTTTATTGACTGGGTCTGACAAACCATCAACTTGGGCACACCGGAGCAAAATAGGGGAACCACGAGCTGATGAGGGGGCTGATGCTGTCTCCCTGCATGCAGGGCAGGCTCTTTACCGCACCCCCTCAAGCGCCCACAACGCCACTCCAGCATGGAACCCCCCCCCGCTCCTTGTCCAAGCTACGAAAAATCCCAACTGAATATGGTCCCCACGCCGACCTTAGCCTCGACAAGGCCGTAGCTTCCACGCAGCACAAGGAAATGGGAACTGTTGCGCTGGTGCAAGCAAAGGGTCAGGGTAATGCCCAGGGCCCCTCAAATGAACAATTGTGGGCACCCTTGGGCACACAAGAGCAACTCAACTGTCCTTCGGCCCCAAACGTGACATTTTGATCCCAAAAACCCTGGTCTTATGTGGTTGCAGCAAAATTGGTGCCGCATCAAATGAGGTCCCAAATTAATACAGTCCTGCACCCGCTGTAGCTTGGACAAGACCGTCGCTTGGCCACCATGCATCACGAAACTCCAACAGTGCAGCGGAGAGTTAAGAGTCAAGTCCTCGGGAGCTGTCCAAGGCACCTTTCAGTGCGAAAGCCGATGTATACGGTGAGTGCTGTGAGGTCAGGGCTATAGATAGAGTTGTGCGTCAGAGGTCGGGTTGGAGCTGTGAGGTCAGGGATAGGGAAACAGCTGCAAGGTCAGGGGAAGGTGGAGCGCAGTAAGGAACGGCGGTAGAGCCGGGAGGTGGTAATTTCAACCCGATGTTGCGGGGGGGTCCCCATCCCAGCCCAAAACGCCCCCCGTCCAAAGACCGCTAATTCTGCAGCGAGGGGGGGGGGGGCACCTTCTTTTTGCCGCTTTCCACATCAACATGGGAACAGCAGGGAAAACGTGTTGCCAGCGACGCTCATGCTCACACTGCGTGGCATATTGTCATCGGTGCTGTAAGTCCATCAACCGACCAACTCCTGCAAGGGTGCGCCAAGTCCTGTTTCGCTGCAAACCGCCCCCCCCCCCCCCCAAAAGATCTATCAAAAATCCGGATGGGAGGGGGCAGGAGCCAAAGTGATCGCACCAATCACAATGAGCCATTGGTCGTGGACCATGGGGGAGAACTTATTTGGTGGGCGGGTCCGGCAACTTGCCTCGGCAGCGACACTATCTTTCGAAAACCCCAGGGACAGGGATATGCTAAACCAGGGAGGGGGGGTGAGGGGTGCCATAAAGGCTGAGGACCAGGGGAGAAAAGGGTGATCAGAAGGACCCACCCTCCGAAAACTGAGGGAACTTTCCTTCAGGGAAACCAGCAGGTGACCACGGCGGCAGTCACGGAATGACCAACGATTGTTCTGTCGCTCGGACAGTCAAACTGGTGTTGCATGAAGCGCAGGGGCAGCGGGCTGACCAGGGGGTCGCCCGTGAGGTAGGCCGTGAGGTGGGCGAGGGATGATATCCGGTGCCATCCCCCGTGCGGAACGGGCGTGGGCAGGGCTTTCCTTCATGCAAAAAAAAGCCGGCCTCCAGTACGCCCGGACCTCCAGCCGGCGCGTAACTGCGGCTGGTCATCGGCCAACCGGCGTCGGTTGGCCACCAACTGCCGTCGGTAAGGCGCCAACCGCTGTCGGTTGAATGTAAGAACCCTTATTATGTGATGCTCCGTGCACGCCTTTGTACACTGGGGCAGGGGCCCCGTAATGCTCCGTGCACACGATTGCAACCCGCCCCCCCCCCCCAAAAAAGACCGCTGTGGGACCCGCGTCACACAATGCGCTTCCCCTCAAGACCGTACCGCTGGACTAGCAGCAGTTGCTTCATGTCATCGTCGTCCCATGCCCTCGGACTGAGGGGGCGCACGCCGGCGCTGGACCCCGTGGACGTGGGCAGCGGCAGCCCCTTGCCTCCGTGGGACTTGTCATGGCGCTTGGGGCTCACCACCACCAGCAGCTCCGACTGCCCATCCCGGCCGCACGCTGCGGACGGCGACAGGCCCGATGCCTTGGGGAAGCTGGAGGACCGCAGCCGGTGCGGGTCTCCGGGCGTGGGAGGGTACGCCTGGGAAAAGCAACGTGTTGTGGGACGGGGCACGAGGATACTGCAGCGGGTGCAGGACTAGGCACATCGGGGGGCGCAGGAAGCCATGGAAGCCAAACAAGGCAAGCCCAATGATGCCCAGTTGCCGCATTATTGCGCCCACAGGACATCCCCATGCAGCACCTGGTTGCACTACCGTGCGGTATACGACACATTTCCGGCGCAATCAAAAGCGGTCTCTGCCCGTGAGCCCTCACTTCCCAATGAGTGCGCCCATTTAGTATTTTGAGGGATGCACGTGCTGTCATTTCTGAGACATTTGTTGACTGCATGTCATGCGCCCACGCCCTGGTGCGGACGCACCCTCAGGGCTGACCCTGAGCCTCCTCCCTATTGCGAGGGACGCAGTCGCCATGGTCCCACAGCCCGGTGGGAATTTCCTTGGGGGCCGTTGTATTTGCGAGGGGGGTGCACCAAAAAGGCTGAAGGTGTAGACCGGTTGGTACTTCCAGGTGTACGTGCGTGTGCGCCTTTTGAGGGGGGAATCCTCCACTTGGGGAGAGGTGGTTGGGTTGCCCACCCGTTGTATTGGGGGTCAAGAGGGCGGGTTCAAAGAGACTGCGAGAGGTGAGCAGCCTGTTGGGCTACCTAACAGCCGAGGGAAATCATTTTTACTGTGTGAGAGCGGGACAGGGAGCGAGGGGATGGGGGGTCATTCTATTCAGGGTGGGCGTGCGATTTCTGTGTTGCCGATTTGACTATGCACAGGGTCACTTTCATCTTGAAAGACGTGTACATCACCTGACACGCCTGCGATCGGTACCATGGTTGGAAGGAACAGTGCAGGAACGGTGCAAAAAAATCTGGATGAACGGTGCAGGAGCGATGCAAGGCAACGGGTGCGAACGGGGTTATTTTGCTTGCTGAAATATGGCATGGGGGTGTCAGAAATTGCACCGAGGAAATGCCTGATAGCGGGGACACACAAAGCACACGGGCAAGGGTGGGAATGCAGGTTTGTGGGTGAGAGTGTCTGTGCCACGGCTCATGATTCCCTGGTTCAGCTAGCAGGCTTCGCATTCACATATCCAAGACCGTGACCTTTGGACGGCGCACCACGGGTGTGGGAAATATGTTTCTGGGTGGAGCTAATACTTTGGGGGAAAACGGACCTGTTCGAGATTTAATTTTACTTTTTGGTTTGAAAATTTTTGGTGATTTTTCAATTCATTTTTTCAATTGGTTTAGATTTCGATCTCCATCTTGGTCTTGATTATTTTTCATTGTAAAAAAGATCTAATTTTTTGAAGGAAAGGCAAAACTGCATGAAAAATTTTCTTTGGATTTTTTAGGATGGGTCAGCCTCCACTGGGTGGAGCTAATACTTTGGGGAAAACGCACCTGTTCGAGATTTGTGAAGGAAACCCTCCATACTGGGTCTGTGCACCTGGAGTCAGGGATTCTGCCAGTGTGAGCACCGTGACGGTACAAGAAAATACTCCAGTGCCACTGGTGGTACTACCCAGTCAGTGACAGCATGCAGCTGTATCCACGACCTCAGACAGGAGATGCACCCGTGGATGCCCAACAAATAGGCGACATCCCCCAGTCTTGTGGTGCGGCAGTGTGCATAGTGGGTGCGGATGTGTTGCTTGTGTTGGGCAAAATCATTTCCTCAAATCAGCGGTGGTGAGCACCCTCCAAACTTCAGTGTCATGGGAATAACTGAATGTGAAGCATGCCGGCGCGGAAGGGACACCCAGGGAAGTATTAGAAAGGTTAGTTTATAAACCAAAAATGGCCTGACAAGATGTCCCTACTGTTAATTCCGTTTTTTCCGACTCTGGTCTGGAGGGGGGGGTCCAGGGGGGGGGGGGGGTAACCCCCCCTTCCTCCGGTGGTGTACGGCCATTCTACTACTTCCCTGGGGACACCAAGGCGCAGAAGCAGCGCTTGTGAGCAGAGGGACGACCGTCCCACTTTCACCTCCAAAAATACTTCTCCCTGGCTTGGCCTTTCCCTGGCTTGGAATAAGCAAAGCTCCCAAAAACTCAAACCAGTGCGGACACCCAGGAGCACTAACCGGCACACTTACTCAGACTTTACGGCAAATCCCCTGGCACCCAGAAAAGGAAGCCTCTCAACGAACATGTTGCGTGGAATACCTCTTCCTGGGACCCCAGCGATTGCAGGCTGGCCCGTTGCGGCAGCTGCGCGTGCGCCGGCACGTCCCCGTGCCGGTCGTCCGGCTCCAGCGACGGGGTCGGGGAGATTGTGGGCCGCAGGGCCTCGGTCAGCCGCGGGCGCTGCAGCGAGTGGTGGGTCGGGGTCGGGCCGAGGGAGGCCGCGTCGTCGACGGACTCCGTCAGAGCGTCGATGGCGACCGGCGGAGGGGGGCCGGCGGAGGGGGAGGCATGGGGCTGCCTCCCGGGCGTGCTGCACGGGGACGTGGTGGAGCGCGTGTTGGACACGGACGTGGGGTCGCCGTCGGGCGCCCCATCGGTCTCGATGGGGGGCGGCCCCGGGGGCTTGGCCGAGGCCTTGGGCTCGGCGAGCCCCGCGGAGGAACTTTGCAGGGAGTCGCGACCCGCGGCGGCGGCGTGCCGCGCGTCTGCGGCGCTCCGGGATGTTGGCCGGGACACGCCGGAGGAGGGGTCGGGGGGCGCGCAGGAGCGCAGAACGGTCTTGCATGAGTGCCCCATGATGGCGATGCTGGTGCACAGCTTTAGCACCTGGGAATAGGCATGGGCACACGAACGGACGTGTGCATGAATACAGGTATGATATGGGCACAAGCAAAACAGAGCCATCAGCACCGGTCCAGGGAGAGGTGCAGGCACAGGCACACCGACGCGTGCCAACAGAGGCACACGTCGGCATCGACACAGGCATCAACACAGACATAGGCACAAGCATAGCCACAGGCATAAGCATAGGCATAAAAGGTGGGTGGGGGTGACGAAATATTGCAGGCAAATAATCGCAGGGGGTTGGGGGAGAAATTTGGTGTCTCCAATAATTGCAGGGCAACCTGAACACCAAAGATTTGCAGGGCAGTACGCTAGACAGCTGAACCAGAAATCGAATCCATCTGTGGTTGACAAGAAACGTAGCCTTCTTCACTGGACTTTCTCTTTCACACAGGACCATGAATGGATGCATCACTCATCATCAGACATGACAGCATTTGGCACCATCTCAGGGTTCCCAACACCGGGGGCATCAAAGCGCTGTCTCGGGGTGCCCAAATGGGGGGGCATCAACGTGGCTACGTCCTGCCATCTTGGGACCCCTGGAATGGGGAAACATTGAAAAGGCTACATACCCTCTGTTGCCTTGGGGTCACCAAAGTGGGGAGGAGTCAGAGTGGCTACAATTGCAGACAGGGCGCGAATATTCGCAAGGGACCTACGGAATTTTACAATGCCCTACTTGCAGCCCCCAGCCACAACTGTACGCCCCAACCCTTGAGGTATGGGCACGGGCACAAACATAGATGCAGGCACAGGCGTTGGCATCGGCACTAGCACAGGCTTGGGCAGAGGCACAAGCATAGGCACAGGCAGAGGCACAGCCTTCTGCCTGCTGCCTTCTGCTGATATGCCTATGCCCATGCATATGCCTATGCCTGTGGCATCAACACAGGTATAAGCACAGGCATGGGGACAAGCACAAGCATAGGCACAAGCACAAGCACAGGCATAGGCATGGGCAGAGGCATACCAGCGCAATGAACCTTGAGCAGAATGCAGGCACAGGCATAGACATGGGCACACGCATCAGCACAGGCCTAAGCACAGGCACAGACATAGGCACAGGCACGAGCGAGAATTAACTATGAAAGTAATTCTCGGCCGGTCCATTTTTCCAAGTTTTCTGGCACGCCAAAAGGGCGGTCTGGCTTGCCCCCACGGGCTACGGCAAAGGGCCGCACCCCTTGCGATGGGGCTTCGCCGGTTCCCCAAGGGGGCCCCTCCGGTCGCATTGAGCACGTTGCTATCGGGAAAGGCACAAGCACAGGCACAAGCACAGGCATAGGCATCTGCAGGGGCAAAGGCATACCAGCAGAATGCAGTACCCCAGCCCCAGTGACAGCCATGCGAAGCGCTTGTTGTCCCCGAAGGGCATGATGTCCGGGAGCGCGTTAAGGCAGCAGCGGCTGAACAGTGTGACCACTGGGATGACCACGAGCCCGATTCGGCGGCTGACCACCGGGCGGGTCCCGGCGGCCCCGTGCATGCAGGCCCCCAGGACGCTGTGGCGCTGCTCGGCGGTGCGGGACTCCAGGATGTCGGAGCACAGGATGAGCTCGAATTTGGAGTAGATCGACGTGTCCAAGTGATTGAACTTGACGATGAAAGCGTGCTTTATGTAATCAGTGAGGACCTGGAGGGGGCGCGTATGATACAAACTGGTCGATACCGCATCGATCACGGGATATTATCACTGGAAAAGAAAACGCTGAGGCACATTGCCAAGAAAACGCTGGGGCACATTGCCAAGAAAATGCTGGGGCACATTGCCAAGAAAACGCTGGGGCACATTGCCAAGAAAGCGCTGGGGCACATTGCCAAGAAAATGCTGGGGCACATTGCCAAGAAAGCGCTGGGGCACATTGCCAAGAAAGCGCTGGGGCACATTGCCAAGAAAACGCTGGGGCACATTGCCAAGAAAACGCTGGGGCACATTGCCAAGAAAACGCTGGGGCACATTGCCAAGAAAACGCTGGGGCACATTGCCAAGAAAACGCTGGGGCACATTGCCAAGAAAGCGCTGGGGCACATTGCCAAGAAAACGCTGGGGCACATTGCCAAGAAAACGCTGGGGCACATTGCCAAGAAAGCGCTGGGGCACATTGCCAAGAAAACGCTGGGGCACATTGCCAAGAAAACGCTGGGGCACATTGCCAAGAAAACGCTGGGGCACATTGCCAAGAAAACGCTGGGGCACATTGCCAAGAAAGCGCTGGGGCACATTGCCAAGAAAGCGCTGGGGCACATTGCCAAGAAAACGCTGGGGCACATTGCCAAGAAAACGCTGGGGCACATTGCCAAGAAAGCGCTGGGGCACATTGCCAAGAAAACGCTGGGGCACATTGCCAAGAAAGCGCTGGGGCACATTGCCAAGAAAACGCTGGGGCACATTGCCAAGAAAGCGCTGGGGCACATTGCCAAGAAAGCGCTGGGGCACATTGCCAAGAAAGCGCTGGGGCACATTGCCAAGAAAACGCTGGGGCACATTGCCAAGAAAACGCTGGGGCACATTGCCAAGAAAGCGCTGGGGCACATTGCCAAGAAAACGCTGGGGCACATTGCCAAGAAAGCGCTGGGGCACATTGCCAAGAAAGCGCTGGGGCACATTGCCAAGAAAACGCTGGGGCACATTGCCAAGAAAGCGCTGGGGCACATTGCCAAGAAAGCGCTGGGGCACATTGCCAAGAAAACGCTGGGGCACATTGCCAAGAAAGCGCTGGGGCACATTGCCAAGAAAGCGCTGGGGCACATTGCCAAGAAAGCGCTGGGGCACATTGCCAAGAAAACGCTGGGGCACATTGCCAAGAAAACGCTGGGGCACATTGCCAAGAAAACGCTGGGGCACATTGCCAAGAAAACGCTGGGGCACATTGCCAAGAAAGCGCTGGGGCACATTGCCAAGAAAACGCTGGGGCACATTGCCAAGAAAACGCTGAGGCACATTGCCAAGAAAGCGCTGGGGCACATTGCCAAGAAAACGCTGGGGCACATTGCCAAGAAAACGCTGGGGCACATTGCCAAGAAAGCGCTGGGGCACATTGCCAAGAAAGCGCTGGGGCACATTGCCAAGAAAACGCTGGGGCACATTGCCAAGAAAGCGCTGGGGCACATTGCCAAGAAAGCGCTGGGGCACATTGCCAAGAAAGCGCTGGGGCACATTGCCAAGAAAGCGCTGGGGCACATTGCCAAGAAAACGCTGGGGCACATTGCCAAGAAAACGCTGGGGCACATTGCCAAGAAAGCGCTGGGGCACATTGCCAAGAAAGCGCTGGGGCACATTGCCAAGAAAACGCTGGGGCACATTGCCAAGAAAGCGCTGGGGCACATTGCCAAGAAAACGCTGGGGCACATTGCCAAGAAAACGCTGGGGCACATTGCCAAGAAAGCGCTTTCTTGGCAACGTGCCCCAGCACTTTCTTGGCAATGTGCCCCAGCACTTTCTTGGCACTGTGCCCCCGCGGTGCCGTGGGAGTGGTAATACAGGGCCAGGGGGTTCCTGATCACCATTCGTCACCGTTCCGTGGTGTGTGGTCGGAGGGCGGACCACAAGGTCAGCGGAGTCAGTTTGCCGGTTGATGGTTTGGGGCGTTTGCCAGAAATGCTGAGTCAGTGTGAGTCAGTTGGTGTTTTGGGGGGTGGGGATACCTCGCAGCCGTAGACACCCATGACGTGGATCATCTGTGCCCCCCCGAACTGGGGCCCTCTCAGGTCCTGCACAAGCATGATCAAGATGTACATGAAGATCTGGAAGCGCTCCACAATGTCCGCACAGCTGATTTGGAACAGATTCTCTTTGCCTGAGAACAGTGCGGAACATGCAACAAGACTGGACCCTCTACCCAACCCAACCCACTGCCCAACACCCTGCAAAAAGACAACCCAACCCGCCCGTACCCAATGCAGCCCAAGCCGATGCGACCAAATGCAACCCCACACAATAGATCGAACCCAGACTAAACTCAGCTCAACTCAATCCCAACCACACAAAAATTTCACAAACAAATTGGCTTGGACCTGTGTACGCAGGGCTGTCAGAGTATATGCTTGCTGTCAATAAAAGGCACGTTGACATGCACCGCCCTTATATGCCCACCCAAGACCCCCAAGAGTGTCCATAATCCATCATAAATGATAAATAACGTGTCCATAGGCCAATAATCCACGTGGCATTGCTTTTGCAACATCGTTGGTGTGAATTCGAACCTCCCCATATCTCGGAATCCAGTCGAGCAAATGGCGCCCCCCTCTCTCGCTGATTCGGGGTGTGGCTGCGGTGAGGCTGGCCCTGGTGCCGGCTGACATGTTCTAGTAGACAAGAACTACAAAAGCAAATTTGTTGAATTACTTTCTATCTTTCTATAGTTGTTGTTCCAGCGCCAGTTGCTCAATTTTTGTGTTTGGGCTGAATGGGCCTATGGCTGATTTTCCGGGCTTGGGGATCATACCAAATCGTTTAAACACGTTACCCTTCAGCTCCACGAAATTATTTGAAACCAACAGAGTGAAGAGCGCATTGTTCTCCGAGTTTAGCGCCACATTCAGTGTGATCAACTGGAGGAAGATGATGAAGGCGTGGCCGAACACGTACAGCGCAGCCGCAAGGAACGACAGGCCGCACCAGACCCAATGCAAGTCCGTGTAGAGGAACACAAACAGCACCGCGTCCAGCACGTCCTGCCCGAAGGCGCAGAAAAGCTTGTCGAACACCTGCGGGAGGCAGAAGAGGGCAGAGAGAGGGCTGAGAAGAGAGGGCAAGGTGAGGGAGAGGGGGGGGGGGGGGCTGAGGGAGCAAAGACACCGACGGCAAAAGTAGTCCTGAAGAGAGGGGGGGCCAGGACAGGAGAGCAATGGAGTGGCGGGGGGAGCACAGGATGGTTTGGGCGAAGGGGGGGTGAGGGTTACCTCGAGGACGTTGTATATCACATAAAGCTTCAAAGTGCTCTCCCCGCGGACCAGATGGTAGACCATGGAGTAGTCCGTCCACGTCAGCGACCAGAACCCCAGCAGCACCAGCGCCAGGATCGCCCCTTTGAAGATGTCATCCGCGACCTGCATTCATGCGCGTGTGCCCTGTGCGATGAACTTCCCTCCGTACACAACATCTACACTGCCATCACCCTCACCAACGTCCGGTCATTTCAGCCACCGTCCACTGCTCTCCGATGGGTGCGTCAAGTATCGGCACGAGGCCCACGCAGGGGCCTGCCACGGTTGCTGTTCAGTCAGTCATGGAGAGAGATCTTGCAAAGTAAACCCCCGCAAAAATGTGTAGCCCCCCAAAAATGTATACCCCCCCAAAAATTCATACCCCCCCGAGGCTGAATTAATGGGCGTTTCGCCAAAACCTTTACCCCCTTCAGCCATATACAAGCAAACAGAACATGAACAAATCCAGGGTACAGTTTCAACACCACTGCAAAAGTCACTCAAATGAAGAAAGCAGTGACTGTGGTTTGCTGCTTGGCCCCCTAGCCCACTGTCACGGTCCTCAGAAGCTGTCCCAGAAAGTTCATCAGAAAAGCCATCAACCACAGGGTCTACCTCGTGTACTTCAAAATCAGATTCAGAATCTGAATGTTCCACGCAACCAACACCAAGCAAAACTGAATGACCAGTGAAAAAGAACATGCAGCACCTCCCCACCCATAATTTATAACCCCCTGGCCTTACTGAGCGTTGCTGGGGGGAGGGGTTATTGACAGCTGCAGGCTTCCCGATGTGCGACGGAAGTAACTGCCTCTTGTCCGTCGTTAAGATTTCTTTGTGACATTTGATGGGCGATGTGGTGCTGCCTTGAGTGACCTGGTCTGGTGTGTGGGGGTTGCCCAAGATGTGATAGGGTCTCCAGGGTGTGTGCAGGCACACACCTCAGCAGTGATCACCTTCCGCGGCTGCCGCGCGTTGATGCAGAGCCGCACAAAGGTTATGCACAGCCGCAGCGGGAGCAGAGTAAAGTAGAAGAGGAAGCAGTCCAGACAAATGAGGAAGCCCCAGTAGAGGAGGCTTTCCAGCTTCCAGGGCACCAGCAGGAAGGCATAGGATTCGCTGAGCTTGGAGGGTACCACCCGGACATTGGGCAGGGGCGGAGCAGAGAGCGCAAGTTCCCGGCACAGGAAGTGCAGGAAACTGCTCATTTAAGCCATGACAGGTCTGGGAGGAAATGCGAGGGATAAGCATGAGAACTTCAAAGTCACACATTTGGTACCATGGCCAGAGATGCAGGACAAATTTCTGTTGGTGGCTCACGTGGCCTAAGCCACCGGTCTTTCTCTCGCATTTTCAGCCATTGTGCCTTGCAAGCACCGGAAGGGTCCCAGGTGCAATCTCTGATTTTCCCAGATTGGCTCCCCTCTGGGGCCCCACAGGTGAGGACTGTGTGAGGACTGTTTTCGGGCAAGGTACCCACCATGATTGTGTGTCTGCCAATTGCCAATTGCCCTACAACGGAGGATGATTTCACACAGTGCATGCCATTGGCAGTCTTTTGATTGCCATTGCCCGCTAGTTACTGCCTGCGATTGTCCCTGAATATTGGGTCGCCTTCAGGTCCCTTCCTCTGCCCTGACCTTTCCACTGTTGCTGCTCTGGGGCATCTGCGGCAGATCTCTCTTTGGGTCTAGCAGCTCCATTGGCCCTCTACGCTTGCCCTTTGCTCGTTGCCTGTAGTCTACCTGCCTATCATGTCTCACTTTGCACCCATCCCTCGGCACACTTTCTGCTGCTTCCTCCTGTTTAGCGAATTCCTTGCTCAGTGTGTGTACGTGTGTATGTGTGTGGATGTGTGGGTGTGACGCCCAAGACAATTTGGAACTTTGCATAGCATGCGCAATAATACAACACCTGTCTGTGGCCCTGTCCAAACCGCAGCAAATTTGGATCACTCCTTGCTCCTTGCGAGCCTCTCAGCACCACAAAAGATATGCTATATGGTTAGGGCACACCGGCCATGTTGGTTAGGCTGCATGAGGCCTTCAAAGTCCCAAACCTTTGGGTTAGGGGTATGGTTAGAGTTATCAAGGCTAGGGTTACTGTTGGTTAGGCTGCATGAGACCTTCAAAGTCCCAAACCTTTGGGTTGGGGGTATGGTTAGAGTTATCAAGGCTAGGGTTACTGTTGGTTAGGCTGCATGAGACCTTCAAAGTCCCAAACCTTTGGGTTAGGGGTATGGTTAGAGTTATCAAGGCTAGGGTTACTGTTGGTTAGGCTGCATGAGACCTTCAAAGTCCCAAACCTTTGGGTTGGGGGTATGGTTAGAGTTATCAAGGCTAGGGTTACTGTTGGTTAGGCTGCATGAGACCTTCAAAGTCCCAAACCTTTGGGTTAGGGGTATGGTTAGAGTTATCAAGGCTAGGGTTACTGTTGGTTAGGCTGCATGAGACCTTCAAAGTCCCAAACCTTTGGGTTAGGGGTATGGTTAGAGTTATCAAGGCTAGGGTTACTGTTGGTTAGGCTGCATGAGACCTTCAAAGTCCCAAACCTTTGGGTTGGGGGTATGGTTAGAGTTATCAAGGCTAGGGTTACTGTTGGTTAGGCTGCATGAGACCTTCAAAGTCCCAAACCTTTGGGTTAGGGGTATGGTTAGAGTTATCAAGGCTAGGGTTACTGTTGGTTAGGCTGCATGAGACCTTCAAAGTCCCAAACCTTTGGGTTAGGGGTATGGTTAGAGTTATCAAGGCTAGGGTTACTGTTGGTTAGGCTGCATGAGACCTTCAAAGTCCCAAACCTTTGGGTTAGGGGTATGGTTAGAGTTATCAAGGCTAGGGTTACTGTTGGTTAGGCTGCATGAGACCTTCAAAGTCCCAAACCTTTGGGTTGGGGGTATGGTTAGAGTTATCAAGTCTAGGGTTACTGTTGGTTAGGCTGCATGAGACCTTCAAAGTCCCAAACCTTTGGGTTACGGGTATGGTTAGAGCTATCAAGGTCAGGGTTACGATTAATTAGGGTCGAGGTTAGGGTTAGAGTCACCGAGCCAGTGGAAGCAGTAAGGTTTTATAACCATTTTTAGGGTGCAGCCATGCTCCAACCCTTATGCGAAGGCCCACCAAGGTGGCGAGCTCACAAAATGCACACAGAGGTGGATGACCTACACAATGCTCAATTCAAGAATTAAGACGCGCTCTTGGGGCTGCCAAACCCGCACTGCGCTGGCTGCGAAACATTGTCCCGTTCAGCACATGTGCAACAGCACATTGCAGCGTTGAGCGGTTTAGAATGGTCTGAACGTTATGGAACCGACTTACAAATGCTAAACCGCCCCCTTGTATAATATCCAAAATTTCAACATCCAATATTTTGGGATGTCAACATGAATATCCAGCACCTACATTTGTTCACAAAACAAGCACACACAAAACCTGGGAGGTGTGATCCATTTGTTATTCTTGCAAATTATCCAGAATGTTGAAGAACACTAAAATTGGATACCATATCGCATTAATTCGCTGGTGCAGCAACAGGGCTGAAGTAAGACAGGATGCTGTGTTCGTCTCCGCTCTTGAAATGCTGGGGCAAGGCCAGGGGCCACAGGATGCACAGCAGGTGGAACAAAAGAGTATCCCTCTCAAAGTGTCCCTCTCAAGCTGATAGAATTATCGTCACGAAATTCTGCAACCTCTTCTACAAAAAACCTCTTGTCAGCTCATGCTTCATCAATTGCATTCACACAATCATCCCAAGCCCCATCCAAATTGTCAGAACATCCTGAACTTGAGTAGTCCACCTGGTTGGACAAATCCCAGTCAGAAAACTCACTGGTGTCAATGTCCTGACAGCACAAACAGTACGTTCGCAAAAAAAAAAAAAGAACAAAAGGAAGGGTATCGCAGACAATGGGACGTCCTCATGAACATCCAGTCGCTGAATAAAATCCAGTTGTTTAACAATTTCCAGTCTTGATGTTAGGAGCGGGGGGGGGGGGGGGTGCAATACTATTGTGCATCAGATCTGTATGGGGCCCAACTCATCCTGCACCTCCACTGCAAACAACACGTACACATGTACACGCGCAGCTTGTAGCACCGGAAATTACAGAATGGTCCGGCTTTCACACTTTGCAACCCTTGCTTGCACCCTACTGCCCCCATCAAGATCCAACAGTACTTGAGTGGCCACCGACCAATTTCTGAAGGGCAGCACTGCTACGCCCATGTGAGCTGCAGTGCTCCGCCCATGTGAGCTGCAGTGCTGTGTGCAGGGACCATGATGTTGGGCAGATGGGTGTGATTCTGGTCAGAAACAATGATACTTCAGATGGGGGAATGGACCACAACGGCATCCCCCGTTTGCGGTCCATGGTCGGAGGCAACCACCCAAAACATGTCATGAGGCACATCACATTGTGGAGGTGCCTGAGCTTGGGAAGCCCCGATCTGAAAGTTTCGTCCAGAGGTTTTCAGGTGTTTGGGTTGCTGATGAGGAACGCCGTGAATACCAAGGCGAAATCTGATAACCCTCCGTAAGCACAACCACTGAGGTGGATCCCTTCGAGGTGGCAGACAATGCAGACACAGAGAGTGAGGGCCACTAAAATCCCCCCCCCGCCCCATCACCTGGACCGACTGACCATATCCCAAAACAGTCTGGCCTCCAAGGGGGCGGGGGGGGGGGAGTTGTGGCAAACCCTGGCGCAAAATGCTTCCAGCCACACGGGTGTCGCTTAACCGCTGAGCTGATACTGTAGTAACTACCAGTGTGACACCAGCTTACGCCACTGGCATTACGGCATAGCGCAGTCAGGAGCCCCCCCCCCGCTGCCCGCACCTTTCAACACCAACACAGCCAACCCCACGCTGTGGACTAAGACTTCCCTTGGCAAGTGTGGCCAAGCATCAGCTTTCATCCTAGTAAGTATCCAGCAAGCGCTCCTGCACACCGGCCCCACATGCTCGCACTGAATCGAACCCCAAATGCAGCATCCGGTCAACGTTGGCGGGCGCCACAGTGTTTCACTTGTTCTTGTGGCGCGCAACAGCACATAACTTGCCCAGAACCAACTGGACATTGATGCCCAACGACCACCACACAGCTCAACTCGTTGCACAGCCGGGTCAGCCACGATAAATGGATCTGAATGCTGAATCAGTAGAACGAGCCCGATACGAAGTGACAGAGGTCATACTTTGCTGTTGGTTGATCCATCTATCCAACCCTACCAATCCTGGGGGGGGCATGGAACGAGAAGCGCGCCTGCCTCCGTAGGCCCCATACCCCGCTCTTCCACTTCAGACACAGGGGCACCTCTCGTCCCAATTGAAACCCATCACCCTCCATGGTCCCTCCACGGGGAACACCAGTGAGACCGGGTGAGATTGGACCTGAAGTGAGCCCAGGGGGTCCGACTGCACCCCGACCTGTGCTACACCCCCTGCAGAGGGAGCTGCCTCCTGTCACTTTCCCCGTGCCCAGCAAGAGTCTGGTTTGCGTCTCGGCCGCCTCCTGTTACATCGTTGCACATTCCTCGGCCTCAAATCGCTTGAAACCCTATTTTGAAGGGTTTGTTGCACCAAGTGACACAGCTGCTGACAACGCCACTACTCTACGTGCTCGTGACAAAGGGATCCGCGGGCCTGCTGCCTGAGTGATGCAAAAGCTGTGACACGTGAGCTGGAGCCGGCCCCCACCGCCTTGCAGCCTTACTCGTCGATTTCGAGCGTGTGGTAGTCGGTGAAAAAGGCCGCCATCAATTTGGTGAAAAACAGCACATCCACCGTCCCACAGGTCTCACGGATGCTGTGCATGCTCAGTTGCCCGATCCCGATGTCAATCGTGCGGATCCCCAGCCGCGTGGCCGAGATAGGGCCGATGGTGGACCTACAAAGGGCATATGACGGTAGGAACCGCTGTCAAGATCACTGCAGGAGTTGATTTGAAGTAGGGGTTGGGTATTGGGGCCCACCAAGGAGTAGGAAGGGCTAACAATAGGGTATGACAGCACTGACGACAGGATCCTAACAGAACAACCTAAAATAGTCATTTGTCAATAAAAAATAGCCTTGTGGACAATGAAGTGTTGGGGATACAATGAGCCCTTGTGACTGTATGTGACCGGAATGTTAGCTATGTTTGGTACTTCTGTTAGGATCCTGTCGTCAGTGCTACCATACCCTATTTTTGTCCCTTCCTACCCCTTGGTGGGCCCCAATACCCAACCCCACCCATCTGAATACCTTCTTCAACGGGGTTGTTTTGAGTTCCCCACCCTCAAAATGGAGAAGGGGTCCCTGGTTACCTCCCAAACCCACCTTGTTGCAATACAGGGGCGGGGTACTCTGCCGCACTTGTGCCAACTATTGGTAGGCGAGTGGGACTGCTGTCCCTCTGCTCATAGGCGTGCCTAACATGCTTGACGCTGTATACATGCCGCCTTTTCTCGACAAGGGGTGGGGATCACCAGCTGCGTGTTGGAAGAGATATTAGCAGCAAAGCGTGTTTGGCTAAGAATTAGAAAGTGGCCAAAACATGGAGTCTTCGAGCCAACAGCAGTACATCAAAGCAGGCACGCCAACTCAGTGCAACACAACCTGCCCATTGTGCCACGACACTGCGCACCGGTACTACCGCATACCGTGACACCACACAACAGCCACAGTGACGGTGGTGTGCGTACCGCGTGGTACCGTGCGCGTGTGCGTTTTGCATTTTCTACGATTGACTTGACCCATCCACTCTTGGTTCATTCCTGATTCCATTCTAGTTCTTATTCAATGCATCGCCGTCCTGACAACAACCATAGTTCACTGAGATCAGTAGCCTGGCATGCTTCACACGAAGCCTTTCCCCGTTTGTTTCATTCGTCCTCTTGTCTCCAACCGCAGGTGCAGGAAGTTGTCTCTGTTAAGAGCCGTGAACTTCCTCCAGGGGTTGTCCTCACACAATCCTTGGTGCCAGTGGAATGTGTACCAGGGCACTGTGTGCTGAGGCTCCCTCGATCAATTTCGAGCCAACATGCTGACTAACCGTGCGGAGGCCTCTGGATCGAGGAAGGAGAACACCAAGGGGGAACGGCTGCTGTTGCTGCATCTGCATGCACAAGCGTGCATGGTTTCCATGTGGTGTGCATGGGCAGGGCATATGAGGGACAACATGCATGCAGTATGCTTGGCGAGGTGAGGCGCATACCCGCACCCTGTGTCGTTGCCGACGGCAAAGTCCTGCAGTGGGATACCATGCCGCACCCCCAGCTCTCGGAATGCAGCGGCGCTTGGGGCCGTGGTAGCGTAGCGCTGGTTGGCGTTGAACTTCAAAACCGGGCCCTTGTGCAGCTCAGGCCTGTGCAGCTCGTGGTGCTTGCCCACGTAACAGGGGTGTGTGGCGTGAGCCCCATCCGCCGACAGGATTGTGCTGCTGGCAGTGGCCACCTCGTAATCCTGTGCGCTTGAGGCCCCAGTCTGCAAGTCACACGTCAGGCGTGTGATGAGGCTGGTGATGTGGGTGCACCCGGCGCCCGCGTAGGAATCGCTGCCCACCTGTGGAGGGGTGTAAGGGGTCACAGTGGGTGACATGGAGAGCAGGTGGAGCGCGAATGTGGGACATGGTCTCATGCGGGGCATCTGTGCGATATCCAAGGAGGCACCCCATTGGCATACGAGAGGCATGCCAATGGGATGAGGGGGATGCAAGGGACATGCAAAGGGGACTCGGGCATGCACAGGACATTCCGGAGCTTTGCAGGGGCAAACCACAGGCCTGCAAGAGGCATGCAGAGGCCACACCAACGCATGCACAGGGCACAAAGGGGGGACGCAGGGGCTTGACTGGAGCATACGGCCTGCAAGGGCACACAGAGGTACGCACAGGGCATTTTGTGGGCAGGCAGGGGCTTGCGCAGGGCACACCACAGGCCTGCAATGTGCACCACAGCGGGTACGAGTGGCACACCTCCTCGTGATCAAAGAGCGCGATGACACGGCACTGCGGGTCCGACTCCAGGCCCTCGGCCGTGGCCATGGCCTCCAGAGCGCAGAAGCAAGACGCCAGATTGTCAATCCGGGGGGCAAAGACGAACTCGTTGTGCAACCCTCCGACACTCGCCGGCTGCGTATCGCACACACTCAGCTCGAAGTCTGTGATATCTTCAGGGTTGCACTGCAGCTGTTCCGCGAGCAGCGCCAGAAGCGCGGCGTGGTGCCGCGGCTTGTCCACCCCCTCCTCCCCGGCCAGCTCCGCGGCGATCTTGGTGCACAGGATGGGGCAGATGTGGTCCTCTTTGCTGATCTTGAAAGCCGTGCGCTCGTCCGCCGTCTGCAGGTGGATGGCGAGGTTGGGCACCTTCAGGATGGGCCGCTCGATGTGCACCAGCCGCGTCTGCAGCTTCCCGTCGGCCCGCAACATGACGCGCCCGGCCAACGTGAGGTCCCGGTCGAACCATGTGTGCCACAGGCCCCCGCCGTACGTTGCCACGCTCACCTGCAACCACAGCAACAAGAGGACGTGTGGCGAGTTCGGGCTGGGCGAGCGCAAATTCTGGGTTGACATTCAGTCATCGCCGAAACGGGGTGTAACTGGGGAGACTCAAGCACCCAGGATTCACTGCGCACATCTACTGAGGCCCTTATCCTTGTCCCCTCACCACAATGTGCAATTGATCCTGCCGAAAAAAATTGCTTTGAATGGCACATGAATAGGAGGCAAGCGAGAAGGGCCCGGAACAAGTTCGCTCCTTGTCAAGACGAAAAGCGCAATTTCAACGCCAACCGTATCGACAACAGCTTGTCGTCATGTAATCAACCGGCAACCGCTATCGTATGAACACCAACCGCCAGCTTTCAAAATAGAATTCCCAAGAACCCTTGTGCACAGGACTACCCAAACAGCGTCGGGTGGCGGGGGCGCCTGGCGGGGTGGATTTCGACTGACCTGCTGGTACCCGGCTTTGCCGGTAGCAGACACGGGCTTGACTTGAAGGTTAGGGGAGTCTGTATGCGCCCCGATGATCTTGAATCCGTTTTGGGGTTGGTACTTGCCCCCGATGGCGAACGCAACAATAGAGCTGTTGTTGCGGGTGAAGTAATAGCGCCCGTTGGCTTGCAGCTTGCCGACCCACGATTGCTTCTCCGACAGCCGTTGGAACCCACACTCCTCCAAGCGCTTGCGGCACTGTTCCACTGCGTGGAAGGCGGAGGGGGACTGGTTAATGAAGGCCACCATCTTTTGAGCCATTTGTTTGCCGGCGTTCCATACCTCAAGCGTAGGTGCCATGGTCACAAGTAGCAAGGGACAACGATGAAAATGGACCTTAGCACATGGGGCACAAGTGCAATGACATTTTTTCGGAAAAGGTTGAAAACCGTCATCATGGAGACTATTACAGCAATTGTCGGGGAGGACCCGTTCATGTATGTGCGCGCGCAATTGGTTTGTGGCCAAAGGCATGCGCAATCGTGCGCCAAGTGATCCACTTCGAAGAATCACTCCATGTTGTCACTGGGCACGGAGAATACTTCCATGTACATTTTTATCGTATCATATAATGGTTCAATGAGAACGTTGGCATGGGATGTGTTGACATTGTTACTAATGAGAAGGTTTCATGTGTGCATTCTTTCCCTGAGGGACATACATGCATTTGGTTTTGTGCGATCGCATGTCCATCTATGCTATGCCCAAGGCAATGCAATTTTTTTTGACTTTTGCTTCCGTGGCTTAGCTTGCACCACAAGTAACATCATTCCAAGCAGCTAAAAGGAAAGACATTGAGAAACAAAGCTTCCGTGTTGTAGATTCACGTGCATGAGTAGGAATAATCGCAATTATGCAATTCACGATGCAATGAGTTAGTACACCTAATGTGGATCGGAAACTTTGAAAATTTGTGGTTTTGTTAATTTAATTGTTTTTCAACAACGACAACGATGATGTTGGTCAAGAATGAAAAAATGGCGGGATTATTTGTGTCGAGCATGGGGATGGGTCACGATGGTTTGTGCCAAAATGCTTCAACAATCCAAGTTTCCACCACCCTCCGCTCCCAAACATTGCAAGAACTTATTGATCACTTCGAGAATTTCAACGCCTACTATTTTGGAGCTCCGTGACAAACTTCCACCATTAACCTGTGCTACCATGCTTCCCTTTTCGTGGCAAGCGTGCTGTGTCGTGCCGTTTGTCCTCAAGGCCACTTGACGAAGGAACTCAGTCCTGGTGGGAACCTTTCGATGGAATTTTTGAACGTTTTGTAGAAATCTACTTGAGGTGTGAGATCACTTGGTGATTGATGTCGATGAGTTTTGGGATGGCGTTGGGTCATCTTTTTTTTCCCTCAATTGGACAACACTTGAAAAAAACTTACATGAATGTGATGGTCTTCGAAGGACGGCCGCCTATTACCCACCCGTATTCTACCCTTTTTTGTCCCGGAGTAGCTCAAAACTAGTACATATATGCTCGCAAAATTGATACGCATTGTGTATCAAAAGGGGTACCAAAAAGTGCACCAAAAATGTACCAAAAAGTGCAGCAATGTAATAAAATTTCTCGAGGAGATGGTGGCATGTGATTGAAGTCCGCACAACAAGAGACGTGTGACTTGCACTTCAATGCTTACACGTGGCTTGCCTGATTGTCATCTTCACCGACCCGCTACAAGTAGCTGAGTGCTCCCTTTTCCAAATCGCCAAGGGTACACATTGAATCACCAAGTTTGGTGAGCGGTTTGGCATCGTTTCCTTCATTGGGGTGCACCGCAAGTGGGCGTCTTTGGCATTTAGGGGAACACTAAGGTCCCCAATCCCATCACGCCCAATGGGGACTTGGATTAGGGTGCTAGCACAACAATCCCCGGCCTTTGCCTTCATAGATGGTGGGAGGTAGGCCTCCTCCGTGATGAAAGTTTCACCTTCGCGTGCTTTGGCTCAACACGTGAAATGGCAATTGGTGCGGTGTCCAATTGCCACCTGCAACTTGGAAACCCACCTGCGGCCTTGCAAGAGCATTTCCGCATGTCATTTGCTACCAACTTCGTTTGCCACTTCACAACGAAGGAAAGGTGAAAAAATTACTATGAGCTCCACGTGTTTTATAAACGGATCAAGTGTAAGCCGGAAAGTTTAGACAATTTGAGAAAAAGGTGCATCTTGACGTGTCGACAACCCAAGCACAAGCAAGGGTTGCCACCATTTGGCATCTTTCCGAACATGCTTGTTCGTGCGTCCGTCCGTTCTTGCATGGCGTGTGTGGCATCCGCACCATCCCCGTGCGCGACAATGACCACGGTAGTCGGCCAGTAACGCAACTCCATTCATTCAATGGGAACAAAGGTCAAAGGTAGCTATACGTGCTTTATCGCAAATGCATTTGTGATCAATGCTCTCGCCTCGTTGCTAATTTAGAACCATACCTTCTACGCAAATTCGCTATTGTAGTTTGTTGTAAAAAGGTCGCATCGTCATCTGATGATAGAAGCTGGTGTGAGATTTAACATGGCACGTGACAGTTTCGTGTGCTCTGGGAAGATAACCATTTTTGCACACAACCATTCTTATCCCCTCCGAAGAACTTTGGCACGAATCGCATCTCGTGCTACTCTTTGTAGTCGTTCTTTGTTTGTGTCGTGGAAGAAACTGTGAGAGCAATATCCATTCAGTCATGTGTGTAAACAACTACGTACACTCCCATGAAGCAACTTTTGTGTCGCTCGTTGATATGATATTGTGAAAAGGTGATGTATCAACGAGAATGCATGCGTTGGGCACCCAACTTCATTCCTATGACCACCGGCTTGCCATGGATCATGATGATGTATGGGATATTTTCGGTTGGTTCTTTGAAAATGCCCAAGTAATTTATCGTGCCCATCGATCGTGGCGCCTTGTTTGTTACGTGCCTCCACAAGATTATGAGTTCGTGACACATACTTAGATACGTGCCTATTTTTCGTGGAAGAAGTCCTCACACTGCCCATTGTTGTTTGATTTGTGCGCAAATTGCACACACAAACCATTGACGCGGCGGTTGATTCTCGCATAACCCGGCAATGCCAAAGCGGGGCTTCGGTCATACAAGATGCGCGAATGAGCGGTTGTCGGCGGCACGCGGGGCAATTCAAAATGGTGTGACGATACCGGCCAGCAACGAGCCGCACCCGACCAAATATCAATGTTCGTGTTCGACTCGTGTTCGTTGCCCTTGCATTCTATTGCAAATTGGTGACTAGTTGCTAACACGTAATAAGAGGTTGTTATGCATCGAAAGGCACACGGCCACGAGTTATACACACGGCCATCCAAGGGCCACGCGCTATTCACCATACGTCGGAGGCGTTGAACAAGCGCTTTACGCGAACGCATGGTGTTAACTTACCTCGGACGTGACACTACTTTTTGCGACAAATGTATACCAAAAAGCGTACTTTTTCAGCTTCAATGCACCTAATTGCAACAAAGTACCATGCAAAAAGGGGACTTTGCGAGACGCACCTTCGGTGCAAGCATGTGCCCAAAAAGTGTATCAATTCAAAAAGTCGTGCATATGCACCAAAAAGTGTACCAAAGATATGCATGTGGGCAGGAACAACTTACTTGATGCCTCAACAACAGATGAAGTGTAGCCCGCAACATCTATTTTACACCGTTCCATCGCGATCCCATCAGTACGGGGTCGCAAACGCAACAAGAGGGGTGGGAAACGGTCATAGTAGCACGAAGTTATTCCCAACCGGTGCACATTTGTCGCACCAAAAAATCGCAGATGCGGGGTAAGTGCAAAGCAAAGTACAAACCACATACATCGGGTCTCCTCACATGTAGTGGCAAAATTAAAGGCCGAAAGTGGTGCACTATTCACTCACCTCAAATCTTTGCAAAAAAAATTGTCTGTTGCAAAGGTTCATATCGACGCGGGCGGAAATTGCGATGCGCACTACTAAAATTGTTACAAAATATTTGAGTCGCGTTTCAAGATAGTTGCGATATGTCACACAATTCAAAGAAAGAACGCAAGGGCGTACGTAGCTCGAGTCGAGCATGTGTCTGTCTCCGTAATGGGACGAAAAGCAACTAATCATGATTCATGATAAACATAACTTGCCAAAGCAATCGGGTGAGTGTTGAACGTGCAAAGCTAGACGGGAAGGATTCTAGTTCAGCAATCGATGTGCAACGCGCGTAGGCAATTCCGTTGTGGCACAACATTGGGCAAGCTTACATCGATTGCCAGATAAACCAAGATCAAGCCAAACACCGAAAACGATGGTCTGTTACGCCGTCCATTGGATATAGCACAATACTTTCTCAAGCTGTCAGCTTACCGATGATGCCATTTTCAGCCCTTTCAGTTTTTCGGCTGGTCCCTCAGTGCGCTCGAGACCGGGTTGTGGAGTGAGCCAGCCGCACGGCTTTGGAAATTGATGGAGAGAATTGAGAGAATCGAATCAATTCACATCGAAAAAAATCTACCTACATGTTGCAACATGTTGTTGCTGGGCTTCCTGAGAGCCCTTCCTGAAAGATGCATTTTGGATTTTGGATGTTGGATGACGTTGCGAAGGTCTTGCGTTCACAGTGGCAGAACTTTATTGCGTCTAGGGGAACCAGTGGGGTTGTCCCTTTACGTTCCTTGCATGGTCAGGCAGCCTGTGATTTGCTTGCCGTACCATTGACGAGATGATCTCGTCTGCATATCACTGTCTAGAACGGCGATCGTGATGCTCTTTCTTTTGGAAAATTACGCATTGTCGGCATTACGGATTACGGTGATTCTCCTTGTGGTTTGATGTTGGGGTTTCCTCTCCTTCATTATATGTCCTTTCACTTTCGTGTTTACGTTCAACCTACAAAGAATTTTTCAACCTTCGGTACAAAGAATATACCCATTCCTTCCAACGAGTTCCAGTATAGATATGGTTTTTTGCAATACTGAGAATGTTTTTGTACATAGACATGCAAGCAACACGGGTCCACACGTGCAACACACGACCACGCAAACTTTGTAGATGCGTGTGCTCAACTGCTCTTCGCTCAATGACTTGGACACGCCGACCCGCATGCTCTTTCCACATGTTGGCGTGTGGGTGTGCATCTCTATGGCATTAAAGGGGGGACGCGGGAACGGAAGTTGTCACCATGCCATTGAAAACTTGCTATCCCGCCGTGCAAGGTAAGGTTTGGAGATTCCGTAGAACTTGAGACTGAAGCTCAATCGCACGCTTCTCGGCTAACCAAGGAAAACTTTATTCCGCTCTCCACTCTTGTGCTTCTCTTCACTCGCGTGCTGCTCTCCCTTCCTTTGGCTCCTCCACTTCACTTCACTTGGGTTTTGCACCTTCAGTGATGTTACCACGGTAAGGACTCATCAACAACATATCTTGTGGACGGTATTCGCAAGCAATCTAACGGGGTTGGGGATCAAGGTCGATCAAGCACTACCAACTTACACCCATGGCGCTATTCTTCAACTTCAAGACCCAAAAATCGGGAAGTGAGCCTGCAGCAGGCATCTTATGTTCGGCATGGCATCCGGAATTTCCAATTTTGGCTGTTGCCATGGATAATTGTACGGTGAGCCTTTACAACGAGGAGGGGGACAAACACGACCAAAATGGCGTATCGAGACCCAACGTCCATTGCTCGTGTCTCGCTTGGCACCCCAAGAACAAATTGTTGTGCTCGGGATGGAAGGACGGAACCCTTCTATTTTGGAGCGAGGAGGAGGGTCAAAGGGAATCCACTCCGATCCACGCGGACCATGCTATTACTGCTCTGTGCTGGAATGCTTCGGGCACCCGCTTGCTTACCGCCGACAAGTCGGGGCAACTCGGCGTGTGGAAGATTGATGGAAAAAATCGCTTGACCCCGATGATCCAACACAAGAAGAACGGGGCCATCACACACTTGGCGTTTCGCACGCGCAACAAAAAATCCGACGCGGACAAGGGAGATGGGGACAACTCAGCGGACGGACTTGCCATGGAGGATTTGGATGCATCTCCGGACGACGAGAAGAACATGGCCGCAAAATTCAACAAAGATTGCATGTTCTTCTTCGGAGGTCAAGAAGGTATCATCTACTTGGCCGATGATAACGGAAACATTCAACCTTCGTCCTCACCTCTTGAGAGCCCCGTGGCCGCAATCTTGTATTACGCCAACAAAGATGGACTCGTTTGTTTAACGCAAGGTCTTTGCAAGCTTCGTTTTTCCGTCAACTTTATCTCAAATTCCCGACTTTTTAGTGGCAAGCTCACGGCGTGGCCGGGATGGTGCCAAACCGGAAATTAGCCCGTTAGAGATGTCCCGAAAACCACTTAAAATGCATTGATGCTCGCACGATTAAACTTCAATCAAGGCAAGGAAGCGCCAGAAGTCGACTAGCGGTTTCGAGATGTGGTCGGCTTTGATACATGCTTGCTTCAGGAATGCACTTGGCATATTGGACGATTGATTCACAATGGCAATTCAATCAAGTTATGAAGGTGAAGGTGTCCGCTACGCAAAACACAGACGGGGGAATGACACAGGTGTGCTCGAGCGCTTTGCTCCCACCTAGATCATCTACATACGTCAACATACGTCAAGTCGAGATTCTCCGGTGCATCAAAACGAAAAAGCCCTCTCAACCAAGAGATGTAGTTTTTCCTCATCTTTCAAGGAAATGCACATAAGCATTCGTAGTTCAGATGCATGTGAAATCCGTTTATATCTAGCTAGGTAAGCCCATGAATGCCCGAGTCGAATACAATGCTCACAGATTTAGGCACGGACCATTTTCAACGAAATATTCCACATACATGTAGAGGAGAATGACCATGTTTTGACACATTGGGTGGAATGGAAATTAGGATTGCCCAATCCCATTCTTGAACGTGGCAAAGCGTGTTCATATGCACCCCCATTAGGTTCCATGGCACCTCGACCAACTGCTTTGAGATTTGCTAAGCATGTACAAACCAACATTGGTCACGAAGGGGTTCGGCGGCGCCTAATTGTGATGGTAGGTTCTCGTGCCTAACCAAAAAAAAACCAACAAAAAACTGAGAGCTGCAAAAGGACCACCCACAGGCATGTTGGAGAAAATGAGCTTATAAAGGTGGGCCAATCCGCACCTAGCCTTTGTATTCCTACCCTGCTCCAGCTCTACCTCTTGGACTTTGCGGCAACCCCCACTTCCCTAGTTGGCTGGTTGGCGCGCCCCAAAAATGCCCAAACAAAACGATTATAATTCGCGATTGCAATCACTCCTTTCTCTTCGGGTGCATTGCAGATGCCTAGCCTTGCACCACGGTACAAAGAAACGTGACACAAGCCGTTCAAACTATATGCACCCGTGTCTAGATGCACATAAAGCCAACTAACGAAGAACGACATCTTTGCGTTATGACTCGCCTCATTGCAGGGTCCGGAAAATACCAAGCATCCATCCACTCTAATTTTTTCGCGTGCTTTTGAGCAAAATGCCTAAATGCACAAAGGATGACCCGCCCGTTTGGACGTGCATTTTCAATGTGCGCCTTTTTTGTTCCAGTGGAAGCCGTCTGATACGTTTGACGGTTGGAGGTGGGCAGCCATATCGATTTCTTTCCACCGTGGTAACCTAAGACGGCACGTGTCGTGTCGCTATATTCATTCCCCCACCCCACCTTTGCCTTGAAACGACTGGCCAGGCCCACGCCTAGCCTAGGTAACAAAATTGTGTACACAGGGCGGCCATCCAAGCTTCTAGCCAAGGCTGTTCCAAAGCTATGCCATGGTTGGTTCAAGGTTTTGAGCCACAAACCTCAGGTGTTCAGGTTTTAGTGGTGTGCCAACCGCCGTCGGTTCATCGGGAGAGAATTGTGTGATTGCTAATGACAGAAATTGAGCAAAAAAGAATGCGGGTACGTGGCACAAATGTGAATGTGCAGTCCGGGTCCTCCTTGGTGTCAGGCCATGCGTGCAGCAGCTCGGGTTGCGTTCCTGCTCCATTTTTTGAGTTACCTGCAGGGTTTCATTCAGGGTCCTGCTGCTTGTATAGGTGATGTGGGTGGGTCCTGGGCTGCTGGTGACCTCCAACAACGAGAACGTGCTGCGGTTTTGGAATCTGGAGAAGGATGAGAATTACCTCTTGCAATTTCCGGAGCGGGATGACAAGGACGAGAACCGCAAGCCGAGCCTTGAGAAGATTGCCTGCATCGCTTACAACAGGTGCCAGTCATCGCAGCTCCCTCCTACTTTTTGAATTGGCCTTTTGAGCAAGCATTACTGTTGACAGCGAGCTTGGAGTGAAGTTGGTCTTTCGTTTGCCCCCCACCCCCTGGCCACCTGTTTGCAGCCCTCGATGGCCACCTACACCTTCGCTTAGCTTACCTGGATTAAGTTTTTCTCCACCAGTAGCGGTTGGGCTGCGTGACGAGGTGAGTTGGACGTTTCAGTCTGCATGGGCAGAAACCTGCAGAATAGCACAGGTCAGTTCAGAGCTGAAGCTGACCGCGCCTGTGCTGTGCTCGTAAGATTACGGCTGTGTGAAAACGCAGGTGTTCATGCGCATGACATTGCCACGAAACGAAAACAAAGGCCACATTGACACAAATGCCGTGAATGAACCCCTTCCCCTCCCTTTTGGCAGACAATGTCACGGTGGTCCGTCCAGAAAATGGAAATGTTGACAAAGAGGAGTTCACAAAGCAAAAAAGGCGATTGGGATCAAATTCAGGCTCGGTATACTTAACCCCAGACCGCACTCCACAAACACACACCTAACGAACTCGGGACCCCAGCATGAACTTGATATACAGGCCCCCCTGGTGTCAGAATCGAAAAAGCTTTGTGCCGTCATAGAGCTGTTCAAACGTGCCACACGGACGCCATACAAACGCCGTTACGGAATTCGTCTGTGCCTCACGCCTCACACCTTCACCCACAGGCTCAAGCGGGTGCTTGCGAGTGGGACAAGGGACGGGCGAATGGTGTTCTGGCAATTCGTGGGAACGGAGTCGACAGTTTCGCCAGAGGATTGGGAGCCGTATGCCGAGATCGACGTCGACCCAGGGATCCATGAGATACAGTGTGGTCCAGGGGAGAATTTGCTGAGTGCCAGCCTCCAGGGTTGTGTCAGGTGTGCCATCCTCGAACCGGTGTTCCCCTGATGGCACACGGAGGGAGGTTGCACAAAGGCACCGGGGATGCCAATCCTCCGGCGCGTGCGGCGCGCCTGCAGCGCGCAGTTTGGGTGATTATTAGGGGAACAGGGGGCATTGTACCCTTCGTGAACTGTCCTTTTTGAATGGGAAGTGGTTATCGCAGCATTTTGATCCGTTTTGAGTGTTGGGCCTCGCCATTGTGCCCGTTTGACCTACTCCCTTCACTCAAAATTGAGGAAAATGAATGCAGAGCTAATTCCCCCTACCCTGCGGCGCGCAGTAAGCGCTCCCATATGCCCGCCTGCGGGGGAAACCCGCGAGCAGCAGATGTTGCGGTTTGTTATGTGTGATGATTGTGGGATGTGCGTGTGGGTGAGCTGTGTGTGGAATGGATATCTGCGCAGATGTACCCCCCACCCCCTTTGTCCGAACACGGGCTTGTCCAAACACGGCATTTTCGGGCTTTCGGGCATCTTTTGGAACCGTCGTTTTTGCAGTTTGAATCCAGTCGAGAATGTGGGTGCTTTGTGCAGGAAGGGTCAAGGTGTTGGTGTAGCCGTAATTCCATGTGCTCTTGTGTTCGGGAGTGTCTGCCGTGTTGAACACCCTTTGGTAGTCATGAAGGGGTCGGGTTGGTTCAGCTTGGGCGGTGTAGGACGGGGGATCTCTCCGCGCGGTGCCTGGCATTTGCTTTGGCAACGAGTGCCCTGGGCTCGTGTGACGACCTCCGGTGGGGCTGCCCGTCGATGGGTGCTGGTTGGCTGACTCGCACGTTTTACGCTCCAGACGCATGTTCCAAGAGGCACCCTGGGGCCCATAGAGGCCCATAAAGTGACGGAGGGGCTGTCCACGAAAGGGGCTCAGTGTGCTATGGAACGGGTAGCCTCTCGGTAGTGATGGGGCGGGTCATTCATGAGCCACGCTGCTTTTAGTGCCCGTTGTGGGCGTTGGAACGCACACAATGTTGTGGCAGGCCAAAAAAAGAAACGGCGAAGAAGTTGCATTGGATGCGAGGCACCTGATGATTTACTCTACTCCCTTGGCGCGCTGATCCCCAGACCACTGTCAGTTTTTTTTTGAAGTTTGCGGTCGAGTGATGTCCAGGGCAGGGTCGTGCTTAGTGTTCGGCCTAGGGGACGGGGGGGGGCGGGGGGTGGGTATGAGGGCAAAAAAAAGTTTGCGTACCTGAAATGGGCCTCTCATTTTGGGTTCGCTATTCATATTGGTTTGGGTGGGTGGGTGGGTGGGTGGGTGGGTGGTTTGGCCTGGATGGGTGGGTCCGCCAGATCACTCCCCACCCCCCAACCCCCTGTGGATAAGCACATTTCTGGTCCAGGGACGTCTTGGTTGGGGCTTGGGTCCCATGGAGCCCTGTGTGGGGTGGGGAGGCTCCAGACAGGGGGGCCTGAGGACAGATGTTCACCAACACGCACATCAAATGAACACAACCAGTCAGCCTCTTGAGATAGTGCCCATGTCATTCTCGTGACAAAATGACCGGAAACCACCCACACCCCCAGACAATTGGTCTCAGCTGTAGGCACATCATCATCAGCACACATCAGCCCAGATGTAAAGCCACAGGTCTAGTTAAAGGTGCTGATGGCAGATGTAAAGATATGCGCCTGACTGGTGCTTGCTATCCAGTGACATTTTTCCCCAGACAGGGAGGGGGGGGATATGACTTCGCAGCACACATACCCTCCCTCCCCCCCGTGCCCAAGAACCGCCTTGCGCAAGAACCGCCCCCTGGTTCTGCGGTCGAATTCTGGCACCACTTTATCACCACCAGCTCCAAAGCCCAACGCAGCACCGAAGCCCGGCCCCAAGGGGCAGCACAGACAGGAATTCAGGATGGTGTATCACAGGAAGAATGGTTTCACGTCTGAACTAGTTGAACACTAGATCATCCCATGCACGTTGGAAGGCACACTACAGCCCAGTCAGCTGAGATTCACTCCTTTGGTGTTCATTTGTCAATGTGGTTAACTTTGGGAAAAGAGAGGCCGCGCATACACCGGCGCAACGTGCCGGAAAAATTTTTTTCCACGGTACGGGGCTGCCCACGGTCATGCGCAAGAAACGGCCCCTGGTTCCACGGTCGAAATTTTGGGGGAAAAGTGTGCGCAAGAACTGCCCCCTGGTTCCGCGGTCAAACATTGCTGGTTCTTGGGCACGGAGGGGGGGGGGGTATCATGAAATGGAGAGGTGGAACCACTGTCCCCTCAGTCTGCACCTGCGAAATCGCTGCCCTTTGGTCCTTTCCTTTGCCTCCTTTTGCGCTCTGCTTCATTTAGCGAGCGCGGTCTGCCCTGCCCTCCTACCTCCCTGTGTGTTTCCCTATCCCCCTGCCCAGTTTCCTCTGGGCTCCCCATTTTCGTCCTGTCCTGGGGGGTAAGGGGTTTCGGGGCAACCTGTTGCTGTGGGGTTGGGGGGGGGGGGGGGGCACCACCCCACCCCCCTGGACCCCCCCCCCCCCAAAAAAGATTGGCCCAAATTTTCTTCCGGGCCTTCGGCTAATCAAAATTTTTCTCTGGCGCCTTTGGCGCCAATTAGTTGAGACCAAAATTTTTCTTCGGCGCCCTTGGCGCCTCTAAAAATGCACCTCCACTGGGGGGGGGAGGGGGGACTGGACCCCCCCCCCCTTAAAAGGAGCCCTGGGGTGGTTACCCTCCACCCATCCCTTCAAGCCTGCCTATCCCCTCCTGACGATTGTGGCCTGTCCCGAAGGCCAGTACTGGTTCTGCCCTCGCAGCATTTTGCACGAGACCATCTTGAAGCGAAAGATGAGCAAGAACAACTGCATCGTGCAGTTGTCGCCAGAGTGCGTGTTTGTGGAAACACTGGACCCGCCGCAGAGCAACCACACGGTCAAAAGCGGGCTGCGCATCAAGGGCCTGGATATCTACGGGCGGCATTTCTGTGTGTGGGATGGCAAGAAGATCGAAGTCTATGAGGTGCCGCGACCAAATGGCCTGCCCACATCCCCAATTACTCCAACGCGCTCATTCCCGGACCTGGCACCCCCCCCCCCCAGGGAGGGGGGGTTGGAGAGTGCGAAATTTGGAATGGCAAAATTTGGCACAATGAAACTGTGCCATGGCGTTTGAAGATTCGTAGCCATTTTCTCCGCTTTTAATACGTGTTTGTGCATGAATTTGGGAATTGTGCACCACCAAATTGTGCCATTCCAGACTTCGCAGGCACCAAAATTCCGCCCGGGCGCCTTTCGCACACAGATCTAGCACACGTGAAGAGGCGAAGTGGAGTCCTGTGTGTGTGGGAGGACCCCCCCCCCCCACCCGCTGTGGGATGCGGATGTATGTCTCAGGCCTCTGTCCTCAAACGCCACAACACGGACACAAAAGCACAGAATTTGACGATCTTCATTGACAACAGTGCCAGGGGCGCTTTGCACTGTGACAAGAGGGTAATTTCGGAGGCCCTGATCTAGAACGGCCTTGTAATACACGACCCACATCGGACGTGATGGGCAGCACCCTGCGGACCTCACGTCCCTGGTTCAGTGTGCAAATACAGCGGGAAAATGACGTTTGGTAACACATAACCCGAGGTTTCGCCTCTGCTTTGTACGTGTTATTATGATGCATATCTTCATTGTTTGTGCGTGCATGGTCCTCCCCACCGCTGTGCCGCACGTACCAGGTGTGCAACCGCCGAGGCTTGTTGATCTGGAGAGGGGGCAAACTCTGGAAGTGGGGAGCCCGCCAGTGTGAGCACCATGGAGAATTTTCCCACTGCCCTGCTTGCTGCTCTCACTACCCAAACCGAAAGGAGGGGAGGCAGGGCCACACGTATTTTGGGGCCCCATTTTAGGTTCAAAAATTTTTCAGCATCACATTGTGGTATCAAGACATCGGTCACAAAGCTGTGCTGCGTGACCCTGCAGAAAACAGTTGTATGCAGTGTTGAATGATTGTATGATGGCTGACAGCTATGCTTTCTTCTGGGGGTTGGGGTTGGGGTCTGCCTCACCTTGAGTGACGGCCTGGAAGGTGCCAGATGCACCAAATGATGGGCCACAGTCATGTGCCTCAGAATAGTTCCTGAGGCTATTGGTGGACGGCTTTACTAGAGAAGGTCAGTGTTTCGCAGGTGCCGTTCCTGGACATGTGCTTGCAGTCCTGTGGCACGGCTTGTGGACACTGGGCCACTTGCCACAGCGCAAGAGTGACACCAGAATGTCTGCATGGTGCAAAATGTGGCACACAAAAGCAGCGGTTTATTGACGCTTATGAGATTTTGGCAATGGTGTCTAGACGATTGAAACAAAAAGCCAACCCAACATAATGGCAGTGTTTTTACTTGTTTCTAAACCACTCACTAGGAAGAGAGCTGCGGTACAAAAGTGGCCCATTACAAGTTGCTCTTTGTTGCTACTAGTGAGATCTTGGCCCTCGTGCCCCACAGGCATCTGTCAGACGCAGAGAAGAGCAATGCAGCTGCGCACCAGATGCCCAGCGAGCAGGATGCTGTACTGCTCAGCGTCGATGGTCCCAGTTTGGAGGTCAGACACCTCCACAAGAAGCTGCACAAGATCTGTAACCGGTCCAATTTTTTTGAGACCTTGAAGCCCCCCCCCCAAAAATTTTTGGGGTTGAGTCTTTAGCCAAATTCAGGATACCCTGCAATCGCTGTAGTATATTTCAGGCGGGACAGGGCTGCGAAGTGCCTCCCGTCACTGCTGAAGCGGCCAGATTTCCAGCTATTTTCTGCACATCCAGCAGTCATTTCAAGCATATTCAGTGGTTGTCATTCCGTTGAATCTTTCTTTCCACCTCTTAGTTCGGTGGTTTTCCCCCCTTTCAGGGGTCATTGGTGAAGTGCTCAGATGTTTTGTGCAAGCTGGTGCTCAGCCTTCTTTTGCCTGCTTCTTGTCCCAGAACTTTGTGCTCGACATGCAGCTGTTCGCACGCATGCCAGTTCTGTTCCGCTACGCTCGTTTTTTGGCTGATTTTCATCTTAGATTGAAGAATCAACAGGGCCCAGCATCCTCCACTCTGTGGACCGAGTGGCAACCACAGTGGCCATTCACAGCGACTTCATTTTCCTTGCCAATGGCAACCGAGTGGAGGTGATGCTCTCCTGTGTTGGCCAAAGGGGGTGTATTTGCAGATATCCGTGCCATGGAGGGCATCATCTTTCTGTGGGAGGGCTCCTGTGCATGGAAATCTGATGAGCAGGATGTAGCATTGTCTTTGGTTGTGTTGTGCCGTGCTGTGGTGTGTTAATTCGTGTGGGTGTGACATGCTGTGTGCTGTTGGCTTAGTTTTGTTGCATTTTTGCTGTTGTATGCTATGCCATGTGGTGTGTGGTGAGGTATGTGGTCTGTGTATTATGTGGTGTGTGGTGTGTGGTGTGCGTATTATGTGGTGTGTGGTGTGTGGTGTGTGCATTATGTGGTGTGTGGTATTTGTGTGTATTATGTGGTGTGTGTATGATGTGGTGTGTGTGTGGTGTGGTGTGGTGTGGTGTGGCTTGGGATTTGGGGTTTAGGTCGTGGTGGGGTGTGGCTCGGATGTTGGGTAGGGTAGAGTTGGGTTGTGGAATGAGACTGTGGGGTGTGGGTGTGGGGTGGTGGGGATGTGAGATATGGGATGTGGAGGTGAGGCGTATTCAACCGCGCCCTGGTTACAGAACATGGCACATGAAGCACAAACTGTGCACATACTGCGCCAGGAGTACAACCAGAACAACGGGTACAGGCAGCACCACACAACAATGACCAGAACACCAAAGATACTGGAGGATCAAGCACACAAACAAACGAAACGCACCCCCGAAAAACACACAGCTGGCCCGAATGCATGCCACCTGCATGTTGCGTGTATGCGACGGAGCTGCTAGGGACACGTTTGAGTGATCAAATATGGTGTTTGGTGAATTGCTTTGTCGTTGATTGGATGCTCCATCGTTCAAAAGACGCCTCGCCATAGTCAGTGTGCCATGGTTTCCGTTTGATCCATGATGTATGGATGTTCGGTGACACTGACTGAGAAGCAGGCGTTGGACAGGGAATGTGGCTGTTGTGGGGATCAGGAGGGGCATGTGCTGCAAGAACCACCCCCGCACACACCGTCAATGGGTGCCTCCAATGTTGGTATCCTGCTCTGGAGCAGCTGAATGCTTACGAATGTTTATCTTGCCGTTTTTGTGGGCGGTGGTGGTGGTGGTGGTGGTGGTGGTGGTGGTGGTGGTGGTCGTGGTGGTGGTGGTGGTGGCGCATGGCATGTTCGTTGGTAGGCACGTGTGCCCCATTCCTCTTTTGTGTGCAGGTCCACAAGCACAACATGCAGCAACAGACGGCTGCACAAAATCTGACATTTTCTGAGACGACGGAAGGTGTGCAGTTGTTTTCTTTTAGACCGGCCGAGTGAGGGCCGTGGAATCCCACACCCATGTATCTTTGGAGGTGGTCTTTTTAGTTGCGTCCTGCAGTCCAGGTCCCCCAGTCTGTTTCCCCCCCTCTCCATCCCCAGCCCCCCTGATTGTTTTTCTTTTGCCACCACCCCAGGCCTTGAAGAGCTCCTGAGTCGCCTCAGCACCGCACAGCGGATTTCGGGTGTGCGTTGAACACTATATGTGCCAGTTAACAGGATTGTAGGACACAATTTGTCTAACGCCGATCACAGGTTGGAATTCATCAGAATTGTGGCCCGCTGGAAAATGAATGCATTCCCAGCCCCGTGACACCCAGCCTCGTCTTCCACTGGCATTCCCTGATTTCCACAGCAATAGTAAGGTTGGGAGGTCTGGTATGGACTCTGCACAGTGATCACAGTTTGACGCCCCCACAGCCTGTCAGTCCGTCTGCACACAAGTTGACACACCCACACATTGAAGGAACAGCAAAGCCGAGTCTGTGCCAGTCCAATGCAAGTTGATGCCCAGCAACTTTGTCATGCAGAACCGTGGAATGCAACAACGTTAAAATCTCAGCCCTCAGTCTGAAACCAGATAGTATCCCCCCCCCCCCCCGCGGCCGGTGCAGAATCATCCTCGAAAAGACGTGTGGCCCATACAAGAAACGGGGACATGTTTCATAATTGACAGGGCCCGCTCAGTGGCTGCCGCTTCGATCACGGCTCTCTGAACGGACCCCCACTTGAAAATTCGGGAAATGGCGTCGGCAGGGTTCCAACGTGATGGCAGAGCACCAGTTGCGGCTGCTTTGTGCCCAGAGTTTTGGATTGACGGTACGTCACGTGTTGCCACAGGATTCCCAATCTGCATGGATGTCCATGGAGATTTTTTGGTGGTGGCAACGGACAAGCATTTCATCAAGCTGTGGCGGCTGGGATCCGAGGCCAAGCCCCATGGGCAACCCCCATACGCAAAGAACCTCTTCACGGAGCCCAATATTGAGATCACATCTGTGAAGATCAATTGCAAGGGTTCACAGGTCCATCTTTCTCCATAATTTGCGTTTTGTGTCCAGGCGAGCAACCCTTGTTTTTTCCCCCTTGCTCATCTGGTGTGCTCAAATGGGTGTGCGTGGCTGCGCTCTTGTGCCAGTGTGGCATGTGTTGTTTGGTGCCTGGTTATTGAGTGTCTACAAAACGTGGCTTCAGCAGGGGATGGCCAGGGATGCAACAAAATGGGCTATGTGGTCCCCAGGGGAAAGTGGAACCCAGGGGAAAATGAGGCTACCCGACGCCTCTTGGGGGAGCCTTGGCAAGGAGCAATTAAGGAACCTCAACCAGGAAGGAAATCATTTGAAGGAGCGCAGCACATTGGTGTGATGGTGCTGACCCTCAAAAGGTTCATGGAGAACCCCACAACCCTTACCACAACACAATTGGGATGGAGCTGATGGTGAAAGGACGCTCGAAAATGTGCGCGACTCGCCTTGCAGTCTACTTACGAAATGCCCTACACTCTGCAAATTTTGCCCACAACAAGGCGCACACTGTGCAACATAGGCACGGTATATCTAGTCTGTTCGTTGTGAATTTTGCAAATCATGTGGGTTGGCCTGTCGACCATCCCCCGCCCCCGCCCCCTCCAGCCCCACCATCACATGAGCAGCCCAACGGGCGGCTTTCATGTGGTTTCCCCCCAACCTTTTCTAAGCGAATTGCGCTATACCAGGGTACCACCTGTTCTCATTCCCGCAAGAGCCTATTTTCCGACCGATGCGGTATTGGCCAAGTTGGCCGATATCTATCAGACAGCAGTGAATATCGGCAGCTGGGGAATGATGCTAATATTGGAGTTGTCCCCACCACTGGTAGGCAACCTCCTCCCAGAGCGGCGCACATATCTACTTTGGCAACATGCCAACCCCTTTCATCTTGTCAAGGCACGAGCCCCATTCAGTACCCACGCGGTCATACACACTCCTCAATTCCTGGGCGGGCTTCATCCATCTGTGGTGCAGCCTAGGGGGGTGTCGTGGGCGTTGATGCAGGAGCCTAGGGACTAACCAACAGGCAGTGCAGCACTACTGCACAACAATTTCTCCCTCTGGTTTTGGATACCCTGCTCCAGCTCCAACACGCGAGCAGATTGTCTGAGCACTGCATATGTTCCACCACCAAGATCATCACTCTTCCGGCAAGGCATACAAGGTCCATGCAATGTTGCATAGAAGGCTGAACCCTGCACAATACACAACCACAACAGCGTCTGTGGCAGCTGGTGGGCACCATGAAGGCCACAACTGTGAGCCAGCATCTCCAAGTTTCATAAAGATCAAAGTCTAGTTTCAAACTGAAAGCTTAGCCTTCAAAACCATATGCCACCTCCCAATCTTACAAAGAACAAGGTGTAACAGCTTTCAACAATACCAACAGCCACAAGTGACTCCTGAACCATCAGTGACCACGACACACCTGAGTCCAAGAGAGTGAACCTCAACAGCCACTAGCAAATCCAAATGACCCCAACCGCCTCCATCAAAGACCTCAAAAGTGTCGATGGCCTTGACCTCCACACTTCCAGAACGGATGTTCAGTGAAGTAGCACGTTTGACCACCAATGTCAATAGTGCCATGATCATTGTGTGTGTCCCTGTAACACCGACACTAGCCCCCATCGCTTTGCTTCGCAGCAGCATGAAGTTTTGTCACTGTTGCCAAATGTATTTGCAACTTGCGGCTGGGGATTACCGATCCACCCAGTCTACTGAAACTAAAAACGTCAAAATTGCACATGAACGACAGCCCCTGTGATGCGAGCCCTCTTTGATTTTTGGAGGCGCGTTTACACGAATGTGGTTCCAAAGGCGTTCAAAAAACCTGTCCCAAGATGCCTGTTCGAATCGTCCACACCCCTTTCGTGCCCTCTGTGTGCTCGTCCAGGTGAGCATTTTGACCAAGACCAAGGATGAGGCCAGGCATTTCGTCCAAAGCACAAAATTGCATGTGTACGACGTGGATGGGGACAAGATGTACCACTATGATTTCATGGCCCAATCCCGGTTCCCTATCTCCCACTGCTGGGACCAAGAAGAACCTCGATTGCTGGCGTGCGAGACCCGGCGGTTCGGGGTCGTACAGGAGACTCCCACTCTCGAGGACAGCGAGGCCTCCTCCCGGATTGAGGTGCACCCTTGCTCGTGAGACCTGACCTACGGATGGTTGGAGTTGTACGCAGCGCTTTAGGGGTGAGCGAGTCACAGAGGAAGCTCAGGGGTAGTCGGGATTCGTCGAGGGCTGTGGATGCTCGTTGAATGGGCGTATTGCGCGCGTCAAGTGGGCGTGTAGTGCGCACACAGTGGGCCCCAAAGGCCCGCCATCCCCCCGCAACCCTGCACAACCCTCTTCCCTGTTGACCACTGTGGCCCTGGACTGTCCTTAATAATCCCCAACAATCGTGACGTAAGCTGTCAGATACATCCAGCACTCGGGCTGTCAGTGCAGGCAGTGCACAGCAGGTGCAGGATTGGCACGCAGCACAGCAGGCGCATCGCACCGTACGCGGGCATTCCGTGCATTCTAGGCGCAGAGCAAGCACAGAGTGGGCGCAAAGCAGGCATGCGACAGGCGCACAGTCTGCTACATACCCCAGTATGTGCGTACCGTGTGCGTACTGTGCGCTTCCGATGTGCCTGTGATGTAACTGCTGTGCGCCTGCGATGCGCTTGCATGCACAATAGGCCCACAAGGGGCATAGTGCAAGCGCAAAGCAGGCGCGGGGCGCAGGGCCAACAAGAGGTGTGCTGCATTTGTTTGGCAGCCTGTGTCCAGCAACAATGTGACCCGTGTGCTTCTCAAGAACCTGTGTGCTGCACCCTCCCACATGAAGGAGGGCACACAGGACGGAGGGCATCACCTACCCACAACACAGCCCCAACGTCAACCTACTAGGGGCCTCACCCAACAAGGATATTCAGCCTCTGCCGCCGGCGGCAGAGGCTTCGCATGCAGTCGTTCCGATGATTCTGAAATGTGGAGGGTGCTCTCCACCGCATCTGATGTGGGAACACAGGGCCGTAGGTTTTCGGTTCAGCAAGTGTTGCCTATTAGCTGTGTGCTGCAGCTGAGTTGTTGTGGAGGCGGGGGGGAGGGGTGGAGCCTGAATCCCCATCAGAAACCCAAACCCAATGGCAGCCGAAGATCCAGGGCAGATCCAGGGCAGCAGACAACTAGTAGCATCGCCACCGGCGTCGTGTGAACCTCCCTCCCCGTTTCTTCTTTTTGTTATACGTTACGTTTTTTTGGGGGGGGCGGTCAGCAAATGTGCAACCGCTCCAGCAGTCCCCTGGAATTGGAGACCAAAGAGCTGTAGGGCTGTAGAGCTGTGTGTGTGGAGTGGCTGGATTTACGGCGTTTGGACCAGTGGTGGACTCCGCGATTCTCCAGAGGCCGTGCTCTTGCACTACATCCAGGGATTGAATCAGATGATAGGCGATGAAGGCCATGGTGGGAGGTGCGACTGGATGTAAGCGCGTGCCTCCGACCCCGTTTGGCACCAAGCATTGCTTCGCATCTGGTTGGTTGTGACCCCAAAGTAAGCCCTCTTTCCCCACCACCAACATCTCGTTGACAGGGGTTCAACTTTGCTCGGATGGGGTGTGTGTGTGCACGCTCGCACTCATGCACCTGAGGTGGGAGTGGACACCTCGTGGACATCCTCTTTTGCTGCCATGTGTTCATTCCGTTCTCGTGTTTCTTGTCTGCTCGTGTCTGAATGCAGGTGACCACACTGTTCGTGAACAGTGACAAGGGTGTCATGCCACAAGAACCCATGCCCTTGGACCGGAACCTCACGGCACTTGTAGGGCTTGCGGTGCCCAATCTGTACTTCTATGCCCGGTTCGCCAGTACCGACTCTGCACGCGACACCCGAATGGAGGTCAAACCCATCCCGAACTTTGAGAAGATTGATTGCTCCGATCCTAAGGTTGTCATCCCCCTTGTCGTGCATTTCAGGGCGACGCCTGCTTGTTGATTTGTCATCTCCTCGTTTCCTCTCCATGGACCCGATGGCAAGATTGGTATCCGTTCCAATCCCTCCGCCTCCGCCCAAGCATATCATCCGTGCACTCAGGTGAAGGAGGCCCTCGTCAACTTCTCCTTCTATTTGACCATGGGAAACATGGATGAGGCTTACAAGGCGGTCAAGGCCATCAAAGATGAGAATGTGTGGCACAACATGGCGCAGATGTGCGTCAAGACAAAACGATTGGATGTGGCGGAGATGTGCCTCGGCAATATGCAGGTACTAGAATACAGACAGAACTGACAGAACTCCATTTATTTTCTTAGCCCCTCCACAGGGGGTGGTCGCAGACAGCCAATCCATCTCCCTTTGAACCCCCGCTGCCTCGCGCGCAGGGCATTGTTCTCGCATCCGTCGTTCAATGGTGTGCTCGGTCTGGCATGAAAGCAGCTGTCCGCAGAGCAGCCTCAATGGAGGTTTGCGAGCACAGGTCATTTGCGGAGTGGCTTTTCCAGAAGCCCCACGACGCGGCCATGCTCCAGGGCGGTCCTAAGGAACGCCACAAAGTGCAATAGAAGTGTTAGGCTGGAATGTGGGTGACGCATTTGAAGATGAGGGGCGGGGGTTAGGCAGGAGGTGCTGCTGGGGGAGATGGGCTGCTGTTATGGTGGTCAGCCATGCTAAACCAACCCGGTGGTGGGCTCTGTTCCACCTCCTCTACAACAGCACTGCGGACACAAAAATCCAAATGCTGCATGCGTGGCTCACGACCCGCAAGCGTGGGTTACGAGAAATAGCCTCCGGAGGGCGGCTAGTCTCTTGCGACCGTCCAGAAGAGGTGAACTTGCAAAGCCCCCGTCAATATTTCTCCACCAAGAGACCGTTTGGGCAAGGTCGTCCCACATGGAGCACGAGGTACCGCACAGCCCTGTCGGGGTAGGCACAGAGGACGCGAAGGTGCCGATCGAGCTTCGTTTGTCCAGTTCGTCCTGCTGTCCGTAATCTCAGGACGCAAAGGCCGCGCGAGCTTTGCGGGAGGCCAAAAGGGAACCGGAGACTGAGGCTCAGGTCGCGATGCTGGCGATCCATCTCAACATGATTGACGAGGTGTTTCGTGGGTGCATGCTGTGCTCTTGTAGTGTGGATTACGCTCAGTCTAGCAGACAGCACTTCTGCACCCCTGTGTCATCACAGCGTGCGATGCTGTGGCCACTCAAGAGGGGCCACACGATCGGGCCAATCAAGAGCGTCCCTCCTCTCCCCCATTTCCTTACCCTCCTTTCCCGGAACCCCCCACCCCCACCGAGGCCTTGTGCCAACCCCCCCCCCCCCCGAACCGATACCCCCCCCGAACTGATCAGATACCGAGGCCTTGTGCCAAACCCCCCTCCCCCCCGAACCGAAGTCATTCCTTTTTTTTAACTGCTGATTACCTCCGGTCCTGCCTTTGGTTCCGTCAACACTGGCCTGATGTGCCTAGTGAGGCTGTCCGTCGATGAGCTTTGGCTCGCCCAGAATGCTCTGCTTTTAGTGAGGCCGCTCTAGGTTATGCTCTTGGGCGGGAAAAATGTGTCAGTCCACCAGGGGGGGGGGGGGGCGTTTCTGCGGAGAACGACAGCATGGGGGGTTTTACATAACCCCCCCCTTTTTTCGTTCGCCAAATTTTTAGGCAAAAGTAGGGTTTTCACATAACCGAAACCCCCCCCTTTTTGGGGGGAAGGGTTTGCTTAGTGCACCTCACACTACCACTATATAGCACTTTTGACCACTTGTGGGCCACTTCTGATTTAGCCCCCCGCTCTGAAGCGGTGGGGATCCCCGAGACGGCAGGGGTTACGTAGCCACCTTGCCCACAAGTGGGCCACTTCTGATTTTGTCCCCCGCTCTGAAGGGGAGGGGATCCCCGAGGCGGCAGGGGTTACGTAGTCACCTTGCCCACTTGTGGGCCACTTCTGATTTTGTCCCCCGCTCTGAAGCGGTGGGGACCCCCGAGGCGGCAGGGGTTACGTAGCCACCTTGCGCACAAGTGGGCCACTTCTGATTTTGTCCCCCGCTCTGAAGCGGTGGGGATCCCCGAGGCGGCAGGGGTTACCGTCCTTCACCTCTCACCCTTCGCAACCGCTCCGTAGAATCATGCTCCAAATTGCTGTTGAAAACCTTGTTGATGTACGGGGCCATGTGGACGGTGGACCCGTCATTTAGTTTGACATATGCCGCCGACCGGTCCGGCCCATCTGCAATTTGCAAGAATGACTCCCAAACATGACCTTCGGGGACTTCAGAGCTTGAGTTGCCTCGCACTGCTGTTTCCGGCCCAATAGCAACGCACAAGACGATCGACTAGTTTGATCGCCAAGAATGCGGAGGGTGGTGGCGTCGTGCTTGCAAATGATCCCATTGCATGTGAGGTCACCCAAACGGATAGGCAAAATTTCTGAGGCATGTTGCTGAGCCATTAGACCCAACGCTGTGATGTGAGAAGTGGGGGCTGGAAGAACACACAAGGCAAAATTGTTCGAGGCTCCGTCCTACGCCATAAGCCCTGCCAAAACCCCCCTGTCACAAAGATTCAACTTCCACGTGCTAACCGTTGATGTCCGGGGGGACCATCAAACAAAAGGGGACAAAATCCAAATTGGCCAGATGTTCCTAAGCAACGCAAGCGGGGGGCAAAATCAGAAGTGGCCCACTTGTGGGCAAGGTGGCTACGTAACCCCTGCCGTCTCGGGGATCCCCACCGCTTTTAGAGCGGGGGACAAAATCACAAGTGGCCCACTTGTGGGCAAGGTGGCTACGTAACCCCTGCCGTCTCGGGGATCCCCACCGCTTCAGAGCGGGGGACAAAATCAGAAGTGGCCCACTTGTGCGCAAGGTGGCTACGTAACCCCTGCCGCCTCGGGGATCCCCTCCGCTTCAAAGCGGGGGACAAAATCAGAAGTGGCCCACTTGTGGGCAAGGTGATGTCCGGGACCACGTGTTGCACCCCCGCCCGCAGATGCAGTTGCGCCCGGAACGCCGTTTGCGACGTTGGTAACGTACAATTCGCCATCAAAGGGTAAGTGCACATCAGCAGGGGTCTTCAGCTTGCTGAAGTGTACTTTGGAAGGCACAACGATTGCACATCCGTCGGCCATGGGCTCGAAGCACACCCAAGGTGCGAAGCTTAGTGGAGAATTCTTGTCGTTTTCCCGGCCAAACGCGGAAGTGGCACTGCAATGGAGTGGCAGGTTTGGTCCCACCATCAACGTGGACGCAGCGAGCACCACCTTTGTGGACTTGGACATCACCGATGAGGGAAGATGGGAAGTAGACCCGAACATCTTGAATACGTTCATCGATGCCGTGGCCCAAGACAGCAAGTACTGCCCTGTGATCGTAGCAGAGCCATACGATGGAGTGAAGGCTTGCGACTTGCGGCTTGCAGATGATGTACGATGTTGCCTCTTTTGTGATGCGGCGGTGCCCTGGCGCATAATGTTGGACCACGTGGCAGAGCACATTGCTAAAGGTGATGCCGTGGCGGATGCACGCCACCGTGGAAAAGCGGAGCCATGTGGCTTTTGCGGTCGTTCCACCGGGACTTGTGAAACCACGTTGAATGGGACGAAGGTGTCCACCAACTGCCCTTACCGGTATAGCTTCAAGTACAAGAAGGCATTTGAAAAGAAGCGCTCGGAAGACAAATGCGGAGAAAGCAGAAAAGGTGCGGCGGATTACCATTCATGTGGACAAGGAAGCAAAGGAAGGCATGGGACAAGCCACAACCACGGGTGATGAAGGAGGGGGCAAATATGGCACACAACGACCTACAAGTGAGGACGATGAAGATTGGCGTCCAGAGCGTCGCGCGTCCGATGATTCAGACGGGTCCGACACGGATAGTTCGTCAACGACCAATTCTAGTAGTGGTGGGACGTCCTCTACATCGTCGGAGTCTAGTTCCGACAGCAGCAGTTCGGACAGCAGTGCCAAAGTGGTCGTTGCGACAGGACACAAGAAAGTGTACAAGAAGACCACCAAGCAACCCCGCGGGCAAGGCAAGCAAGTGAAAAGTGGGAAGGCACCCGTGGCAGCTTCAGTGGCACAGAAGCGACAAGCACCAGAACGGAAGTCGAGTAGGGACTCCAAAAGGCAGCGGAAGTAGAAGATGACGTGAGGTGGACAAGCAGGTGCATGAGACGTTACGCTATGGCGGGGGGCTTGGGACCAACGCAGTGCAAGCGGTGCCTTGAGGAAATAGAGATTGAAGTGAAAGTGGTAGATGGGTGTTACCGCTAGGGAGTTTTTGTTTTGGGGGGGGTGCGAAGTGCATGCGGTTCCGCGCATTGCCGCGAGACACACAACAACACACAACCATAGCGTGACGGACGATGTACTTGTTGTTGGCACAACCAAAGTTCCGGGATTGGGCACCCCGTGAAACACAAAACGACTCGAAACGACCGCATTGTGGGATTGGGCACCCCATGAAGCGGTGATCCGAAACGCGAAACGATTCGAAACGACCGTATTGTGGGACTGGGCACCCCATGAAGCGGTGACGCGAAACGCGAAACGTGACGAAACATACGTCTGGCAGGATTGGGCACCCTGTGAGGCACCCTCTTCGGTGTTGGGCCGCGCCAAAGAGAAATCGTCCATGGCCCCCCCCGGCAGGGGGTGTGGGCAGCTACAACCACCATTGCATTGGTGAGGAGGTAGAGTGGAGGCCTCCGTTGTTGTATGCTAACCCCTTAGGCCACCGCATCCCTGCCACACCTGATATGTGAAACAGCAGCATCAAGTAAGCGTGCAAAGATCCGTCACTTTCGAAGCAAGACACCCCCAAATTTCCTTCTGCATGCCCAAAAAATGGGCAAATACGCACTTGTGCACATCCAAGGTACCCCCCCCGCGGCACGTTTTGGAAAATTTCAGTTGCGCGCAAAAGGGGTAAAAACCCCCCCCTTTTTTCGAAGTGGCCAATTTTAGGCAAAACGGCATGACTTCACATTTCGCAGAAACGCCCCCCCCCCTGCAGTCCACGTACTCTGAGGGCACTTGCGTAACAACATTGATTGGTCGACTGTTGGCTGGGAGTGTGCTGGGTAGGTCCGGTCCTGTACTGGGTCTGACTCCCTTTGAAGAAAAATTGGTTTTGTTCTCATTGTATCCCTTGTTCTTGAATTTTGCTTCTCATGAAAAGACAGGGAACCAAACACAGAAACAACGGTTTCAGGTGCGGTCAGTACCTCTTGTTCGAGTCACATGCATCCGAGCGCCACATGCAGGAGCTAGATGCTTGAAAATCACAGCAAAGAGAGGTAGCCAGATCAGCGCAGGGCCATGCGCCATATACCCCCCCCCCCCTTTTGGGGGGCTTATTCACGTAACGCACCCCGATGTATCGTATTGGATGTCTAACCCCCTGTAATTGAGACAAAATTATCCCCCAATGCATTTTTTGATTTTGATCCCTCCCCCCCCCCCCTGTACCTGGGTACCGCTTTTTTTTGGGGGGGGGGGCAGGGTCAAAACTTGGTTGGCTCACTATGCGTCCATCCAGCCGCAGGCCTAGGGCAATTTTTTTCCTGTATGGATCCCCTAACCAATGGCGGGGCTCCCAGGCTCTATCTCTGGGTACCCCGGGTCGGCGCATTATGGGGCCCCACAGGTGAGGACTTACCGTTTTCGGCCTGGCATGGATAGGCCCAAAACAGCGCTTTTGGGGTCTACTAAGCACCACTAGGAGGGCCCAGGAGGGTGCTACATGGCTCCCCATGGGTTTATACATACTCCCATTGTTCACCAAATGATCACCCGACCCGTCGCAAGGGTCTCCAGGGGTTGTCGGAGGTCGCCAGAAATTGCGATTTTTCAACCTGTTTGCACGAGGATTTCAGCCTCAACATCACTCTTCTCTCTTCGGGTCATTGTTGCCAAGAATGCTACTCCAAGTCTAATCATGGAATGGTTACGGACTGTTGTCTCTACCACTAGCATTCAATTTGCTAATGCACAGCAACACTGGGCAAAGTGTCTGACATGAATGACAACGTTAGGCACGGCAGCTCCTTTGGGTGGATCCTATTCATGGGGCAACGTGTTTGCGAGGTGAAAAAAGGTTACGTTCATAAATCGAAAATATCCCGCACCACAAAAATATGATGGCGTTTTGCACCATTTTACGAAACCATGACCCATAAAACATGCAATGGTGCCATGTATGCTGCATCCAACCCCTCTCACACATACACTGACCACACACACCCATCCGAACACACCACTCTTTCTCAAACTGAATCACAAATTGCCCCCCCTTTTTTGCACCTCCGTTGGCCAATATGCACCTGCACACAACTTGCCAGACTTGAAACCAAACTGTGAATTCCATGGAGAATTCCAAGCGAATTTGTCGAATTTGCTTGGTCTTGCCAATTCCCTCATTTCCAATTCACATGACAACCTAACCAAAGGGCTGCAGCCCGCACGCTGCCTGCTCTTTTTGGATTTCATCCAAACCCACATGCTCTGCAGACCCACGTCAATCATTTTCCCCGTAAAAACCTCCAAAACCTGCTTGCAACCACCCTCGTACTGTTTTGGATGACCCATCGGTAAAACGAGGTCTCATATGTCCACTCTCCTTTGCTGTAGGTCCTGCTTTGCCTTCGCCTTGACGTCTGCATAGGTGCCTTGCTGAAGGCAATAAAAGTTACCCTCCCTCCCCACGACCCATGCTCGACTCCCCACTTCATGTGCTAAACCTATTCCAGCAAACACGCAACCAACAGACTGGGCCTTCCAGTGGAGTTTTGGTGTTGTGCAGGCGGAGAGGCTGTACAAGCAGTGCAAGCGGTACGACTTGTTGAACATGCTATACATGGCTTGCGGGAAGTGGGATTTGGCCCTGAACACTGCTGAAAACCACGACCGTATCCATCTTCGGACCATTCACTACACCTATGCAAGGTGCTCCCTGAGTGCCTCTTTGTTGTGCATGATCAATCAAGTTCCTGATTCTCCGCACAAGTCCCCATTTTCTGCCTTAACCACTTTCCTTGGCCAAGGTAAGGCTCGTCCAATGTACAGTAGGTACAGTACGGGAATGTCCGGGAGCAGATGATGGCAAAGAGGGTGCGCCAACCTCAGGGGTGCACAAATGGCAATCCCTGCCCCCCAACTCTCTATCCAAGGTGCGCCGGTCCCAAATCGATATGGTCCGTGCACCTGCTGTACCCAGGGCCATATGTGTGTGGCTCAAACGCTCCAAAGGAGTCATTGCGTGTGGAGCTGATGAACAGGATGGCTACACAAATGCCAAACACACTTCAAGCTGCTGATGGCAGATCGCTCCTTTGCCATCCGCCCATACAACATGCGCAGTTCGAACCTTCCCCTGGCTTCTCAGTGCATCGCTGTGTTGGAGGCTGAGGGAAGAGCCCATGACTGCAGTGTGTGAAAGCACGCAGGGAACAACTTGGGTGCGATGCAAAGGGGACTGGCGCTGCCCCTGAACCCCAGAGATGGGGAGGGTCTGAAAAGGCGCGGGATTCCCCTCCCCACTGGGGCATGCCCGTGTGGTGTGCTGGGACTCGTGACTCGCACCTTGAAACGCACAACATTTGGTTGAGGCCGTCCGTAGCTTGTGAGGGCAGTGTGGAAGAATTGCTGTGGTTGTGTGGCTGGTTGGGGATGATTTGGTGTGGCATTAGGGTTCTGTTGAGGGCCAAGGGTACCAGGGGAGGGCAAATTTAGGGGTGGAGAAATTGATGTGGACAAATTCGGAAGCCCCCCTCCTACCAAATATTTCCTTCAATGTTAAGGATGCTGTGTGCCAAAATGCGGTTTTCGAGGGGGGTGGCCCGTTCGAATTCCAGATCCCAACCCCCCCCCCCCCCCAAAGTTTTCGAACCCGTCTATCTCCAAATTGAGAGTTTGGCAGAAAGTGTTGGCGCCAAAGGCGCCGAAATTTTTTTTTTTGATCTCCTGAGGGGGTATTGTTTTTTTTACCCTACGTGTCTGTACTCAAAGTACTCAGAATTTTCATGGAGAATTCAAAAATGGGTGAAAAACACACAAAAAAAATTTGACCCCCAACCTGACCTCCAGGTCAGACCTTGGCTGATGGGAGCCTGAGCTAATGGGCAAAGTTTTTCTGAAAAAAAAATTTCCCCAGTTGTGTATGTTCAAAATGATCAGCGCGTCATGGGGATCATTCTGAGGTATCTATGTTGGGTTACCCACTGACCCCCCCTGGGGAGCCCGGCGGCTGACCGGCCGACCCACCTACCCCCTCCCCCCCACCTCCAGACCCCCAAAAGTTTTCGCACCCGGTTGGGATCTAGAATTCGAACAGGCCGCCCCCCTCGGTTGTTTTCCTTCGTCGTCGTTTTTTTCTTTGTCGACACACAATTGACTGACCGGTGTTTTTCTTCCGACAGGACCACTCGAAGGCCAAAACACAGGATGGGACCATCCAGAACCCACCAGGAAACAACAGTAATCATCCAGAACCCACCGAAATGACAGCAACCATCCACATCCAGGAAACGACAGCAAGAGGCTTTATACCAAAATTTTCCTTCATTTCTAAGAAGTAGTGCCACCACCCCCCCCCCCCTAGGGGAGAAGGAAGGTTAGGGCAAGGAGGAAGAGGAAGGTCCAAGGGTTGTGAGAGGCCGATGGAGGGAAAGGGTCCAAGGGAAGGGCAGCGAATGGCGATCGGCCAGTAGGCGCCGCCAGCTGCAGACGAGAACAACACACCATGGCGTCATGCCAACCCCCCCCCCCCAATTTTGGCCCTCCCCCCCCAAAACCCTCAAATTATTCGCCCGGTGGTAGGGTGGGGTTGCCAGAGCGAGGGTACGTGGGGACACGCAGCAAATTTGTCAAGGGTGAGCGTCCGTAACGTATGGTCCTTATCATACCATTGCAGGTACCACGAAGTGACGGGCGATCTGACTGGGGCCATCCAGGAGTACGAAGCGTCCAGGAATCATCGGTACGAAGTCCCCCGCATGCTGTGGGAGAACCAGCAGATCAGCGTATGCCATTGTCACGCCTGCCTAAGCATGCTTGCCTGCGCCTGTACCTGTGCCTCACGGGGGTCTGGGATGTAACCCAGGGCCTCCGTGTCGGTTGTCACCGTGCAACCCACAGCCACGGGGGGGGGGGGGGCGGCTCTGCCGGCCCTAGGATGCAGACCCCCCCCCCCCCCCAAGGGGGCCTCTGGCCAACAGTTCGTTGCCAAAGGTACCGACCTCAGGAGTCCATGGGCGCTGAAGGCGCCCGACGCTCCATGGGCACCAAAGGCACCCAAAGGAAAACTTTGTCCATTTTGCACCCCCTTACTGACCCCAACCCCAACCCCAACCCTGACCCGAACACCAACCCCAACCCTAAGCCTATTCCTAGCCCTAGCCCTAGCCCTACCCCTAACCCTAACCCGAGCCTTAAGGTAGGGCTAGGGCTAGGGTCACCGAGCTGGTGGAACCAGTCTTGGTTTTATAACCCTTTTTAGTGTCTAGGGTGGACCTACCAGGTTTAGCAAGCAAGCAGCAAGCAGCAAGCAGCAAGCAGCACGCGCGAAATGGGCCAAAATCAGAACTCCGTCGTGGTGCTTTGGATTTGAGTGAAATTTTGGTGGATGATACCTATGGGTGTGAAGTACAATCACACAAAGTTTGAGCAGGAAACTTGACAGTGGTGGCCGGGAACGGGATTCGCAAGTGGCGGACCTCGGTTTCAAAAACTGCAGTTTAGGGCCAAAAACAGCCATTTTTGGGCCAAAAAAGCCCTAGAACACATTCAAAACGGCCAAACGAAGGGAAAGGGTGGGTGCACTCCATGTGCGGCTTGACTTCCCTGTGTCAACGAGCTCTTTGCGGCCCTCTAACTCCATGATATGTCCAGGAAACGGCCTAAAAAGGCCCCCAGAAGCTCCAAATGCCGACAGCCACAAACCAAGAATAGGCCATATCTTTGGCTACATGGCTCAAAATGCGATTCCGAGGGCACCTATTCCACCCACAACCCCCCACTTTTTGTGGTTTCCACCCCTCAAAATTGCCTAAACGGACGCCTAGACCCCCGTACCTAGGCCCGGTAGGCTGCGGCAAGCTGCTAGCTCAAACCGAAATAGGTGGGTGCCCAAATGGGTCATCAGGGTCCAACAGGGGCAAAAAGATGACTTTTCTCAAAAATGATCCTAGACCATGTGCGACGCTAAAACAAGTGTTTTTGGACCGTTTTGAGCTTGTGGTGGCCCATTTTGGTACTCCGAAAATCCCAAAATGCCTTGAAACTGGGCTGTTTTGAGACCAAAAATGGGTCAAAAATGGGTCAAAAACGCATTTTTCCAAACCTCATACTAGACCATTTTGGGTGCACCAAGGGGTGAAATGAGCCCATTTTGAGCCCATTTTGGGGGCATTTTGGCCCCTCAGAAGTCCAACAAAAGCCTTGAAAGTGGGCCTCGTGGTGAAGGGGATCACTTGCAAGCTGATTCCACTCTGTCAACGGGCTTCAATGTGTGCCTCATTGGTGTCCCTCACCATTCATAGCTGATGTTCCCTCCCCCACCAGCTCAGTCCCAATATTCAGTCTTGATAGGGATAGGGTTAGCCCTAGGTTAGGGTTAGGGTCACCGAGCTGGTGGAACCAGTCTTGGTTTTATAACCCTTTTTAGGGTCTAGGGTGGACCTACCAGGTTTAGCAGCAGCAGCAACAAGCAGCAAGCAGCAACAAGCAGCAAGCAGCACGCGCGAAATGGGGAAAAATCAGACATCCGTCGTGGTGCTTCACATTCGGCTGAAATTTTGGTGGATGATACCTATGGGTGTGAGGGACAACCACACAAAGTTTGAGCGAGAAACTCAACGGTGGCGGCCGGGAACGGGTGTCGCAAGTGGCGGACCTCAGTTTCAAAAACTGCAATTTAGGGCCAAAAACAGCCATTTTTGGGCCAAAAGAGCCCTAGAACCCATTCAAAACGGCCAAGGAAAGGGAAAGGGTGGGTGCACTCCATGTGCGGCTTGACTTTCTTGTGTCAACGAGCCATTTGCGGCCCTCTGACTCCACCATATGTCCCGGAAACGGCCCAAAAAGGCCCCCACAAGCCCCAAATTTTGTGCAGATTGGCTGGCGACAGCCACAAACCAAGAATAGGCCATATCTTTGGCTACATGGCTCAAAATGTGATTCCGAGGGCACCTACTACACCCGCAACCCCCCTCGTTTTGTGGTTTCCACCCCTCAAAATTGCCCAAATGGACGCCTAGACCCCCGTACCCAAGCCCACTAGGCTGCGGCAAGCTGCAAGCTCAAGCCCAAACAGGTGGGTGCCCAAATGGGTCAATAGGGTCCAATAGGGGCAGAAAAATGACTTTTCTCAAAAATGATCCTCGACCATGTGCGACGCTAAAACAAGTGTTTTTGGACCGTTTTGAGCTTGTGGTGGCCCATTTTGGTCCTCCGAAAATCCCAAAATGCCTTGAAGATGCGCTGTTTTGGGACCAAAAATGGGTCAAAAATGGGTCACAAACGCATTTTTCCAAACCTCATCCTAGACCATTTGGGGTGCACAAACGGGTGAAATGAGCCTATTTTGAGCCCATTTTGGGGCATTTTGGCCCCTCAATGTGTAACTCATTGGTGTCCCTCACCATTCATATCTAATGTTCCCTCCTCCACCAGCTCGGTCCCAATATTCAGTCTTGATTAGGGTTAGTGTTGGGGTCCAAAGTGGAGAACAATGGTGTGGCAAAAGGGCCATGAACACCATTTTGAAGGTCTTGTACAGCCTAACCAACATGGCTGGCGTGGCTGAACCAGCTAGCTGCAATGGTTGGAGTCAGGTTTTGGGTGTGGTTTGGTTGGGGTATACAGATTATGGTTAGAAGGAGGGCAAGAGGAGGTTAGGGGGGGCTGTGATTCACCAACGCGTGGCCTTGGGGGCCTGTAACCCTCCCCCCAGCCTCCCCCCAAATTGCCCCTCCTGAACCCCCCCCCCCCCAGGGGGCCTCAGGTGAATATTTAATGGAGGGGCAGTCCGCGTCCGACCTGAGGGGTCGCCCCCCCCCGTGCCTGCAGCCTTTGGGTGAGGATGTTGTGCCCCAAACAGTCGATTGAATCTGAGGAACTGCAAACTCAAAGCTGCACCCAGCCCAGCACAGCCTCAAGCCTCACGTGAGCCTCATCTGTAAACCAGCCCGAGTCTTGTCTGTGGTTCCAGGAATTGGAGCAGTACGTGGAGAGCTCTGGGGACAAGGATTTGTTGGCCTGGTGGGCGCAGTACAATGAGAGCAATGGCAACTATGATACTGCTCTGAATTTCTATGAGCAGGCTGAGGTATTGTCCAAACTGTGCCCGGGGGGCATTCTCGTGGTACAGCAAGCGAGCTGGTCACGTGTGCCGCAGTTGCTGCCCAGTTGCTTGCTACTGTTCCCGGTCTTCGATTTCTTGTCCTCGCCTTTGGCCATCCACCCACCTAATCACTCCCCGAGTGCTAGGGATGTGCAGCCACTTCGAGGGTTCCAAGGCGTCTTGATTGGTTTGGCAGGTGGTCGTGCCTTTGCTCCTGAGGCTCATTCTTTGGGTACTTGTTGATCAGTATTGTTGGGAAACTTTGGGTGTACTGCAGGAAATTGGAAGCTGCACTGTGCAGCAGCATTTTGTTTGCTTGTGTTTTGCATGCCTGTTTGAAGCAAGAAGGTCTTGTGTGACTGCTAAATGAAGGGGTGTGGGAGGGCGGCAAACCCACCCCCCTCCAGACCCAGGCCTGAATCCCCGGTTCACCCTTGTGTTGTGCTCCAATTTGCTTGATTTTTTTTTTCGGACCCGGTCAATAGGGCAGTGTGACCTTCTGAAATAATGTGGATCCACCAACCTTTGCAAGCGAACCTCCGAGTGCCCTTGCTTTCCAACTCACCAGTTTAAACGCTGCGGAGGGATCTTTTGGTATCATGAAAGGGCTCTTGGCATGCGACCGACGGTGTGTTGGTTGTTGGCAGTGGTCAGTGGTGATTTGAGCAACCGTATTCCTCAATGGGCTCGGTAATCCCTAATGATGTTTGAATATGTGCACTCCCTTGCGTTTGGGCTCACCCAGTGGGGCCCTCACACATTCGACAGGTCCAATCAAAAGTTGACAGGGGCACTATTTTTCGGGGAGATTACTGTGGGGTGGGTGGTACCATTGATGTTCAAAGGAAAAAATGTTTTATCAATGAGACAAAACATAACCTGTAGGTGCTTGCATTCACAAAAGACATGATGAATGGTTTTTGGTTGGTGATCCACCGGGCAGACGTGCTCCGCCGGCTTCCAATGTCTGAGTCTGTGACCTGTGGGGAGGTTGTCTCAAAGTGCAACCAGTATTTGCTGCTTGTGCTGCACCATGACGGGCAGCGCATGCCATGACATCCAGAGGTTGGATGTGTACATGGGGAAGGCTGCAGAGATTAACAACAGAGAGCACCAGCGGCCATCGGTGGTACCGCCATGCCAAGCGAAAGGGTTCGTGGGAAGGACAAGGGATAGTGGCGGACTCCACTGGCGACGTCAGGGTGGTCCCGAAGGACAAAGGTTTTTCCTTCCGTGCTGCAGACGAGGCCATGGCTTAGTGGCGACCGTGACCTCCACGGGGGAGGGCGGTATGGACCCCTTTGTCATGGGAGAGCACATTGCCCACACGTCTTGTGAGCCATGGCTTCCAAAAATAGGGAAGGTGGTATGGTTACGGATCGTTGCCTTTGGTAGAGGGAATAGGCATGCTGGCACGCCTACAAATGGACTTGTATGTATGGCGGCATTTGTATGTGGTGGGAGCGCAACTGCGAAATGCGCAGCGCACCTTGTCTTATGAGGCGCGGGCAGTACAGCCTTATTTTCAGGAGGACTGCGATATGCCTCGTTCTCGATGCTTCTGCATCGTGGACGGAGGACATGGGGACCAAAAAGCGAAGAATTTCCTGAAAGTCTATGCAGTCAATGCCCTGTGCACGCATGGCCCAAAGGGGGTGCCAATCCTGCGGCGAATTATCATGGCACAGGGGAGGGGAGTGGGTATCGCAACACTTTTGTCTGTTTTGAGTACTGTGCCTTGCCTTTGTGCCCGTTTGACCTGCTTCCTTCACCCAAAATTGAGGAAAATGAATCCAAAATTGAGGAAAATTAATGCGGTGCTAATCACCCTGAAGCCAATTACCCCTACCCTGCGGTACGCAGTAAGCGCCCTCAAAGCCTCCTACTCTGTGCCGCAGGACATTCTTTCGCGTGTGCGGCTACAATGCTTCCTCAACGATATGGAGGAGGCACGGGCCCTTGTGGAGCAAACCAAGAACCCAATTGCCGCCTACCATTTGGCGCGGCAATTTGAGGACACAGATCAGCCGAAGGAGGCCATCTACTTCTTCACGATCGCGAAGAGCTATCGTCATGCCATCATGATTGCCAAGGACCAGGACATGGTGTGTGGCTGGGGCCTGCGTGCGGCAGGCAGTTGCGGGCGGCAAGGGGCAAGGCCAGACTCCTGGTCAAGGCCGTGCAAACGCCTCCTCTGTGTGGACCCGACACGGAGTCGTGGAAACAGAGAGTAACGACAGAGAGCACCAGCGGCCATCGGTGGTACCGCCATGCCAAGCGAAAGGGTTCGTGGGAAGGACAAGGGATAGTGGCGGACTCCACTGGCGACGTCAGGGTGGTCCCGAAGGACAAAGGTTTTTCCTTCCGTGCTGCAGACGAGGCCACGGCTTAGTGGCGACCGTGACACGGGGGAGGGCGGGGGTCACAGGCCAAAAAAAAAAGTCTGTGTACCCAAACTCGGCCTCCAATTTCGGGCCCCTTTGATGAATCTCGTTTTGTTTTCCTGAGGAAAAAATTTCTGATGTGGGTGGGCGGGTGGGTCAGGCGGAGGAGCCCCCCCCCCATCCCCCCAACGGTAAGCCGTGCCCTGCTGCGGACCACTCCCCAACTGCCGTCAGTTACCCTCCAACGCCCACCAGTTTCTCTTTGCGTCTCGTGCCCCCCATAACCGCCGCCTGCGTTCCTCCAGCCCTGGGCGACCCAGACCAGCACCCCTCTCTCCACCTCTCCGCCCGACCAGCCTTGGCGTTGCACCCGATCCCTCAAGCTCAGGCTGGACGCCACGCGAGTGGGACTGCCTTTCCGCTGCGACCCATCAAACTGCGCCCCCCCCCCCCCCCCAACACTCCCGATCGGTATTAATGCCCTCGACCAACACAAGCACGTCACACAAATACGAAGCACAGGGCACCGAAGAAACGTGATGGATTGTGCAAGACCCGGAAGCCCAGGGCCTGGGCTGGGCGGCGTTCATAGTCCTGTGTTCATGGGCACCAATGCGCCACAAATTGGTCCGGTGGCTGTACCATTGACGCCACACGGTGGACAGGGCTCCGGCTGGGGACCCCCCCCCCCTTTGCATCCCTGCTGCCCAGCGTGAGATGCATACTTCACTCGGTCCTGCCCACGCGCTGCTCCGAGCTGCTCCAGTTTGTCCAAAGGCAAATGGAGAGATATCGGCGGGCAAAGTGGGGTAAGCCCAGCGGGAGCTTCTGAAACAGCCGGGCAGGGGGCGTAGCGGGCGATATACTTCGGACCTGCGGGACCCGAAGGCGCGCCAAGAGCGGGTCGTGGCTCGAGATGCCATTTGAGGATGGGATATCCGCAGGAACAGTGTCCAAGGGCGGGGCGCTGGCTCCGTCGACGGAGGCCCAGAGGGAGTCGATTCTGGTGCCATGGCGTGGCGCTCGGCTGTGAGACATCGGTGGAGTGTTCCTTACGGAGTCTGAAGTAAGTGGGGCATCTCTGAACGAGTCGGATTCCCTCAATGGAGGTGACCGGCCCAGGCCACGGCTTAGTGGCGACCGTGACCCATCCCCGTGGTGGGGGGGGGGGGGTCAGAGGCAGGCTTTGTTTATAAGGAATTAATGCCAAAGGGGGGGGGGTCTGGGTGGGTCCCACAAAGGGGCCGCTTATTCAAACTTGATTTTCCCTCAGCCAAATTTTGGGTCAAGAGTTTTTTTGGGGGTGGGTGGGTCTCAGAGCCAAAAGACCCCCCCCCTCTTTTAAACAAAGTCTGGTCAGAGGCCAAAAAAGTTCGTGTACCTGAAATCGACCTCCAATTTCGGGCCCCCTTTGATGAATTTCATGTTTTTCCTGAGGAAAAATTTTCTGATGGGGGGGGGAGATCAGGCGGAGGAGCCCAGGCTGCCATTCCGCCCCCCCTCCCCGCCCGCCCAAGTAACTGTAAGCCGTGGCCTGGCCTGGACCGGCCCTGGGCAGGGCGCACAGGGCCCTCAGTGGATATGATTGGCCCTGTTCAGAGTGCACAGGGCCGTCAATGGATATGACCGGCCCCGTGCAGGTCGCACAGGGCACGTCGGCTCATGGGCGCGGGGATTGAAGCGGTGGGAGTCCAGACCCTTCAATGTTTCCCTTCATGAAGCAGTTTGCAGGCTCCAAATCGAGATGTCCCGGTCAGTGTGCCAGGACGTATGGTCAGCATGTGTCCCGGAGCGGGGGTGCCATGTGCACGGGAGTGTGCGAGTGCCCTGTGTGCGGGAGCGTGTGCGTGCAGCGGCCCATGGCAGGGTGTTGGTTAGTGGACACGTTTCCCCTTTTTCTTTCCTTGTTGCAAAATGTCGACCTCCAACTGCCGTCGGTTACCTTCAAAAGCGGTTCAATTGGGTGCCTACATACTGAGCTGGCCACTGGACGGTCCGGCTTTCTTTTTTTGTATTCATTACAACCCATCCTGGTCTATGATTGCCTGTTTGCCTGTTGTCCTCATGCCAAGTCCTTTGTGTCTGCTGTCCGCACTGTCGCCCCCCCCCCCCCCCCCCCACGTGTTGTTGTTTCTGTGACCATCATCATCACTTTGCAGGAGACCGAAGTCATGCAGTTGGCCCTCAAAGCCAATCAGCAGGCGTTGATGCTGGATGCAGCAGCGTACTTCGAAGCCAAAGGTTTTCCTGCCCCCCGTATTTGCGCCCCCCCTGGCCATTCTGATACTGACGGGAGGCCCTTTGGCACCTCCGCACATTCCTGTCAGCACGTGCTCTTTCTTGCATGCCTGGGACATCGGGTTTTCACTTGGGGGGGGGGGGGGGGGGGATGGAATCCCCCCAAAAACTGGGGGGGGGGGGCGGGTTCGGGGAAAGGGCTCAATTGAAAGGTCCATTAACTCCGAGGCGCCGAAAAATTTTTGAGCATTGAGAATGGTCTTTTTTGTTTCATCAGATACATGGCAAATGATGAGGTTTCTGGACCCCCTCGACGCGCTGATTCCAAAAATCCCATTTTCATTTTTTGCCGAATTTTGAGTCCGGGTCACCTCCGAGGCCCGGCAGTCGGTCTCGGTAGGATTTTGGGGGGGGGGCGTCAATTGAGCCTTGTGGGGGGGGGCTTGGGGGGGGCTAGCCAGAGGGCCGTATCGAGCCCCGCCCCTCCCAGTTGAAAACCCGCCGACCCCTGCTGTGGACCTATTCCGTTTCTACAACCCATGCCCACTGGTACTGTGTGCAAGTGCAGTGAAAGGGTGGTGTGTGTTTGGGGTGAGTGGGTTGCCCTGCACTATTAACGACCCATCTGCAGCGAGAAGGAGGCAGATATGATGCGACTGACGCCAGTCCTACGTCTCTCTGCTGCTGCAGAGAACCTCAAAAAAAAAAAAGGACGGTGTTTGCTCTTTCATACCCTCACCGCCCTCCTTGACCCAAGCCTTGACTGCATCCCTGACCTTGTGCAGGAATGGACGATAAGGCAGTACTCCTGTACCAGAAGGGTGGGCACCTGTCCAAGGCCATCATGTTGTGCGTGAAGGGCAAGCTTTTCGATGTGCTCACGTCGATTGCCGATGACTTGGACATCTCGGCCGACCCCGAGGTCTTCATCAGGTGGCTGCCCTGCCTCCTGCCCGTGACCGGGAGGGGTCTGGAAGTCTGACTGGAATCTGTGCAGTGATGCCCCGCATGCACCGCACTCACAAACCCTGCGGGTGGACGGCAGCGTCGAAGAGCGAGGGCGAGGCTTGTGGCCCTGGTTTGATGAGGCGTCTGGGCAGAGGTTTGCTCAACAACTCAGCAGCTCCTGGGGTGGGGGGGGGGTCGAACGCCCCCCCCCCCCTCTTAAGTTGCACCGCAAAAGGGTCAAATACCGCCCCCCTCCCTTATTACGCCCATTAGCATTGTGGGGCGTGGAACAATGCGGACAGAGGTAGCCCGTGGGGGGCAAAGGGTCGGGACATGGGGGCGTGGGGGGAACTGGATCGAGGGACGCGCCCCTCACTCCCGGCGTGAGTTCCGAAGGGCCGAACTGGACCCAAGGCCCAGGGCCGCCGGAAATCGTCGCCAATGCCACCGGAGGACTCGACAGCCCCGTGCCCCGTGTGCACCGCGCAGTAAAACTCTGCGTCTGGGTCACTGTGCGCCTCGTGCGCGCCACCCCCCCCTCCCCCGTTGCACTCCTGTGCCTTGGAGTTCTGCCGTGGCGCTGTGTGTCTCGGCGCGTGGGTCCCACTCATGTTGTGGCAGAGAATCTTCTTGGCCAGGCAGTATTGGGCACCTGCGGTCTATCGCAGTGGCGTACGACGGCCGAGCGGACGAAATGCCTAGTGCCTGCGTGACGGAGCGAGTCAGTGCGTGAGTGAGCGGATGAAGTCAGGGAGTGGGGGGGCGGTGGTCATGCTCTGAGTCCATCGGCACGTGGCCTGTGCAGGTGTGCGGACTTCTTTTTGGAGAACGAGCAGTACGCCAAGGCCGCCAAGATGTTCATCAACGCAAAGGCCTTCGAGCGGGCGCTGCAAATCTGTTTGGAGCGAGAGGTCGAGCTCACCGATGAGATGGCCGAGAGCATGACCCTGCCCAAGGTCTGTCTGGCATTGTCTGCCTCCGCGCGGGCGCAATGCGCGGTGCTGTGGATTGGAATGCGTTGTGAATGGTCTACACGCGGTGCACACGGGGCACGGGGCTGTCGAGTCCTCCGGTGGCATTGGCGACGATTTCCGGCGGCCCTGGGCCTTGGGTCCAGTTCGGCCCTTCGGAACTCACGCCGGGAGTGAGGGGCGCGTCCCTCGATCCAGTTCCCCCCACGCCCCCATGTCCCGACCCTTTGCCCCCCACGGGCTACCTCTGTCCGCATTGTTCCACGCCCCACAATGCTGATGGGCGTAATAAGGGAGGGGGGGGGTATTTGACCTTTTTGCTGTGCTCCAGGGATAGCGCCAAAGACAGTGCCCCTGGTGTGCCCTAGATCGACTGAACTTGCCTGAATGTGCTGCACGCCTTGGGTATGTAGGACACGGCATGTCCCAACTCAAAAGTTGAGGGGTTGGAAGACTTTGTGTATGACAGTGATGAAGCAGACATTTCAGATGAGGATGAGGATGAGGATGCCCTGCAGCAACTGCCTCTTCAAGGATGTCCTGAAACGGTTGACAACCACCGGAGGAGGGGGGGGGTATCCCCATCTGGACCCCCCCCCCAACTCCTGGCACGGGCAACAGCCCGTCTCCGGGACAGCCGACCCCGGAGTAGTCAAACAGGACAAGTCATCCGGGGGCTCCGCTGACACAACCAAAACACGTTCGGGCCCACAGAGCGTCAGAATGAGCAGTGGCGAGAGGCCAATAGGCGCCGCCAAAGGCAAACAATCAGATACCGAGGCTTTGTGCCAACCCCCCCCCCCAGATTTGATGGTGGGAAAAATGAAGTTTACCAAAGGACCGATGGAATTGGGCCATTTTTGGTACACAAACGCCCCCCCCACCCCCTTCTCTCCTCTGATACACGCTTGACCATATCCCATGCAGATGTGGTGCTGCCCCTCCGGTTGTGCGGGCCCAAAGGGTACGGACTGCCACCCCCAAGGAAGTGCCCCACGGCTCTCAGAAACCCTGCTGGCCGAGGAGCACCCTCGCGGGGGCGGGTGCCTTCTCGGCAGCGGAGCCCACATCAATCCATTTCGATGCCCAGCGAACCAAAACGGTGCGACCGTGGCTGGCAACACAGGATGCAGGCGGTGGTGGTGGGTGGGTGTATTTTGGGGGGTGGGCGGATCTGCGAATGTGCCCATTTGTTTGTGTCACCAATTCCTGAAGCTCACAGGCGCAGGCCCTGAACACGGTACAAAGTGGGGGCTGTCGAAGCCCGAGCTCGAAGCATCGAGGTTTAGTGGCACATCGCTGCTGACGGATGGTCGTGTGACGGAGGGGGGGTGCCGTGTCGTGCAGGAGGGGTCATCCTAGCCGGAAATGACGGACCCAACCGCTCTGCCCCTTTCCCCAACTGTCCCCTCGCCCCAACGGCATTTGTCGCCCACAATAACCGCTTCCAACCGCCCCCAACCCCCTCCAACCTGCTGAGCCGCTCCTGATGCTCCGCTATGGGCCTGGGCCGCCTCCCGTTTCAAAGCATCCCTGGTTCTGCTGGTGCTGGGGCTGTGCGATCTGTGGCTTCTCCCTCGCGTTGCCTTGCCCATACTCTGTTTGGATCCTGCCGGGATCTGGACGCAGATGCCATTCGCCAGGTTTGTAGTGGAGCCAGCCAGGGCTGTCCTTAAGAAGCCAGAATTTTTCCATTGTTAAGGACAGCCTCCAAGGACAGCCCCCAGTGACCACCAACCACCAACCGCCACCAACTGCCAACCGCCAACCGCCACCAACTGCCAACCGCCAACCCCCCACCAACCACCAACCGCCAACCACCAACCGCCACCAATCGCCACCAACCGCCAACCGCCAACCGCCAACCGCCACCAACCACCACCAACCACCAACCACCAACCGCCAACCGCCAACCTTTGACGTAGAGAAGGTCCCATGACCATGAAGCAGAGAGCGTCCCCGTGAACGTTGGTTTCTGTTGTTGTTACATTGGTCCTTTTTGCTTTTGTGTGCATCTTCATCTGTTTGCTACCTTCAAGCTTAGATGTGCCCTATTCTGTAGGTGGGGCCTTCAGCCTCCAGGGCACAGTTAGTGGCACTGGACCGTGTTTGTTGTTTTCCAGAGTGACGATGAGGACAACGAGGCGTACCGCATTGCGCTGCTGAAAAAGGTCGCAAAGGTGGCGAAGATCCAGGAGAACTACCATCTGGCGTGCAAGAAGTACACGCAGGCAGGAGATAAGATGAAGGCTATGCAGATGCTGCTGAAGAGTGGGGACAAGGAGAAGATCATGTTCTTTGCCCAGCACTCCCGTCAGCCGGACATATACGTCATGGCAGCCAATTTCTTGCAGGTTCATGTGGGATCGTCCCATCCCCATGCTGTACGGCCGGGAGGGGAACACCAAGGGCCAAGAGAGCTGGGCCGGGTGACCATTGTACTGCAACGCTCTGGATCGGGGTTGAGTTTGTTCTGGCGTGGCGCAACAGATGGCGGATCTGCCATCGCTGCTCGACGCGTGTGCCGGTTGGTGACGCGCTGGTTCGGGTTTTCAGGAGGACCTCGTCTAAGTTGTTTATCCACCAACGATGGGGAAATGTGTTTTTGGTCGGTTAGAGTGGGGCGCTTGTCCCTCTGCTCACGGGTGCTGCTTTAGCCCCTTGGCGTCCCTCCCATGCCGGCGCCGGCAATGACCCCCCCCCCCCCCTTTAAAAGGAGCCCTGGAGTGGAGTCTGACGCCATCCCCGATGGTGTCATTCTTCGCCTCTCCCCTCCCCCTGCCGCGTTCCACTGCATTCGTCCCGAAATTGTCATCTTTTCCAGCCAAATTTGAAACCTGGAGACAATACTCTGGCAAGGGCACAGCTGTTCCCAGGAAGCACCGGGTATCACAAGGGTTTGGGTGCCTCACGACTTGTTCCTGGGTTTTGGCCTCCCGTACATCGTCCTCATGAGCCTGTTCAGGCCCTCCGCGAAGGCCATGATGCGATGCAATTCATGATGGCTGGGGGGATTGCACGGCTTTGCACGTTTCCTCCGTTTCCCTGAATTTTGCCCCACATTCGCCTACAAGTGCCTTGATCTTCAGCCCACGAAAAGTTCTATTGCTTTCGGCTGGTCCACCTTGCAGACAATTGGCCACAACGTTGGCCAATAGTCTTCAGACTTTGCACCAGGCCTTCATCTCAACCGCAGCCAATGGCTAAAGAGGGTGAAAGAGCAATGAAAAGGGCCCAAGACATGCTTTACATTTGATACTTGATCATTGTCATGGTCAGAAAATCGAAACGATGTTGGAATTTTCTGTTCTCAGCTGTTTTCAGTGCAAACAGTAATTTTGCGCTTTTCAAACAAGCCATGGATGGCCCTAGGCAGGGCTAGAGGTTGCGAAACAAGTCGCTTTGCATCCTACCATGGGTTTGCAGTCACGACTTCCTCAATCCTAATTGGGGGGGCGGGGCGTACCACAGCGTCACTGAGGCCACCAACAACCCCTGCGCACATGTCTTCCCAAGAATGGCCGAAAAAGCGCCCATCCCACACAGCCAAAGTATGCCCCGAAGGTTTAGCACCAGCCAAAATTTTCATGAGCGCGAGATTGCGAAATTCCAAAAGATTTGACCTCTGAGAACCCCCCCCAAAAGGGGGTCATTTGGTCTTTGACCCCCCCCCCCCCCCAAAGTATCATACCGAATCCCCCCCAAAGTGGGGTTTCAGTGGGGTTTCCAGGCTCCCCGCAAAAAACTCATTGGGGCCTGGACCACACCTCTTCGGACGTTGTTGGATCAAAATGGGATGCTAAATCCCGATACGGCGGATGGCTGACTGTTCAGGCCCCGTGTTCATTCTTTGAGGCGTACCGTCGTTCTGGAGGTGGGTGTGCCATGTGCCCATCACTGGGGGTTTGGGGTGCGGAGATTGGGGTTGAGGATGGGTTTGTGGATGGGTGCCCGGGAGGAGGGGGTGAGTCGACAAGCCGACCCACACCCCTAACCCCCTTTGCAAGCCAAGCAATGGGTGCCATCTCTGCTCTTTGACTCTAGAACTTGGACTGGCACAATGATCCTGAGATCATGAAGACCATTATCTCCTTCTACACAAAAGCCCGTGCCTTGGACTCCCTGGCCACCTTTTATGATGCGTGTGCACAGGTATGCTGCATTCTGTGTTGATATTCTTTGTCTGCAAGGGGGGGTGAAGGGCGAGGGCAGCGCGCGGAGCCATGGCACCTTCTTGACTGTGCAGTTCATGCATACTGGGGGGGAGGTGGAGAGGGCGAAAATTGGTGCGGCAATTTGTGGCACAACGCAGCTGTGCCATGGCGTTTGAAGATCCGTTGCTGTTGTTCTGTTCTTTTTATGTGTGTTTGTGCCACACTCTGGGAACTGTGCACCAAATTTTCCAGTCCTATTCAAGAATTCAAGAATTGGTTTCAAAATTTCCCTGCACCAAGTTTGTGATTCCAAATTTCACACGCACCAACCTCCCTCCCTCCCCTCGCACACTCCCGCACACCACCCTACTCCGCACACCGCCCGCCACCCCTGGTGGCATCAACCCATCCCCACTCTACACCCTACGCCCACACACCACGCCACCGATCACCCACCACGCCATGACGCCCCACCTCAAGCCCACCGAGGAGGGACCACCGGTACTATCGGGTCCTGTCTAAAAGTGGAAACCGCGGGTTGCCATGCCCAGACCACGGTCTGCCCCAAGCAATGCACGACCCTGAGTTGTTGCGTGGGTTTGCTTGGGGACGGTAGCGTACTGAGGTCGTACTCCCATGCTTTGTGTTTGCATGTGTGCTGGGTGCCATTCGCTTGGTCAAGCAGCTCCCTGTGATGCCTCATGACCAATGCTCCTGCTCGGTGGAGCCCCCTGCCTGCGAACTGCGCGGGGTAACAGGTGGAGATTGACGAATACCGTGACTACGAGAAGGCATTGGCCGCCCTCAAAGAGGCGCAGCGCTACCTGTCAAAGTCCAAGGTGGCCGACAGGGACACGAAGCTGCAGCAACTCGGCGAGCGGATCGAGGTGGCTGAGAGGTGTGCTCTTCTCTGGGCACTGTTTGGTCATGCGGAGGACCCTGAACCCAGGATGGGCAAGGGGACGGCGGAGGGATATGTCAGAGCGCAGCTTCGGCGGGAAACATGGGGCGCAATGGTTCGGTTCTACAACGGGAGGCCTGGGCCTCCGAGTTCGAGTGCCTGTCAGCACGGGGTAAGGGGGTCGCCTGGAGAGGCTTGGCGGTTGCTGTGTAACCGACAATGGTCGCTTCGGTCAGGGCTAATGGACAGTGTGGACACCTTTTGACAGCTGCAAGATTGAAAATGAGGGGGGGGGGCTTTGAGCCCTTTGCAAATGGTCTCTGGGGGTGCTCGGAAAAGGCGCGCGGCTGGACTGCCACTGCCGAACCTGGCGCAGAAGGTGCGTGTTTTCTATTTTTTTTGGGGGGGGAGCGGGGGTTCTGTGGCGTCGTGGTCCAACGGCCCACAGAGACGAGCACGCGGCGTCCGCCCAGCCGTGTCGCAATGACAATGGGGCGGCAACAACAGCGTAGGAGAGCAGCAGCAGGTAATGACCTGAGTATCCTTGCATTTCTTCCTTTGGGATACTTTGGGTTACTCCCGGGTGTTGGAGGTTGAATGAAAAGCGGGCAGGTCCGTACCAGGGCCAACTTCAGTTCCAAAACTTCCAAAATTACAGACAGCCCCGGACGCGCACCTTCAAGGCATGGCTTCTACGCAGAAATGGGGTGATAATGCGATTGGGATGGGTCTCTGGAGGGTCTCCTCCGCCCTTGGCCCCCAGAGGCGGACGGGGGGCAAGCCTTTAAGCCTCCCCCAGCACCGTCGGCGGCCAGGTGCGCTATTCTTTGGGGACGCGCCAGGTCGCTGCCCAGCTAGAGAGACATAATCTTTGCTTCCGGCTCAGGTTTGTGAGGGCCCGCTCCCTCGTCAAGACTGACCCTGACGAAATGATCAACGTCTGCAACGGGTTGCTGGAGGAGAAGGATATCGAGCAGTCGGTCCGCGTGGGAGACGTTTTTGCTTTGCTGGTCGAGTTCCACACGTCCAAAGGTCTGACAGACATGTGCTATCCCTCATTCACACCCTCCCATCCACATCCTTGCATCTGCAGCGCCATAACCGCAATTTCACGCCAACACCCTCGTATCCATATCCTCACATCCACAACATCATAGCCGAACCCTCCCCCAGAACTGCATCCACGCCATCTTTATCTTTCCATCTTTACGCCCGACCTCATGCACTAACAGGCAACAACCAAGAGGCCTATGACCTCATTGAAAAGATGCGAGATCGCAACATTGTGCTGAGCTACTACTTGGAGCAGAATCTGGTTGAGGTATGGGATGTGCTGCGTTGTGTCAGAGGGAGGCGAAATAATGGGCTTCGCATTTTCCGCTTTTTTTTTTTTGGCACTTTTGCCTCGTGGGCTGTTGTATAAACTTGAGTTCAAACGCACGCACGCACACGCCTGGCCCAGAGATGTTTGGAAACTCTTTTTCTCTGAGCACAAGTAAACCCAACACTGACATTGCATGGATCTCATTGAAGAACTGCTGTAAGACGCAGGGGTGTAGATTGAAGTGCACGTCAGATTTTCTAAGGTTCATACCAGACGGCCAAAAAAAAACCAAGCTCAAGTACAGCAGCCCTTTGGGCTTTACGAACGGTTTGGCCCCTCAGGCCCGTTGCTCGGGTCGCCCATGCGACCCTCGCTCCTCGAACCTTAATATTGGGGTGGCGACTGGTGCATTTTTTTCTAACACACTATCTTATGGCACTTATGCGCATCCTTTGCATTTGTCACAGCGTTGCTGCAGTTGTTTTGCAGACCCCGTTGCTTGCACTTATGTCGGACTGTTGAGTGCATTGACTCAATTTGCAAATTTTCTGCATTTGCATTTGATTCTGCTTGTTCTTCTATCAATTCCAATCTTCGAATTAATTAAGTCTCACCCCCTTTCTTTCAAACCAATCTCTCAAATTAATTCCCCCCCCCCCCCTCCCGGAGGGATGGATCGGTGGGTTCTGCTGTTGGGTGGGTGGGTAAGGGGGTTTGCCATTCAGTGATTGGGTCCGTGGCCAGGTTGGGACATGTGTCCAAGGGGGTGATTCCCTGCAACAGCCCCTTGGCTGCTTGACAACAACTGCTGGGTGAGCAAGTATGAGACCAATAGTACTCACCCACTTGGAATTTGCTTTTGCATCAAATCACATTGCCGGAACCGAGTCTTTTTTGGGTCATATTGGTTCACATAGGCTGCTTGCTACGATGCAGGTTTTCTTTTTTTCTTTTTTCTTGATTGGCACGTTCAGCATCGAGGGTTTCCAAGTTTTGGGGCCTGGTAAGCTTGAGTTCCCATCCATGGCTGGAAGGGGAAGGGACGGTTTTTTTTGACCTCCACAACATGGATGTTTTGGAAGTTTTGGATTTTGAGGCAACCAAAATCTTTTTTTCTCGGGTCTCCAGTCTGTGGGTGTGCTGCCTGGTCAGTGTGGGATGGATGTTTGTGCCATTTTTGGCCGTTCTTGTTGAGACAAGTGGAACGCGTTCGGCGTCCTTGGGGACTCTGTGGTATCCCCCCCCCCCCCCCTCCGGGGGGGCCCCGGCCTGTGCCCCCCCCCCCCCCCGAGGGCTGGGATTGGGGATGTTGTGACAGTGTACTCATGGCTGGATGCCAAAGGACATGTTTTGCAGCCTGCAGCCCTGCCTAGGGCCGGCTATGGCCTGTTTGAAAGCCAGGAAATTACTAACAATATGGTCAAAACTGCGCAAGCCGTGCACAGCCTGCTTCAGCAGTTTTCAGCCTCAGCACCTTGGAAATTGACCGTTCCAAACCTGATCCTCCTGAGATTTTGCCCACAGATACACTGATAGACAAACTCTTGTAAAGCATATTTTCCTTTCTGACCTCTTTTGGAATATTTCATTTTTCTCCTGCCAAAACATTTTTCTGATTTCCAGTACATACTGACTAAATAGGGTGCACAACACATGAAGAGCGTTTGAGGTCTCTGACTCATCCTCCCACCCGCCTACCCTCACAGGGGTTGAGCCCAGCGAAGGTAATCCCTTCATCCCAAATGAGTGAGTCTGTTCACTGTTCGTTTCTGTCGTTTAAAGATGCATCAGCCCTGCATGTCGCTGTGGTGCACATCCGGCACCATCAATCTCCGCTTATGCACTGCAACACAATGAGGCACAGCCACTTGCAGTCCTAAAGAAACCCCTCTCTGCACGACTGGTTCATTCCGACCATATCTGTCATTTTCATGACCTTTCCTCAGAATGTTTACGCTGCCATGGGGATTGACACTGGAATGGAGGAGGAAGGTGTGGACGAGAGCATCCCGGAAGATGTTGGCTGAGACCAGTTGCGGACGTCCTAGGCAATCTGTGCCGTTAGTTCATCTGGGTGCTATCCGCATTAGCGGTGCACACACACCAGTGCACATGTGTGCCACGTGCACACCAACAGCACACGGGCACGCCCATACCCACACCCACCCCATCCATGTCACGTGCAGACACGCACACATGTATACGCACACATAAGGATGTGCACGTGTATGCATCCAGGCATACACGTGTCATGTGCACAGGCAAATGCACGCAACCGCAGATATGGCAGTACCATATTTGTATTGCATTTATCAAACCTATGTAATTATATCATGGATGGACTGCCCATATGCAGAGTCAACGGGCAGGTCGAGACCACAGTTGCACAGGCTGTCTACCCAAAGCCGTGTTGTTCACCAAAGGCTCAAGGTAAGGGCACCTCTTTCTCAGGGGTTTGAGAAATCTCTTTGCTGGGATCCCAAGATTACTGTGAGGAGAAGAATCGTTGTTTAGAATGGCTGACTCACACTGGAGGCAGGGGTTGCCTCCCTCCTCTGGACCAGCCCCTTCATGGACCCCGCTCAATGTCTGCTTCAGTGCACAAATTTTCGGATTTCTCACACAAATTTCTTTCCATCCATCCTTCTCACAGACTTTTTCTTGTGGCGTTTTTTTGGGCTGTGGACCAGAGGAGGAGGGGGGTCCAATTAGACCATCTGCTCCTTTCCGAACCCTCAATTTCCTCCCTACTTGCCCACATCCTCTATTCTAAAAGGATACAGCCTGGTAGGAACGACATTTGCAACGTCGTACATGCACTCTAAAACTACAAAAGCAGACGCCACGATTGGGGAGATCTTCCCCAGGAGCACCCCATAACCCATGTTCCATGGAGCGGTCATGGACGGTCAACAGGGCAAGACCCAAATGGACATCAGCATCACTACAACCCTGCTGTGCTTGAACCCATATCCTTTTGTTTTTTGTTGTTCACAGTCTAGCTAGGATCTCTGTAATTTGGTGTGCACAGCCATCCTACTGCTGGGAAATCTGAATGCCACGGGCAGTGTAAAGTGATTTGGTCTCCTAGATGGCTTGTTGTTTGCGTTAGGGAGTATGTACAGTGTTCAGACGATCAGATGTGACAGTTACATGATATCTTGTTTCCTTTTAATGCCATGTAATGTTGATACGTGTACTTTGAGTGTTGCAGGCAGGTAGGGGGATAGTATGTGCTTGTATAGAAGCCTGGCTTGTTGAGTGACCTGACTGTATGGTGCTGCACGTTGCATTCATTCCGCATTTGTTTCCCATTTTTGTGCCTTTATGTAGTGCAATCTGTGTGGCCAGCTTGTGATATGGTGGTCCACCCTTGTTCACTCAGTGCAATGACTCCCCAACCTTTTAAAGACCAATCCACCTACATGATTGTCCATTGAATTTGTCACTGCTCGGCAAGTTCATCAAGTTCATCCACCATGTTCATTTGTGCAAACTGTTGGTTGGTGAACCAGTTTTACAAATTTCAATCACCAGACCCCAGTTGTTAATTTCCAAACGTTCCTCCGCAACTCTGGCCCAAAGACAAGCAATTTGCATTGTATAATTTTGCTTTGCGATTTTAAATTTTGTTGCCTCCAAAACGCCGTAATTTGATAGGCAGGTAGGGGGATAGTATGTGCTTGTATAGAAGCCTGGCTTGTTGAGTGACCTGACTGTATGGTGCTGCACGTTGCATTCATTCCGCATTTGTTTCCCATTTTTGTGCCTTTATGTAGTGCAATCTGTGTGGCCAGCTTGTGATATGGAGGTCGGTCCACCCTTGTTCACTCAGTGCAATGACTCCCCAACCTTTTAAAGACCAATCCACCTACATGATTGTCCATTGAATTTGTCACTGCTCGGCAAGTTCATCAAGTTCATCCACCATGTTCATTTGTGCAAACTGTTGGTTGGTGAACCAGTTTTACAAATTTCAATCACCAGACCCCAGTTGTTAATTTCCAAACGTTCCTCCGCAACTCTGGCCCAAAGACAAGCAATTTGCATTGTATAATTTTGCTTTGCGATTTTAAATTTTGTTGCCTCCAAAACGCCGTAATTTGATCCTTGTTGATGTTTTCAGGCCAAAATGACCGCTTTTTTGGCTTTTCCTTGGACAAAAAGAGTTGTTGCACAGACCCCAGTTGTTAATTCCGAAAGGTTCCTGTGCAATTCTGGCCCAAAGACACTCAACTTGCATTGTGTGATTTTACATTTCTGATTTCAAATTTCATTTTTTTCAAAGCGCCTTTTTTTTGGTCGGTCTTGGTGTTTTTAGTCCAAAATGACTGCCTTTGTTGCATTTTTTACCAAACAGTGCTATTACACAGACCCCAGTTGTTTATTCCCACACGTTCCTCTGCAATTCTGGCCCAAAGACAAGCAATTTGCTTCGTGTAATTTTACAATAGTGATTGCAAACTCTGCTGTTTTCAAAAATGCTGTTATTGTTTTTGATAGTTTTCCCCCCCTTGGGACGGTGCGGAGAAGAGGTTTTGGGAAGAGTTATTAGGATTGTTTTGGGCCTCGCTTACCAAGGGGGTTGTGGCAGACAGTAAATTGACATACAGCTTTCAAGACCAAAAACCAAAATAGATGAGCACCACGGAGCATGTACGAGCCGCGCCATTCAGTATGCATTGATTCTCTGCCACGTAGAAACTGATGGTTAAAAATCTCTGTCGTGCCCCCCCCCCCCCACAGATTACTCACCTCATCGAATCCCACATAGGCACTCCTCCATTCTTCCTTAGCGCCCAGAAATGAGCAACCCTGCTAAATTCTTTGCCCCGTTCACCCCGACACTCTCTCCCCGACTATTGAGCTCTTGTGTGGTGGACATAAAGCCCCCCTCCGACCCACACCTCCCGCCCCCTCGGACGAGTGCTCCCAAACTACAATGAGGCTACTTCCGCGCAACTCGTCCCCCAAAGACCATTTTTGAAACTTTACAAGTGGTCACAAACAACACCGAAAATAAGCCGCTATCTCCGCTTATTTTTCAGCACTTCAAAGACGGCTATGACATAATTTCCATGCACGAACTTTGCAAAACCCTTCTTCTCCCCCATGTATTCAACCAACGAGGGTTTAGGGCCATCTTTTTCTCCAACATAGCCAAAAATCAAGAATACGGATCATGCATTGTTTTTTTCGCCTAAAATACAAACGGACAACTAGTGGCCATGGGTACAAGGCATCGCTACTTCCTCTGTTCCTTTGCTGGTTGATACCTTTCGCTTGGGTGACTTCATCTCAGAAAAGCACGCAAGTACGCACATAGACACCGCCCCGGCTTCTCCAAACTAGACATAGTCTAGTTTTTATAGCCCCATTCTCTATCGAACATTTTCGTCTGTTGGAGGCCGGCATCCAGTATAACAACAAGGCTACTGACCGCCACCCCAGCTCATGCACGCTGTCCACCCTTCACACCCTTTTTCACTTTTTTACCATCTCCAAAACATTTTCAAAAAAGTCACCAAAGAAAAGCAACGAACCAACGAGGACCATTGGTCGACTAGTGCTCCGCAACCATCAATAATGTATCCTTTCTCTTCATCACCCCTTTCTTTGACTGATATTGTGCCCCGCATGTCAAAAATGTCTTCAAATACTTTGCGACCCCTTGGAGGCCCAATAGATTACGAGCCTACAAAGGCTCTGTGTGACCTCCTCCTCGCTCACCCCCCTCTTTCCCAGCTTTACGAACACACGCAACGCGCCCCGTCAGTGAAATGATGTAGCAAGCTTTTATTGCATATTTGAGTAAATGCAAGCCTAAGAAGGCTGGAGGGACACACATTGATAAAAAGTTTCTCTTCTACATTTGGAACCACCGCTTATGCACGGTATGCCAGACCACTAGCTAGAAGCAAATGTGGTATTGCTTTACAAAACGGGTTCCGTGCAAAATCCGACAAACTACGAACTTTCGAACTGGTATACTTTCAAAAAAAAAACTAAAGGCCGATTGCATTGTTAAACATCCTGTACAAGCCCGTAGCCATGCATGTGTCCCGACATTTGTATGAAACATCCGGCTTCTACGGGGTCCTTCACAAACTTCAGTGTGGTAGTCTCCCAAACTGATGATGTTGCGACCACACTTCCGAGCTTACTAGCTAAGTTTCAAGCTTCTACCGCCTTCTACAGTCTTTAGAGGGACTTAACAGAGCCTTCACAAACATTCTACATGCCAACTTGTTTTGCGCTTTCAAACATCACTACCTCTCCACCACGTTGATCTTGTTCATCCAAAATCTGTACCGGGCCACACAATGGCCCCATATTACACACGTGCATCAAACTTTCAAACCAAAAAAGTTGGTCGATGTCGCCGATTCCATTCAATTTGTTTTTGAGCGTGGTGCTGTTCACAATGCACCACCTATCAACTCCCCGCCCAGCAAATGAATCAGGGCATGCTTTCATCAATGACCTCCTCTTTTGGTCGGAGTCTATTGGCACGATCCAAGAAATCTTGGCTTTTTTCGGCTCATGGAGAAGGAGTGGGTGTTGATATGAAGTTGAAAGAAACAGAATTTTCAGCAATGGCAAACAACTCTCCAGCTGCCGTAATCTCGCCATCCGGTGGGAGCTTCAGCATGACTGACCCAGCCATTGCCGCAACCATTTCCTCATTTTGCCAATGCACCGCCCTCCCCATACGGTCGTAGGGCATATTTGGTTTTTGAGATTTTGATGATGGCAAATGATGACGGCAAAAAGGCATGGTTTACAACACACTCAAGAGATGGGGTGTATGCCCCACCCAACACCCTCTCGTTAGTGACGCATTGGTTTGCATACTGTGTCACATACTTGTCCCCGGCAGCCCTGGCACGTATCCTCAGCACTTGTGGGTCTTGTACGGAGCACTCTAAAAAGATGACATGGGCAAGGCAACGGCGCCGCTCAGAGTTGCAAACATGCGCTACAAGGTGGGCCGAAGCCACATGGGAATGCCCTTCTTTTCTCAAAAAGGGTCACACCCCTCGCATTTTATCGTAACTTCGTACTGTGGCAGCGGGTCATGGGTACCCATTGCTTGCTGAAGGGCAGGGCCGGGTGTGGAAAGGAATGCAATTTGCAGTGCATTCACATCAAAGGGCAAATACACACTAGGCACAACACGAGGGCTTGAAGCAACCTCTGCATAATGTAAAATCTAATGGAGAAGGCCAAGGTTGTCGGTGGATGTTGCTCTTGCTTCTAGTCCTTCAAACACACCTAAAACCTGCAAGCATGATGCACATGCACCACCCGGCCGCAAGCTTTCGCATCAGATCCCCTATTTTCTAGTTTGCGATCCCTACGAGAGGCAGAAGATGCCAATCTGCCCGACCCAACACACTCCATTTCTTTACGCCATTTCTATCCATCGTGCCTACCGGACATGCAAAACAGGATGCAGTTTCCACAACAGTTTGTGCATGCCACTCAAGCATCCGCCTACCCCTTGGAGGTTGTCCTCATTTGCCATCTTTTTGTTTTGTGTCCATCAAGTTGATGGGGGTTCGTTGTTTGCAAAAAACGTTTGTTTCAGCACTACGAAATGAAGAGCGTCTACTGGCAAGACTCGCACAACCACTAGACCGACTTCAAAGGGTGTTTACATGCTCCGATGGAGATGGGATCAATCCATGATCAAATGGATATTTTCCATAATGTAATCGCATACCTACACACTAAGAACTTAACCTCACTACTTTGCTCTAAAAAGAATGAATAGTGGTGTGCAACTTTCTTCGATGTTGGGCCGGGTAGATGTAATATTAAAATGCTTGCAACATAGTGCTATGTGTCATATAGCAATCTTCAATGTGGAAATGCATCTACAAAGCAGATGGCCGCAATACATCCCAACGGGTTTCAATCTGGAGGTCATCCACAAAGTGTCAAAATGCCAAAAAGTACCACAGGTGGTGATGTGCGGTATAATCATTGTAACATAGTGATGCAATTTGGAACCAATTTGGGCTATACATATTGCCTTACCCATTTTGGGGAAAGCACTTAGAAAAAACAGAAAGCTTTTTCTTTGTTTTAGCATATTGTCCCTTGGTTGTTCTTGGCCATTGTAAATTCCAAAATCCCACAACATCGGTGTGCCAATGTGTGGGCAAAGTATGCAAACCCATTGATCAAATATTGAAAAACCAACCCACCTCCACCACTTGCTTGTGGGTGGGTGTACTCTGCATACCTTGTATTCAAAAATATTCCCCCGGCATATCATTTCTCCCAACTCATTCTTGAATTGTGCATGCAGCATTGCTTGCAGTTGAAGCAGAAAATCAGCAATCCAAAACATTTGCAAGTCACCAATTCAATTCACCAACGTCGTCATAATGATGATGCCACAAAATATTGGTCTTTGTTTTTGGAATCATGCAGGTGCAAATAGATGACGGTCTATCACAGCAAGAATGCCTTAATGTGGCATTTTGGATTGACAATGACTTGTTTTGCTGATGTCAGCGAAGGTTTCATCGGGATCAGCACAGGGCCAGTGGTTTCTTTTTTCCAAAACGCCACAACAAAAGTGTCAGAGCATCTACTGCTGCATCCTCCTGGATTTTGGGGTTCCTTGTGCGAATGCCATGGCTGGCGGTTGTTAACACACACCAGCCTTTCAGGTTCCTTTCATCAGGAGAAACACTACCAGCACCATGCACATCTAGAAACATCTGAACAGATTGTTGGTTGCTGTTTGGAAATGCTCAAACACTGTGGAAGAAAGACAACACATGATGGATGCAGACAAAAAGCTTGGAAAATCACATCAGGGTCAAAACACTGAAAAACTGTGCAGCAGGGTTACAATTATTTTTGCTGAGTGGCCCCATTTGTGTCCAAAGGGATGAGAGGCACACTGTACACAAATCCAAACAAGCGCATGCTGCCCATGCGCTGTGAAAAAGGCTGCTGCTACATGTACAAACATTTCTCACTTTCCTCAGCAGCACCTATTGCACAGATGGTGATCGATACCAGACATGCACACATCAACTTGCATACACTCATTTGTTCCCTTCAACTGAACTCCCTGTGAACCGAATGCCCCCCATGCCCCCCCTACATCGGATTTCTATTGGAAGGATGAGACCATTTCCTTTCGTACCTTCTCTGGCTCTCTAACATAAAATGAACCATCGCCGGGCCCAATTACACATGAGACACAAGATTCTGCATTAATCGCACCAGAGGCCTTCTTTGGTGTGACACGGTCAGCCCATGGTCCAGCTTAGGCACCCAATTGCTTCTGCAACTCCTCAATATTCGGGGTCATGCTTGGGACAGGAGTGCACAGATACTTCGCAAACTCCTCAATGTTGACCTACGATGAATGAAATGCAACGAATCTTGGATCGCTTGGCGATATTTCAATCGATGCTTTGGCCTAGCTGAACTGTTGAGACGAAGATCTCATTGAAGGACGTCGGCAAACCTGGCTAGACTAATGAAATTGCTAGGGTTGATGTTTCTCACCCACGGGGCCAGTGTTGACCCGCAGGCTTTGCAAAGAGAGGAAAAGCGCACTCGGCAATGCTATTTAGAATTTATTAGTAGATATGTGCTCGGGCACGCAGTACCACCAAGACATTCCTCGAAGAACAAGGCTCTACATGCCAACATGGATTAAACTACATGATTCAAAATCCACTCTGCACACAAGTATTGCGACGGCAACTTTTTTTGTTTAGTTTTCCGTGCATGGCAGGCCGAGCTAGATGGATATCAATCTACCCAAATCATTGGCCAAACCAACCAACTCCTCGCGGAAGACAAGCAAAGATTACGACCGAGAAGCCTTTGCCACAACTTTGCCACATCTTTAGTGCAAATGTGAATTCACTTTGGCTCACTGTTGTCGGCGCCTGCCGATGCCGATGCATGTTGTGCACGTCCACGAACGACCTACCACATTGTTCGGTTGGTAAGAAGACGACAAACACAACTCTGGATACCTTGCCCTCCTCGTCGGCTTTAACATCCTTCATGATTTGATGCACCTCCTCCTCACTCATCTTTTCACCAAGGGTGGTGAGAACTGGAATAGCACATCACGGAAAAAGCAAATGGTCGTGGAATGTTGGTTGTTACGGGACGCCGGCAAAAATTTTGGGTTGCGTCGTTGCAACGTGACAAAAACATCTTTGTCATAGACGGCACCACAGGACAAGGAAATTAGAGGCACTTGAGCCAACGAAAAGAAATGGAAACATGGCCATCGCACGAATGTGAACGCACCCGTGCATGAGCTCGTCGGTAAACATAAGTCTTATGTTGAACTATTGTTTCTCACATGCGGACCTACCCTTCAATTCTACAACTGGAAGTCATGTGTCGGCCAGCGATTTTCCCGTGTTCTTGCTCTTTGCACATCACACGGTGGGTCCGCATGTGAGAAACCAACTCGGCCAAGGAAATTTTAATTGGAAATTGGAAATTAAGAATTTTGTGGAGGAAATTGCGAAGGGAGAGCAAGATAATGGATACATCACATCGTTGGCCTACATAGAACATGCAAAAGCTTGCTTACCGACCCTCATGAAATGTGCACAAATGCGTGTAGGCGGTACCAGAAGCTCCACCAGAGACTCATCGATGTACTATGTAATTCAATCCACGTACAATCATGCTTTCATGGACGAGTTGGGGATTTTGGGAAGTGGAGAGTGCTTTCAAATTGGTTTGACGAAATGAAAGTTTATTGAAACAGCTATCGTGGATGACAACAATGAATTGTATTGGCGTCGAGACCATCGACGTGCATCGGCGGCTTCGGAATCGACGATGTATCTTCACGACATGTACGCGCCGTCTCCACTTGTTGGCATTTGCCAAACAACTACACATGCTTCATGTTAGAACAACACATTTCGGGTTCAAACATTGCGCTACTAGCCCCTTTATTTTGTGTTCGTGTTGTTTTTTGAATTAAAAAAGCATGGAACCAATAGTGTGCGAGAGCAAAATGCAATTAAAAAGGCATGGAACCAATAGTGTGCGAGAGTAATATGTAGAGCACAAGGGGAACATACGGGAGATGAGCTCCGAAGTTTTCAAGTAACCGGAGTCATTGCCATCGAAAGCTTGCAAAGCCTAAGAAGCAAAACGTCGGTTTTGACATGAGCTTCCTCTTCGCCACCTCCCTAGTGCGCAATACGTTGAAAACCAACACCGTGTTACGAGCAACTACACATAAAATAACTCAACGCACCGTGACTAAGTCTGCTTGGGTCGGTCCCTCATACGGCTTCCTCATGTAAGACAAGAATTCGTCCATGGTCACGGGGTCCCCCATATTTTTTGTGATTTCAGCAATTTCGGCCTCGGTGTGCTTGCGTCCAAGTGACCTGCAGCAACGGCCGGAAGCACCAGCTCATCCCTTGTGACAGAGTGAAACTTTCGTTCGAAACATTTGGAATTGACCTGGTTACGATTCGAGAATGCGCAAGTGGACGAATGTACACGATGCAACATCCGGGAAGGCAACCTAATAATGTGAACGAAGTCGCTCTTAGAAACTTTGTCTGTCTTCTTGTCATCGAACAAATACCATGTTTCCTTCCATTCAGCTTCGGATCCCTACGTGCGCAGCGTGTCCAGTGCTCGACAGAGTGTACCATTCATCGGAATGCATGGATGCACAGAAAATACAGTAAAAGATATTTGACTGAAGTCACAGACAGTCAGATGAATTCGACACACCATTTCGTGGCAGAGAGGTTGGGTGCAGCTGTCGGAAAAATTGGATCGGTGAAACTTGTCGGGCCAGAACGCGCGCCGGCAAAGGTTTTCAGATCCAAAATACTCTAGGGTTCCAAATGGAAGTCCCTGGACTCTACCTTTTTGGGGGCTTTTGAGTCGGTTTCTGATCGCCGAGGAACCTTCGCAGATCTGAGGGTTCTTTTCCAGTGTCCTCCTTTTAATTACTACCAAGTCCAAAAAAGACTTCCTTGGTGCCTTCAAGTGCAGTTCAAAACTAATGTAATGACCGTTTCATTTCGTGGGTCCGTTGATCACTTGGTTGGTCGAGGCCGTTGGGTGATGTTGCATTTTGGTGAAGAGTTGAGCCCATGGCCGCATCAATTTCCGAGATTGTGGCCACACTCCTCGCAAGGGTGTCAAATGTCCATGGTCGGATGTCTGAGTGTCTATTTTTTCGCCTATTTTTTTCGCTCCGGGCAACCGCTCTTGTGTTGCTGCATGTCTGGTGCTTGCTGAAGAGTTCTCTTGTGCTTCAACATTGGCAAGTGGATTAGTGTTCAATAGGATGGTGTTGGTGCGAGGGTTCCGCAAGAAATGGTGGCATGCAGCATTCATGAGGGAGTATCCGAGGGAATTGAGGTCGATTGAAGCCCGTCGGACCCCACCGATCCGATAACCCCACATACGTGGGGTTTGTGGGAAGCATGGCGTGGCGTCCATGATTAAATGACCAAGTTTAAAGCCGCCACGCCACACTCCCCACCACATTTCTTTGGTAGGTGCAAGAGTCATACACCGATGGTATGTGAAACCGACCATGTTCGGTAATGTGATTACAATCTTGTGTAGGCACAAAACATAAAGCCACCTTGCTATACTGCTTCACTCAGTGTTATGGAATTCCACTGAAGAAGTTTTGTTGCCCGTTTCCGTCCTTGGAATGAGGGGTTTGAGTGTATGCATGGGGATGGGGTGATTGGGGATGAGGAGCGGGGGGGCAGACCCGGGCACTTATTGTGCATCCGGTTGCAAAATTGACGTCACCCAGCACGGCCTCCAAAACCAACCCCGGTCACTTATTAAGGAGCGGACTTGTATTTGGAACACTAGAGAACGGTTTCATATTTCATCGGAAAAAAACTGACACTACCGATGGCTTTGGCTTTGGTAATGATGAGCCACGGATGGAATCGTGTTAGTTCTCTTATTAGTAGAGGGTAGAGAACGATGGCACACACGCGTCCGTGGTGAGGCAGACCACGAAGGGGCGAAACGAAATGGCTGGCGTCCACACCCTTTTTCCACTTGAAGATTCAAATTTTGATCGAAGAAAGGATCAAGACTACCTCATCTACAGCATCGTCTTGCACACTTCATCCTATGCGCGAAGATGTTCCCGATGCGCCCATAGAAGTCCACCGTGTTTGCTTCTATGTAAAGCTACTTGGCTTCTTGTGGCTTGTGTGAGGGTCCCAAATACTTGTGGTGGTCACTTGTGATACGAGCATGCGTCTTAAGTGAAACAAAAGCCAAGCCTCTGAAACCGAACGATGAAAAGAGACCTATGGCATCGGACATCCTTGTCTAACTAACTCTGCCAAGCATTGAAAAGCAAAATCCTCACTTCTACTTAGGTGTGCGGACTCTTTTCAGACGGCTCCCCAAACGTAGCCATTCTTGAATGGTATCGCGTTATTGTTGGAAATGTGGAGCCCCAAATCTAGCCCACGCTAGATTTTGTGAGACATGCGGTGCCGAATTGCCCTCCGTTAAATCTACCTCGGGCTCGGAAAATCAAAGTGCACCTTCCGAACGAGGCAACAAAGCGAGCAACCAAACCTTTGGACAACCATTTGACTACACTCAACCCCCAAAGGAGCCCCGAAAGGAATCAAGTGGCGAGCAACAATTGAGTCGTTTCGAAAAAATCACCGGTTGTAAAGGTATGCTTCTCTGCAATGGAGGTTAGGTACGGAACAAGGGGGGGGGGGTATTTTTTGGGGCTCGGAACCGGTCCCGAACAACCGTTCCACAAGGGGGGGGTTCAATTCCTATGGACCGTTCCACAACAGTTTTCAATGTACTGCTTAGAACCGTTCACAGTAGAGTGCTTGTGGTGACCACACGGTTCTTTTTCCAAGAAGTTTTTTTGCTCCTTGCCTTCCATTTGCATCCATGTCACACCACATCACAAAGTGCACTTTGAACAATTTTTTTCTCAAGAAGTTGCGTTGGTTATCGATTTCCTTTTCCTTGCACATTACCGATTGCGCTGTCAAACAACATTTTGGTAACATGGTCCATATCGCTAAGTTTGGAAGTGTTTTCACGGAACACAATGTGGAGGATTGGGTGATGGATAGAAAATTTTGCTAAGAAGTTTGCATAGGTGATTGGTTCCCTTTTGCTTGCATGTCACGGCATAGCACGAAACAATTTTTTTCCAAAAGCTTCATGGCTCCTTGAGTTCTACTTGCATGCATGTCACACCACAGAACAAGGTGCGTTTGGAACCTTTTTTTTCTTAAGAAGGCGATTTTTTTTCTTTTGAAGAAGGTTCATGAACAATTGGTTTGGTTTTTTCTCGGGTTTTCTATCTAATACATCCCTCGGTTGGGGTCCTCGGGGACTAGTCCGGAACAATTTTTTTTGGGGGGGGGCAATGTTTTTTGGCCCCAAAACGTTCCGTGTCAACCGTTCCATGGGGGGGGGGGGGCAAGGGGGGCATTTAGGATCCGGGATTTCACGCGGAACGGAACGGAACGGCGAAAAATGCCCTGTACCCCTTGTGAAGCTCGGAGGATAATGCGATCCCGATTGACACCTTTCGACTTTTGAAACAACTCGCCATGAGATGAAAGGTTCCCCTCCCACATCTCAAGTGGACCGCAAGGTCCGTTCTCGGCCCCCCAAAAAGGAAAAGGCACCATGGTATCCATCCGGGACCGACGTTGTCATACACCAATTCGTGGTGTCATGGGTATTGTGTGCTTGTATGGCTTTTGAAGAGTTGCATCCACTTGACCCTCAACGCCTCCCTTGGAGCCTGTATGCAAGATGCAAACTTTCATTGACTCGAACGTGCGTGGTAGCTTTTCCCCGTGCTCAACCCGACCACGAAATAACATTTGAGTGCACCGTCATGGTTTCGTTCCGCTCATTGGTCAACAAATTTTTTGGGTCACCGCGCGTCCTTGTCGCTTGCGCACATACCCCGCGTGATTCTCTTGATGGTTGAGGCCCGAATGAACCCCGTGTCCAACCAAACAAGCAAGTCACGCACGCGCGTGCGCGCACGCCCGCACGCATTGCTAGGCAATGCGAGGTGAACTCAAACTTCGAGGAAAAATTGCTGTAGCCTTCCTTGCCTTTGACATTCCTATTTGGATGTTTGCAGAGTCGCAATTGGCTATAAGCGGCCCCGAGCTATTTGCACGATTTGCCAAAGAATATCCCAATTTATGCAAAGGTGCCTCCACATCGTTTGCGCACTCCCTTCTGTTGAAATGTGTTCCACCACACGACGCCGCACCACACCGTACCACACTAGACCACACCACACTTCCACCGCACCACGCCTGGCTATACATTCCGCCGTATCCGCGTGGCGCGGATTGCATTTTATGATCATCGCACAAATGTAAACCATCGCACATTGCACACCGTAGTCCATTACGCGCGAGGCACACCCGTGTTTCGATCTTTGACCATCCATCCATGCATGTGCTCCAATGTTTCGTAGGAAAGCAGTACTCGGCGGACTCGTGGGAAAAATTGACTCACTACGAGCGCAAACGTTGGGACAATATTTCGGAAATGCTGTGGAACGGCTCCGTAACTTTGCAACTCTTTGTGCAGGTCCTCTTGCACGCGCCGGCCCCATATGCGCAAGTCTCTTCGGTCACCTACCGTGCGGGGTTCCACGCCATCCATGGAAACGTCCGGCTTCGTAGCCCGAAAGAGTGTGGGAGAACTTGAATCGCACACAATATTTGTGCGTCAAATAATGGGCGGGTGGCTCTTCACGAACGGCTTTGTTTTTTTGTTTGGCGTGGGACACTTCGCCTCGCTTTGTTTGTCCACAACAGCGACCACATCCTTACCACCAAGGGCGACGGGGTGGTAATATGAGGGTCTCGCCAAGGCACTCAGCGATGTTGTTTAGGCCATGGTGGCCGTGGAAGGAGATGAGGGACGGAGGCGGGTGTCGAAGATTCCACGCGGGGCGCGGGTTTTTGGCACAAACTGACAAACACCCCGTCCCCATCCTGGTCAACACCGAGGATCGAGTAAAGGGTGGAAAGCGGACGAGTGAGTGAGTGAGTTAAAGAGTGAGTGAGTCGGTGCGTGAGGGTGAGTGCGTGAGTGTGTGCGTGTGTGCGTGCGTGCGTGCGTGCGTGCGTGTCGCCGCTCAGAGCCAAATTGGAGCAGTTTGCTGGTGGGACTCACGTTTACTGCCGACCTCCCCAACACGATTGTTCCCGGCCCCCTCTCGTCTTCTAGTCTTTTAGGGGGGACAACATCCCCGAGGCCGATATCACAGCCAAGTGGTCGCAGCTTCCAATGTCCCACAAGGCAAACTGGTGTTGGAATGCTACAAAGATCATCCATGCCGTGCCGGGAGTGGCTACTATCGCCCCACCCTCCATCGAGATCCCCACCAGCTCCGTTGCTGCGTCCTCCACAAAGACAACCGCAGCAGCTGCGCCCGCCACCACCACCGCAACCACCACCAAGCCTTCGCCCACCCCTGTGCCTGCTAACGCGCCCAACCAGCCACCGCCGGGGTACGCCGAGAACGTTGCATCTTTGTACGACGACATCGCACCTGCGCCGTCACTTTCGGGGCACGCCCGTGACCCGCCAGCCTACGCTGCGCCGGAGCCAGGGAATGCAGAGCCGGATGCCAAGCGGCAGAAGCTGGAATGACGGGCTGGGGAAGTGGAGGGTGGCATCAGGGGCAGTCGAGTACGGGGGCACCCCCCCCCCCACCCCAGCAAATCCCCCCACCCATGACCGTGTCCAACCAGCAGGTCACACAGCGGACACACTGGTTGTACGGCCCCGTACCCAACCAGCTTTTTATGGATCTCCGGTTGTAGTGGTCCTGGGTTGGTGGATTGGTGGGTTCGCTTCCCTGAGGTGGCTGGGTCCAGTGGATGCGTGGGACCGATTTGGCCGCAAACACCGAATCCTGCCCGCAAAGGGGTCACCATTCGGGACGGTGAGTTTGATTGCCGCTCATGGATTGCATTTCTTCGTGAAGTACAGTGATGCCTCTTTGGACAGCGAGGCAGTGATGGAGGGGGCTAGGGGTGCAGTGGGTTCCCACGTGGCTCACTTAGCATCCCCGATGTTTTAGCATCCCCAGAACATACGAGGGATGTAAGAAATCTCTGCAATTGTGGCTCTTCAAAGACATATGGGTTCCTCAACAAAGGAAACCCAATTGTCTCCCAAAAGACGACTTTTGTCCGGTTCGATGTAGGCACCTCAACTGACATCTCTCATGCATCTTTACATGCCGCAATACTTTCCATTTAGTGGGGGACAATTTCTCTTACCATTGACGGAGGAATGCTTGAATTTCCTGAGGACAGTTTACCTTGACCGGTGGATATTCAGTGGCTTGGGAACACTTTTTGGTTTAACCCGGTGACATTTTCTTTTCACGCGGCGTAGCTTTACCTTTACCAACCGACAATTTTTACCCGGTGACGTTTTCAATTTGCCGGCACATAATCGGAGACACGGAACTGACCTCTATCTTATTGTGGTACACTGCACATGCAGGAACCTACATGAACGAGTGCAAGGGGTTTGGGATTTGGCTGCAAGTTTGCCCTGGCCCAGGTTTGTGTGGTTCGGGACACACGATTTTCCCTGCACGTTTGCACTCCCCAAGATGCCTCCGGGAGCGGTGTGTTGCAAAATCTGTTGCTCAGTAACGAACCGACGAGAACGGGATGGCGGGGAGCGAGACGATCCTGACAGCCGAACATGGGACAGTCTGGGGCCCCGTAATCCACACAAATTGACTTGACTGGAACTTTACAAGGCCCAGGCCCTAGCCCTGAAATCTGTTTCACCGGTCTTTAAAAACGCAGGTCCCTCCCGGCGTTTCACACCAGCTTGTGACCTGGTCATTTCAGCTTTGCCCTTCGAAACAGTCTGACTCGGTTTGCTTTTGAAAACTTTGATAAGGGGGGGGCGGGGTGACATGTCATTGTGACGCTGCGCATTAAAGCTGACAACAGCCGAGGAGCTGTAAGCGAGGCCGAAAGGAGATTGGGCGGGCGGGAGGGGGGGGGGGGGCGATGACGCTGCCTGACGGGCCATTGGCTCCAATCAGTTCGATCACCATACCGCGTAAAGGTGGTTAGGGCAACGCGGACGTGGCTGGACACGCGCTCTTGGTTTTTGGTTCATGTTAGAGTGGCTCTGCGCCCCGCCTGTGCGCTGCCGTAGCCCCCGATTATCGCCCAACAGGGCTGTTTTTTCTGCGTCGAAGGGTATCCTCAGGTTTTTTTTTTTTCCTCAGGCTGGCAGGATTGTTGTCAGCCAGTGTGTTTGGCGGTCAACGTATGGTAGTCATGAGTCATGCCAACCAGTGCCAATCAAGTCTGGGATTGGTTGCGGCTGCGGCAACACAAGCAGTCCCCATGAGTCACGCATGCGGGTGTTACGTCACCCAGATCGGGCCCACGCTCTGCCACACTGCAATTGCACTCCTTTTCACTGCCGTTGTGGCCTGTCGCTGCCGTTGCCAGTCCACTTCAGGGACAAATTTGTTCGCAGTGCACTACGCCACCTGAGCCTTTCAGCACCGGTCTCCGAATATCAGAATATGTGAGACTTGTGTGAAGTGCACATGGTGCCCGCAAGGATTCTACGGCACCATAGGATCCTATTCCTGACTGCAGGGGGTGAAAATGGAAAGGTGTGGAAAAGTGAATCCTGCCAGGAAATGAACATTTGTGCTGGGATGCCCTGCAGCCACGGACAGGTGATAAAAGAATGAATGAAGCCACCGGATCAGCATTTCGTAGATTGTGTGCCAGCCTTACTTTTTTTTGGTGGCATCATTGAGTCAATAAGTGGATGAAATTCATCTACACACAAGGAATGTTTCTTATTGTTGATTCGGGAATTTGGACTTGCACTTGGCTATGGTGGTGGTGGTGGTGGGGTCAATAGAGCCCTTCAAAACTGGGCGGTCGGGGTGGGGGGGTTGTGGAAAGGGGCCCATCGACAAGGACCATTATTTCCATTGGCTCCAAAGGTACCACAAGAATTTTGTCGATGGTGGCCCACCACAAAAATGTCTACAATGCATGCATGTCCACCACAAATTGCTGGAATGATACAATGTATGGATCTCCCCAGAGTATCTGCATTGAGCAGCGGATATCCAATTACGATGTAACCTAGTTAGCCTTAGGGTCACCAACCTGGTGGTACCAGTAATGTCTTATAACCCTCTTTATGGTCTATGGTGGCTACCCCTTTTCGCAAGCAAGCAAGGAAGCAGCAAGCAGTAGCAAGCACATGCGGGTATGTAGTACCATCACACAAGGTTTGAGCAAGAAAATCAACAGTGGTGCCCGGGGTGTCGCAGTTGCAGGCCCGGGTTTCAACATCTTGGGAAAATGGTTCCAAAAATGGTATTTCTTAGTTGGGTTGTGTGTCTGGGATGCCTATGGAGGGAGCAAATTGCACTGGAACCAACTCAGATGATGAACAAAGAGATTGGGGCACGCAGCACTAGAGTTTGCATCCAACTAGTGGGCTCTACTACCCTCTTTTGGAGAAGGCCCTTTTCAAAGCTTTTTGGGAACTTGCATGGGGTAATATGGGGTTGAAAACACGTGAAAACAGCAAAACCACTTGCCTATGCACTCCAAGTGGTCTCGCAACAACTTTGGAATAAAAAACATTTTTTGGCCAAATTTGACCCCCGCTAACCTTACCATAGCACGTGCACGCAGACCAAAAAAGGGTCAAAAAGGGGTCAAAACCGCATTTTCAAAAAGTGATCGGCCTCTGTGCGGCTGCTGGTGCCATCACATGGGCCGCACTCTCTCCCCGTCTTTGTCTCACCAGCCGTGGTCTCGTCCGTGGCAATCGTGCAGAAGCACATTCAATTATTGAGGCATTGATCGGATGATTGGTGTCATTACCTGACCCCAGATCATGCGAAACGAGAAAATATTGCGTGGTACTATCGGGGGATTGGCTTCAAATGGTCAGGTTGCAATGTCCGCATTAGGCTCTAGCTGCGCCTGCCCCATCGCCTTCTGTCCATGGTGTCAACTTCTGGCGCTTCTTTGGGCATCCCTTGACTGTTCATCCTTGTGCCCTGCTTCCACGCTGTTCTCTGGCCCCTTGGACTCTACCGGGTTATGCCTACATCCTGGTTAAGTGTCACTTCTTCCCGAGGTGCTTGCGCTGGCCCCATCCGGCCCCTGACGGTCGGGCTTTGCTGGAACCTTAGGTTGAAAAACCCAGTGGGTTCAGGTACGGTCAAGGTCAATGTTTTGCACATACAACATACAGGGGGGGAAGTGTGCGGTTTGCTCGTGCCGCTTGCTGGGAGGTTGCCTAGGTGGTTGTGAGAACCGGCTGGAGCCATCCATTGCCTCCTGGATCATTTGGGATGCCAAAACAAGTGGTTCTAAGATGTTTTTCATTATTTTTGAACCATTTTGGCCGCCTAGATCTTTTCGGATTTTCGGATAGGTCCACCCCGCCTCACATCAGAGCATGATGCGCAAGTGCACGTTGGGGAAGAAGAGGGTGCTCAAAACTCCTATCCACTTCCTCAACATGAATAAGCATGTGGCGGCAGAACAAAGGATAGTAAAACTGCCCCAAGAGCTATGAATAATAGCAAAACTACAGAGATTCGGAAGAGCACTGCACTCTGCTTCGAACCAAAGGATGACACACGGCGCTTCACAGGTTGTTCTGCTTTGATTTTCGACCCATTTTTGTCGTCAACTGTCGTTCACTTCCCCCGTAAATCACCCCCATGACATTATATTTCAGGGCTGTGCTGGAAATATCATCAACCCCAGCTGTGGTTGACCACCCTGGGTGTGGTGAAAATCAGCCGATGGAACCATGGGGATCTCACATGTGAGTTGTGCAGTAGGCAGAGGGAATTGGTGACATTTGACAAGATGTTCATCCGCTGTGTGTGCCCAGCAGCACGTATTGCCTTCGGCAAGGCACCTCAAGAGGGATGGATTGCTGTCTCCGCAGTGTCCCTGGTGGTTGCACAGCACTAGCAAACAGTTTGATTGCACGCTTCAAAATCCAGTGCCCGTAGCAAATCGTGCTGTGCATCCCAGGCTTTACACGCAATATAAAAAAAAATCGGTTTTGCGAATTCCTTTATTGACCTGTTAAGGCTGAAAACTGCATGAGCAGGTTGTGCACCGGTCCCTTGGGAAGGACCGCCGGTCCTGAGCGAAGGCCAGCTCCCAGAGCCACCCCAGCGGTACCCCTGGGCGTAGGCGGAGGGGCCGCGCTGGCAGCAGGCGTGGCAGGGGTGGTGACGGGTTTCATCGTCCATTCTGGTGATTCTGAGGCGGGTAAACCATAAAAAATGGGGGTTTGCAGGTGGACTGGTGGTGCCTGGGGATTGCATTTTGATCCACAGAGCCCAGGGTGCACCCCCATGCTGCCCTGTGATCACCGCCGTCTTTCTTGCAGGCGTACATGTGTTCGCAGCTCCCGAACGATGTCTGGGGCATCATTTCGCTGTTCTCGCAGTCTGACGCCCTCAGCTCTGTCTGCCGCCGCCTCCGAGAGTATCTCGGCACGCGGTATGTGAAGGCAAGATGCAGCTCCCAACAGGACGTGAATATGGCCATGGGCCTGCTGGCCGGTGCCTTGCGCAGCGAGGTGTCGCTGCGGCTGCTTCAGCTTGAATTTTCGGACGGCGCCGTAAGACGACACGGTCGTGATTCGGTGCTTGGGCACGCCATTGCCTTGCGCACCCTGACCCTTAACCGAGCGAGCGCACTGGGCCAGCTGAAGTTCGCGCCGTTGCTTCACACCGTCACCCTGAAACTGCAGTCCAACGCCATGGGAGATGGTGGCGTCCACGCGCTGAGCGCCCTGAAAGAGTCACCTTCGCTTCATACTCTGACACTCGATCTCCGGTCCAACTCCATTGACACCTCCGGTGCGCAGGCGCTCGCCTCTCTGAAGAACGCACCTTTGCTCCACACCCTGAATCTCAATCTCCAGCACAACTCCATCGGGGACGTGGGTGCCCAGTGGCTTGGTGCGCTGAAGGATGCGCGCTCGCTCGACACTCTGACCCTCGACCTCGGGTTCAACCGGGTGAGAGAGAGAGGCGCGCATGGGCTGGCCGTGCTGAGGGGCGCACCGTCGCTTCGTGCTCTGAACATCGATCTCCAGTCCAATTGGGTGGGCGACAGAGGAGCCCAGGGCCTCGCCGCGCTGCAGAAAGCGCATTCCCTTCGCAGCCTGACTCTCAACCTGCGGCGCACTTCCATGACATACCACGGCGCCCAAGCGCTGGCCGCACTGAGGAATTCCCGGTCAGTCCACACCCTCACTCTTGACCTCAGCTTCAATCCGCTTGGAGCAACCGGGGCCCAGGTGCTGGCGGGGCTGAAGGATTCACCCTCGCTTCACACCCTGGTCCTGGTACTCCAGTCCACTTCCTTGGACCATGACTCCGCTCGGGCGCTGACCGCTTTGAAGGCCGCGCCGTCGCTCCGCTCCCTCACCCTCGACCTGCGGTCGAACTCATTGGGGGCCGCCGGGGCCCGGGCGCTCGCGACACTCAAAGACGCGTCGGCGCTTCACACTCTGACCCTCGATCTCGGGTCGAATGCAATCGGGGCCTCCGGTGCCCAGGCGCTGGCGGCACTGAATGAGGCTCCCGCCCTCCGCAACTTGACCCTCGTCCTATGGTCCAATTCCATTCCCGACGGCGGTGCTCCGTGGCTGGCGCCAAGTCCAATCCACACGCTGACACTGAATCTTGGGTCGAACTCGCTGCACAGCGGTGCGGTTCAGGGCTTGTTTGCACGGAGGGCTGCGCCCTCCGTACACATCTTAACCCTGGACCTCAGCTTCAATTCACTGGGTGACGCGGGTGCTCAGGCGCTTGCTGCTTTGCAGGATGCGCCTGCGCTCCACACCTTGTCCCTGAACCTCCGGTCCAATGCCATCGGTGCCAGCGGTGCACACGCACTGGCGGCGGCGCTGAAAGATGCCACCTCCCTTCGCGCCCTGGCCCTTGATCTTGCATTCAATGAGGTCGGCTCGAGCGGTGCCCGCGCGCTGACTGCTCTGAAGCGTGCGCCCTCACTGCGAAGCTTGACCCTGAACCTGCGTTCCAATTCTTTGGGGGACGATGGTGCGGCCGGGCTCGCTTCATTGCGGGACGCGCCTGCGCTTCAAACCCTCGTCGTTGACATCGCGTTTAATTCCGTTGGAACGGGCGGTGCCCGGGCGCTTCTTGCCCTTCGGCGGGCGCCTTCCCTTCACACCCTCACAGTCTCCTGTACCAGTGCGGTCATCAGATGCCTGATCGATGGGTTCCTTGCGCCGCAGGTTGCCAAAGGCGTCAGTGCGACGAACAGGAGGACGTTCGCCTTTGCGCCTGCCAAATGGTTGTCTGCTGACGCCAGATATGATGTATTTCACAAGTTTACAGCGTGAGGGAACACTTGGGGCGTGGATAATTTCGTGGGGAAAGTTTCGTCTTTAAGGAAGGTGGCGACATTTTCCCTTGGCGAAACCTGGTGCTGTTGGTGGGGTACTGAAGATGCCAGTGGCACTGCGTACTGTGGACCCATAGTTTTTGGGCAATTGCTTGGAACAGCAGATTCTTTCAGATGTTGTGAACTAATGCTGCTTTCAGTGGCCACTTGATTTGCAAATCTGTCTGCCTCTGAACGGAGCATGGGCTTGCACGTGAGGGTGTGCGTGAGGCAGTTGGGAGCTTTGAAAGTTCCAAGGGTGGCGAAATTTCCCCACCACGAACTTTTAGCAAATAGTGACCAATTGTGCCTGAATGACCAATCGTGCCTGAATGTCATCCCCCTCCCTCTCTGATAGTGTATGAAATGCAACCTGGTGATTCACCTCGGCCTTCAATCTGCACACCGCTGTATACTTCAGCCTACAGTCATTGTGCCTCATGCACACTGGGAAGCCTACGGGCGTGACAGTCTCCCACTGCAGAACGTGGTTTCAGACTCAGCGAATCCTCACCACGTGTCAGATCCGTTACCACAGTCATTTGTGGGATCATCGTAGCACTGGACAGCTCTGAACCTTGATCCCGAGGGGTCACCTCGAGTACTGTGAAGTGAGCAGGCTACGCCAGCTCATCTTGGTCTGAACCAAAAAAAAAATTCCCCGCCACGAACTTTTCCCCGGCGAAATAATTCCCGTACAAAGATTTCCCCCTCCCTGTACCTGCAAAGGCCCTGCATGGTCGCAGGGGATTGTGTATCTTTGGATTCTTTCACTGGTGATTCTTTCACATTCTTTCGCCAGATCGCATTTCCAGGTCTCCTCGTTCATGCGGCCTGCTCCACCAGGCAGTGTCGCCAGCAGTCCCATACGAGGCGGTGGGAAAATTGCCCGAGGAGGGGGTGGGGTGGGGGGATCGTTAGAGCTGGGAGAGGGGGGATGGGTGGGTCTTGAGAAGGGGGCTCTTCTGTCAGGGACCTAAAGTTTGGCCATTTCTCGGCAAAAATTTTGAAAAGGGATTTTCATCAAAAGGGGGGCAAGTGGTGACATTTCTGACTCCCCTCGATGCCATCTGCAGGTTTTCATTTTTTTGGTCCCTAACCGGCCCCACGCGGCCGGTTGGCCTGGAAATGGCCTGACAAGAGAGCTCCACCCCTGGGGGGCGGGGGGTTCTGAAAAAGGGGCGCTCTAACGACCCCCCCACCCCAACCCCCTCCCTGGAGCAGTTTTCCCCCAGCGCAACCCTAATGCTTTGCTCGCTGCCCCCTGCCACTGGCATGATGCTCCGCTGTCCGTCCATGACTTTGCGTCATTGAACGCGACGGTTTGGTGTTTGGCACTGGCACCAGGCCATATGACCAGGCCAAGAGCCCCAGCCTGGCGCACTAGTTGCAGCCGAGACAAAGTGAGTACAAAAGGCCCCCAGGGATGCATTAGAAGGGAAGGGATCTCAGAGGCGGCCCAGAGGGGGTTAGGCAGGCGGTTTTGCCAAAGCGGTGGGGGGCGGTTGCTGTCGGTTACAAACGTCATTGAGCCTGGCACTTGGCGTCAGGGGGACAGCAGCTGGGCAGAGACTGGGTGCCTTGGAGGGGGGGGTACCTCCCCCCCTTCCAATGCATCCCTGCCCCACCCCCCCCTCTTAATACTGAGGTGTGTCTCCTCTCTTCCCTGCACCCTCTACTCTCTTTTAAAAATTGACTCGCCATGTCCCAGGGTAAGGCCGAATGAGTGTCATGCTGAGCAGCCCGAAAGACAGAAGCATAGTATATAGTGCATGCAGGAGACTCAGATCTCCGAACCATTGGATCCTGAGTGGTACGATCAGCAGCAGGTTCCCAGGCACTCACGACAATACACCACTGTACACAACGCCAGCATGTGATGTAAATACGATAGTGGAGCACCCCAACCAAGAAGGGGACATGGGATTACTGTGCAAGAACGACTGGACTAATGGCTGAAAGTGTCTAAGGCGGGGGGACATTCAGTCGATCGGAACCGACCATTGATCCCCTTAATACCGAGGCCTTGTGAGGTACGGGCACACTGGCCGTGGGTCACCACCTTTGGCGCGAGCCGAGATCCAAACCAAACCAAACCCCCCCTGAACCAAAAGACACAATTTCCTCCATTGACACCCCCCTGCAAGAAAATTGAAAGTCCCACGTTTTGGTGGGTATGAAACCCAGGTCAGGCAGATGAATATCCCCAGGGGCAGAAAGCGAAACAGACCCAAAGACCAGAGGGCACAATGGACAGGCAAACGCCCGCGTACATGAAGGACATACTTCCGCCAGGGACGCCCAGCAAGTTTTTCTCTGTTTTCTCATAGCAGAATTTTTACACATCAACAGATTTCATTTCTCGTGCCCCAGTGGCGTGGCAGTTACTGATGCTGCATGAGCAGATGGCAGGTTACAGGTGAGTTTCAAGTATACGTCCCGCCACCATGGGTGGTATGCAGCCCAGGCACCGCACGAGACAACATATGTTGTACTTACACTGTCATTACTGATCCGGCCCGTCTGGCCGAGCACTTACGAAGAACTTGTGAGTCTGAGCAAAAAAAAAAAAGTCCCACATTTTGGTGGGCACGTGTTCTGATCAGTCAGCACACGTGCCCATACTTGATGCTAGTCTCCGGCAAATTTTTTTTCCACCTCCGGCAGCCTCCGGCAGAAACATGAGGTTACATCCGCCAGCCTCCGGCAGAAGTTTGGTCCACATCTGGAGGCCATCGGCATGCCGGAGACTAGTATCAAGTATGCAGGTGCCCACCAAAACGTCGGACTGTCAATTTTGGGCCGTGGGACGTTGTTCTGGTGTGAAGATCCGCTGACCGGGCCATGAATCAAACGTTATGAAAGCGGGCATCGCCGAAGGGCATCAGTTGGTTTACATGGGTCTGCTGCATGGGCATGGCAGTGACTTCCACACTTGATCCTGATTGATGGTGTCCCTTTTGTGTGGCAAGGGATGCGTGCTGTCGGCAGTTGGGCCGCCACACTGGGACACGCTTCCACTTTTGAGTAATGATTCTGGTGTTGCGCCATAATATATTGGACACTGCAGCCCCCCCCCCCCCCAACCCCCTTTGCGAGAGCAACCCCCTTGTCAGAGCAACAGCAGGTGTTGTTTCCGCGGCTTTTGGAACCATGTCCTACTTTGCCTTTTGTAAATTCCCCTGTGTCAGAGCAACAGTAGGTGTTGTTTCCGTCTAATTTTGGGACTTTGGTGTTGCTCTTGCAAGAGGAGGGTTCAGGGCTCTCACCTTAAAACTCTGCTGGGTCTGTATACTGCAAGCAAATCAAAACAGTGAATGTGCTGTGCTTCAGCGAAGCGTGAATGACATACCTAACGAATCTTTGATCATCAATGGTGACTTTTGGGATAATAAACACACCCAAGCACATATGCTTGCCCTGGCTAGGCAACGACAGGTGTAAGCAAGACACACGCATTTCCTCAAAAAAAACACCAGAAAAACAATCGACAGGCCATTGGTCAAATGCCTTCTAGCCGGCCTTTATTGATGGCTTGGGGTTACCACCATTTCTTTTCTCCCCAGCAAGCAGTAAACAGCTATTTCACTTCTCCCCGCCCTCAGACAGTAAGGGTTGGGTAGCAAATTCACTTCTCCCTGAGCCGGCACAGGTTACATGGCCTTTTCAAATTTCCGCAAGACAACAGAGATTGTGCAGCCAATTTGTGGACCACCCAGACGGCAAGCTTGTGCATTGTCCTCTGGAATGCCAGCAAGACACCTATGAGGCTATTGCACTATCTGGTGGAGCTTTTGCAGTAGTTTTTTTTTTTTTAAGAAGAGGAGGCTCCCTCCTTGCCGCTGGATTCGAAAATTTTGACGCTGGATTTGCGCTGGATAATAGGGCGCAAAGGAAGCAGCTGCTACTGGTCACATGATTTACTGTGTCTTGCCAAAACTACTCCCATTCCTTATGCATTGCCCCATTCACTTTTGGGTGTCGCGAGTACTGTGAACTGAGCAGGCTACGCCAGCTCATCTCAGTCGGAACAAAAAAAAACAAATTGCCCATTTCACTTTTGGTTGCAGTGGCGGTTCAAACATTATCAATCTCACCCCACCGCCGCCAATGTCAATGGTGCATGGACATGCACAGCCTGAAAAGAGTTGCAAGGGCCTGCGGCCCCGGGCGCCTTTCGCCCACAGGTTTGCAAGGAGAAGCAACATGTCTACCCACTGCAATCTGCAGGTGACAAGTCCGCAGTTCAAATGTTGTCGCCAGTCTCACGCTCTGCTTCTTGCAGAACTGTGGGCGAAAAGGCGCCCGGGGCGGCAAGCCCTTGCGACTCTTTTCAGACTGTGCCTGTCCATGCGCCATTGACATTGGCGGCGGTGGGGTGAGATTGAGGTTTGCATGTAGTATAGCACTGCTGTACATGACTCAGTGAACACTGTGTTTCATAACAAGAAAAAACCCATTAGCCACCAGCTCAGCTGCCCAAACCTGCTCCTTTTTGCATGTAAATAGATGGTACCCCCCCTCCCCCCTCCCCCCTTGTATCATACCACGAGCGGGCAGCACTCATCGTGAGTGCGATGAGGACATGGGTCAGTACGAAGTCCAGTACTCTACCCCACCCTCCGTGGGGGAGTGGCCCCCTAACCCCTTTACCTTTCCCTCTCTTCGCGGAGCACAGCGTCTCTGCACGGAATTGCCTGGCATGGCCCGACAGGGCCAGGGATGGGTTCGTGACCCCCATGCACGACACTCCACCATGCTGTACAGCATGCAGGAAGGTGCTCTGTCTTCCAACAGCGCGGAGGGGCTCATGAAGCATGGACGGGCCTCACGTGAGGCAACCTAAAGGACGGAGGGGGAGCCTCTTGTCATACAGGGCGGCAGCTCTCCAGAAACCCGCGCGACTTGCCCCTTGGGTGAGTCTGGGGGCTGGAATGGGTAGAAGCCCCATGGACTATTGCTCCTTAATATGATTTCCTTCCCCTTGTATCATACCAATGATCTCATGGAACTGCCGAACATTGCTGCATATGCATACCAGGACGTGCATGTGTAGAGCGCTTTGAGACCTGCTTGCGCCCCCCTGCGCAAGCACGGCCTTGTCTAAGCACGGGGTGGGCGTTGAACCGCTGTTTTTAGGAATTTTTCTGGACCACTGTTTTTGTGGTCCCAGATGTAACATGGGGTTTGAAAACAGTTTACCACACATTGCCACCTGATGATATTTGTTTTGATGTGATTCTTAGCCATTCCTGCTATTTCCCTTCCACAGCCTATTGCCATCTGCATCTGAGGGATCTCCTGGATGTGGGCGATCATGTGTGTTTGCCATCATGTGTGCCATACGCAGGCACGATCTTGTCTAAGCACGGGGTGGGCGTTGAACCGCTGTTTTGCCTGGTTTTTTGGGACCATGGCCGTGCTTGCGCAAGTGGGGGGTCGGGGTAACTTCATGTGAAGCAGACAGCAATGGCTGTTGCTGCAGGTGATTTGATCTCGGCCCAAAGCGGCGCTGGTCCCTAGTCAGAGTGCACAAATGAATCATACTACTATATATGAGGACCCCAGTACAACAGCCACTGCATACTTGTTGTTTCTACCAAAATCAAAATCAATCCATACCCCATGTTTCTTAGGTTCCCTCCTCGCAGGGACCAGGGCAGACTCAGCCCACAGCGTCTCCTTGGGATGTGTGGCCGATAAGGCATACCCTGATGGTTGCACGTACCACTACTGGGAATCCGAGAGACTGTTTTGTTAAACGCCCCGGACAGACCAGCAAGTACTACCATTATGGACTGTGGCATTGCCATGTTTCCGCTCCCCACTGGGGCCCTCTAAGGACTGGCGGAGTAGAAAAAAAATCAAAATCAATCCATACCCAATGCCTGTCTTTCTGCTGCAATCGATATCAATGGATATTCAATCTTTCATTTTGGATGGCATCAAATGCAATGAACCACACTGCACAAGCAAGGTTTCACTAGCTCCCTTTCTTGAAATACTGTCCGTGCTTTGCAAAGCAGTCAGGTCTAACTAAAGGCGGTTGGATAATTGCTCCAGGAGGGGGGGGGTCGTTAGAGCCCCTTGGACTCCTGGGAGGGGGGGGGGGGGCAGGTCATTTTTTAGTGGAAAATTTTTTTTAGTTAAAAAATGTGGAGGGTAACCGACGGCGGTTGGCAGGTAACCGATGGCGGTTGGGGGGTAATCGAGAGTGGTTGGTGGGTAACCTACGGCAGCTGGAGGGTAACCATCCGGACATATGGGTTGCATCAGACTTGGAAGAAAATTGCTGGTGAAACAGCAGTTGTCAAAATGAGCAAAACTGGGGATGTCAGGACATTTGCGTTGCATCAGACTAAAGATAGAAAATTCCTGGTGGAGCCACGATGGCTATAATGTGCAGATTTGGCAGACCACCGGGCACTCCAGATTTTTTTTTTCATTGAAAAACGTCTCGGGGGGGGGGGGGGAGAGGTGTTGAAAAAGGGGCTCTTTCGTCAGGGTTCAAAAAATTTGAAGAAGGATTTTCATCAAAAGGGGGGCTTTTGATGACTTTTATGACTCCCATCGATGTGCTGATTCCAAAAATGCCATTTTCATGTTTTTTTTTTGGTCCCCGACAGTCCCACTTGGCCTGTTGGGCTGGAAATAGGAGGGCCTGGGGCGGGGGGGGGGGGCGGGGGGGGGTCTTGAAAATGTGTGCTCTAACGACCCCCCCCCCCTTCCTGGAGCATTGATCGTTTGTTTCCCCGTCAACAAACTGCAAACCTTGATGCTGCACATGGAGCAGCGGTGGCATCCTTCCCACTGCTTTCATTCATTTTGTTTTATACAATGTGATATGGTTGTATAAGGGAGCAGGGTTGCTCAGGTTGAATGCTTCTCAAGGTTGAGGTGTCATGCAGTGCAGAAAGTCAGGTCTTAAGCATATGCTTATCGGTTTGGTATCAGATTCGGAGGTGTGCGGTGGCAGTGAGAAAACCTGAATCTCAGGAGACTCTTGTCTTCACTGTGTGTGGATCGTTCGCCGTGTCAAAATCGTCCTTCTCTCTCTCTCTCTCTCTCTCTCTCTCTCTCTTGCACAATTCTGTGGGTACTGCACTCCACTGCGTCTTTGCTGAACCTGTCTGTTGGACACCGCACACACGACTCACACACACGCAACAGTACACAGTCATTTTGCTGGACCTTTGCGATTCTGTTGAAATGAAATTGCAGGTTCCATGTCTTGTATGAGATACACGACGCCCTTTTCAGAGTAACAGCAGGTCTTGTTGCCGCAACTTTTTGGGCCCATGTCCGATTTTGCCCTTTACAAATACCCCCCTCCCCCTTGTCAGAGCAACAGTAGGTGTTGTTTCCGTCGAATTTTGGGATTTTAGTGCTGCTCTCGCAAGGGGGGGGGGGGCGCTCTCCGAACAGCCTCGAGTGGACTGGGAAGTCCACCGGGGGAGGGGGGTCAGCAGTATCCAGTGATGCAATTTTCAACCAGGATCAGTTCATAGGTGCAGTGGACTTGTTTCGCAATCTCTGTGTTCACTTCTACTGCAGCGAAAGGCGCCTATGACATGTCACTGAAGAGCTTCTTCCTTCGACTTTTGCTTTGCACTCCTGCTTTGTTCTGAACAGTGCCGGTCGTGCACACGCATCTGTATCCCATAGTGGGGGGCGAAATCCCCCTTTTCTGCTTCCTGGCAGATGATCAAGTAATCAAGCGGGCAAGGTGCGTCAGTTGCGTCATGGCAATCACTTCATTGTCGGTTGTCTTGTTGGGGAGGTCCCTAAGTTACATGACAGTCTCCCACTGCAACAGAAGGCGGCAGCATTATTGTTTCGAACCGTGCTATCTTGTCTTTTGGCAAAAGGGAACTGTGTTGCGTCCGTTCTGTGGGTTGATTCCAGTGTCCTCTGAGCAGTCATGGCGCACCCATGAGTCCGAAACTAAAACAAGCGCATGCCGCATATGAGCACTTTCTGCTTTGGTGGTTTTATTCGAGGAATTGGTCACAGGGCTTGCCCTTGGTCTACTCTCAGAGGAATCAGTTACAGGGCTTGCCCTTGGTCCACTCTCAGAAGCCCATGAAATAAATGTGGCGAGCACAGACAGCAGGCATCCACAGTCGTTGTTGGTGTCAGTACAAGCTATCTGGCAAAATCACCTCGAAGAGAGGTTGTTAGATCAAGCGCACGCGCGGGCGTCGTATACCCCCCTTTTTTGGGGTCATTCGCGTAGCATACCCCAAGGCATGATATTGGATGTCCAACCCCTTGTAAAATCATTCTTTTGCCCAATAAGACGATTCCCCAACGGATTTTTTGATTCTGAGGCCTCTATCCCCCTAAAACTAGATAACACTTTTTTGAGGGGGGGGGTGGGGGGGATGGGGGGCGGTCAAAAGTTTTCGCTGAGAAGGCTCCAAGCAATGGGGAGACACACTTATGACACACTTACCTCCGGTCGAATGGTAATGCCCACAGCTGCAGAATTTTAGGTCGGCGGTCCGCTGTCTTTTTCAGCCTACAGTCATTGTGCCTCACGCACACTGGGAAGCCTACGGGCGTGGCAGTCTCCCACTGCATAACCTGGTTTCAGACTCAGCGAATCCTCACTACGTGTCAGATCCGCTACCACAGTCATTTGTGGGATCATCGTAGCACTGGACAGCTCTGAACCTTGATCCCGAGGGGTCACCTCGAGTACTGTGAAGTGAGCAGGCTACGCCAGCTCATCTTGGTCTGAGCCAAAAAAAATTTTTTTACGTCGGCGGTCCGAATCCTGGTCGGTGGACGCCGGCGGCGGCGGCGGCGCCGCCGCCATATTGGCTGCACCAGGGTTCGGACCGCCGACCAAAAAGTCTGCGGCCGCCTGCATTACCATTCGGCCACTGCTTATGCTGAGATCAGTAGGTCTCCCCACTGCTTGGACCCGTGTCTGCCACTGACAAAAAACCCAAAGTGTGTGTTTCGGTCTGACTGACTGCTGGCCTGGCCTGTCTAACTGACTGATTGGCTGACTGTCAGCCTCTCTTCGAGGTGCACTGCCGAAGGCAATAGAATTTTCCCGGACCTTATGATGCCCCCTCTGTGCGAGGATGGTGAGTAGGCTGACAGTGCCAACTATGAGAGTCTCTCAGATTATGCATCTGAAGTTCCAGTGACAGTCCTAGACAGTCTCTCACGGCACCAGACAGTACAGGGGGCGTACCGTGCGCTGTGCGCACGCTGTGCGAAAAATAGGCCATTCTCCACCACCGGTAGGCAGTTTTTTGGGTGCAGGATTGCCGCAGGGTACTATTGCCATTGTGTATCATTGTAGCATCAACCCTCCCCCTTCTTGCATGTATGTACCCTTGCAAACGGGCACCCTGAGGCCGGTATATGGTGATACATTCTCAGGGTGTCTGCCGCGGGGCATCATCAATCCCATCAAGGCTTGCATGCCAACACACGCATACTTCTGCACTTTTCACAATTCATGTTGCGAAGACAGAAAAGGTATCAGCCTTATGGCCCATGGGAGCACATTCCTTCTTCCATTTGGACAGAGGAAGAGGCCCCTGAGGTTGATGAGGAAGAGGAGGATACTTTCCTTTGCCAAGTTTGTGGCAAAAGGGACACACCGGAATGCTCCACGTGTGACCTTTACTTGTGTAGAGGTTGCATGGGTGAACATACTTGTGATATTGATGTTCCCGAGTAGCCCCTAATATATTTTCAGGTGTTCTTTAACACCCGCAAGACAATTTTATTGTCTACATTGCATTGTTTTGGACATTGGATAATTCTGAGAACACGACACGTTTGAATTTTGGAGTTTTGAATTGCTCATGCATGCTTCTAGAGGTGGCAGGTTTTCAGGGCTGTTACCAGGGTAAACACCGTAATAACTGGCGCTGTGCACGCGCTGTGCGAAAACGCCCCCATGGGAAAAAATACATGCTGTGTGGCAACACTCTCTATGTGCATCAATATGTCAGGCATGGAGACACCCTTGGTACCGAGCTTCGGGTCTGTGTTAAGATTGAGTAGAAAAATTGTTTGGCAACATGCTTGTTTTCACTCAGCCTTCCCGTATCTTGAGTTTCCGTACTCAGTTGAGAGAGTGAATAATAGATTTTTTTCCTTGGCCAGTGCAACAGAAGGCGGCAGCATTATTGTTTCGAACTGTGCTATCTTGTCTTTTGGCAAAAGGGAACTGTGTTGCGTCCGTTCTGTGGGTTGATTCCAGTGTCCTCTGAGCAGTCATGGCGCACCCATGAGTCCGAAACTAAAACAAGCGCATGCCGCATATGAGCACTTTCTGCTTTGGTGGTTTTATTCGAGGAATTGGTCACAGGGCTTGCCCTTGGTCTACTCTCAGAGGAATCAGTTACAGGGCTTGCCCTTGGTCCACTCTCAGAAGCCCATGAAGTAAATGTGGCGAGCACAGACAGCAGGCATCCACAGTCGTTGTTGGTGTCAGTACAAGCTATCTGGCAAAAATTTCCCAGGCCTTATGCCCCTCTGTGCGATGATGGTGGGTAGGCTGACAGTGCCAACTATGAGAGTCTCTCAGATTATGCATCTGAAGTTCCAGTGACAGTCTCAGACAGTCTGTAACGGCACCAGACAGTACATGGGGAAAAATACATGCTGTGTGGCAACACTCTCTATGTGCGTCAATATGTCAGGCATGGAGACACCCTTGGTACCGCGCTTCGGGTCTGTGTTAAGATTGAGTAGAAAAATTGTTTGGCAACATGCTTGTTTTCACTCAGCCTTCCCGTATCTTGAGTTTCCGTACTCAGTTCCAAGACTGAGTAATACATTTTTTTCCTCGGCCAGTATAAAACCAAGTAAACGAAAAATCCTTTCACCCAGTGAAACAACGTATCAAAAAAGTTCTGAATTTTCTAAACCCACGTTTGCAGAAACCAAAGTTTGGCAGCACAGCCCCTTCTGCTCTCACAGTCTGTGTTCATTTCCTCAGCCAGTCGAATGAGCCTGTGTTCCCTGCTTGTGTCGCCTGGGCGCGGGAGGGAACAGGGAGCACGTACAGCCAAACTACAACATGTTTTCACTCTTTTTTTTTAAAGTGGGTATCATTATTCTGGCTTCTGAGATAGGAGCAGGAGGACTTATTTGTGATGTCTAGAAGTACTAGCGGGGAGCTGTTTCTTGTCGCCCTCCAGAGTTACCTCTGGTTTTTGCAGCCAATGCCTGTCGCCTTCCTTAAAGTTCTGAGGTTCAGTGCCGCCTTGCTTGGCCATCGACAGCCGCTGCACTTGGTGCTGAAGTGATTTACCTCTTGGTCTGCCGCTTCTATGGTGTCGAAAAAGGCAGAAGCATCCCCGCAGGACTGCGGATGTGCCCCCCCTCCTCTCACCTTCACCCTCAGCAGACCTGATGGGGGCAGAGCTGCAGTAGTCTGGTAGCAGCACATGGAGGCCTTGGCTGCATGGTGCATGCACGGTGCGCACAGCCACAGAACAGTCCCACATCTGTGGCTCTGGCCGGTCATTTTGTTTCATTTGGTTTTGCCTTCATATCGAGGGCGTGGCTGGTACCTGGCAGCTTACTCTGTAGTGCCGTTAGGAGAAGACAGTCTTCCCTCTCTTTGTGAGGGATATGCCTGTCTGAAAGGTACTAAATGAGTGTGGCCTCGCGCCAACATGTAAGATACCCGCCGTATTCACCTTCGCAGCTGTCGGACTATTTTCACTGAAAGCAAAAAAGCAACACCATCTGTGGCTCTTGGTGGTCATTTGTCGCAACCAAAGTTTAGCAGTAAACCTTGGTTTAAACCCAGAAGGGACAGGGTCATGGACCAATTATTTGTAGTCACAGGGGGGGGGGGGGATCTCGGCTTCAGCTGCAGGGGGGGGCACGGCTGGGCTGGCCGCCTTTGCAGTGATCCTGTCCCCTCTCGGCAGTTTGATGATTGTTGCTGCCAGTCGGCCATTTCAATACCCCACGCGCACCGTTCCCTCCTGAGCACCGCTGTAAATATGTGCTATTTGTCTACTCTGGGCGCCGACAACATATGGCACCAGCTGCCACTAGAATGGGACAGCAGTGCTCTCTGCCCCAAGTGAATAGTGACCAGCTGTGCCTGAATGTCATCCCATGTCAATCCCATGCTAATAGTGTGTGACATGCAATCTGCTGACGCATCTCAGCTTTCAATCTTCACACCGCCGTCTTTTACAGCCTACAGTCATTGTGCCTCATGCACACTGGGAAGCCTACACAGTCTCCCACTGCATAACGTGGTTTCAGATTCAGCGATTCAGCTCTCCAGAAACCCGCACGACTTGCCCCTTGGGTGAGTTTGGGGGCTGGAATGGGTAGAAGCCCCATGGACTATTGCTCCTTAATATGATTTCCTTCCTGGTTTCAGATTCAGCGAATCCTCACCACGTGTCAGATCCGTTACCACAGTCATTTGTGGGATCATCGTAGCACTGGACAGCTCTGAACCTTGATCCCGAGAGGTTATCTCGAGTACTGTGACGCGAGCAGGCTACGCCAGCTCATCTTGGTCTGAACCAAAAAACGAGGCGCTGAGCCATAACACTTGGCTCCATCATGCTCGTTCCAGCCAAAAGGACACAACCCCCCATGTGTTTCAGCTTGAGATATTCGTTCTGATTTGCTGCCAGTCTTTGCAACGTCTTTGCAACCGCGCGTTTATGTTTGTGTCGGGGGCAGGGACAGGACTCCAACTGTCTGGGAGAGGTGGTTAGGAACCACTATCACTTTCAACTTGCCACTTGATGACCCATGACCATCTCCCTCACTCTGATGTCCAGTGCGCTCGCAATAGGTCTGCTGTGTGCAGATGCACTGTATCTGCATTATTGGGGTGAGGAGGCAGGTGCCTTGGAGTAAACTCAAGTGGGAGCCCAAAGACATCGGGCGTACCCTATGCCCGACTGCGCCTTGTGTGGTGTACTGGAGACTGGAGATGTCCAGGCGCATGCTTTCTCAGTGTTTGAAGTATTTTAAGTTGGCAGCGGATGTCCTCTTTGAACAAGGGCTTTGGGCTTGCACTCCCTTCCGAAGAGGGCCGCAAGGGCCCATGGATTATCTCATCAGGGAAGAGACCAGCCATGCTCACTCAGCTGCGCGACCCGGAGGACACACTCACGCTGGACAATCAAGCGGTGCCAAACACCGCCACACCGAGAGTGAGCGGACCCTGCTTTGCGGGAATTCATCTTCAGCAATACACAAAGTAACCCTATCCCTATGCGATGGATCCCAGGGCACCGAGAACTCACACAGGCCCACCACTCACAAGAACGAGAGGACATGCGCCGCAACAACGAGGTAGATCTGTGGGCCAAGCCAGCGGCCGCCCTGCCACTCCCGGACATTGACCCTACAGACGTCAGCCACATTGTCATCGGGGGAGGCTATGCACCTACCCTTGCACGCAAATGGATCCTGGCATGCAGAAACATCCTCGGATTCCGCGGAGCACACTAGACGACCTGGTTGCCCCTGAAAGGCACATGTTGACGACTCTGGCATACGTGGCTCTGGGGCAACGTGAGATGGGAAGCGTGCGGCGCGCCATGGGAGAGGCATACCCCGGTGTGCCAGTTGTGTGGACAACACCACGGCACCACTGCTCAGCAACGCCTCATCACCTGCTCCAAGTGGCGACCCTCCTTCATCAACTTGTGGATCCACTCTTGGGGGGAGGGGCACCAGCATGCTCACGATTGGTTACTTTCAGCAACGGCGGAGGACATGAAACATGTGTCTTACCTCAGGATCCCTGACACGTTCATCCATACGCTCCCTACAAAAGCCAAAAAAAAACATCCGGTATCGGGTAGCATGGTTCCAATTTCTAGTACCACATGTTGCTGTCACGGCCCTGCGCAGCACATTACTCATGCCACCATGCGTCCCCGGACAATTGAATCCCACCTCCACGTGGGTCAGCCCGTGGTACGGAAAGCTCCGTGGTCGTGTCATCAACTCCAATCCCATTGGCAAGAACCCAAGCGAGCAGGTTCACTATCGTCAAGTGAAACGCAAGCAGCGGCCCGCACGCGTACCACACCGCATGTGCACCACACCGCACGTGTACCACAGACCAAGGACCCAGCCAAGCAGGCTGCAAAGCTCCTCGCGGCACCGAGGAGCTTACGCGGGTTCTGCGTACCTACAGACATGCGTACATGGGCGCCATCAACAACTACGCCACTTTTTTGCTCGGCCGCCACTGGCAAAAAATTTTCACAGTGCACCAAGGGGCAGAATGCCGCCTCCATCGCTCCTAATCCCTCAGCTTCACGCCCGAGTGTGATCATGACTGGAGGCCAAGCTGACGGCCCCTCCCCAACCACCCGTCCTCCCCACGCAGCCCACAGAACAAAGACTGACCCCCTGAACGGCCTGCCGCCAGTGTGTTTGTCCATGTATGCATTTCTGTTGAACGTATGAACTGAAACAGATATACAACTAGATAAATTATTGTTACCGTCAATGATTGAATTCATATGGGTCGCTTCAGCCTGGTGGTACCCACTGCACTACCATGCATCAGTATTCTCTGCAGGCACAGATTCAAGTACCCCATGGGGCACACAATTCATCGAGTGACTGTACTGCGCCCACTGATGTAGAGACCGGGTTGTGAACCCGAGTGCCTCACCGCTGCGCAGCGCAAGCCTGTTGCAAAAAAAAAAAGGATTATCTCATCAAGGGAGAGACTGGGCAGAGGTGCACCACACTCGTCTGTCAACCACACGGTCGGCCGGCCCGGGGTTAAGGCCTTCCCAAGTGCAGGCTCTGCATGTGCTGTGTGTGGGCTAGCTCGGCTTGCCACGGGGCATGCTTTGCTGTTGAGTTGTGCTAGGGGGTTGCTGAGCGGGGCCAGGGGGGGCGGGGGCGTCGCTGCGCACTGTGCTTCCTTGTTTTGCATGCTGCTTCCTTAGTGGGAGCCTTAAGCTGCTTCCTTAGGGGGGTCCTTAGGCGCAGTGCCTCTATTTAGGCGTGTGGCCGCACTAGAAACCTATACTTTGTGATACTTTGGGCATAATTATTGTTTGACAGCAAGTTTCGATGCTTATTCCACGTTGAGAATGTTGCATTTTCACCTAGTTTTACCCATTTCCACCCCTTTTCACACATTTTGTGCTCATTCCCACCACATTCTTTTTCGATGGACAATCAGTCAATCAGGCAGGAAGGCGGGCAATCAATGAGGCAGGAAGGCATGCACGCAGAAACACGAAGCTGGATTTTTTTGCTGTTAGCCTACATCTCCAAACAACGAACAGGCTCCTTGGTGCAGGGACCGACAATAGTCAAGTGGAAAAATATTCGGCGCCCGAGCGAATCGGCGCAGATTCGATTCCCGGACCGACTCGCTAGCCACGTGATGGTTTATCCCTCAGCCGTTTTGCACGCCAGGGTTCGAATCCCACTAAGCGCAAACTTTTGACCCGCCCCCCGACATCTAACATCAACATCGCACGTCAGATGTCTAACATGCCACATACTCTTCCTCTTCTCTTTGGAATCCCTGTTTGATGATCATTAAAGGGACCAACAGAAAATATCTGTCAATATGGCTACATAACCCCTGCCTTCACGGGGTCCCCATGGTTGGGAGAAATCAACCTAGAAAGGAATGCGTTCACCCTTGCAACTCTGAAGACCCCGACCCCAAGAGGATCTGCATGCCCCACACTCCCCCACCCCCTTCAGAATCAGACATCAGCATTTCTGCATATGTCCCAGTCCACCTCCGACAAACAAACAACACGGCAGAACTTCTGGCCGTGATTCGAGCATTACAAATCTTTACTTTTGGTAAGGTTGCAATTTGCACTGATAGTGAATACGTCTTCCTAGGTGCCACCGGCGCGGCACGCCGGTGGAAACTTAGGGGACGGACGGGAAGCAATGGCCCGGTTTCAAATGTTCCCCTCTGGGAACTTCTCCTTGACACCCTCAGCACACACACAGGTTCCATCAAGTTTATTAAAGTGCTGTCCCATGTGGATATTCTAGGGAACAACGAAGCTGACCGTTTGGCGGACCAAGGAAGGCTTTCCCACCCCAGGCGCCCGGTCCTCAGGACCCCGTCGCGTGATTTCACTGCGACAGTTCACACCCCTCCCATCAAGCGTCGGCGCAGGAAGTTCACACCCCTCCCATCAAGCGTCGGCGCAGGAACACTGGTGCCGAGCTGGACTCGGTTGTGCAAGTTTTGAATTTTTCGCCACACAAAGACTCGCCGGGCAGGCAAGCCGTGGACGCCTTCATGGATCTCTCCCTCAGGATTGACCCTGAGCTACTCCAAGGTGACTGGTCCCCACCAATGTCCGATTACAGTTCGGATGAAGTTTGATCATACATGGCTTCAGGTAACAAAGGGTTCCCTCCATGTCACCGCCCCACGCCACCCATATGATATGGGAGGCAGTGTGGCATAGTGGTTACCATTGTCAACCGTCGTCACATAGATCGCCGGTTCGAACCCGGCCTGTAGCAGTGCTCCCCCCCACCGGCCTCGCCTGACCGGGGACTAGGGCCCCTCCCGCTTTTCATCTATTTTACGACTTTGCCCTCATAAATTTTCAGTTTCCAGGCAGCAACAGAAATCACACAGGCAATATACGAAAATTGTGCCCTGCCACCTGAAGCAGTGCGCCCCACCACCGCCCACGCGCGATATATTTGCCATGCTCATTTCCCCCATCATCCACAAATTTACGGAATTGTCTGAACATGTACAAGTTCTGCTCTACGCAGACGACTTAATCATCATCATTGAATGCGACCCCACCACTGGGGCGAGGGTGTTCCTCTTGGTCTGGAGCAGGGTACAGGAATTCTCAACAGTTACAGGTTTGTACACAAACCTGGATAAGTCCAACATTCTGCTCAAGGGGCATTGGGACCCCATACACAGGGTTCAGCTCCTGAAGACAGGTCTCAGAATAGTCGACAAATACAAGTACCTGGGCATTGTCCTTGGGGCTACCACAGCGGAGGAGGCCTATGGACTTGCACTCAGAAAAGCCACGGGTCGTGCGTTTTCCATGCAGTCATGGTCCCTCTCACTCGCTGAAAGGGTGGAACTCCTCCAAAGCTGGATCCTCCCACTTTTGGTCTACCCGTCTCGTGTTGTCTACCCTACAGACAATGTCATCGCCGCGGTCAAAACAATTTACCGGGTTGCCCTCAAACTCAGCAACTGGGGCATTACACTAGACATCTTGTCACACAACAAAGAGAATGGGGGGCTCGAGTTGGCCCCCCCTGACACCTTTCTGCTTTGGCAATTTTCCACTATCCTTATTCGTCATGTCTACAAGGCCGAGGCCATTCCTAAATGTGTCACCGAGCCTTATGAGTGTTTTGCCATTGAGTATGGCATAAATTTCTCCCCGTCCACGCTCCACACTTTTCAAATGGGGAGCAATGTTGCTTGGCACAAAATGCCTTATCTGGCTTGGAGCGCACGAGCATACTCACTCGTCACTGCCAAAGTGGCTTTCAACCGACCTGAAGCACTATCGTCTGGCACCCCACTCTGGCACAACAGACTGTTTTCCAAGCCTGCATCCCTCACCTACTATTGCCCCCAGCTTATCCGGCAGGGGGTAATTACGGTAGGAGATTTAATCAACAACATCACACATATTTTGCAGATCGCACCCACTTGGGCCAGCATTTATCAACAGGGAGTGTTTCATTATCACTCCTCAAATCTCGGCCAGGCACCCACGAACTCACCCCTCCACCCGGTTCCGGGAGCAGATGTGTGGGCTCGATGGACCACAAAATCCATGGCTTTGTTCCTCTGTTCCACTACCTCCCTGGCACCAAGGCAACCACCTGGGGTATGGAAGGCCTTTCACTTTTTCAATGTTCCCGCACACCACAAAGACTTCATCAGACAGGTGCTATGGCTCCGCCTCCCTGTGGGGGAGCGGCAAAAGGATTGGAAACCGGATGACGTGTGGTGCCCAATTGACGGCGAGCTAGAGACAATCGACCACGCACACACGGAGTGCTCCTTGCTCAAAGTCGCCTTTGACACTATTGCCAAATGCTTTCCCACGGCCACTGTAGAGGAACGTCCAACTGCCCTGCTTTCCTCCTCCCTACAGTTTTCCTTTCAGTGCCCGACAGGCTTCCTGGCCCGGGCGGCGGTATACGCCAATTGGCAGGTCCGCCAAAAGAAAAAATACCAACGACAATATTCAGCTACCTGGTCCCGCTTTGTTTCTATTTGGATCGCCACCTTGAAACTATGGGCTACATGTCCATCGAGCATCCCTATTTCAGATCATGACCTGCATCTTTTCATCGGAGCGCTACAGTCGCTACTCCATGATGGAGTGCTACAACACCCCCATCTGCGTGTCACACCTCCCACCCCCCCGCCCAGCAAAAAACAACGCAAAGAAACAGCGCGCCGACTGCGCAAACAGCAACGGGCGGCGGAGCTGGAAGGTATTTTTGACACCCTCACCGCAGACGGATACACCCTGGTTTTCACGGATGGCTCATCCGCCGAAACGGAAGGTGTGGGCCGGGTAGCAGGATATGGCATCTTCGCGCATCCTGACATCAGCATCTCTGCATATGTCCTGGTACACTTCCGGCAGACAAACAACACGGCAGAACTCCTGGCCGTGGTTCGAGCATTGCAAATCCTCTCTTTTGGTAAAGTCGCAATTTGCACAGACAGTGAGTACGTCTTCCTGGGAGCCACAGGCGCGGCACGCCGGTGGAAACTCGGGGGATGGACGGGAAGCAGTGGTCCGGTTTCTAACGTTCCCCTCTGGGAACTTCTTCTGGACACCCTCAGTGCACACACAGGCTCCATCAAGTTTATTAAAGTGCCGTCCCATGTGGACATTCTAGGGAACAACGAAGCTGATAGATTGGCTGACCAGGGAAGGCTCTCCCACCCCAGATGCCCTGTGCTTAAGACCCCGTCGCGGGACTTCATCATGCCCACGTACACCCCCCCCACCAAGCGACAGCGCAGGACCACTGTCGCCGAGCTGGATTCGATTGTGCAAGCTCTGAATTTTTCCCCTTACAAAGACAGTATGGGAGGCAGTGTGGTATAGTGGTTAACATCGTCGGCTATCGTCGCGTAGATCGCCGGTTCGAACCCGGCCTGTAGCAGTGCTCCCCCCCACCGGCCTCGCCCGACAGGGGACTGGGGCCCCTCCCGTTCAATCTATATTTTCACATTGACCTGGTATATTTTCTTAATGAGCTGCTTTAGTTACTTACACCATCATCAACAAACAAAAAATGTGCCCGGGCACCTGCAGCAGCGCGCCCCGCCACCACCCACGCCCGATGGGAGGCTGCCACCCCACCCGTTGCTTGCCTTTGCCCGAGCCGCCGCTCCGCTTGATCCGGTTCTGGCGGCTCGGGCAGTGGGGTTCGAACCTGGGGCCAGCGAAGCTGGAATCCAGGGTGCTTCCACTGAAGCACGGGGCACCTCACCAGAAATATGATCCCGTAAGCACACAGCCACATGGCACACATGCATCTTCTACGCCTTCTGATTTCAGAGTCTTAATGTATGTTACCCCCCTACACTCTTTGAAACTAAACAGCGACAGACTGGGTAAGGCCGAATGAGTGCCATGCTTTGCAGCCCAGTCAGCTCGCATGTGACACAGTGAATGCAGTCCACATTTATGGACGACTGCTCTATATTGATCCAGGTTGTTCACTAGAGTCGGCAGCAAAGGACAAGCACACAAGTTACCCACGGAGCTAACCGCAACGCCTCGCTGTATTTTACATAGTGGAGCACCCCAACCAAGAAGGGGACACGTGCATCGATTGGATTTCGCAGTATTGCTGGACTAATGGCTGGAATTGTCTATGGCGGGGACATTCAGTCTATCAGAACCGACCATTGATCCCCCACGCGCGATGAGAGGCTGCCACCCCACCCGCTCCTTTGCCCGAGCCGCCGCTCCGCTTGATCGGCGGCTCAGGCAGTGGGGTTCGAACCTGGGACCAGCGGCGCTGGAGTCCAGGGTGCTTCCACTGAAGCAAATGGCACCGCACCCTTACTATGACACAGCAAGCACACAGCCGACACGACACAAATGCATTTCTGCTTTTTTCTTTGTATGTGCTTCCCTCCTCACTGAAACTAAACTGCCTCAAGTCAAAGGAAGGCCGAATGAGTGCCATGCTTCGCACCAGAGGCTTGGGAGCGTATGGTTCATATACAGCCCGTTTTCTTAGGGCGCCGCTTATTTAGAAGGGTCCACTGACCCAGCACAATTGATTGCAGGTTCGCAGTGCCTACTGTTCAGCGCCAGTATTACCGACAACTTGTACATATCAATACGAGATGTACATAGATAGTGGAGCACCCCAACCAAGAAGGGGACACGCTGAGTGTTCTCTTACGATTGTGAACATCTGGACTAATGGCTGAAAGTGTCTATGGCGGGGACATTCAGTCTATCAGTACCGACCATTGATCCCTCAGAATCAGAGTCGTGATGGCAGTGTTACCAAACCCATGGCGGACATTGACCTTTTAGGTATTGCGTTCTACGGGCATGCCTGCCACATTGGTGTGGTAGGTAAAGGGGGAGTATTGGACGCGGTGTGCGCGCGGTGCATGCGCGGTGCGCGCGCGGTGCGGGTACCGGGGTTGTTTTGTAGACCCTTTCAGCTAGATGGACGAGGCTGAGGGGAGGGGGGGCCAGAAAGTCAAGCGAGACCCCTACCAGCTCATCATCCTCCGAAGAAAGCACATATAAAAAACGGAAACACAAAAAGAAGCACAAAGGATCGACGCGAGCGAGACCACAGCTGGTGAGACAAAGACGGGAGGAGAGTACGGCCCAGGAGACGGCACCAGTAGCCGCACAGAGGCCGACACCTCACACGTCTGTGGTCATGGGACACAAGGAGAGTACGGCGCCGATGTCGGCTCCCGTAGCCGCACGGACGCCGACGCCTTTGCCTCTACGTGAACGTGCCGCCACGAGCAAGGAGAGTCCGGCCCAGAAGACGGCAGCAACTGCCGCACGGAGGCCGACGCCAACGCTCATGGCCGTCAATGAAGGTGTACGGGAACATGCAATGATGTCGAGGCGCATAACGCCCAGCACACCGCGAATCTATAGATGGACTTATCCACCCATGTGGATGTATCTTATAACTATCCTCCTTGTGGTCGGAGTGAAGGAACCCATTCAATCCACACCACTAGGAACGCAAGGATGTACCATCAATCGAAAACGAGTACGGAATAGAAAAATAGTGCAAACAACCAAGGTTCACCCGTGGAATATAAAGCGAATGCCCTCGTGGTACCATATGGTGAGAATCGTGTGCATTGTGTGGTTGACTGCAGGTGAATACGATATGACACACCACACGGGGGTGGTTAGCCAGCACATCTGGTCCAGGGGTGCAGCACCCAAAGGTGACTTACTAATGCGGTGGAACATACAACGGCGCCTCATCACGTTGAGCAACGATATGGAATATGGTCAGAAAACGTGGAACGATAGTCAATGGAGAATTATGATGGCCCATGATGTCCACCCCAACCTAGGGCCACCAATAGCCCCCCCACCGGATGAGTTAACATATACATGACACTGAATGTAGGAGGCCCCCACATATCCAAAAAGCGATGGGCAGGACTGCTGACCGAAATAGAACAACAACAGCCAGTGTGTGTAGGATTGCAAGAGGTGCGCTTTAGGAGTGGTAGCAACCACATGGCGCTAACGTCGCAATTACTGCACACATATGTGCCCATGTACCATAGAACGCAGACGGCAGATGTCATGATGCTGATACACAACAGTATATCCTCGTATGTAACAATGCTGCCATCCCGTACCCCACATGCCATGGCAGTAAGGGTGGAGTTGCCGGGTAGACTACCGTTTACGATCATCAATCATCATGGCGGATTCACAAAAAAGGATAGGGTGGCCATGGACGAATGGTTCAAGACAATCCCAGAAGTTGGTGTGTTCATGGGGGACTTGAATGACGCAGTGCGGCCATCAACACGGGGAATGAAGAGGTGGTGGCACCATGCACTCCAAGATGGGGAACTAATTGACCCAGTATATGCCCTACACCCGCAATCACATGTGCCCAATGTCGCCACAAGAAAAGGCAAGAGGTTGGATGCCATCCTATGTTCCCCGCTGTTCTGGGTGGTATGTCAGCCCACAGGATACCAGGTACGGACCATGGTCTCAGGCGGGGATCATGATGCAGTCATCATGCACACCACGAACCCGTTATACACATCAGCTGCAACAACACCTGTCCAAGGGTCCGTGCGCATGTGGTCACGAGGAAAGTTTCAGGCATTTCATAGACATATGTCCCAGTGGGCGGAACGAGTTGAAGTGCAAGAAGGAGCGGTGAGAAGACAAGAACAAATATTCGCAGAAATGAGTCGTTTTGTTCGACAGCAGGCACCGCCGCCAAAAGAAATGGACCCTAATGAAAAAAGACTCAAACAGGCATGGGAAAACTCACCGCAATCCCACAGGGCAGCAAAGGACTGGTGTGAATATCAGGCACTAAAACGGCTCAGGATAGCAAACAAAGGGCTTCGACAGTTTCGGAAAGCGGCAATACATACGGGATTGAAGTTCTTTAGCGAATCCAAACTGTGGTTACTTACACCGTTTCGCATGGCACAACGACAGCCAGAGGAGCAGTCTGCACGGAAACTCTTGCCCAAATTTGCCGGAAACCCGCCATGGGACCCTGAACAATGTAAGGAGATATTACACAAGGTACTGACCCAAAAAACGGGCTTCCAAACAGCGCCACCATCATGGGAAACCTTCCAGAAGGTAATCAAACAGCCCCAGAAAAAAGCAGCAGGACCAGATCAAGTGGCACCACACCTCGTGTCGTGGCTACCCCTAGACCTGCAGTGGGAAGTGTACCAGGCGGTGCTAGAGGTGTGGGTCACAGGAGAGGTACCATAGCCCTGGTTGGAAGGACGGATAACACTGTTGTATAAGAAGGGGGATCCTTCCAAGGCGACAAACTACAGGCCCATAGCAGTTTCAGGAGCCATGTATTTGATACTGGCACGGTTACTGCTCGGTGCCCTGAAGGACCCCATAGAACAGTCCCTGTCGGCACGACAAGCGGGAGGAAAAAGGGGTAAAACGCCGGCACAACATGCATTGGCAATGTTGACCAGGCTGCATGAGAAGGACAATGAGGAGGCATATGTTTGCCTAATCGATATAGCCAAAGCATACCCGAGCATGCCGCACCCGGCCATAACCTACGCACTGCACGCGATTGGGACACCGCAACACCTCATAGAAATGATAAGGGATATCTACCACAGGAGCACGCTGCAGTATGGGTCATTTGAGTACTCATTAGAGCGAGGAGTGAACGAAGGCTGCCCGCTCTCGCCGTCGCTGTTCGTGCTAGTGTACGAGGCCTTTCATCACACGTTGGCAACAGAATTCCTAGAGTTGGGAATATACGTGTATATGGATGATATTGCCATTGTGGCGAACAATCTCACCCAATTAAAGGTGGCCATGAATAGGATCTCCGAACTGTCGCAAGTCTTGGGGTTCCAGGTGAACCCAGGAAAGACAGTGGGCGGCCAAACCGCAAAGTGCACGAGTGATATGGAATGGACAACACATCAAGGCAAGGTCACCCGTGTTCAGCTATCTAGGTCATATGATTGCACACCCAGTGCATGCGTCCCTAGCACGCTCACAGATACTGGCAGAAGTAAAAAGTGATCTAAACAGGTACAAGCAACTGCCATTGAACGCATTTGAAAGGGTACAACTGGTGAACTCCGTCTTGATTCCCAGGTGGTTGTACCATGCCATGTTTGTACCCCATGATCGCATGTTCCACAAGATAGATCAAAGGGTACGGGATTTTGTGACGGAGGCAAAAGGTGTTGAACCCAAGTATAATGCGAGCCATGTCACCGCATCCCAAAAACACGGAGGGTTGGGGCTACACCAAATCTACCGGGCCTACAGGGCAAGATATATCACCATCATGCAACGCACTGTGCGAGACGGTGACCATCCCATCACCAAAGCGGCACACCGGCCTGTACACCACACCATGGCACCACTCAGAGACTATGTCCATGTATGGGAGGGACAGTACCAATGCAAATGGAGGATAGGCAGCGACCACAAGGGAGACCGGAACTGTTCGATGAAGAGGATTCCGAGGATGGAGATATGCTCAGGGCCCAAGAGAGGGTGGTAGGTCTGATGGAATATAGGGCGCATTACTATGGTAGTGTACACCCACCGGACGTGGACGACAGAGGCACACTCCCAGCAGGTTTCAGGCCAATCATGATCGGCGGCATGGTGTGTTACACCAATGGAAAGGACAAGACAGATACCACCTGGTACAGTGATGGCAGTAAGCAAAACAATAAGGCTGGAGTGGGAATCAAATGTGGCCAATTAGAGATAATAGCCAGAGTGACGGGTCCGCAAACGTCATATCGGGCCGAACTGCAAGGGGCGGCCGTTGTGAGTTGTTTGGCGGACCAGGACGATGAGTTGGTCATAGACAACAAAGCAGTGGTGGACTATGGGGCAACCACTCCGCATAGGGAATGCTCGGATGTGGACCTGCGGCGAGTAATTGAAACACACCAAAGGAACAAGCAGCTGCGATGGAGATGGATACCAAGCCATAGGGTGATCAAACGGTACCACACGGAAAAGGAGAAGAAAGATATCAGGCACAATGATGTCGTGGATAGGCTGGCGAAGTTGGCGGCAAAACTACCCTTGCCAGAGGCACCACTGGGGACAGTGGACAGCATCAACATATGTAATGGAGTCACACCTACACCGGCCAAAAAATGGATAATAGAATATCGAAACGAGGTGAGATGGGCAAGGACCCACTGGACGAGCTGGCTGCCAATAAGGGGAACAAGAAGAATGACATGGATCACATGGCTGTGGGGCAACGTCCGCTGGCAAGGGACAGGTGCACCATGGGAGCGGTGCAAGAAGGAATGCCCCCTGTGCGGGTGCACACATGGCACCACAATACACAACCGGCTCATCCAGTGCCCGGTGTGGGAACCAGAGTTTAGAAAGATGTGGACAAATAGCCGGGGGGACTGGGCCATCCAAATGGAAGATTGGTACAATAAGGCTACTCCAGAGGACAAGCACCCTATCAGTAAATTGCAGATCCCGGAAAGTCTGATTGAGACACTGCAACCTGGCCAGAAGCGTAACCTCCGACGCCAAGTGGCGGAGCATCAATACCTGGCAATGATAGGGATGACACAACTCAGGGGCACACTACCCATGCTGCCAAAGGACCCGACGTGCGAGGAAGGAAACGCAGGATCGGCATGGTATGGGGCGCTTCGGGCACGAAAGGTGAGCTCCAATGTGACGGAGAAGAACCTCCAAGAGCAAGTGCACTATCGACCACCAAAGCGCACAACCCGGGGAGTCAAGGTGGACAAACAATGTAAGGACGCCACAGCCCCACTGCGTCAGATGCACAACAAAGTGCAGGTGTATGTGGCAGGAGATTTGACAAGGAAAAAGAGAAGGCAGCTGCTGGACATACTGGGGTCCCCCATCATGCAGACCACAAGGGCAGACGACCTGCGCGTGCAGATATGTCAAAGGTTACAGCGGTGGTCCATGCTGTACGGGCCAGGAAATCACATGCCGATAGGAGGATATAAGATCACTAAGACCACCATAGAAGGGGTGGAGATGGATGCTAGAAATGTCTTAGCTACGCGTTACAAGGTAGGGGTCGCCATGCACAACATGGCCAAGTGGATGCAATACGCCCTGAAATGGAGAGATTACTACCAGCAACAGAAAAAGAAGATGTACCATCAAGAATCCAAAGGAATAGTGCGACAAGTGTTCCGCAAATGGTATAGACAGGGGCAGGTGCACATGCGGAACTACAATACCCATAATGTGATGTCACCGCAACCGGCATGGGATGCATGGGAAGAACAGGCAAGACGACTGTGGCACCAGTCTACAAAAAAGATAATGGAGTGCACTTACCGGAGGGTTAAGGACGAGGTTCGACAGTACACACGAAAACTGTTGGCAGGGCACGAATGGGCTGTAGCCATACTGCACGCCGATGCTATGAATGCCAACCGTAAGGGGCGCCTTGGGGATAACGAGGCTGGTACCGACGGCAACAAGGCACCCAAAAGACGGAAGATAGAGCAGGACAGTGTGTCGTGAGGGCGAGGAAGAAAAAAGCACATAGGGGACCAAAGGCAGAGTGACTCTATGGGTCTCAACAACACAAGAGAATACGTGAGCTTCACCAACAACATAAGGCCGTTAGGCGTGGCACTGCGTAGTGCATATGCAAGGGGTAGACCAAGCAAGTAGTGAACAGAGGCAGTTCCCCAGGTAAAGCTGGGACACATGACAAATGTGGAACCCTCGTTTGTACTATATGCCCTACTTCTTGATCCAGGCTGTTGCCTGAGAGCTCACTTTGTACTCATCGAACTTGTTGAGCCTGGACAAAAAAAAAGTAGACCCTTTCAGCTAGTTTAGAGGCAACTGCGCCCATTTTGGGGGGCCAAGACATCCCCAATCTGCATGTGTGCCTTGTTTTGCTTTTGCAATGTCTTTTGTCATGTTCCCTTGTTTGTAGGCCTGTTGGTTTTAAAATTTTATTGCAGAATTCTGTCCCCTTGTTTTGAACAGAGCTATGTCTCTCTCATGGCTTTATGCAGGGGTGCTAACCTGTGTGCTTTGTCGACTTTGTTTGCATGTGAGCTCGCCCAAGGGGGCCCTCACACGTTAGCGCTGACACTTTCATCAAGAGGGCCCATCAGGAAATAACAGCATCCATCCAGAGCCCACCAGGAAAGAACAACATCCATCCAGAGCCTGTGAGGAAATAAAAATGACCATCCAAGGCCCACCAGGAAATAACAGCAATCATTCAGAGCCAATCAAGGGGAATGGTAATGCCTCAAGAGCCCACCAGGTACCATTTACAACTCGTCTCCCAATAGACCATCTCCTAGGGAAGTTGTTCAAATACCTGACGCGGTGCTGACGCGGTGCGGAGGCGGTGCGCGCGCGGTGCGGATACTCCCCCAAAGTGGGACAAGACGTTAGGGTACCTCACGGCAACGCCCGTAGTGGGTAATAGGGTTGTTGGCAGCGCAGAAGCCATGCCTGTGCGCACAAATGGCTCATTACAACGGCAAGGCACGAGGCATCTTCTTGGGGTCCCTAGACTGGGCAAAGAAACAAAGTGGCTACAAACCTTGCCTTCTGGGATCCGTAACACGGAGCCGATTCAAAAAGGCAACCAAATGGCTGCTTATTTTCACTTTTGAGCTCTTTGGACACTTGAGCACCTTTTGTAGCCCCCCCCCCCCCCTTCCTTCGGGGTTCATCGAATGTTTCATGGGCCGTCTGGGTCAGCTCTACCCCCCTCAAAACCTGACATCATGGCCTTCTTTGGGGGGCTTATACAGAGCCCCCCCCGCCCCCTTTACTCAGCAACCCAGAACATTGGAAGCACCGGGACAGTTGCCTAGCAGAAACCCGGACATTTTGCGGACTTGCTGATGAACAATGGCTGGAATTGTCTATGGCAGGGACATCCAGTTCAGCCGACCGACCATTTGATGCCTTTACTCAGGCCACCAGAATGTGCCAGGTATGTGAATTAAATGTGAGTTGCACTGATGGAGCAAATCCTTCAAAGAAAGGGGGACATCTGTCCAAAATCGCGCGCCGTCGCTGCAAGAAGTGTTATTGGTACTGGCTGCTGGCTGCTAGGGGCAGTTCACCAAGGTGCGATGAAGCCTTGGGTAGTAAAAAAAGGTGTGCGTGTGGTGTGTGTGTGTGTCAGAAAGGAGGTCTTGGTGCACTCGCTGGCTCCAATACTGATGGCCTTGAAAGCGCCCCAGGGGTCACTAGAATTGCACTCCCAGGACACCAGGGGCTCCCCGAGGAGGACCGAGAGCACGGGCTCGTGCCCATGCATGCACGTTGTGTACTGTACATGCATGTTTAGGGATTTTCCCTTCAGACCATGCCCTTTGCTCTGCCTGAGATCTCAATCAAAGTCAAGGTTGCGGTGGGCATTGCGCTATGGGCATTCTTGGCCAAATACCTGGACCATGATGACTTGGCGCACGGCCACATCCCCTCCTCTGATCGCGGGCCGTCGGAGCACTGGGCATACATTTGGCGCCGGAGGGAGAAGTTCGTGCGGGACTACACGCGCCTCGCGGCGCAGGACACGGGGCGGTGGTTGGAGCGCGGCACAACCGCACAGGACTACATAGAGGACGGTGGTGAGATGCACGATGCAATGCGTGGGGGGAAGTACGGGCACAACCCGGAGGAGCTGGATCCGTGGGGCAAGACCACGGCCACTACCCGATGCACCGCCACGAACTACGCCATCACGACATACTTTTGTGGCAACGCTGTGGCTGACAACCAAGACAAACTGGACCTTCGCAGCATCGGTGCTCTAATTGCGTGTCTGTGTCTACGGGGTCTGATAAGGGGAAGGGGGGTAGTCCCTCATTCCAATGCCGTACTTGAGATCCCCGCAGGCCATGTTTTGCCTCACAAACTTTGACATTTCCATTTACTGCCCCAACTTGTGTACAGTCAGAATGGCCGGAATCCCCTGTGGGATTTCAAATTTCAATTTCAATTTCAATTTCAATTTCAAATCACCTGGAAGAGAGGTCGTTAGATCAAGCGCAGGCGCGGGCGTCGTATACCCCTCCTTTTTTGGGGGTCATTCGCGTAGCATACCCCAAGGCATGATATTGGATGTCCAACCCCTTGTAAAATCATTATTTTGCCCAATAAGACGATTCCCCAACGGATTTTTTGATTCTGAGGCCTCTATCCCCCTGAAACTGGATATCACTTTTTGGGGGGGGGTGGGTAGGAGGGGGGGGGGGTCAAAAGTTTGTGCTCAGAAGGATTTGAACCAGGGTCAGATAGGGCAGAGCTGACAGGTCGGCCGGCACCGCCGGCGGTCGGCTGGCCGGGAATCGAACTGCCGACCTGCATAGCCGTGGTCGGCTGCATTCAAGTCGGCTGTTGCTTGATCTGACTGTTACCGCTCTACCCGCTGCTTATAGCCGAGTCTGCCACTGAACAAACCCAAACTGTGTGTTTCTGTCTGCCTGCCTGCCTGCCTGCCCAACTGACTGTCTGACTGACTGCTTGCCTGACTGACTGATTGGCTGACTGTCAGCCTCTCTTCGAGGTGCACTGCTGAAGGCAACAGAATTTCTATACCTTTTCAGGCCGGGGGTTTGGGTCCCCCTCCCCCACTTCAGGTCCAAACTACTCGTGGGGGTGTTGCTATATGAATTTATGCTGAGCGCCCCCTGTGAGCCATTGCATGTGCGGTTACCCGTGGGACACTCTGGTCGAGCACTGTCATATGGAAGACTCATCATGGGGTGAGTATTAGTGCGCCGGGCGCGTGCCCGGCACGCACCGGGCATTTTTTTTTTTTACCATTCCCATCCGTGCCTATTTTTGCCCCCCCGTCACCAAACAATCTGGAGAACCTTCTCGCCGTGTCTAAGAATCTGGCCCATCCTTTACACCCAGTGTATGACAATGGCAAGGGTGGTGGTTGGAACTGGTGGGAGTGACATTTTGTGTTGTTGAATTCTCATATTTCGGCGTATGCAAGGTGCCTTGCAGGGAAGGTTTGCGGTCTAGTGTGGTCTACTTGGGGGACTTCCCTAGGTGAGGATAAACTTGGGGCTAGAGCCAGGATACTTAACACAAAAGTAGCGCGCCGTGCAAACATTCCCCCATGGCCAAATGGTGCCATGCCTCGCATGGGGCAGGATTCCATGAAAAGAGGGATGGAGTCGGTTGCAGGATGGCGTCCGGGGAATGAGGTCTATTTGCATTTCATACCAGCGGCTGCGTTGGCCATGGGACATTCTCAGGGCGAGAAACACGTCAGGGGGGCATTGGAGTGCAGCTGCACCAGCTGGCTCCTGCCTTGCCGCTCCCCACGAAGGCGCTAGCAGGCTCCACCTTGGGCCCCACTCGTGGCTCACAGGGGTGACTGTCCACTGCACCGATTCCGGCAGTGTGGCTCAAAGGAACCGCCCACTCAATCCAGACAAGCCCACAAGCGATCCACAACCGCCCAAACCTCTCAAAACCATTGTGCCCAAGGACCCACGGAGTTCTGTCTTTTTCACCCCCTAAGACTTCCTGACACGCGCCCAGCCATCGGCACGACCGATGCATGCTGACCAACATAAGACGGCCAGTGACATAAGGTGTTCCCTGTGCTTTCTTTCTGTAACTTCTTCAGGTTTAACTAACCTTCACCCTTTAGGTTTAGCCATCCGCAGTGCAAGGCCCTGAGATGGGGCTCCACTGTTCTTTGGCACAAGTAGGCGCCATAGGCGCGGGAATGATGATGCATTTCCGGGCAAATTTGAGGACGAACACCTTTTCCTGGTTTGATCATCGCACAGCCCCTCCAGCCATGGGGCAGCACCCCCACCCTCAAAGGTGCACCTCTGCCCCTTCCCGCCCCCCTCTGCACTCCCTCCCACACATGTCGTGGACAATGGGAGTCATCCTCGAACAACAAATTCTGGTCACAAAAGACCTTGCACTGACCGCTGGTGGCACTGCACGTCAATTAGCCTTTGGAACACCCCCTACCCCACCGTCCATGCCTACCCTTCAGGGTGGGGGGGAACCGTCGTCCCTGGGGGGGGGGGTGGACATGGGGGGGGGCAGGGTACACTGGCTCCCGTGTGAATGTACCCCTACGTCCCCCACCCCCCATACCGAGGCCTTGTGCCAAACCCCCCACCCCCCCCGCACTTTCTGGGTGTCCATGTTTTTCAGCACCATTTCTGTGCTCATAAAATCTCAGCCTTTATGCCCCGCCCCCCCTCCCCCACCCCTACACTTTGGGCCTCATTTCCACAGACCCAAACACATATGGCACGACGGAGGACTTCGACGACTGGGCCAAAGCGGCGCAGGCCAAGGCCAAGGCACTGAAGGCGAATACGACGTCTCTCAAGCTGCGACGGTCCGTGTTTCGCTTCGGCTTTCATTCCAAAGGCGCGCACTTGGACCATGTGTGGACGCTTGTGGGCCTGCCTGACGGGTCGTTTTGGTGGTTCCAATCCTACATCGAGGTGCTGCGCCAGCCCCCCCCCCCCCCCCCGCCTGGCCTGCTAAAGTTGCACTGGCTCTCCTCTACCCTAGTCAGTGCAGCCCTGCCGCCCCCCCGCTTGATTTCCGTGGATAGTGTCGGGGTAGCTGGGGATAGACAGGCAGAATGCCGAACTTCAGCGTGCCATTGATGTGTGGCTGTTCCCGGATCCCGGATGCCCATCAGGGGCCGTAGCTCAGTCCGTGGAAGAGTGGGATTTTGTATGGATTCCCACACCTGCAGCTTGCACAGCTAAGCTCAACCCAGGGGCGGGGCTGTTGACTGTGTGGGCGCCGAGGTGTCGGCGACTGTTTGTGGGCACTGTTTTTACCGTTTGTCAGTTTGTAGCGGCGATAGGTACCTATGCCCAAACGATAGGTACGTATGGCCACACCATAGGCACCTATGGCCAAACAATAGGTTCCTATGGCTGAGCGGAGGTACCTATGCCCAACCGATAGTTACCTATAGCCAACCGATAGGTACCTATGCCCAAACGATAGGTACCTATGCCCAAACGATAGGTCTGACACGCACCCCCTATGAAACTCATAAGCAGTGTTACGCAATGTTACGCAACGTTAAGCAATGTTGAGCAATGTTAAGCAGTGTTAAGCAATGTTAAGCAATGGGTTCAAGCTATGGCAACACACACACACACACACACACACACACACACACACACACACACACACACACACACACACACACACACACACACACACACACACACACACACACACACACAGAAATCAGTCTCTCCGGAGCCAGAATGATCGATTTTCTGGATATATGGGACCAATTTGGGGGCGCAGGGGGCGCCCCATTTCAGTCAGGCACGGGTCTCAATAATGACGTGGGGCCACTGCCACTTTCAGGAGAGATGGGGGAAACAGCGCGACTAGTGGGCATCCCCCCATCCATGAGTACGGAGCATGTGTGTTTCCATCTGAAATCTGGGGTGATTGCCAGCAGGTGGGATTTGATTCGTTTGATGCAGGTCGGAGAGGATTTGTATTGGGCCGCACTAACCACAGAGGCCCAAGTGTCAGATCTGCAGTCGGCCGTCTTGAACAGTGCACTTGTGCTGACCTGCTCAGGGCTCCTGTGGTGTCAGCATGCGGATGTGTCTGGTCCTCACTACATACCTGTAGCAGTGAGGGAGAGCAGCACGCGTTTGGTGATGGAACACATGGTTTGTACGCATGACAACTTGCCTGTGACCCTAGAGCCTTTGTTCCCTCTTCAAAAGGCGAACGAGTACGTACACCCGGAGGTATCAACTGGTATACTTGTTCAGCCTTTCTGGCACACACCCCCTCCACAGCCTTGGCGTTGCCCATGTTCCGTGCCCGCCGGGTGGGTGCCTTGCAGGGCGATGGCAGGGTGGTGCTCGTATTGGAATGGACCAGAGATCACGGTGAGGCCCAGACACTGCCCGGCCCAAGCACTTCCAGGCTTCGGGTTGCTGGCCGTCTGGGAAGGGGGGGTCCCTTGTTATCTCATCAAGGACCGACCTGACAGGGTGAGCCACTAGCCTGGCCACATTCTCCTCTCGCAACCATCCCTGGGCTCGAGCCCAATTGGGACGCTCTGAAGGACTGGCCCACAAAGTTCACAAGACCCTTTGTGGTAGTGGAAACCATGTGCAGCCTCAAGGGACTCTCCCACACATACGCAGTCCACAGTCGGGGATTTAGCCTCCAGGCGCCTAGCGCCTCGAGCTCAAAGGTGCCCCAAACACAACTTTTATGGGACCTTCACAGCAGAATTCTAAAGTCAGGTTCTCTGGGAGACCGTGACTGACAACCCCGAGTTCTTCCGATTGGTATGGCATCGACACTGCCCCTTCTAGATAGCATACTCCCCAGGGGGCGGTATCCCCGAGTGGTGGGGCACGGACGTGCCCTTATAACTCGGGGTGTGGGAGAGGTGGGATTGGGGGCGGGGACAGGGGCTGCAGACTTCACGCAGTCTGTGCAATGTAGACACTGCTACAACTAGGCACAGTCTCCTAAAGGTGTGGTGGGGTGACTTTGTGCGACACATGGGCCCCCTTTGCACCCCTGTACACCCTGTGTCAAGGCTTTTTTTTTCCCAGTGCTACAGATGCCCTACAAGGGGGGTGGGGCGGGTGGGTTTTTGGAGTGGGTTGGTTGGTCCTTGAGAATCAACCCCCCAGCCCCACCCCATCTGCAGAGGTATGCCATGAGTGGGTAGGTCAAGGCCCAGAATGTCCTGTTTTTGGGACCTTAAAGAAGAAGTCTTTGGAAAAAAATGTGAGAATTTAGGAAAAACGGGGGGCAATGGGGGGAATGTTGGTTTTTTTTTTCAGTTCATGTGAAAAAATGGGGGAGTTCACTGTGAGAAATGTCCATAACACTACTTTTGGGTGGTCAGGTGACCGGGAAGGGGGGGGGGGGGGGGGGCTGCATAAGCATTCAACATCTGCATCCCACATCGGGGTACATGTGGAGGACAAGTGGAGAGAATTGGGAAAAATGGGGGAAAATGGAGGAAATAGGGGAAATGGGGGAAAGTGGGGGGGGGAGATGGGTGACATGTGGTAGGAACATGGTGCATTGTGAATTCTGATCCTTTAAGGTACCCCCCCCCCTTTTGCAAACTCCCACCCCTTGCAATCTCCCCCCCCCCCCCCGGGAGACCGTCACTTCCATGTGAGACCATGACTATGAGACCATGAGACTATCACACCCCATACAGCCAAGGGTGTGACAAAGTGCAGATCAACCAATCCTTTGGCCAAGATGTAGAGGAACAATTCTGTGAATGGCTGCTTCCTCAATAACATTTGTGTTGGATGAAGCACATTGGCATCAACGCGAAAGTCGCTTCACACGTCTTCTCTTTGCTTGCATCAGTGGAGTTTACCACAGATTGCCTTGAAATACCCTTGCAATCCCCCCCCCCCCCCCGGGAGACCGTCACTTGGCGACCGTCTCCCCCCCCCCCCCCCCACCCGGGAGACCGTCACACGCTAACCCGGGAGTTTGCAAGGGGGGCGGGGGGTATGTTGAAGTTGCTTGTTCGTGTGCCCCCATGGTCTTTTCCTCGTATAGTTGTCCCCTTTCTTTTTTTCCTCTTTTGGCATTCCACTCGGCCATGGAAAATGTGCACACCTTTGAGGGTGTTCATTGCATCCCACTGAAATTCATCACGGACAAAGACCGGAAGCGGATATCTGCCGAGTGGCTGTCTAAGCAAATGGTACCCTTTGGGTATGATGAATCGGGGCACATAGGGTGTGTGCAGCAGGTGTACAGTGGGTGTATAGGGGTTGTACAGGGTGTGTGCAGGGGCAAGGTGTTTTTTTTTGCGATGGGGGGGGCAGCGGGGGCGTGAAACCGGATCCACCCACCCCTTTTTCAGAACCCACCCACCTACCCTGAGCCCCCCCCTCCCCAGGTCAACCAAGGCACCCACCCACCTACATACTTCACAACTGCATTTCATGTCATGCCACAGCCATGTACTCTCAGAAATGGCCCAGTCACAGTACATACCATCACAACCAACGGGACGCAGCTCCCTTGCCGCAGTGGCCAGGGCGGTCCTTAAGGTACCAGATTTTCTTTTTTTGCTAAGGACCGCCCTTAAGGACCGCCCCAAGGGACTACCAACCGCCAACCGCCAACTCCCATCAACCGCCAACCGCCACCGGCCGCCAACCACCAACCGCCACCAACCGCCGCCAACCGCCAGCGGCGACCAACCACCAACTGCCAACCACTGCCAACCGCCAACCACCACCAACCGCCACCAACCGCCAGTTGCCAACTGCCAACCGCCAACCGCCAACCGCCAACCGCCACCAACCATGGTTGAGCACATGGAGTGCCCACGGGCTTTTTTGGGAAAACTGGTTCCGGAACACGTTTTTTTTTCTTCCGTTAAGGACCGCCCTGCCAGTGGCATACTGCGGACCGAGGATTGTATACACCGTACCAAAAATGCGTCTAACGACGTCTGATCACACCGCTCACGGTGATGGGTCTTTCAGTCTGTGCATCAAGACACATGCAGAGGTTCGGGGGAAAAAAAAGCAAAACGAAAAATGGGGGGGGGAATGGGGGAAAGTGGGGGGAAATGGGGAAAACTTGGGGCGACATGAGTGAAAATGGGGGTGATGGGGAAACATGGGGGGCAGGTGGTTGGAAATTGTAGTGGGACTGGAAAATGGGGGAAACTTGGGGGAAATTGAGAATGTTGGCCAGTGGGATACAAATGAGGGGTTGATCCAGCCGCATGTAGTCACCAGCCCGACTCCCAAGCCCACTGCCAACTGAAGCCCCACTGTTCGTGGCCTTCTTCTCCTCATCTACACCCCATCGACGCCCCATCTACCCCCGATCTACACCGCCGGCAAACCTCCTTCCGCAGGAGTACTCCCTCGGCGATTGGATGGCCTGGTCCGAGGCTCAGGGCCTCAACCCCATGAATCTCACAGAGGTCCGGCGTCGCATCAAGCGGCTGCGTGTCCTGGAGCGGCCCCGCAGCACCGGTTGGGACGCGGAGCTGGAGGGCCTCTACCACGAATTGTTTCGCGTGCGCGTGAGCGCCAAGACCAATTTTGGCGACGGGGCCCACATCGGCGACTTCGATATGACCCGTTGGCGCGGGGGCAGTGTTTACTATGATTTGGCCTGCACTTGGCCTTTGCCTGAAAGCGGCTGAGCGTGCTGTGCGCTGGCGACGGGCTCGCCCTCGCTCAGAACTGTTTCCTGGCACGGCCGACTCACACGAGGGAATTAGGCGGCAGGAACAAATCGCAGAGGCACCGCCAATTGCGATTATGCGACCAGACATTTGTTGAGTGTGTGTATGCGGACAGGCGCTTTACGTTCGTGTGCATGCAAATTGTGTCCGTATACCTGCACTTTGTGGACGTGCGCCCGCCCTCCGTGCATGCAATCTGTGGACGTGTACATACGCTCTGTGGACATGCAGATTCGGCTGTGTGCATGCATTGGCATCACTGATGTTGCAAAGAGCTTCACTATGAAAACATTGGAATCCATCATGCTGTCAATCAAATGTGATTTGCCCACTGTGGCTATGGAGCTGTTTGACGGAACGGATTCAAGAAGCACGTGGAACCACATGCACACGCCTCAAAAATCTAAAGCAGAAAATCTAAGAGAGAAAAGTGCTGTGCATGCTGCCAGGGGAGGTGTAGAGAGCAGCGCTGCAGTCTGTGTATGCGTGCATCCAATCTGTGTCCGCGCGCCCACCACTCCACAATGCCTCCGTCGCCAAGTCCCCCTTCTGCTGCGTATAAGCCTTTGTTGTCAACCACGTGCGATATGGACCGATGGTTAGTGCATTCTGCCCCCATAAGCCGCTCATCGTCCCGGGGGCCTTGTCCACACACGCTCCAAAGAGCACTGGTTTGAGGGATAACGGCCGCACCTCCTCCAACTTTGCCTTAGGCGAGTGGGCGGGCGGCAACGGCCCCGGGGAGGCGCGGGCTCTCGCTGTGCTGTGCCCAAGCGACAGCAGGAGCAGTCTGGCAGGAGGTCCGCCGCTGAGTCTTTGGCCCCTGGGCCACCTCACCTTTGGCCAAGTCTGTCCGACGTCACCACGGGGCTGTTTCTCTTGTCTCCGGCATCTAAATGATGTCGATTTTGGATGGAGTCCGAAAACGTCTCTTTTTCTATCAAAGCGCTCTTCCTCAGGAAGATGGGTGGCTCTTAGCACCCGCCAAATGTCGACGAATAGCACTGGGCACTCTGCTGTCAGCAAAAGCATTTTTCACATCCAACAGTCGTTTCTGGCGCCCGGTCACATCGGAATCTGGTGGCAATCTCATGCTCCTTTGATGACGCTTGACACTCACTCAACGTTGGCTTGGCACAGAGCCCCTCTCAGTTACTAGCATCCGTTTAGTAGCTGCAGCAACTTGGAGTGGCAGGGGAGGGTGGACACTGCCTGATCCTCACGCTGGTGTGCACCACGGCACCGGTCAAGTACCCCCCCCACTCCAAACGTAGCCTTCTAGGGTGGGAGAAGTGGATTCAACGTCGCGGGACACAAGGGTTCCGGGGGGGGCAGGGTGGGCACGGACAAACCACGCTTTCGGCATATGGCACTGATTTTCACAAGTATGTCGCACGGGGCACAGTGAGGACGCGGTGATTTGGGGAATGGGGTGTAGCGGTCGCTTGCACTGGCAGCACCTTGTGGCGGCACCTGGCAACATTTGGGCACCGCCTCCCGGCTCAACAGTTGTGGTGCTTATGATGTTTCCGTGGGTGGAAGGATTGTCATCTGATTGTATGCACTATTGAGGGCGCCGCTCGTTTCTCGCCTCTCATTGTAATGGGCCTTCTTCTGAACGTACATCACCAGATTCTCCAAACATCGCATTTGAGGGACTCGTTGGTTGTTTTTTGACTTGACGGCAACGCTAATTTTGAGCACGATGTTGATTGTTGTGCTTTGTTTGATATCACGGGGACGGGTGCCGGCTGGAACACGTAGGTTTTGGGTGCTGAGCACGGGGTCTCCGTCTGACTGTCGGTTTCCCCGGCTTTGGTCGTGCTGAGCAAATCGTCTGAGCAGTCAATCGGCACAGCGCCATTGTTGGGCAAGGGCAAAACACCGGGCATATCCACACAATGTTACCCAAAATATCCACTGCCACAGTGACCTTCCACACACAACCCGCACACTTGGGGTTGAATTTTGAGTCCAAATCCCCAACTCAAGGGGCCACAAAAACTATGTGGATTCATGAGTCTGTTTTTTGTTTACAAACGGCATGTCCATGACATTGCAAGCCGTGCGCATGATTGACGGCCCCGCTGGCAATGTTGTGATCAATGTGTAGCTCCGTTCCCGGAACAATGCCTGTAAGTTGCTCGTATTGCTTTGTTCGATAACATTCCTCACGAAGAAAGCGGCAGCAAGTTGCATTTGAGACCCTGCATCGTTGCTTATTCTTGATTCACACTTTGGATCATGAGCAGCGGGGTAGGCCAACTGGCGAGGCATGGATGTGCCATGCTGAGTGCTCAGACTAGCAAGACACCTAGGATGTGGATCGGAACGCATTACTGTTGGATGTTACCCGCCGTTCGTGTCTGCCCTGTCGTGCTGCGTGATTTTAACTTACTGTGATTTGTTGCAGACGCTCATTGGGAAGCTTCCCTACTCTATGCCCCTTTGAGCCTGGTATGAAAAACGCAATTTTTCAGGAGATTTGTGGATAACATCAACGGTCTTGCCTTCTGCCATAAAACAAAAGGACTTGCAAATTACCAACCCACATGCCTGCGAATTTATTCACATGCTTTACACATTGCCTACATGCCGATCAGCTTGCTGCTGTTGGTCTTGTTGATGCTCGGGGGCTAGCACTTTTTCTTGGGAGTGACAGCGATCCTCTGTCGGGCAAGTACTCACAATGAAATGACAGTAGAATTGCAATGAACATTACAATGAACATTACGGTGTAATGTAGAAGGGTTGGCAGTTTGGTTGTTTACCGGTAGCTGCACCTCCTAAATGGATTGCCAATGGATTGCCTTTGGCAGTTCTTCATGCTTTGATGCATGGTACCGTTGTACTGCTTGATGCAACGGTCTTTGGAGATCCAAAGCCTCAACAACAGCCTTTGGCACACCAAAACGAGCCATGTCTGTGTGGGTACATGAACAGGAAGGGTGGGGGGCGTTTTGTGGCTGACTGACCGCTGCCTACGTGTGGGGGAGGTGGGGACAGTTGCAACCCCCCCCCCCCCCCCAAATCAACGAAGAAATTCCAATAAATCGGCGGAACAAATCGGCGGACCCATTGCTGACCAAAACAGCTTGCCACCAGTCACAGTCCACCAGGATTTCAGTTGCATGCCGCCCAATGACCTCTCTTCTGGTTGTTGCACAATTGGAATCACTTGGAAACACATTATATCGAAGAAATTTTGAAAACAAATTTCGGCGCCAGTGGGTATGGAACAGTTGAGCAGGCATATGTCAGAGATGGAGCTACCCAAGTTGGGAAGCGGCTGAAATGAACATAACATTCTGGGTTCAGGGTTCAATTCCCATTACGAACGTTTTTATGACCTGCCATAAATCAGTCAAACTCATTGAGAAAGTGTTTTTGTTCCTTCAAAAACAAGGCCCAGCACAACATCAGGAGGACTGAGTTGCAAGACCACTCGCAGGTTCGCTCCCAACCTGAGTCCGTTGCACGCATTTTGGCACATAGCATCTTGGCACATAGCCTAGTGGTATATCCATGAATTGGTCTCCAGCTGTGAACGCCATCAATCTTGACTTCCTACAGAGAACACAGCGTCGGTTGACCCCGCGTCTCATTTCTATGTTGCACATTCACACTGCATGTAGCACACAGAAAGCCCCCCGTGCAGCCACGTTCGCACTTCGGCACATGGCATGCTGAATATTGGAAGACAGATTTGGTAGGAGGGAGGGCTTCCAAATTTGTCCACCTGAACACAGAAGCATCGTTCCCAAGAGGGAAATTGCTGCAAGTCCACAATGAATCTGTGATCCTGATCCTGACGAACCAGCGTTGCTTAAATCTGTCACTGTCACCGTACAACCATCAACACCAAAATGTCTGAAAATGCACTCTGCCCAGCTCTCTGGACCCAGGGGCAGAGGAAGGACTTGACTTGAGAGAGGGCAATGGTAGCAAATCGCTAACAATTCTGCTGGCACATTAAGCTAATGTCATCACACCGGACAATGGCATGTGCAATGGACAAAAGCATAATATATTGCTTCTCTGAACATTACTGACTCAACAACGGGATGCGGGCACCTACTGCGCGCTGCTGACCCGCCAAGAATTGCCGGTGCAAGCAACCGTGCGAAGACTCCGGTGTGCGTGCTACTGTGCGTTGATTCATGGAGAAGCTCGTTTGCAAAAAAATGAATGATGCGAGATGGGGGATGCATGAGGGTGAGGGTGGGACCCCACCTGCAGGGGACTGTGTTCCCCACAGTCATCAGCGCAATGTTGGCATGACAAATGGGGCACTGCCTAAGTGCTTGTTGGGCGCACGTGTGGCGCACACACAAGTGCGTACATGCATCAATGTCACACAGCGGAGCCTCTCCAAGCAGATACAGCATTCCGTTGCATTCTCAAGTTCGCGCAGTGCTTGCTCGGATGCGCGACGGTTGGTAACCTCCTTTTGCAAACGGTTGTTGAGTTCATCCATTTCAATGATGCGCTTATTCGTCTTGGCCTGAACCACGGTCCGCTCGTGCTCACTAAGTTTGTGACGGTCCTCCGATTCTGTAAGTGCACCTTCCAGTCCATCAACCTTCGCTTCAGCTTTTGTCAACCGATGTTGCACATCTTGCAACTCAGCCTTTATATTGTTCACTTCTTGGCACTTCTTTGCATAAGCATTATGGAGCTCAACAGGTCGCATGCTGATGTGGTACGGTGGTTGCGGTGGTTGGGGTGCGCTGGTTGGTGCAGTGGTTGACACAGAAGCAGAAGCAGGAGCAGGAGTGCTCACACACTGGGCCTTAGCCGGTGCTTTGCCCTTGGTTTGATACTTCCGCTTGGGGTTTGCCTTGATGATTTCCTCCATCTCAATGCGGATCTTATGGAGATCACTAGTCCTGACGCAGTGTTCGATACATGTGTCAAAGTGCATTGACAATGGTACATCACTGATGTTGCAAGCAGCTTCACTGTGAAACATTGGAACCCATCGTGCTATCAATCAAACGGTGATTTGCCCACTGTGGCTATGGAGCTGTTTGACGGAAAGGATTTAAGAAGCACGTGGAACCACATGCACACGCCTCAAAAATCTAAAGCAGAAAATCTAAGAGAGAAAAGTGCTGTGCATGCTGCCAGGGGAGGTGTAAAGCGCAGTAGGTAAGTCCACAGGGTGATGGCCAGGTACGAGGAGTAGTAGCATGCAAGGAGGGCAGCAGCCCACCCGCCCCCTGGGCTCAGAAACCCCCCTATTTGGATTTGGGATCAAATATAGTGAGGCATCCAGAAGGTATGGGGGACCGCTCGTGCCAAGGATGCCATGCCCCAGCGCATGCTATACCTCGCTGTGCAGCCCATTCAGCGCTCTGCTGTGGCGAGAGGTGTCTGAAGTCTGATGCATTGCCATGATTTGATGCCCACTCAATTCTGGTCTACATGTGTGTTCCCAAGCATGGAAAAGGTACAGGGCACCGAGTTACAGAGGTGCCTTCGATGGAACATGTGTGATAAAGTGGTTGTGCCGTCGACCTTTGTAATGATGAGTACATTGAAGTGTCTCCTGCAGAGATTCTGGAGGGCGATTGCCATTATTGTTCTTCCGGCCAAGGCACAGGAGGTGGGATATAGGCATCTCGGACAAGGGTGGGGGAGGGTCGGCATGTACAGACCATGACCGGCGACGAGTGCACGAGCTGAATGCTTGCGTCAAGGGGACATCCAGTGTTTGGATTGTGTTACCCCCTCTTCCCCTTGCTGTGATCGCAAGCGTCCAAAAAGTGCGACTGCTATTCAGTTGGTGGTATAAAAATGAATGCATGGGAAGAGGGGGAAAGCAAAGTCACATAGTATAGTGTGTGAACACAGCGGGGTGGTACAATGTCCCCCCCCTCCCCTGTGTCCAACGAACGCCTTGTCCAACGAACACTTTTGTGTGCACTTTTTTGGGGCCTAATTAATTACGTTCTGGGGTTTAGGTACCAAATTAATTAGGCACCGAACGGCGTGTCCAACGAACATTCCTGTTCGGACCGTATTTTTTGAGGACTTTATTGTTTGCTGGACACGGGGGGGGGGGTTCACCGGCATTTTTATTTTGCGATCATCACACTCAAATGTGGGGGAGGTACGCTCGTTGCTGTCTGACCACTGCCAAAACCACTGAGGAAGGCAATGGTAACTCAAAATCAGCAACACAAAACAGATTGATCGCCTAAGTTGCTGCAAGGAATGCAACCGAGGGTCGTACTAGCTGCACTGTGACTGGATCCCAACCGGTGGTTTTGACAAATGACATATAGGGTCATTGCACCACAGGAATGGTCCTATAGGAGGCAGGTGGCTGGGGGGGGGGGGAGACCTGGTCCAGAATAGATACAACAGCTATGTTGCATTGATGTGTTTGGATCAGATCCGGCATTGAACACATGAACAACAGCAGACGTTGGCTGTTGCTGGCCCATGGTTCTACATTTTAGGATGGTAACAACGAGTAATAACGAAAAGCGTGAGCGAAGATAGCAAGCAGCAAGCGACACACAGAACTGTGCATGATATAATGACTTCATCCATTGTGTACACATCCATGAAACACTTCAGCCTTGCTGAATGGCCATCTAACGAGTTTTGCTTGCGGAAAAGTGTGCTCAGTTTGAAATTGATTACACACCAATGCAAAGCGCAACAAACGGGCAACGACACTGCAACGAATAGGCAAAGACACTCGGAACCAATCCCATTTATTTGTGAACTTCACAGCCTCAAGGGAATATTAGTGTCTCCGTTCTTCGTTTGTCAACTAAGCGCAAACGTTGGGATTACTGTCGTTGGGAACAGGTTTTTGGCTTTCTATTGTGACCCTCACATTAGTCCATGGTATTTGTTATTTTGCGAGTTAACGGTCCGGGCGTATGTTCGCTTGCCGGGAGGGAGCACGATTCTCTCAAAGCCGATTAAAACCATTTTCAAACTGCTTTGCTCTTCCGTTACTATATTGTTTTCTCAGCTTTGAATACACAAGAAAGGCGCATGTTTTATGAGCCACAACGAAGTTTCAAAGCAAGTTGCACTAAAAGGAGACCATGCCGCCAATGCCTAGCATGTTATTTTGCTTTGTTCGTGGGTGCAATCTTCCTGGCTCTCCTTCAAAGTCCTGAACCTAATGCGCTGATGGTGAACGTACCCGGGGACACGACACGCGCATTGGAAGCCGCTCGAAAACTCTCGCAAGGGCATCCCTTCGTCTCACGGCCGTTCGCTGCGAAAGATGCAATATGGGTTGAAGCACTTTCCAATGTGGATGTGGCCGATGCGACCTCCCGGTTCCAAGGTGGTCCAAGCCTTGAGTTGAAAGCCAATGTTCCAGAAGGTGGCGTCGTAAATCAGGTACCTTTGGGCGCACGGAACCTGCAAGAGACTGCATTTGCATTGGGAGTACGACGGACTGCACCATATTCCGCTTGTAGGTCGTTCATTATGTTGCTCCCCAACATCCAGCTCATCTTACCTTGGCATCCCAGCTCATCTTACCGAGGGTTCATCCCAATGACCATGGCTGCACTAGGAGCCGGGCACTAGACCCACTCAATGAGCAGGAGTCCCTTGCAACCGCAATGGGTATCCCCAAGGCTACACTAATACTAAGCCTAATACTCCCCTGTCGTTTCCAACAAACTGCATCTGCGATGTAGTGGCATGAAGGGCATTTAATAATGTCTCCATCACCTCCGCTTCCCCAACGGCCCGTGACGGTTTGTCTGAACCTTCACATCATCATATCGGTTATGTAACACTTCCGAACGCGAAATTATCCCTTTGTTGTGGTAGAGTAGGGTGAGTTGGGCGTTGTGCTCTCACCCATGACTCCGAAGCATTTCAACAATTGCAAAAATACTCGCCCGGCGCCCGGAGTCAACCCCAAAAGCCAATTCCGAGGTCGTGGGCTTCAAAGTGAAAGAAAAATTTGATGTTACTTCAACTTTCTTTAAGGGCATCCAGTTTTCGGTTAGAATGCGCATTTCAAATAGCGGAAGTCAATGCATAACATGGGCCGCACCTTGAATGAGCCCCGGTGGCATGAGAAATGTGCAGGTCCCAAGGGAGCGGGGTTTCCACCCGTAGTAAATGAGCCCCGGTGGTGTGAGAGGTCTTCGTGATGCAAATGTGTACGTCCCAATGTGGTGGGATTTCCTCACCCGGGGGCTCCGGCGAATCCCCCCCCCCCGTGTTTTTGCCGCGAACATTCCTTTTACTAGCGTTAATTTTTTGCTCCATGATGTGGCTACGAAGGAAAATCTCCGATTCGCGAAAAACATCAACACGCTCAAATACAATGGAATCCTTCGCTAGATCTAGCCAACTGCATGTTCGACGTTTTTCCTGTTTTGGAACCGTTTTCAACCAAAATTCAGTCATCCGAAGAGAGTTCTTTGGAATCTACACCTATTGAGTATGAGGGATGTTGAGGTATGGGGGTCTCGGACTAGCATTTGCCAAACCAAAGTGACCTTCCATGTGATAATTCTTGTTAAAATTCTATTGACAGGATCGCCCATTGCGAGCCTACTTATTTTATGCTTCTGAGAAATGTTACGTAACAAAATCAACTCTAAACCTTGCGTTCGCAACGAAAGGTTTAAGGTTTTTTTTTCTAGTGCCTCAGATGAACTGCTGTTCAACGGACCTGGTATGAAGCAAGTAAATGGTAGATGCTGGTAGATTTGTCCTTTGATGGTACACAGTGACAGTACCCATTTAAAGCACCAGCGATGTCATGCGATGCCATGCTGACCGACGTTTAGGGTGGAGACTCTGCATTGGTCAGCAACACGGTCAACGACACAACACAAGGCAAGGGAAGTCAACGCAACCTGTCGCAACACAGCACAGCACAGCACAGCACAGCACAGCACAGCACAGCACAGCACAACACAACACAACACAACACAACACACACACACACACTGAACCAAACCGCATCAAGGCAAATACAACAGCCCTACAGTATGACCTGGGATCTCGGTACATAATTGTATGACCGTGTTGGTAGAGGGAGGGACAAAGGGGCATAGGTCTTTTTCTCTTTGTTGGATGGATGTGTAACAAGCCTCATGCCACATTTCTTTGCGCCGATCACCTTCATGACCTTTTCTTAGATGGCACCGTGTTTCAAGGTCCTGCATGACGCAGAACAGCACCGCATGGTTGTACTCACCAAGAGAGCCAGTATGCGGTTCACTTGATTTGCTAGAGTGTAGTTGCGATTGGGCTACTACGTGCCGTTGGTGCACACGCATGCTTAGCGTTACATTAATGCGTTACATTGCTTCGCACAAAGTTTGCCTCATGCTGTGACAAGGATGGGGTGTGGGTGCGTGTATGTGTGTGTCCTGGTTTGCAGCGGTGGGTTTTTTGGGGGTTTGATGAGAGACACACGTATTGTTGGCGTCATTCCTAATGCATGTGCGAAGTAGGGACAGCGAGTTTGGAATGACACTGAGCGTCACCATGGCATAATTGTGTTATTGGCATGAGCGTTGGGAGCATTCCGTCGCCATTCCATCAGCGTGTGCGGTGGTCGTATGGGTCACCAATCACCGTTGGTTGTCTCTACTGATCGGGACCCTGATATACGCCGTGTCATCCATTGCCGTTTTCGAAGACGGCGGCTCTGAGCTGGAGGGAAAAGCAAAGCCCAAAGGGGAAGTATGTGACGGGATTTGAAGTGTGGTGGTGGTGGTGGTGGTGATGTGTTTTCGGGCGGTCAGGAAGTAGCTTTGCCATGGGATTCGACAGACTCGTTTCCATAGTGTAGGAGGCTTTTCTGGCTTTGAAAGAGATCGTTACGCCTCTTGAGGCTGTGTCACACGGCGATCGCACCCTTAGGTGGGTGGGTCTTGAAATGAGAGAAAGGAGAAGGCACTGAAATTACATGCGATCCTCCTCATTCCCCATTCTCTGTTCTTTGCACTTGCAGTATTGAACTGAACTTGTGCGAGCGTCACTGAAGTGCCGTGGGAAAATTCATAAAAACAACGATGCTTCATCCAAATGGCTGCCAGATTTAGAACCCAGTGATTTGTTGCGCTGGAGGTTGACTCGCTAATTTGCCCCCAGCCCTACCCCAGGCCAAACATTCGCTCCCAATTGTGTACTGCCCACACCGCTCTCACGGGACGTAGACCAAGCCGTACATCCGATGGTGGCGAAGTGGCGTTCGGATGGTGTGGCGAACCTTCTTCAAGGTATTCATGCTGCCGGGCTTGTTGGTGGTGGAGATGGTGAGGCATCTGCTGACGATGATGTTCCCGGGCAGGTTCTCTGCTCTGGCCACAACAACGGGTGTGCTTTGTAGGCGTGCTGTGTGCCGGGGAGGATGGTACGGGCGTTAGGAAACAGATCGAGGAAATGATGGGCAGAGCCATGGGCGGCTGGGCGCGGAGGAGTGAGAAGGAGAGAGCTGCGGGGGACGAGCATTGGGGCAATGCAGGGGGGAGGGGGGGGGTGCAATGGGATTGGGAGGCGCAGCGCTGCGTGCATCGGGAAAGGGGCGTTGCAGTGATCCATGAAACCCGTTTCATCAATGCACGAAGGTGCCGTCGAAGGGGACATCTACATTGCTTTGGAGAGCGGCCCCCAGACCAAAGGCAACGTCTCGCGATCCAGAGAGGCCGCAATGTCGCTGCTACCAACTGCCAGCCCTCTGCACCCATTGCCTCGCATTTCCACTGCCGCCTCTGCGCTTGGCTGGAGACATGCGCCCTCAGGTACTCTGCGACATTTGCTGCGGGGCAAGGGTGTTGCGAGGCACTAATGATCCAGCGAGGAAGTCTCCCAGTTTTTGACATGTGCAGCCGATCAATGTGGGCACAGCATTTAATATCTACGTCCCCCAACCCCAAACAACAAAGCGCGTGCTGATCCACGCCTCAGGCCTCATGCTGGAGATGGTTCGCAAGCAATTGAGCAACACATGCGGTTTGTGACAGATATGGGTCCGCTGGACGGTGTTGGCGCAGCCTTCCCCCCTTTTCGGAGGAACTGTGGCCAAGTGTTCAGACACACAAGTACCACCGCCCTGGGAACTACGGAATTCTCCGGGTTGGGTTTGGGGGTCCCCTCCATTGAGTATTTCCCAGGGTATGACCAGGGGCTCTATTGAGCCCCGAAAAACCGTCCCGAACTGGTGCCCGGTGGTACGGCATTGACAAGGTTGTTGCACTTGTGCAGTGCCGTGGTCCAGACGGTATCTGATGTGCTTGACAAGCGCCTGTCAGACGTTAGCAGCGAGTTGCCCCTGCACCTGCACCGCCTGTTGCAGCAAACGATCAGGCGGGTGAGCCTGAGGAGCAGCCTGCACGCCCTGGGCTAGACAATGCCTCGGCGCCCGATGCTCTGGGTGTGCGCATCTCTGTGGAAGAGGCGGAGAACAAAGGCAATTGTTCGGGAGCAAAAGAGTGGTGCGGTATGCACAATCACGGGGGCGTGTGGAGGAGGCTGGTCTGCGATACCAACAACGCCGCCCAACAACAGTCAGATGGTGCTCATGAAAACTACGCCCAACAACGCAAATTGCCCCAAAGGGGGGTCAGAGAAATCACCTCGAAGAGAGTTGTGAGATCAAGGGCGTCCCTTGGGGGGTTATTCGCACAGCATGAGCCGAGGTATGATATTGGATGTCTAACCCCTTGGGATATCGTCATTTTGGGACCCAAAAGTGTCCCCAAGGATTTTTTCGAGTTGGACTCCCCAGACCAACCTCGGCTGGATGGCACTCTTTGGTCAAACCCCCACTTTTTTGACCGTGAAATTATTTTTGAAAAATTTTGACTTCGACATAAAACGGTTTTTCGGGGTCCTCAGCCTGTGGGGCTTGCCAAGGCGGTGTGGGATGAACGCTCATGCAGTCAGTTTATTTTGTGTTTCGCCATTTTTGTTCCGGAAACTTTGTGGGCGGCCATGGGGACCCTGTGGTAACCCCCCCCCAAGAGGGATCCGATTCGGGATGTCACGACAGTACACCCCTCGTAGGATGCACAAGGATGTGTTTTGCAGCCTCTAGCCCTGTCTGGGGCTGGCCATGGCCTTTTTGAAAGAAGCAAAATCACTGTATGCCCAAGGTCTCGCCCGCGTCAAGTTCTGGGCGCCATTTGGGGGGCAGCTGCCCGAGGAGGCAGGGTTAAGGCAGCGGACAAGGCGAACACGGCAGCCATCAACGAATGCCGGGCAGGGGCGCTGGATGCCTTCCAGGGACCCCTTGTGGGAGTCAACAGTTGGCACGCATCATGCTGGCATGCCTTCGACCGACTCACAGTGACCAACCCCTTCCCGACACGTGGCAATCGGGGGACTGTGATCAGAGCTTTGCTTAACAACTCAGCATCTCCTAGGGGGGTGGGGGGGGGGGGTCTGACACCACCCACCCCGGACCCCCCCACCCCCCGCCTCTTAAGTGATTGGGCAAATTTTTCTCCGGGTCTTCGGCCAATCAAAAATTTTCTCAGGCGCCTTCGGCGCAAGTCAGTTTAGGCCAAAAAATTTCTTCGGCACCTTCGGCGCCTCTAACAACTCAGGGTCTCTTGAGGGGGGGGGTCCCCCCCACAGCCCCCCCACCCACCCCACCCCCTTGGACCCCCCCTTCCCCCTTAAGCAAAGCTCTGACTGTGATCCGCACACCTCGTCGGACCAAAACGGCGCGACCGTGGCTGGCAACACAAGATGCAGGCGGTGGTGGTGGGTGGGTGTATTTTGGGGGTGGGCGGACTTGCAATCACCAATTCCTGAAGCTCACAGGCGCAGGCCCTGAACACGGTACAAAGTGCGGGCTGTCCAAGCCCAAGCTCGAAGCATCGAGGTTTAGTAGCACATCGCTGCTGACGGATGGTCGTGTGACGGAGGCGGGGTGCCGTGTCGTGCAGGAGGGTGCAAGACACACGTGCCCCCACCGCCCCTATTTTTGATTTATGAATATTCGACTTGGGAGCTTCCCTGTCGCCAAGGGCCCGCTCAGGGCTTGCCTTGGACTCTGAGGCGGTGGGCTCTGCATGTGCCTGTGCAGGTGAGGCTTTGTAATAACAGAACATTCCGACGCAGGATGCCGGCAGACTTGCCCTTCGCACGCCTGTTTCCCCCCAGACTCACAAGAGTACATGGCCGGGGCAGAGCAAAGGCGGCGGACGCGAGCCTCGCAAGATCTGTTGACGACAGTCCAACAACTGAATCAGGGCATGGGGTACCGGTCCCCGTGGGTCCGAGAGGACGTCGCCCGGAAGATCGACCGCCTTGTGCCATACAACCCGACGCCGCATCCGGCGGAGGCCTTGTCGGGCACGAAGTGGGAGCTGGTGTACACCGACATGCCCTCCGTCAATGCGTTGACCGGGATCTCAAGACTGTCGAAGGTTGCCGATGCCTGCAATTCGCCGTCGAAATTGACTGTACACTACATTGAACCGACCATATATTGCACGAAGTCGCCCCCCCCCCCCCCTACCTTGGAGGTAGGGGGGGGTGTAGGGGGGGGTTCAGGGGGGGGGGTAGGGGGGTGTAGGGGGGGGGGTAGGGGGTAGGTAGGGGGGGGAGGTAGGGGGGGGGCGACTTCGTGCATACTATCTATCGAACCGACAGCCACCATTTCACTTCAAACACTGCACCACTTTAAAGCGCGTGTGGGCATACGTGCAGCTCTGGATGTAAGGCGGTTTGGGTGCGTTGCAGGAGGGTTTCTGAAGCCGCGGGCGCGGGGGCCCATCGCTGGAGCTTCGGTCTCAGTGGTCGCTGGTGCTTCGCTCTGGCCGCGCTGGCCTGTGTGCGTGTTCTGACAGGTCCGCCGGGTTGTGCAGGAGTATGAGGACACCGCCGTGACACATCGCATTGAATTCGGGGTGGCGGATCATCTGTCACCGATCAGCACTCTGCTGGGGACAAGGCACGACGCCACAGAGATCCAGGTCTGTGGCCCCGCGTTCCTGGGAGGCCCGGGCAAGGGCGTGGGCATGGGCAATGGAGGAAGGGGCAGGGGCAGGGGTAGGGGCAGGCGGTGGCGCGGCTGTGGGCAAGGGCACGGGTATGTGCACGTGAGGGAGGCCAGAGGTGGGGGAAGGCAGGGGTAGTGCTATGGGCAGGGGCCCGGGGCAGGGGGCAGAGGAGGGGGAGGGCACTGGGAGGGCCCCGGGCGGATTGCCACGGACGCGCACTGCGCACAACTTGGGCAAGACTACGATTGACTGGCAGTGTTCCGTGGCCAATGCTCAGGTCACGATGAAGTACACCGTAAAGCACTCTGGCCAATGCGTTGTCCAGTCGCTGTCGAAGGTGAATGTCAAGCCCATGAAGGTGTCTCTGCTTCGTACGCTGCCCTGGGGGCCGTGTAGGGGCGCCGTGTGGCCACTGCCTTGTGCAACGCCTCTTCCCCCCCCCCCCCCTGCAGCCCACGGAACTGTGGATTCCCCTCGGTGGCAGGCGGGAAGCGCCTCTAACCCTCCGCTGAGCCGCGGGGTTATTGCTGCACTCGCAGCCGTCGGGCCTTATACTTTTGCAACATGCCCGACTAACCAGCGCCGAGCGCGGGCAGGGGCAGGGGCAGGGCAATGCGTGGACAGAGGCTTAGCTTTTGGCACAGGGCAGGCCGCAGAGCTGCTGTGGTTGGCCCTGCGATGGTGCTGCGGCAGCTTTGCCTCAGCTGCGGAGCGCCTCCCACGCGCGCGCACATCACCCAAGCACCTTCGCAACAATCGCCTGCGAGACCGCAGGCGCGCCCAGGCACGGCGACTGCGGCGTCTGTTGTGTCAGTTATCACTGTGACGGACCTGTGCCTGTCCCCAAAGGGCTCCTGTTTCTGAACACGCGCAAGACTCAGCCCCGCAGTACATGGCTCTGGTCACCTGCAGGTTTTCGGCCAGGCTTTGCAGACCCCTGCGATACCTTTTCTGGTACCCTTTCCTCTGCTGCTTCAACAATTTGAAGTGCTCTACGTGGACCAAGCGCTCCGGGTAATCCGCACGCCCGGAGGGTACTTCCAGGTGGATCGCCGCTTGTGATCGTCCAGCGGCTTTCTCATCGTGCGGCTGCTGCGGATGTCTGCCGACGCTGAAAGTTTGTGCGGGAGGACCCATTTGAGCTGGTTGCCCCGAGCCTGCCTGATCACGCGATGTACTGCGCAATGTCAGAGTGATGTGAACCCGCACCAAAACGTTTTGCAGAAACAAGACGTATCTTTCTACTTCCCATCCCATGTGAATAGCCTTTTCCTTCCTTCGAATCTACTAGGTTCAGCATTCGTCTCAGCATTTGCCTCGGCAGCCACACTCACAGCCAGAGGCACAGCCACGGTGATGGCCACAGCCTACACACTGCGTTGCAGAAGGAGTGTGTTGGTTTTGGATGTGACAATATCCACCAAACGTACCGTTCTTTCCCTCCACTTCTCAATGAAGCATTCGCTTGATTGCCGCCGTAGCAGCTGCAGCTACAGCTACAGCTACACGGGGGGACGAGAGGGAGGAGTGGTAGTGGACGATTTGTTCCACGCAGTTGGCGCTCACTATTTCTGCAAAGGCGACGACATGTGAGGCAGCCATACCTAACCCACCAGAAACCGTCAGTGCGCACACGTGTGTGTGTGTGTGTGTGTGTGTGTGTGTCTTTCTCTCTCTCTCTCTCTCTCTCTCTCTCTCTCTCTGTGTGTGTGTGTGTGTGTCTGTGTGTGTGTCTGTGTGTGTGTGTGTGTGTGTGTGTGCTGAACGTGCCGTTACCGAAGGGCAATGGCCCAAATGTCATCCAAATGGCAACAAAAATTTTAACGAGTTGTGCCTAACCAATTGTGCAATTAGTATGGCACGGCTGCATGTACATACAAATCCATCAATACTGCATGTTCAGTGCAATAAGAGAGAGAATGAGAGAGAGAGAGAGAGAGAGAGAGAGAGAGAGAGAGAGAGAGAGAGAGAGAGAGAGAGAGAGAGAGAGAGAGAGAGAGAGAGAGAGAGAGAGAGTATTACAGTGCCTGGCACGGTACCACTGCAATTCGTTCAGGCTGCTGTTTCCAGTCAAACATATTGGGTGCAATGTGCTGAGGCATTCATGCAGTTTACAATCGCTGCTGGAAGACATGCATGTAACGAGGTGAACAATATGCTGCTCAGCCTGTGTGTACAGACAGTCCAAGGTGGCTGCAGTACCCTGCTACTACTGACAGGTGATACCACATGGTTTTATGTCCGTGACACTTCACCACTTCTGATGTCACAGACTGGCTGCTGCTTTGTGGAACCACACATGAGATCTACACATGTCATAAGATACCTGCACCACATCTTGCAATTGAGTTGCATGATGGCCATGGTTTGTGTCAAGGAAGCATATTTGGCCCCTATGGCATTTTGCAGCAATTTTTGCCTCAATGCACCACCGTGGCCGAAGCTTGGTTGGTTGTTGATGGCGCATGCATCATTGCACACACGTACTATATGCATACTAGTATTCCGTTGTTTATTGGTACCACTTGGGCTGCAAGCCAGGATAAACTTGAAATCCCCCATTCCTTGCAATTTTCCCCTGGAGCGGTATGGATGGAGTGCTTGAAGTGAGTGTGGGTTGGCCGCCAAGACATCCCGTAATTGTGCGGTTTTGGCATCAACGCATCGAGCCGGCCACGGATGGGCCTCGGCGAAGTGCGCTACCGCCTGAATGGCATCCGCACCATAGGCCAATTGGATGGGGTCCAGAACGCCCAGCAAAGGGTGCAGCAACATGCACATTAACAAGAGGAACATGCAAGTACATCCGAGCGCATCTAAGGAGGAAAATGTGCCATGTGTCGGACTCGGAATACCTAGATTTAGGGGCACAAAGGACAATGTTGGCATGGTGGAACGCTGCATTGGGCAGTGGGCCTGCGGAGCAGTGTACTAGTTTCTGAGCAGCTATTTGATACTACGCAACTTGCGGGGAGGGAGATCCGGATCCATTCGCCAGAGCTGAAATTGCACACAATTTTGAGGGTAATGAAATCGCATACCAGTTGTCAGTTGAACATTTGTGCCTTCATTGGACTAAGAAACGGACATCCTTCTGTGCGCAAGATGAGCCAATGGCATGTAGCTCGAGGGAAGATTCGTAGCCAGTGGACAAGGCACACATACCATTGGATCTGGCCAGCAGCGAGGTGATGGAGCCACCGGAAACAGCTGCTGCAAGAGTTGTCTCTGGGACCAGGCTCTATCCGGCAACCATTGAGATGGTGGAAATGTCCTCTCCTTGGGACTCAGACATGTCAAGCCTTGCTACGGGGTGGGGGTCGCTAATAGGGCCGGGCATCATGTAGGGGCAAAGCACGGAGGTGAAGCTACCAAAGGGGGATGGGGGAGTCGGATTACAATACATACGTAAGTGAAGCGCGGAATAGAAAGCCGGCCAAGGTCGGAGAGTGACGAGGGGAGCCGTCTCAATACGGGCGTCCAAGCATGCGTGGGCAAATGTCAACAGTAAAGGGTCAACAAGTCGTCTGGCCTAATCAAATCATGCATGGCTGTTGAGCTACAGACTCAGGATCAAATCCGCCATGGGTTGAGGTTAATGAGAGGCACCTCACACTGGACTTCGTATTTTTTGAGTAACGCCTCCCCATCCCAGACCCAGCAAATCAGGCATTGAGGGCATTCTTTGGAGTCACACTTCTCTGTCCTAGACCCAATAGATGGAACATGCTCGCAGCATTGGGGCCTCTACATCTGGTGGCAAGGCCCCCATCTGGGGTCCCCGATGGGCCCCCGCCATTCTTAGTAGGAAACGAAGCTGGCTCTCTTGGTTGTGGTGATTCGTGTGATGATGTGTCTCGCTCCTTCGCATAAGCACCTTGATGCGTCAATAGGATTGACCCCCTCCTGCAGTTTGACCAATTTTGGTACCAATTACATGGAGCATTTCTCCGGGTCGACATCATGGAGGCATTGACATCATTTTATCTATCCCCTGCATGTGCACCCTTAGGGCACACGGCCATTTGGCATCTGTGATGGATTCAACATTTTTTGCTTGTGCTTGCCTGGGTTGCCTCACCTGTTGTGGGATGATGCTACGGCCCCCTGCCTATCATTTGCTCTGTCCTCTAGGCGCCTTGGTGGCTGCATTTGTTATGAATTGTTTGCAAATAATTGATACAAAACTCCTCAAAGGCTGTTATCAATGAATTGTACAATAGTGTCCCTGTATGCTGATGTGTTTATTTGTGCCACAATTTTCTGTTTCTGCAAGATGTTTGCATACACACCACCAGATAGGTTTGCTAGACCTCCTCAAAACCATGCACTGCATTTATGCTAAAACAAAAACAGCAAAATGCATTAAATGCCCCCCATGTCAATATGCCAATATTGCCCCTTTGGTACTTTTGTACACCAAATCTATGTTGACTCCTTGCTTGCTTCAGGGCCCCCATACAATTGGAGTTATGTAGCCATTTTTGTTTGGGAGTTTGGTGAAGATTTGGCTGGCAACAATGAGTGCAGCAGGCTGAATTGACTCACCTATCATCGGGCGGCTTAAAGGTCCATTTTGGGGAGGACAGGGGTATGTTAGCCCTGGTTTGGATGTGCTGTGTTTATGGTAAAAACAAACCACAACCAAGAGTGGTAAGAACAAGACTGCTAATGTAGAGTCTAGGCACCTTTTGCTGAGTCCCTTACTGCAGCATACCGGTGGTTTGTACATAGGCACAAAAACAATGAGAGTGAATGTACTGCAGAATGCATGGGGACATTCAGTGCAAATGTATTGCCATCCATGCATAGACAGCATTTCCAACGCGATGCCAGCTAGTACTGGCAGGTTGGCCAACGTGAAGACAAAGCAGTTCCCTGAAGGTTGTCGCGTCCATACTGCTTTGCCCACATTTCCTGGGAAAGAATGGGCATACAGAATCACTATTCTTCTTCCCGCACACCTTCTTGTTGCACACTGCGATCCTTGAGGTTTTTGGATACACATGGCTGACTTCAATGTCTCCCTTTTCCCATCAATATCCTGGAACCCACTTTTTCTGATCAAATCCTCTCGCATGCATGCATTTCCTTTTCTTCAGAATATTTAATGTGGTGCGAGGCGCATCTTTTATGAGCGAAGGCTGATGAATCGACGGGCGCAGCTCCAAAAGCCTACGTCCAAGCAGGTACGAGTCTCTCTCTCTCTCTCTCTCTCTCTCTCTCTGTGTGTGTGTGTGTGTGTGTGTGTGTGTGTGTGTGCACGTGACAAATCCAGTTGGTGTAGCTTCAGTCATGGTGTTCAGTGACAAAGCCAATTTCATTTTGTCTTGTCCTACAATGAAAGCAAAAGGAAACACAGGGTGTTCGTTTTTTTTATCATAACAGTTTTATATATTTTTTAATGTTGTGACAATTTTGTTGTTTATATGATGTTGTGTAATTTCCTATCAACAAATTGTTGATGAGTACAAATGCCAGGTGTTACAGCTCCTCTTGGGTACTACGCCCCTGGAAACCAGGGGTGAGGGAGCAGGGCAAGGGTGAAAGAAACACTGGCCGGAAGGGTTTTGGCCAGTGGCTAGTAGATTGTATTTTGCGTGTATATTTTTCTACTTTTTGCTGTTTTTTTTGTAGAAAAGGTTGAAAAAACCAGAATGTTTTGACTGCCACATCCATCATCAAACAGTGCACACATATCAATATACACCAATATACACCCAATATACACCAATAAACACGGCCGTGGCCCAAAAATGGACGTTTCCGAAAAATATACACATGTACGTGCCGATGTCCCAATTGGCCAGTGTTTAATGCGCCCTTGGAGCAGGGACTGGGCTGCCTTGCAGCATACAGGACAGTGCAGCAATTTGTGGACTTGCATGTCGTGTGTGGTGTGACACTCAGGAAACACGTGCCTATTTAATTCAGGGCTGACACCTGTTTGTGTCCCGAGTATGTGTTGTACGACTGCGTGATTTAGGTTGGGGTGTGTACGCTCCGGCCATCTAACTTCTCATTCTTGTTGTCGTCTGAAACAATCCCACTTCATGAATGGGTCAATTAATTTCCACACCTGATGGGGCGACAACCATTGACTCGCCGCTTGCGAGGGTGTGACATCCATGCCCACAAGCCGGGCCACTGTACGAGAAGGTTGCAGGACAGTGGGGTCATGTGTACGTGGTTGTTGCCAACGAGGCTTCTTTTATAACGCAAGGTTGGGATGCGCCCCACAACCGCTTGGTTTTTGTCCCTCACGACCAGTTTTTCTCCCATTTTGGCCCGCTCCCCTTCTTTTTATCTGCAATGTGCATCAACCAACACACATTTGGAAGGCTTGCCGAAGGCAACAGAATTCCTTTTTGACTGAAATGTCCCCCGTCGCCTTGCCCCCCCCCCCCCCCCAAAGCTGTGCTATTGCACTGCATTGCAAACATCTGCTGCATTGCTGGATTTGTGCTCTTGTCAGGTGGACCGGCAAGAGACCCTGCTGAAGATTGGGCCCCATGGCACCCACAACTCCAAGGCCTTCCCCTGTACCCACCTGCACATGCAAGCCTCCATCGAAGATCAGGTATCCGCTGCCATCATGGTGATGAGGTTGGAGCGTGCCCCCGGCCTTTGCTCTGGCATTTGATCGTTCTTGCCCTTTCACCGTTGATCGCCCCTCGACCACCGCATGCCTCCTTTTGTCCGCCCGGCTTCTGCAATGCTTCCATCATGCCCCCCTCTCGTCAATGCCTAATGCCTCTTGCATGCCCTAACCCTCCCCTAGTCCGTCCCTACGCCTCCCATCTAGTTGCCTTGTTGCCATGCCTTCTTGTTGCCTCCCGTATGCGTCCCCTCTTAGACCGCCTAAACTGCACCCTTTTTTGGACCCGATGAAGCCGAAAAGTGACGCCGTGAAAAACTATTTTTTTTGACGACTTTGTGTGCGCCTGCGAACACCAAGGGTGTGGAAACTATTTATTTAACCAATTTGCATCATTTTTGACCATTTTTTGAAGGCAAAAAAATGTTTCTTTTTGGAAAACCATGCAATCAAAACTCATTTTTGGACCAAAAACTAATTTGCATACCAGTATGAAAAGGTTCTGTTTTTTGGGTCGGCTGAAAAAGTTTGTTACACACACCTTGTCAACAACAATAAAATGAAGATTTACGGGACACGGAAGTGCGCGAGGCCTCGCGCACTCCGCATCCCTGTAAGACATGTTTCAGAAGGGCAAGGAACAAACACAATCAGCAGTGTAGTTGCAGTCACGGAAACCAAAAGCACTATGGAAATGTACATCTCAAAGATCACTTCAGAGGCTTTCTCGGCAAATCCGAGTGCGCAAGGCCTCGCGCACACCAATAGGTTAGAAAATGAAAAGCATGGGCATTTACTTCTTACCCTTCACGGGGACCTTCGCCAACTTAGCAAACAAGCTCTTAGCCACCGAACTCTCTCCACTCGGCGGTGCAACGGAACCACACGCGTGGGAACCTCATCTTGCCGGAGGCTTGAACTGCTGGGCGGCAGACAGCTTTGCCTTTTGCTTTGCCACCTTCAGACTCTTCTCCACGGCCTCAGGACTACTCGCATCGAACTCCTGCGGCTTGGACCTTTTCCGCTTACCACCAACCTTGTGGACCTCTTCCTCTTCCTCTTCCTCGTCTTCCTCTTCCTCTTCTTCTTCCTCTCCAATAGCCCGCACTTCCCCCGGCTCCTCCTCTTGGTCTTTCCGCGGCTTCGTCTTTTTCTTGCTGCTCGTTCCCTTGGTAGGGATGTCACTGCTTTGTGAACGCACTAGTTTTGCGGTCTGTTTCATGCGGGAGGGCTCCTAGCCGCTTTGAACTTTGGCAGGGGCCTCGGACACTTCAACCGCACTCAGCACCTTCTGCGATGGCTCCTTCTCGTGAGCCTGAAAACCCCTGACATCATCCAGCAACCAAAGAGGAATAACGCGCGACAGCCAGTTCTGTTGAACGTCCTAGGCAGCAGCCGTGTCACCTTTCTCCAACTAGTCTTCTTCCAAGAGGTGGCGCATGACAATGGCATGCTGCAACGCACCCATCACGGCAACGTTGATGTCCTTCCATCGACCTGGGTTTATAGCGAGGTACGCAACAAGAGTCTCCACGTTTGACATCCGAACCTTCGCGGCCATTGCCAGGGTTTCATCCACAACAACGACGCCATCTAGCATACCAGACTTCACAATAAAGGTATCTAGGTACCAGAGTATGTGAATCAGAGGCATGAAACCACCAAGATTCTTCTCTTGCACCTCAACAGCGTGGCCCGGCGAATACGTGAGGTAGTTCGGCAACTGTGAATGAAGAGCAGGAAGTGTATAAATGGACGATGCGAGTGCGCAAGGCCTCGCACACTTAACAAGGAAGAGAATAACAAATGCGAAGTGTGAAATACCAGAAGCTACTCAACCAGCCGTGAAGTGAGGCCTTTGTCCACGGTCCCCTTGGGCGAGTGCACTGTCCAAGCACCAGGATCCTGTCGTAGGCTACGCAACTTGTCGTACGCAGAACCAGGCAGGCAGGCTTCGCGACGTTCCCGCACCACCTATGGTGGGGGAGGCCTGAGACTCCCTGAAAAATTTGCGTCCGAATAATCAGCCTCAAATTTCTAAATCCCAAAATCAGCCCTTTTTATCAAATTTCATTGTTTCCCTGAGGACAATTTTTCTGATGGTGGTAGTTTGGCGGGTCCAGGTTCCCCTTTCACATTTTAGAGCGGTATGAGCAAACTTGGGAGCGGCATTCACACACTTTGGAGCGGCATTCACACTGGGTTCAGCAATCGCCTGAACCCAGCCCTGCCCCCTCCAAGCACGACGACACAAAGCACGGGTTGCCTGTCCTTTTGCTTGTCCTGTGCGTTCCTTTGCCCTCCATGCCTGTGCCTTCCCAATGCCCACCTTTTTCCTCCTCTGGTACATCGGAGGCAACTGCTGAGGCATGGACACGTCAGATGGCGGGGTGGGGTGTGGAGCAGAGGGAAACCACATGGGGGGCTTTCTCCGCCTGTGACTTTGCCTTGGCCAGGGCGGCAACGTCTACTCGATGGTTGAAATCACGTACGTGTTCATGAACGTCTTCCGTGAGGCTGAACTCTACTTTCCCATCAGTGAGATTGAAGGTCTGCCTGTCCCTGATCTCAAGACCCAAGACGGCTCTCCAGATCCCTCGCACACGTGTCGCCCGTTCCCATGGGCAGGGGCCAGGGTGCCACCCAAACGGGCTGTATTGCATGGGCAGGGCAACCCCACCAATATGGCCGGATGAGGTGGGGGAAGTCGGGGTTTCGCTTGCGGGGGGGGGGGGGGGTTGGGGGATGGATAGGGCCCCCGAAAACTGGGGGGGGGGGTGGGCGGGTTCGGCACCACGCCAAGGATTTGGTTGGTTATGATTAGTTTCCCATGGCAATCGCAGAAGTGCTGAAGTGGTCTTTCCTGTAGTGCCCCTGTGGCATTCAACGGGGTGCAGACACGGGTGCTGGCTGATGCACCAGGAAGGTCGTGCAGGAAATAACGGCAGCCGTCCACTGTTCCTCACGAGCAACTCTGCCAACCCTGCATCATTTGTTCGCCCAGTTTTCAGGAATGGCACGGGTTTTGTCACGTCAGAATTTGTAGATTCGGCCCCCGGGAGGACGCCATGGGCATTTTGGATCCCCCCCCCCCCCAGCAGGCAGGTGGATGCCCGCGACAGTGCGGATGCGCGCAGTAGTGCGGATGCCTGCTTGTCATAGCAGAAGGTTCAAGGGCGAGAGGCCAATAGGCGCCGCCACAGGCTAACAGAGCCAACCACCAAGGCTTTGTGCCAACCCCCCCCCCCCCCCCGGGGGGCATTGCCCTACCTGTGAGTTTTTTTGGATGACAATGCACTCTGCCTGTTTGAGTCGCTGTATCTGAACCAAGGCTTTCCGGCGGGCAGCAGCACTTGGCACGAGGCTCGGCTCGGGCAGCACGTGCGACTTGTTGCTGCATGACCTGGCAGGTCATGCAGCGATAACAGCAGCAATAGTCGTGATGACAAGGAAAGTGTGACAAGGGGCGCACCAGCGGCAGCCGCCGCCGCCGCCGCCATTCTTGATCCTCAGGCATCACCTATTTCAACATTCATGTGAACGGAACGGAGGTCCGTGGGAAGATTGTGCAGGACCATGACCCTCCGAGGATACCGCCACGTGTCTCGCTGCCGCCACAGGTGCCAAGTCGTATGCGCTCGGCATGCAGTCCCGTGCGCTGTTTTGCCAAACATATGCCCGGCGGGGGGGGGAGGGGCTATCAAACTGCAAAGGGGCCATCGCCTCCCCTGTCCAATGCCGCGCTGTCGACGACGTTTTTGGGATTTTGTGTCTGAGACATCCCCTTCTTATCGTGTCCCTATTGCTGCTTCCACCCCCTATCCGGCGAGGTGGGAAAAAGGTTTGCGCGCGCGTGCGGGGGGGGGGGGGGGGGGTCGTTCGAGTCCCTTTACCCGAAGGCAGGATGGAGTCAGGGAAAGGGCCCCCCCCACAGAGCCCATGTAAAGTGGCAGTCTGAGGACCAGTCCTGGCTCAGAAATTGGGCCGCAAAGCGGCGCGAACCAAAAAAATTCAAAAACCAAGTCTCCCCATCCTCTGTACCTCCAAATGTGTCGAGGCGATCATTTTGAGGTTTATATGTTGGGGTATCCCGGAACCCCCCACCCCCACCCCATTGGGGAGGGGGTCTGGAAAATGCGCCTGAACACACCCCCCCCCCCCGTCCGCGCACCCCCCCCTGCACCCAGCGTGACACACAGCAAGACCAATGGGGGGTGCATCATGCGTTGAGCAGAACGTGATTATTCTCGGTTACACGCTGTGAGCTCTGTGGTCCATGGCATGCATGGCCCACCCTATGTCACGTCTTTCAACCCTTGCACCCATGCTTCAGTTTGTTCGGCGGACGATGAAGGGGCTTCCCACACTGGGACCTTACCCCAGGTGTTTGAGACCAACGACCTCAGGCTACAGAAGCATTCTCTCCTACCATACCCCCTTTGTGGAGGGGTGTAGTGACCAACGCTGGTTTGAACGCTCTGTTTCACAAGTGCACTGCTGGCCCCTGCATGGAGGCTAGGGTGACAGAATTTAGCAGGCAGTAGATGTTTGAGGTCGGTGCCCAAAGGTTCGACCGGGTAGCCGGCTGCCAACCCCCCGCAGGGGTTGGCAGCCCCTGCTATTTTTGGGCCCCTCTCGTCATTGAGCTCTGGTTTCTCATGACATTGCGTTCTTAAAAGAAGAACAACCTAACAGAAGGTAGGGCAGCAAGATATGGAGTACCATTGTGGGGAAGCAACATCCATACACAAAACTCACATAGTCCCGTCCCGTGGACACATTCCAATCCAATGTCAAAGGCAGTGACGCATGAAACTACACTTCGGGCGCCCTTTATGTCCCTGGTTTTTTTTTCCATCAATCTTTTTTGCAAAAAAGGATTTCTGGAACCGATTCACCCCATCCATATTCCTATAAAGATTGAGCATTGCAAATGACGAGACATCCCTTCTATTCAGATATTCATGAAATGGATCGAACATCACAACTGATTTGCAAGCAGCATGTGCACCCAGACACACATAAGCGCTGCAGCTACCAGAGCTGAGCGACCAATTTCACCAAGCCACATGAATTCAGCGGCTACTTTCACACAGTTGCGCATGTTCAAATTCCATACTGACTCACAACATTTGCCTGTGGGCCCTCAAAATTACTCTATTTCGGTGAGACGGGTTGCGAGGAAGAGAACCATGGAAGCGCGAATACTGCGTGCATGCAGGCATGCAATGCAGTTTGTTTTGTGGGGTGGGGAGGTCGTATTGATAAACATGCAGTCGTGATGCTGATACAGACTGACCAACAAAGCGGTCTGGAATGAGGTGGTGTTGAGCTTTGAGGCGGTGAGTGGACTGACATTAGGTATAGGGGGTGAAGATGGCAATAGGCAGACTACTCACCGCTGAAGGCCTGCAAGGGCGTGTGGTGTAACCCATGGGGCTCAGGTGGAGGGAGGGAGGTGGAGGATTGGACCCCATGAGCCTAATCTGGCGTGTACAGTGGATGGACGTGTTTGGTTTATGGGGGCTTGCGCCCTGCGGCATGGGCTGCTGGAATAATTCTGGTGGTAGGCTGGCTGTGCAGTTTATTCTTGTAGGAGCCAGGGCCGTTGTCTTTCCTTTGTAGCGAGCAATGGTGTCATCAGATCAATGTGCAACCTCGTCCCCCCTTGGTACCTTTTTGTGGACAAGTGCTCCAAAAGGCTCTTGAATTGTGGTTTTTCCTTCTTGTAGGTTTTGGTGTTTCTTGGTGAAGGGGAAGGTATTCTAAGCCTGCTGTGCGTGACAGGAGCCCCTCCAATATGCAGAGAGGGTGCTGCTCCACTAGCATCCATGGTTCAGAACATAAGAGTTGCTTGCTTGGCATGGGGCCCTACAGTGTAGCAGCATTCAGTTTATTTTTTCGTGTGGCGAAACACCAAGGAGAAGCTTTTGGTGCTGTTGTGTTTGAGGCCTGCAAACACCACCTTTGCACAAACGGTTAGAGTTTGTGGAGGGAAAGTGGACTGCGCCCACCCACCACCTCAGCAAGGGAACATGCATTTGGATAATTTTGTCTCCAGTAATGATCAGTATGGAACTGCCAACAGCTCAATGGTTGCAAGGGTAAAAGGCTACCCGGGGAAGGTAGGGCTACTGGTGAGGGACAATTTAAGTGCAACAATCCAACGTTGCCAATGATGTCCACAGATGGTGACCTCTGGTGTGTGTTGAACCGTCTGTTTGTTGTCAAACTCAGATGTTGCAAATACCGAGTCGGTAGTCTTTCAAATCAGGAATGACACACAGAAGCTCTAGCCCCGCTGGCACTTCTGGTGTCCCTGTGTACAGTAGGCACTCTCAGAGATTGCTTGCAAGCAGAGCTTGACTTCCAACAGATGGTTGACAGCAACGCAGCCGGATCTTGCAGTATGAGCATGGATTGAATAGTTTTGTGGCCCCAGAGAGATCTGAGTTGACCCAAGCTGATGTGGATGGTGGATGACAGCCCAAGGCAAAGAGTGCTTGGCAGCAGAGTGAGGGATATGGCACATGATTTGCTGCATTTCTTTTGAACCTCGCAGTCCGAGCATTTCCTTGAATTTGTTTATCTCGGCAGTGACAGTGGAATCTGGTGCACCCAAGTAATGGTATCTACCTGCTGTCCACTCCCACGCCCAGGGTTTGCCGCGGGATGAAAACAACGAACCTGATGAGCTGCGTGTCCTCTACCACTTTTGGAAAGGTGAGCAGTTGATGGACATGGATGACGGGTCCACGACAGTGCTGAAGGTGTGTACTCCTTGTGCGCTTGGGTGCCCTGCGTGTCCTCACGTGCCCCCTCCCTCCCTTCCTCAGGCACGGTGACCTGCCCGCATTTATGGAACCCCACAATCCTCTCAGAAGTCTGAACTCCATGCCAGGCACACCCACAATGCACCCAAAGCAACGTGGCCTTTTAGCCACCACGAGTGCAGCAGGCCTTCAGCTGCCACAGAGCAGCAAACCGCCCAAAACGTGGCCACCCGGAGAACGCCCACTCACCATGTGCCCGTGCGTTATGCCCTTGCTCATGCTACTACACGCCCACCCACCATGGGCCCAAGCAGTGTGCACCTTCGATCCAGACTTCCCATCCCCGCCGTAAATCCTGTCGCCTGCGCTTCCAGCTTGCACTGGCCTTGCTGCACCCAGAAGATTTCAACCGGTGCAACATACCCCACGGCCGTGGTGCGCAAATTCAACACACTGCAAGGAACACACTTGAGCTAGCACAAAATGACGGCAAAATATGAGTGTCAACTTTTTGAATCAATTTTGAGAATCTGTCCACACAGGCGCGCGCGCGCTCGCTCGCCTCGCCTTGCCAAGACAACACAAGCCCAGGCTAGGCGTGGCTGGCATGACATGTCATGGTTTGGTATGGTGTGCTTGCGCGTTATCATATGATAGGTACGTGTTCAAGTATTCCCTTGGACAACAAAGCTGAACTCTGAGATTCACGCAATTCACTTCGCACATTTGCCATTTCACTGGATTTCAGCCGCGCAATGTCGTGTTTCAAATATGGAGCAAGGTTCGGGGGAGTAGGGGACAGTTGACGAGGTTTGGAAATGTTTGAAGAGGGTCCAACAACCCTTTTGGGGGTACTCTCTTGGTGATCGATCCTGCGAAAGCTTGGCGCCGGTTGCCAAAACATTTGCGGTGGTTGCACGCTGGTTTGACCGGTGCTAGTGCGACTGCTGCTTTGGAGGTGGGGCTGGGCCCAGGCATGGGGGAGGCAATGGAGGGCTGCGGGGCAGTGGCTGTGTACATGGCGGTGCAGGCTGGGCCACACCGGAGATGGATGGGGATGGTCGCTTCAGGCGGTGACTGCTGCTTGAGGGTTCGAGTTGGGGGAGGGGGGGGGGGGGGGGGCACAGCAGACTTCAGCCAAGGGCCAACTCCTGAGCATGGGAGGTTTTATGGGAGCACGGAGATGGGGGAGCATCAAGGCAAAAGCAGATAATGGCCAAAAACATAACATTCGGTGTGACGCTTCGCTTTTTTCTGTGGGATGGAGCGACCCCCCCCCCCCCCCCCTCCCGCCCACCCCCAACTCCTGCCTGGCTGGACTGACAACAACCATTCGAGAGTATTCAGGTGCTTGGGGAAGTCGGGTTTTCAAAGGGGGGGGGGTCAATAGAGTCCGCAAAAACTGGGAAGGGGTTGGGTTGGGTTCGGGAAAGTGGCTCAATTGACAGGACAATTACTCAGTTATTATGAACTCTGGCGCCGAAAGTTTTTTTGAGCATTAAAATAGGTAACAGGTAATTTTTTTTTTCAGCAAATACATGGCAAATGATGACTGTTCTGAAACCCCTCGACGCGCTGATTCCAAAATCCATTTTCATTTTTTTTTTTTTTGCGAATTCCAGGTCACCTCCGGGGCTCAGGGGTCATTCTCGGTCGGATTTTGGGGGGCCTCAATTGAGCCCTTTTTGGGGTAGGGGAGGGTCTAGCCAGAGGGCTGTATTGCCCCCCCCCCCCCCCCCCCCAAGTGGAAAGCCCGCCCACCCTTCCGCTGCCGACGAGGGTAGCATAAGTGGTTCAGCCCCCCATTCCCCACGGGGTGGCCCAGCGGCAGAGCATTCGGCCGATGCCTTGAGAAACCTTCTTCGAATCCGGCATCAGGTGGCCGCTGGTTCTGTGCTCATCCTGTTCCCTCCCCCCTCCCCCTCCCCATCCCCCAGTCCACTCCTTTGACCTGCAGGTGTCTTATGGGTTCCCCTTGCCCCTCAGTGAGAAGGAGTCTTACCTGTGGATCCTGCCCCTCAGCCTTCTGCCCAAGCCCATCGACACCCTCAACATCGACGTACGCCTGGCCAAGACTGTGCAGGGCGTGTCATCCCCGAACCTGGACGAGGGCCTCAAGATGGCGCGCCACAAGGACAAGGCCTCGATCGTTCTGGTTTCTCCGGAGGTGTGCGTGTACCGCAGTGTAACGGGCCTGTCGCCGAGTGTAGGGGGCCAGGGACAGCGCTGCTGCACAGATGGGACCGCGTTGCTGTGCTGTGCACTGGAGGCATGCGTTCGCCGAGGGGGGCATTTTGGCCGTTTTCGGAAGGCGTAATATTTATTATTTTCGGCCATTTTGGCCTTGAGGCTGTATTGACTCGAGGGAGACGGATAACCCGCCCCCAAACCCGGAGGGAGACGAGTACCCTCCCCCTGGCCGATGGGAGGGAGGATGCCTTCCCCTGACCAGTCATGCAGGTGCCAGCCACTCAGCCTCAGCACAAAGGGGCCGGCTACGTGTACAAGAGCGGCAGCGAGCAAAGCAAGTTGTTTGAGTGCCAGGAAACGGACACTTAGGAATGAGATAGCCCATTGGGCCCCACAAAGGTGGGCTCCACAAAGAGCATTTCAAGGGAGGGTCTAAGATGGATCCTTCTGAAGCGGTTGGACCCTGACTCAGGATGGCACACTGGCAACCCCTCGCATGGCACGCAAGCCAGGGATGGATGATGATGACACGATTATACAACACACTAGTGGTAGCACGAGTGGTGGTCCATTGCATAGGAGTGCCGCTGCTCTGCTATGACTATGAACAAGATGTTGCCCTACCCACCCACCCCTTGTCCAATCGGGGGCGAGGGTTTTTCTGGAGTGATGCCGGAGGGTGACACCCATCCTCGATCTATGGCCAAACTACGGTGTGCTGCTGCGCATTGTGCCAGAAAGACCATCCCCCCCATTGCATTGTAGCTGTTGAACTTGAATGACCACCACCTTCTGATCGAGATCGGTGTAGGCGCCACCGAGTCTGTGGCTCCCGGGAGCTACGCCTTCTCCGCGCTACTGCTGCTGGGCTTCGCCGCGGTGGCCATCCTCGTGCTGCTGTTCCCCAACAACACGGTGTTCTTTGAGTGGCTGGCGGGGTCGAGGCCACTCAAGTAGAGGCTGTGAGCCCCGGCGCTGCCGGCAGTGCCGGTGCCCCTGGACGCCTGCCCCTGACAGTGGCCCGGCCGACTGAATGACGGTTCTCCAGAAGGGAGAACGGACCCCGGCGCATTGGTCCTTGCAAGCTGCCTCCATCTCTAGCCCAACACGGTCTTTCAAAACCACCACATCTCCACGTGACCTGGCCTTCAATAACCGGACCATAGGCTCCAAAAGAATCCTTCGGGTTGCGTCAGGTTCGTCATGAGCGCAACGGCCTTCGCATCTCGCTCCAAACTGTCATGACCGGCGACAAAGGCCGCAGCTTTTCGATCATCCTGCACCCTCCTCCCCGTAAATCCGCCGCAAACGAGCAAGCGACGACAAGCTACGCTTCACCAATCCGTTTCGTGAATCGCCCCATCACAGTGGCCCCGGCCCGGCCGCAAGTTTGGGCCAAGTTTTGGTCGCGTGCAGGGCTTGTCAAAGGGCCCCCAGAAGGGGTGCAGTTTGTCGTAAATGGCGCTGGGGGCGTGGGCAGGGGGGTCCTCGAGGACGGGTTTCCCCTTCTTTCTGTTTTCTGAAGGAGCCCCCCCCCCCCCCCCCAACCCCTGTTCCTTGTGACCCACCAACTGCCGGTGGCCAACCGCCAGCCGCCGTTGTTAACCGCCAACGCACATCGGTCCATAGCCAGTCCGATACACTAATACCGGAGGCACTTTCTTTCGTCCCCCCCCCCCCCCCCTCTTCCTGACCCCCCCCCCCCGCCGCTGGATGTGGGGGCCTCTGCCAACGTGGAAGGCGCCTTGACTGCCCTGCGACCGCCCATGTGCGCGGAAGTGATGGCTGCCAGATGTCAGGGAAGGGACGCAGCAGCCCCGAGCCTGGCAGAGGGCCCGGGGACGGTTGGTGTGGGGCGAGCTGTGGATGCCCCTCACCAGCAGACAGCAGATAGACAGCGCAGGCGTCCTTCTGCTCATGGCGACGACGAGCGCTCTCTGTCGGGGCCGTCGGGTGTGCACACGGGGGGGGGGGGGATAGGCCACAGGCCGGGGACCTTGTGGCCGCAGAGCCGTTTCCCCTGCCGGCCTCCGCCTCGAGGAAGTGGTGGGCTGTCCCAATGAGATGGGCCCGGGGCGTGACCATGTCTCAAGTCCAAATGCACCCGGAAGGATCGGGCGTGTGGTCTCTTCAGTGCACACCACCCCTGGCTCAGATGCACCGTCAGGTCACCACATCATCACACCCATGAAGTGGACTCCTCCCCCACCCCCCCCCCCCCCGCCTTTGTGCAGAGCGCAGAAGGAGGAGAAGGAAAGGACAAAGGGGAAAGAATCATTGTGGTTGTTAGAAGCCCCTGTCCGGAAAATTATCCTGCAGATGCACACCCCAGCGCGCACAAGTCAGTGCTGGAGTCGGCAAACCCGGCATGGACTCGGAGTGTGCATCTGGATGTACCTGGTCAACAGCCCGTCTCCGAGACAGCCGACCCCCGGAGTAGTCAAACAGGACAAGTCATTCAGGGGCTCCATTGACACAACCAAACCACGTTTGGACTCACAGAGGGTCAGAATGAGCAGTGGCCAGAGGCCAATAGGCGCCGCCAAAGGCAAACAACCTAATACCGAGGCCTTGTGCCAACTAGGCGTTGGTTCCGTCAATTTACCGTTGCTTGGACAAGGGGGGGGGTACACACATACACACGCGTGCGCGCGCACACACACACACAAGGATCCCCGGCTCACTCAACCGGGCTAAGCGTAGGTCTTGCCACCGTAAGGTCGTGGGTTCGATCCCCGGAGCGGGCATGTCTGGAGGCGGGCGGCGGCAGCCGTGCGTCAAGGGCATCCTTTCTGGGGAAATCGCCAAATGAGTAGGCCGTGGAGGCCGCCTCGCTGCCGCGAGCACCACCAGCTGTGGAAGCCCCAATACACATACAACACACGGGGCAACATGGCGATGACGGGCTCGTCGAACTCATGCCGTGGAGCTGGCCCGGCGGAAGCCACGGAGCCACCACCCCACTTCCAGGGTGGTCCTGGGGTAGCGAGCCAGGTTCTGGCCCAAGTGCATACCGCACTGGTCGAGGGGTAACACAGGGACGCACTCACACCCCTGGCCTGCACCGTGGGCCTGCTATGATGGGGTAAGCAACCCGACCCGAGGACGCCAGTGTGGCCTATACGGGCTCAACCGGGAGACCTGGTAAAAATGCTACAACCCGCACACACACACACACACACACACACACACACACACACACACCATATTCCTCTAACCTCCAAACAGTTGCAAGTCAACCTCTACTCCCCATCATCTAACTACCCGTCGTCAATCTGGAACCTCCATCTGGACCTCCATCCGCCATCAGTCAACCTTCTTAACTCTTTTAGCCAGGGCTTTGGAGTCGGGGCAGGGGAGGGCATATTGTCACAACAGAAACGAACCTGGGAGCAGTCCCCCAGGGCTGTCCTTACCCCCCCTCCCCCTTGCGCAAGCACTGCCGTGTCTAAGCACGCGGGCCTATCTGACCGTCGTTTTTCCGACCGCTCTTTTAGGTTTCCTCGTATGGGCCCTGCCTTGTCTAAGCACGGTGACCCGTCTGACCGTTGTTTTCCTGTCTTTCAGCGTGCTTGCGCAAGGGGGAGGGGGGGGGGTAAGAATTCCTTACTTTGTTAAGGACAACCCTTAAAGGCCCCTAGGGACCACCAACCGCCAACCGCCAACTGCCGCCCACCGCCCACTGCTAGCACACCAACCTGCAGTCAGGTGTGCGCAAGGCTGCAGGAGGTTCTACAGCGTTGTCATATGAGATGCAACGGGGAGCCCTTTCAACTCTGGAATACGGATGAGTCACTAGAATATTGGGCGCGGATGCCTGCAATTGCAGTCATGTCCTCCACCTAGGCCACTGCCGTCCACCGCCTACTGCCAACCACCACCAACCACCAACCGCCAACCGCTAACCGCCACCAACCGCCAACCGCCCACCGCCAACCGCCACGAACCGACAACCGCCAACCGCAACCCACCACCAACCACCATCCGCTGCCAACCGCGAACCGCCAACCGCCACCAACCACCGTCCGCTGCCAACTGCCAATCATTCAAGAATGCTTCTGTGGTCTTGTGCCTTGTCCATGTCTTAACGACGAAGCACAGAGCGTCCCTGTGAAGGTTTGTTTCTGTTGGCGTTACAAACCTTTTTTTTTCCCCCTTAAGCACAACCCCGTCCCCTCTGTGGTGCACAAAGTGACTTGTGCAGGACGCCTTGACGCGAAAAATGGGATCGTTTGCGTTTTCAAGTCTGCTTATACATCCCTGGGGAGTGCCAATTGTATCTTCCGAAACAGGTTACCATGGGTCGTTTATAGTGTGCAGTAATCCAAGGAACCGGGCAATTTTTCCAGTCACAAAATGTTCGCCCACCGGGAAGTAAAGAGTTCAAAGAAACACACTGCCAGGTTTGCTTATGCCCAGAAGCGATGGCCCATGAGCCAAGCTACACAAAGATTGCTGGAAGTTCTACAAGATTTCGATGCATAACCGCCCTTTATTTTATCCAGGTGGTGGTCAGGTGACATGCGGCAAATGAAAGTGGATGTACTGGAAGACATCGGGGATCATGATATACAACCTTGAAACTTGCACGAGGGGGGGAAATCGGGGAGGTGGTATTTCCGTAGAGTTACCTCCATGAGAGGTTTCCACATTGTTGTCCATAGGGTGCAGGTCATGTTGGATCATTGTGGCACCACCCAAAAGGTTGCACGGACAGCCAAGGCTGCGATTCAGCATTCCGAGGTTCGCAAACCTACGACACTTCCCTTTGTGGCTGTTTGCATTTCCCAGTGGTATTGGTCATAACTGTGCACCAGGAAGGACAAGGGTCCTCAGCACTGCTGCGTTTATCAAATGTCAACATAACCCTTACTGTATGCACAGTGATGATTGGGTGCTTGCGATGAGAATGGCTGCTGCCAGCGCAAGCAACAACAACAAGAACACATCTCCGTCCCAATGCTTCGGGCTCTACGCAACTTTAGCCGTCTTTTGCATTGACGCATATGGCCTTAACGAATCCAGAGTTTGAGCCCCAAACCCAACCATCTGTTGCAGTTGCATGTATCGGTTGTTGTGATGAACTGGGCCATGTTTGCCACATTGAGCAGCTCATCTTGCTACATTGAGAAGCTCAGCTTCTGATTTGCGATTGTACTGTCCTGAACAACCTTTAGCTTGTCCTTGCTCACCCCTTGCCCCAAAATAGATATTATTGAGAATTGGCGAACATTGCTGCACAGGCATACCTGGGCGTGCGTATATGCAGTGCTTATTGACCTGCTCACTGACCGAAATCAGGTCTGCAGTGTTGATATTTCAAGCAGGCTTTGATTCTGCCACTTTGTGATGTGGTTGTGAGTACCAGTTTGGGGGATGCACACAATTAACCAAGGGGTCAACTGTGCGCACCTTTCCATCGTGCGCACCACCCCAAACTCCAGCAGAAGGCTGGTGGAGCATCAACAAGGTCTGCGGCCAGACTGCACCTTCTGCGACCCAAGTCTCCAGAATTGCAAGTTTGCGGGCATGATTCTTGCGTTTCCCTGCCGTGGGTGTGTGTTTGGCAGCGTATTTCGGCACAGCAATGGCAGAGGGGGGTATGAGACGTCAACTTATGCGCACCGCCCGGGATATCACACTGATGGAGGCAGCTGGGCAGTGTGCGCCAGCACAGCACTGTATGGCCACACGCCTGTGCGGCTCTTGCATCCATCTGTTGCAGTTGTAGTTATCAGGTGTTGTTGATGATTTGGATGAGATTTGCCACATTGAAGAGCTCATGTGTCATTTTGAGATTGTACTGTCCTGAACAGCCTTTGGGTCATCCTTCCTCACCCCTTGCCCCAGGATGCGGTGAGCGAGACAGCCTGCGGGCCATTCTCGTTGAACTCTGATTTGTGGTAAACTGCTCATGACAGCTGAGGAAGCGTCCATGTTGTCAGCGGCAATGCAAAGGGGAGGCCCAACAGCCCAAGTATCCATGCTGACCGCCCAGCAGGGGGCTGTTTGGGAGTGGCAATATCCCCATTTTTCTGGCTTGTTGGCTTTGTCAAGTGGATCTTGCATCTTTGCATGTGTTTTGGACCCTTGATCTGCTGTGCACTGTGCTGAGACACTGGGATTCCAGGTGCCGTGTCTATATGGAGCTTTCCTCACTGAACGGCTCAGTGCTCCCTTATTGAGTGCTCCAAGCAGACGGTAATTCTGCGTTTGTGTTGTGGTTGTGAGTACTCGTGTGGGGGCGCACAGAAATCGCCAAGGGGTCAACGGTGCTCACCTTTCCATCGTATGCACCAGCCCAAACTCTACCATAATGCTGGTGGAGGTTCAATAAGATCTGCGGCCAGACTCCAGATTCTGCCATCCAAGTCTCCCAAATTGCAAGTTTGCCCGCATGATTCTTGCGTTTCCCTGCCGTGGGTGTGTGGTTATCAGTGTGGTCACCTGCACAACGACAAAGCGGCAGACAGCAAGAATGAAGGAGTGGAGGCATGCGGGGAGGGGGGGGTGGTTGGAGAATAGAGAAGTACTGACGGAGGCCTTTAAGGGGCCCCGTGAAGAGCACAGTTGGCACCGAACCATGCACAGGGGGTGACTTCTCTTGTGATCCTCACCCGTGGCTCTGCCGGACCCTGTGCCACTGAAATGCCCTGATAGCAGGTACAAGAACCCATGCACACCCTGCAACATCCCAATCTAGTTTCTCCCACTGCCCACCGAGCCACTCAGGGACTCCATGGGTACAGTATGGGTCAACGCCTGCCACAGCCGTCCCATTGCAAGTCTGAAGGCCATCAGCGACCCCTGCCGTGGTACTCCTGTTATCTGTGAGCTATTTTGTGGATATGTGCCTTGGGCTGAAGGCCAAAGGCCCCTGTGTTTTCTCGCGCTGTCAGCAGTGTATCAAGCAGCAATCTCAATCTCCGCAAAGAGTCCTCGTGCCTAAAGGGGGGAGGGAGGGGGAAGGCGGGGAGTAAATCTGAGAGAGGGGTGCTGGCGTGCGCCATCATGCAGCAGGGATTCAGTGCTTGGACAAAAAGTTGCAAATCTTGGTTCGTTATGGGCATGTGACTGGGTGAAGATGACCAAAGCTTCAGGGTTGAAATCCACAAAGATAAAAAGCGAGGTAAGGTCGCTGAGAAGTGCTGCTGAAATAAAAGCGTATGAAAGCGGGGGGGGGGGGGGTTAGTGGCAGGGGGCATTTAATCGCTGGGGTTCCATAAACTGATTTGTGCTAAAATAGTGGCAGGGCAATTGAACCAGGGCTTAGGCATTGGGCAGCATAATGAACCAAGGTCACTAGCTGGCAATGCGGCCAACAATTCCTCATCTGTCAACAAATGGACCTCCACATGGCCCTCTGCGTTCGCCACAAGGACCGCCTCCTCATCTGCCCCTCCACCCGCCCTCTAATACGCAGATGCTGGACATTGAGCTGATTCATCAGTGGAACTGCCGAACATCGCTGCATATGCATACCAGGACGTGCATGTGTGGAGCATTTTGTTGACCTGCATGCGGCCCCTTGTAATAGCCACGCCTTTGTCCAGCTACAGTTGGCGAAGGGACCGTATTAATTTGGAACCTAATTTTAATTCGGTACCAAATGTGGTGCAGCCACATAAGACATGAGTTTGGTGACGAATTTGCCAGTGACATAGGGTCTTGGACACAATTGTTGTGAGTGTTTGCCCACTTGAACCCACATTGCTCTGATTTTGGGGATATTTCTGCACTACATCCCCCTTTCTTGCACAAGCTCATCATGCGATCTTCCAGTGGTGAGCATGTGCAGTTGTTCCGCATGCTGTATGATCGCAAGAAGGGTTTCCAAGCCGAACATTTGTAGGCTTCTGGTGCCTCATAGCTTGTAGGAACATGGGTGTGAACCTGAAGTTTCATGTTTCAAGCACTTGCTTGTGTTTACATGCCTAACATGGGCAGAGGTTAAGGTGCACTCATACCATGCACTCACTCACGTGTCTCTCGGTAGTTGTATGTGTTGCACGCAAGCCACGACCTTTTCTAAGCTGCAGTAGGCGTAGGGACTGTACCGTGCAAATCCTAAAGATTTACGAAAATAATTAATTCCTGGCACAAGGTGTTGTTGTCCGCAAAAAAAAATAAAATGCAAAAAAAAATCGATTATTGGCTTCATGCCTTAAGCAAAAATGGGTTCCGCAAAAAAATCGCTAAAATAAAATAATTTTTGCCCCTCCCCCCCTTTTTGCAAGAATGCCAGAATCGCGGGAGAGTTTGCCCCACTGCTTGTTGTCCCCCTCTTCTGTGTCTCATGCCCCATTTTGCACCTTGCTTTGCTTTCAGAGAATGAAGCATCCGGGATTGTCACAAGTGTTAAAATGGTGGAATGTGGCTGTTGATGTGCCCCAAAGTAGATAAAGGGGCTAGTTTGGAACATGGATAGTTGAATGTTGCTGTTGATCTGCCCCAAAGCAGATAAAGGGGCTAGTTCGGGATATTGGGTTGCCAATCTTTTTGTGATTCAAATTTGTTTGTTGGTTGTTGGTACAAAGGAGTAAACCCGCGGGCTGAGGGTCTCTCCTGGGGGGACTGGTAGACCTGAACCATGCTTGTTGGTGCTTATCTGTGCTATGGACTGCAATCCCAGAGTCCAACTGATTGACACTTGTATGCCTGTGTAGGAATGGACTGCAATCCCAGAGTCCAAGGTACGCACGGTTTCTTGCAGTAGCAACAAAAAGAATCAACTCCAATCCCCAAAACGCAAAAAAAAAACCGCAAAAAAAGTTAATTTTTGGTCCAACACCCTACGCAAAAATGGGATCCGCAAAAAAAATCGCAAAGAAAATTTTTTTTTGCCCATTTTTGCCCATTTTGGATGCTGCCGCAGAATTTTTGCTTATTATTAATTCAAATCCCCAACGCAAAAATTAGGATTCCGCGAAAATTTAGGATTTGCACGGTATTCATTTGGTACTTTTGCATAGCTATTACACAAGGGGGGGGGGGGGTAGTTCACCTCTGGTTCTGAGTCAGAGACTGAAGCAACAGAGGAGGCACCACGATCAGACGTTTGAAGGCTGCAGGAGACAGTGGCAGGGGGTGGTAGGGGTGGGGGGAATAGTGGCATGGGGTTGAGAAATGTTTTGGTGCACTCCAATAGTGGCGGGCCCCACCTTTATACGCCCTTCCCCCCCCCTTTACACTTGCGGGCTCCCTCCCACCTGATTGTGTGCACACGCAACCAGATGTTTCATCCTCTGTGTGGGTTGTACCGATCCATCTCACGTTGTGGCTCACCCCGCCCCAGTCCCATAGACAGTGGGACAGGGTATTATCGCCAAGTTCGCTTGTGCTTCTGCGTTCCCTGTTTACAGCCACAGCATGTCGTGCCAGCTGGTTCCCGAACTCTCGGAAAACTGGGAAATCTGGGAAAACATCGCAGATTTCCTGCCATGCGATATCCTGACCCATGTCTGCGCCAGTCTGCGCCGCCACCTCGGGAGGCGCCACGTTCAGGTCCTGTGCAACTCCGACGAGGCTGCAAGGCAACTGTCATCGCTGGCACGTAACTTGCGATCTTTGAGCATGAGGATGCCCCATCACCGTGGGGCCCTTCTTTGGTTGCGTTCGTCGGTGGCGGCGCTCAAGAACGCGCCATACCTGCACACCGTCTCCATCGTCGACCATCCGAATGAGGGGCAGGACAAAGGGGCCCCGAAACTGGGGGCTAGTGGGGCGCAGGCAATGTCCGCCTTAAAGGACAGCCCCACGCTGCACACGCTCCGCCTTGATCTGAAGCGAGTCATGATCGGAGACAGAGGCGCCCGGGCGCTCTCTGCCTTGAGGGCGGCCCCGAAGCTGCGCACGCTGGCCCTTGATCTCACATTGAATGGCATCTGTGAGTCTGGGGCGCGGGCACTCGCCGGGCTCCATGTTACAGCCGCGCTTCGCGACCTGACGCTTGATCTGACGCAGAACGCGATCGGCGATGCGGGTGTGCAGGCGTTCGCCTCATTGAAGGACGCGCCCGCACTGCACCGCCTAACCCTCGTCCTCTGCAACAGCCGCGTGGGGGACGGCGGTGCACGGGCCTTGGCGGCCCTCAAGGATGCTCCGGCCCTGCACACCCTCACCCTCGATCTCCGGTTCAACATCATCTCCGCCGACGGTGCTGAAGCACTGGCGGAGCTGCGGCACGGGCCGGCACTGCGCTGTCTTACCCTCAACCTGGTCCTTAACAGACTTGGCGACGCAGGAGCACGGGCTCTCGCTCAGTTGAAGACAGCGTCAGGGCTCCGCAGCCTCAGCCTTGACCTCAGTTCGACGGGCATCAGTGACGATGGGGCGCAGGCGCTTGCGGCGCTCAACAAGGCCACATCATTGCGGACATTGAGACTGGACGTGTTTGACAACCGACTGGGCAAGTGTGGTGCCCAGGCCCTCGGTGCGCTGAGGGATGGTGGGATCCTGCAGACCCTCAACCTCGGTCTGGGAATGAAATAGAGTGCCCCATCGGTATCTCAGGCCGGTTTCAACCGTGTGCTGTGTGTCTGTGACCCCTCCACCAAAAGGCAAAGAAATCCCAAATTAGCCATCGCCATTCTGCAATTTGGAAGCTCAGCACCCAAACTCTTTTTGTGTCTGAAACTGTCTTTCGATGGTGCCAGGACTCAGGAAATGCTCACGTTTGTGAGGGCCTGACCCCTCACGGACCTGTCTGCTGGGAAGTGAGCAAAATATTTTTCGGGTGGAGAAGCCCGATTGGTGGGTCTGGGGAACCTCCGACTTCGGCCAGAAGCGCCCACGCGTAGTTCCACAACGTCGCTGTTCAGTTTTCGGCGGTCGTTCCCCAGTAATGAACGTGTACACCTCACCCCATGCTCGCCGGGCAAAGGGGTGGCCTGCACTGGCGCCGTCCCTGTCCCTCCCAAGCTTCGGGCCAAGCCCCCCCTCCCCCCCCCATTTGGGAGTGAATCACGAGCCAAGGCCTCCGAAGTTGGCCAATCCAAGGGGCTCCACTTGCAGACCCTCACCCGAAAGACGGTTGACGATGGCATGTTGCGCCCCATACCGGTCCCAGCGTTCCCCAACGGCCGAGTCTTTGCAAAAAAGAAAGAATCCTGAAAAAGCTGCCCACCTCTGTGGGGGGCCACTGTGCGCTGTGCGAATTGTAGGCCGGGTATGTATGCCCTGTCTTACCCGGCACCAGTGCCGATATGGGACGAATGTGGGCTGCAACGCTCCAAAGGGTGTTTCATGGACTTTGAGTTCAGTGTATACCATGCTGCATACAAAGGTTGCATTCTCACTTCCCTTTGACTTGAGCATGTATGCTTCTGGTTGTGGGTGTTCAGGGTGGTCACGGGAAAGTTAATGTGATGAGGGGCGCTGTCCGCAAACATCCCCTTTGATGGCAGGCCAGTTTATCAACGTTGTGGCAGGAATCGTCAGCCCCTGGTTCCCCGTTTGATCCCCAAACACAACAGGAGGTCGCTGACGCATTCGCATGGAACAATGGCGTCATCGACTGCAAGCCGGGCATGAAGGCACAGTTCACTCCAGTTCCAAAGAACTCAAAGTCCACGCGGCACACATCAGCCACAACATGCTGGAACAGTTGGGTGTGGCAATGGCACTTGTCAAACACTTACTCAGCCTTCAGTCAATCTTGTGCTCCAGCAGCACACATTTGGAATGTTGGAGACAAGCTCTGTTGCTGGTCAGTACTGTGTGCAGAAATGGACTGAAAGCGCTGTGCTCAATCCGCTGCTGGAAGCCCAAATCAAAATCCGTTGGGCCAAGCAAGCAAACACAAATTCAATACACCTGGGTCGTCTCAGTGCCCCCCTTTTGAGGTTTCAGGCAGACTTTGATTCTGCCTTTTTGTGTTGTGGTTGTGAGTACCAGTGTGGAGGCGCACAAAAACCGGCAAGGGGTTAACTGTGCGCACCTTCGCATCGTGTGCGCCACCCCAAACTCCACCATGAGAAAGCTGGTGGAGGCTCAATAAGATCTGCGACCAGACTCCAGATTCCGCGACCCAAGCTACCAAAGCCGCAAGTTTGCCCGCATTCTTGCGTTTCCCTGCTGCAGGTGTGGTTAGCAGTGTAGTTCAGCAAAGCAATGTCGGAGGGGGCTATGCGCACCACTGGAGATATCACATTGAGCTGGTCTGCTGGGTTGTAACTTGTGGGGGAGGTAGAAGCTCCAAATCCTCCCTCACAGCTGCACATTGTCAACTGTATTGACGTTGGCATTCAGTTGAGGTGCCGTTTTCGTCTTTTGGATCATAATACACTCCTGCACCCTCTTGTGCTCGAGGGTTTCCCGTGTAACATTTCTCAGCAGCCTTTAGTCGTTGCATGCGGGGTTTTGAGGTGGGTTCTGGTAACACACCCCGATAAGGGGTGCTGTGCAAATTCAAACCCTCCCTCAGTAGCATTGCCTTGAGCGTGGAGGTACATGCATCTTTGCATGTGTCCTGGACCATTGATCTGTTGTGCGCTATGCTGAGACACTGCAGCTTTCCTCGTTGACCGAATTCAGGTCTGCAGTATTGAAGTATTGCAGTATTCAAGCAGACTTTGATTCTGCCATTTTGTGTTATGGTTGTGAGAACTAGTGTGGTGACGCACCAATCCAACCAAGGCGCCCACTGTGCGCACTATTTCGTCGTGCGCACCACCCCAAACTCCCGCAGAAGGCTGGTGGAGCTTCAACAATGCCTGCGGCCAGTGTCCAAGATCTGCAACCCAAGTCTCCAAGGTTGCAAGTTTGTCCGCATTATTCTTGCGTTTCCCTGCCGTGGGTGTGTGGTTGGCAGTGTAGTACAGCAATGGCAGAGGGTGGCCTGAGACGTCAACTTATGCGCAACTCCTGAAATATTACACTGATGGAGGCAGCTGGGCAGTGTGGCCCATCACAGCACTGTATGGCCACACGCCTGTGCTGTCATTGCATTCATCTGTTGCAGTTGTGGTTATCAGGTATTGTGATGATTTGGATCAGATTTGCTAGATTGAAGAGCACGTCTGTCATTTTGAGATTGTACTGTCCTGAACAGCCTTTGGGTCATCCTTCCTCACCCCTTGCCCCCAGGATGAGGTGAATGAGACAGCCTGTGGGCCATTCTCGTTGAACTCTGATTTGTCGTGAATTGTTCATGACCGCCGAGTAGGTGTAACAGTGTAGTTCTTGGAGCATCAAATTAAAGCTGGTCTGCTGGTTTGTACATTGTGGGGGAGGTAGAAGCTCCAAATCCTCCCTCACAGCTGCACATTGTCAACTGTCTTGGCGTTGGCATTGAGTTGAGGTGCCGTTTTCGTCTTTTGGATCATAATACACTCCTGCACCCTCTTCTGCTCGTGGAAGGCTGGTGGAGCTTCAACAATAGCTGCAGGCAGTGTCCAAGATCTGCAACCCGAGCCTCCAAGATTGCAAGTTTGCCCGCATTATTCTTGCGCTTTTCTGCCGTGGGTGTGTGTTTGGCAGTGTAGTACAGCAATGGCAGAGGGGGGCCTGAGACGTCAACTTATGCGCACCGCCTGAAATATCACATTGATGGAGGCAGCTGGGCAGTGTGCGCCAACACAGCACTGTATGGCCACACGCCTGTGCGGCTCTTGCATTCATCTGTTGCAGTTGTAGTTATCAGGTGTTGTTGATGATTTGGATGAGATTTGCCACATTGAAGAGCTCATGTGTCATTTTGAGATTGTACTGTCCTGAACAGCCTTTGGGTTATCCTTCCTCACCCCTTGCCCCAGGATGCGGTGAGCGAGACAGCCTGTGGGCCATTCTCGTTGAACTCTGATTTGTGGTAAACTGCTCATGACAGCTGAGGAAGCGTCCATGTTGTCAGCGGCAATGCAAAGGGGAGGCCCAACAGCCCAAGTATCCATGCTGACCGCCCAGCAGGGGGCTGTTTGGGAGTGGCAATATCCCCATTTTTCTGGCTTGTTGGCTTTGTCAAGTGGATCTTGCATCTTTGCATGTGTTTTGGACCCTTGATCTGCTGTGCACTGTGCTGAGACACTGGGATTCCAGGTGCCGTGTCTATATGGAGCTTTCCTCACTGAACGGCTCAGTGCTCCTTTATTGAGTGCTCCAAGCAGACGGTGATTCTGCGTTTGTGTTGTGGTTGTGAGTACTCGTGTGGGGGCGCACAGAAATCGCCAAGGGGTCAACGGTGCTCACCTTTCCATTATATGCACCAGCCCAAACTCTACCATAATGCTGGTGGAGGTTCAATAAGATCTGCGGCCAGACTCCAGATTCTGCCATCCAAGTCTCCCAAATTGCAAGTTTGCCCGCATGATTCTTGCGTTTCCCTGCCGTGGGTGTGTGGTTAGCAGTGTAGTTCAGCACAGCAATGTCAGAGGTATGGCCACAGTCGGGGGCTGTCATTCTTGTTATACTCTTGTTATATTTGACAACCTGGGCCATTCTCATTGAACTCTGATTTGTGGTAAACTGCTCATGACAGCTGAGGAGCCGCCATGTTGTCAGCCACAATGCAAAGGGGAAGCTGAACAGCCCAAGTATCCATGCTGGCCGCCCAGCAGGGGGCTGTTTGGGAGTGGCAATATCCCCATTTTTCTGGCTTGTTGGCTTTGTCAAGTGGATCTTTGCATGTGTTGTGGAGACAGGGCTTCCAGCTCCCGTGGCTGTGGTCATTGACCGTCTCAGTGCCCCCCCGTTTTGAGGTTTCGCGCAGACTCTGATTGTGTGTTTTTATGTTTTGGTCGTGAGTGCCAGTGTGCGGACGCACAATAATAGCCAAGGGATGTGCATCGTTGCATCGTGCACACCACCCTAAACTGCAGCAGAAGGCTGGTGGAGGCTGAATAAGATCTGCAGCCAGACTGCACCCTCTGCGACCCAAGTCTCCAGAATTGCAAGTGTGCCTGCGTTATTCTTGCGTTTGCCTGCCGTGGGTGTGTGGTTAGCAGTGCAGTTCAGCACAGCAATGTTGGAGGGACACGCGATGACAATTTATGCGCGGACCACTTGAGATATCATATTAGGGTGTACTGCTGGTTTGTAGGTTGAGGGGGAGGTAGAAGCTCCAAATACACTCTCGCAGCTTCGCATTGTCAACTGTTCTGGCGTTTGCATTTAATTGCGGTGCTGTTTTCGTCTTTTCGGTCTGATACACTTCTGCACCCTTGTTGCATGGGGGGTTTTGAGGTGGGTTCCGGTAACACATCCCGATAAGGGGTGCTGTGCAGATTCAAATCCTTCCTCAGTAGCATTGCTTTTTGCGTGGGGGTACATGCATCTTGGCATGTGTCCTGGACTGTTGACGTGTTCTGCGCTGTGCTGAGACACTGCAGCTTTCCTCATTGACGGAATTCAGGTCTGCAGTATTAGCATTTCAAGCAGACTTTGATTCTGCCGTTTTGTGGTGTGGTTGTGTGTGTGTGAGTACCAGGTTGGGGACGCACACAATTAACCAAGGGGTCAACTGTGCGCACCTTTCCATTATGCGCACCACCCCAAACTCCAGCAGAAGGCTGGTGGAGCATCAATAAGGTCTGCGGCCAGACTGCACCTTCTGCGACCCAAGTCTCCAGAATTACAAGTTTGCCCGCATGATTCTTGCGTTTCCCTGCCGTGGGTGTGTGTTTGGCAGCGTATTTCGGCACAGCAATGGCAGAGGGGGGTATGAGACGTCAACTTATGCGCACCGCCTGAGATATCACATTGATGGAGGCAGCTGGGCAGTGTGCGCCAACACAGCACTGTATGGCCACACGCCTGTGCGGCTCTTGCATCCATCTGTTGCAGTTGTAGTTATCAGGTGTTGTTGATGATTTGGATGAGATTTGCCACATTGAAGAGCTCATGTGTCATTTTGAGATTGTACTGTCCTGAACAGCCTTTGGGTTATCCTTCCTCACCCCTTGCCCCAGGATGCGGTGAGCGAGACAGCCTGTGGGCCATTCTCGTTGAACTCTGATTTGTGGTAAACTGCTCATGACAGCTGAGGAAGCGTCCATGTTGTCAGCGGCAATGCAAAGGGGAGGCCCAACAGCCCAAGTATCCATGCTGACCGCCCAGCAGGGGGCTGTTTGGGAGTGGCAATATCCCCATTTTTCTGGCTTGTTGGCTTTGTCAAGTGGATCTTGCATCTTTGCATGTGTTTTGGACCCTTGATCTGCTGTGCACTGTGCTGAGACACTGGGATTCCAGGTGCCGTGTCTATATGGAGCTTTCCTCACTGAACGGCTCAGTGCTCCCTTATTGAGGCTCCAAGCAGACGGTGATTCTGCGTTTGTGTTGTGGTTGTGAGTACTCGTGTGGGGGCGCACAGAAATCGCCAAGGGGTCAACGGTGCTCACCTTTCCATTATATGCACCAGCCCAAACTCTACCATAATGCTGGTGGAGGTTCAATAAGATCTGCGGCCAGACTCCAGATTCTGCCATCCAAGTCTCCCAAATTGCAAGTTTGCCCGCATGATTCTTGCGTTTCCCTGCCGTGGGTGTGTGGTTAGCAGTGTAGTTCAGCACAGCAATGTCAGAGGTATGGCCACAGTCGGGGGCTGTCATTCTTGTTATACTCTTGTTATATTTGACAACCTGGGCCATTCTCATTGAACTCTGATTTGTGGTAAACTGCTCATGACAGCTGAGGAGCCGCCATGTTGTCAGCCACAATGCAAAGGGGAAGCTGAACAGCCCAAGTATCCATGCTGGCCGCCCAGCAGGGGGCTGTTTGGGAGTGGCAATATCCCCATTTTTCTGGCTTGTTGGCTTTGTCAAGTGGATCTTGCATCTTTGCATGTGTTTTGGACCCTTGATCTGCTGTGCACTGTGCTGAGACACTGGGATTCCAGGTGCCGTGTCTATATGGAGCTTTCCTCACTGAACGGCTCAGTGCTCCCTTATTGAGGCTCCAAGCAGACGGTGATTCTGCGTTTGTGTTGTGGTTGTGAGTACTCGTGTGGGGGCGCACAGAAATCGCCAAGGGGTCAACGGTGCTCACCTTTCCATTATATGCACCAGCCCAAACTCTACCATAATGCTGGTGGAGGTTCAATAAGATCTGCGGCCAGACTCCAGATTCTGCCATCCAAGTCTCCCAAATTGCAAGTTTGCCCGCATGATTCTTGCGTTTCCCTGCCGTGGGTGTGTGGTTAGCAGTGTAGTTCAGCACAGCAATGTCAGAGGTATGGCCACAGTCGGGGGCTGTCATTCTTGTTATACTCTTGTTATATTTGACAACCTGGGCCATTCTCATTGAACTCTGATTTGTGGTAAACTGCTCATGACAGCTGAGGAGCCGCCATGTTGTCAGCCACAATGCAAAGGGGAAGCTGAACAGCCCAAGTATCCATGCTGGCCGCCCAGCAGGGGGCTGTTTGGGAGTGGCAATATCCCCATTTTTCTGGCTTGTTGGCTTTGTCAAGTGGATCTTTGCATGTGTTGTGGAGACAGGGCTTCCAGCTCCCGTGGCTGTGGTCATTGACCGTCTCAGTGCCCCCCCGTTTTGAGGTTTCGCGCAGACTCTGATTGTGTGTTTTTATGTTTTGGTCGTGAGTGCCAGTGTGCGGACGCACAATAATAGCCAAGGGATGTGCATCGTTGCATCGTGCACACCACCCTAAACTGCAGCAGAAGGCTGGTGGAGGCTGAATAAGATCTGCAGCCAGACTGCACCCTCTGCGACCCAAGTCTCCAGAATTGCAAGTGTGCCTGCGTTATTCTTGCGTTTGCCTGCCGTGGGTGTGTGGTTAGCAGTGCAGTTCAGCACAGCAATGTTGGAGGGACACGCGATGACAATTTATGCGCGGACCACTTGAGATATCATATTAGGGTGTACTGCTGGTTTGTAGGTTGAGGGGGAGGTAGAAGCTCCAAATACACTCTCGCAGCTTCGCATTGTCAACTGTTCTGGCGTTTGCATTTAATTGCGGTGCTGTTTTCGTCTTTTCGGTCTGATACACTTCTGCACCCTTGTTGCATGGGGGGTTTTGAGGTGGGTTCCGGTAACACATCCCGATAAGGGGTGCTGTGCAGATTCAAATCCTTCCTCAGTAGCATTGCTTTTTGCGTGGGGGTACATGCATCTTGGCATGTGTCCTGGACTGTTGACGTGTTCTGCGCTGTGCTGAGACACTGCAGCTTTCCTCATTGACGGAATTCAGGTCTGCAGTATTAGCATTTCAAGCAGACTTTGATTCTGCCGTTTTGTGGTGTGGTTGTGTGTGTGTGAGTACCAGGTTGGGGACGCACACAATTAACCAAGGGGTCAACTGTGCGCACCTTTCCATTATGCGCACCACCCCAAACTCCAGCAGAAGGCTGGTGGAGCATCAATAAGGTCTGCGGCCAGACTGCACCTTCTGCGACCCAAGTCTCCAGAATTACAAGTTTGCCCGCATGATTCTTGCGTTTCCCTGCCGTGGGTGTGTGTTTGGCAGCGTATTTCGGCACAGCAATGGCAGAGGGGGGTATGAGACGTCAACTTATGCGCACCGCCTGAGATATCACATTGATGGAGGCAGCTGGGCAGTGTGCGCCAACACAGCACTGTATGGCCACACGCCTGTGCGGCTCTTGCATCCATCTGTTGCAGTTGTAGTTATCAGGTGTTGTTGATGATTTGGATGAGATTTGCCACATTGAAGAGCTCATGTGTCATTTTGAGATTGTACTGTCCTGAACAGCCTTTGGGTTATCCTTCCTCACCCCTTGCCCCAGGATGCGGTGAGCGAGACAGCCTGTGGGCCATTCTCGTTGAACTCTGATTTGTGGTAAACTGCTCATGACAGCTGAGGAAGCGTCCATGTTGTCAGCGGCAATGCAAAGGGGAGGCCCAACAGCCCAAGTATCCATGCTGACCGCCCAGCAGGGGGCTGTTTGGGAGTGGCAATATCCCCATTTTTCTGGCTTGTTGGCTTTGTCAAGTGGATCTTGCATCTTTGCATGTGTTTTGGACCCTTGATCTGCTGTGCACTGTGCTGAGACACTGGGATTCCAGGTGCCGTGTCTATATGGAGCTTTCCTCACTGAACGGCTCAGTGCTCCCTTATTGAGGCTCCAAGCAGACGGTGATTCTGCGTTTGTGTTGTGGTTGTGAGTACTCGTGTGGGGGCGCACAGAAATCGCCAAGGGGTCAACGGTGCTCACCTTTCCATTATATGCACCAGCCCAAACTCTACCATAATGCTGGTGGAGGTTCAATAAGATCTGCGGCCAGACTCCAGATTCTGCCATCCAAGTCTCCCAAATTGCAAGTTTGCCCGCATGATTCTTGCGTTTCCCTGCCGTGGGTGTGTGGTTAGCAGTGTAGTTCAGCACAGCAATGTCAGAGGTATGGCCACAGTCGGGGGCTGTCATTCTTGTTATACTCTTGTTATATTTGACAACCTGGGCCATTCTCATTGAACTCTGATTTGTGGTAAACTGCTCATGACAGCTAAGGAGCCGCCATGTTGTCAGCCACAATGCAAAGGGGAAGCCCAGCAGCCCAAGTATCCATGCTGGCCGCCCAGCAGGGGGCTGTTTGGGAGTGGCAATATCCCCATTTTTCTGGCTTGTTGGCTTTGTCAAGTAGATCTTTGCATGTGTTGTGGAGACAGGGCTTCCAGCTCCCGTGGCTGTGGTCATTGACCGTCTCAGTACCCCCCCGTTTTGAGGTTTCGCGCAGACTCTGATTGTGTGTTTTTATGTTTTGGTTGTGAGTGCCAGTGTGCGGACGCACAATAATAGCCAAGGGATGTGCATCGTTGCATCGTGCACACCACCCTAAACTGCAGCAGAAGGCTGGTGGAGGCTGAATGGACTATTGCGCCCCATGGACTATTGCTCCTTAATATGATTTCCTTCCCACCCTAAACTGCAGCAGAAGGCTGGTGGAGCCTGAATAAGATCTGCAGCCAGACTGCACCCTCTGCGACCCAAGTCTCCAGAATTGCAAGTGTGCCTGCGTTATTCTTGCGTTTGCCTGCCGTGGGTGTGTGGTTAGCAGTGCAGTTCAGCACAGCAATGTTGGAGGGACACGCGATGTCAAATTATGCGCGGACCACTTGAGATATCATATTAGGGTGTACTGCTGGTTTGTAAGATGAGGGGGAGGTAGAAGCTCCAAATACACTCTCGCAGCTTCGCATTGTCAACTGTTCTGGCGTTTGCATTTAATTGCGGTGCTGTTTTCGTCTTTTCGGTCTGATACACTTCTGCACCCTTGTTGCATGGGGGGTTTTGAGGTGGGTTCCGGTAACACATCCCGATAAGGGGTGCTGTGCAGATTCAAATCCTTCCTCAGTAGCATTGCTTTTTGCGTGGGGGTACATGCATCTTGGCATGTGTCCTGGACTGTTGACGTGTTCTGCGCTGTGCTGAGACACTGCAGCTTTCCTCATTGACGGAATTCAGGTCTGCAGTATTAGCATTTCAAGCAGACTGTGATTCTGCCGTTTTGTGGTGTGGTTGTGTGTGTGTGAGTACCAGGTTGGGGACGCACACAATTAACCAAGGGGTCAACTGTGCGCACCTTTCCATTATGCGCACCACCCCAAACTCCAGCAGAAGGCTGGTGGAGCATCAATAAGGTCTGCGGCCAGACTGCACCTTCTGCGACCCAAGTCTCCAGAATTACAAGTTTGCCCGCATGATTCTTGCGTTTCCCTGCCGTGGGTGTGTGTTTGGCAGCGTATTTCGGCACAGCAATGGCAGAGGGGGGTATGAGACGTCAACTTATGCGCACCGCCTGAGATATCACATTGATGGAGGCAGCTGGGCAGTGTGCGCCAGCACAGCACTGTATGGCCACACGCCTGTGCGGCTCTTGCATTCATCTGTTGCAGTTGTAGTTATCAGGTGTTGTTGATGATTTGGATGAGATTTGCCACATTGAAGAGCTCATGTGTCATTTTGAGATTGTATTGTCCTGAACAGCCTTTGGGTTATCCTTCCTCACCCCTTGCCCCAGGATGCGGTGAGCGAGACAGCCTGTGGGCCATTCTCGTTGAACTCTGATTTGTGGTAAACTGCTCATGACAGCTGAGGAAGCGTCCATGTTGTCAGCGGCAATGCAAAGGGGAGGCCCAACAGCCCAAGTATCCATGCTGACCGCCCAGCAGGGGGCTGTTTGGGAGTGGCAATATCCCCATTTTTCTGGCTTGTTGGCTTTGTCAAGTGGATCTTGCATCTTTGCATGTGTTTTGGACCCTTGATCTGCTGTGCACTGTGCTGAGACACTGGGATTCCAGGTGCCGTGTCTATATGGAGCTTTCCTCACTGAACGGCTCAGTGCTCCTTTATTGAGGCTCCAAGCAGACGGTGATTCTGCGTTTGTGTTGTGGTTGTGAGTACTCGTGTGGGGGCGCACAGAAATCGCCAAGGGGTCAACGGTGCTCACCTTTCCATTATATGCACCAGCCCAAACTCTACCATAATGCTGGTGGAGGTTCAATAAGATCTGCGGCCAGACTCCAGATTCTGCCATCCAAGTCTCCCAAATTGCAAGTTTGCCCGCATGATTCTTGCGTTTCCCTGCCGTGGGTGTGTGGTTAGCAGTGTAGTTCAGCACAGCAACGTCAGAGGTATGGCCACAGTCGGGGGCTGTCATTCTTGTTATACTCTTGTTATATTTGACAACCTGGGCCATTCTCATTGAACTCTGATTTGTGGTAAACTGCTCATGACAGCTAAGGAGCCGCCATGTTGTCAGCCACAATGCAAAGGGGAAGCCCAGCAGCCCAAGTATCCATGCTGGCCACCCAGCAGGGGGCTGCTTGGGAGTGGCAATATCCCCATTTTTCTGGCTTGTTGGCTTTGTCAAGTAGATCTTTGCATGTGTTGTGGAGACAGGGCTTCCAGCTCCCGTGGCTGTGGTCATTGACCGTCTCAGTACCCCCCCCGGTTTGAGATTTCGCGCAGACTCTGATTGTGTGTTTTTATGTTTTGGTTGTGAGTGCCAGTGTGCGGACGCACAATAACTTAGACGAACCAAGTGTCCACCCAAAATGGGCCCCTGTCACCGGAAAGTGGACCAAAAAAGGGACGTGTCACACGGTGCGAAAAACACGGTTAAAGAACATGAAGCCAATCCCGGGAAAGAAGAAATGTCCTAAAAAGACAGTGGTTGTGCAAGTACATGAGCAGTTGTGTACCACCGTGTTACCACGCGCATGCATATATGCACTTTAGTGTGTTTCATTTGAATTGCTGCATGTTGTTTGTTGTTCGAATAGCAAAGAGACGCAGGGAAGTTCACAATGTAGGCAGGAAGTCTCATGTATCGAAACTTCGGTTGCACGATTAGCTACGTCAAACTGTTTGTCCACCCGACTCCTGATAGTCTGTGTATGTGAAAATTAGAATGAAAAAGCAATGATGCTATCGAAATTTCGATTGTCGAAGCTACGTGACAATTTGCCTTGCATGGATCAATCGAAATTTCGATTGGAAGTCTTTAACGACATTCAGAGAGCAAACCATCAAAATCCTTCACGAAGGTTTACCGGAACATAGTTGTACTACATTAGTATATGAATTTTAGATTACAACTTTGTAGAAAAATAAAGGTAAAAGAAATAAGAGGTAAAATAAATCAAACACATATGAATGTTTTATCCGATGGAGATGTCTACACAATCGATTTATTTCTAAAACCAATCGAAATTTCGATAGGAGCATCTCGAATCAAAATTTTGATAGGAGCATTCGACAAAAAAGGAATTCAATTCCTATCGAAATTTCGATAGGAACGTCCAATCGAAATTTAGATAGCCGCTAAAGGAATAACTACCCTGTAAAGCATAGGCTGTTTAAACTGCAATCGAATTTTCGATAGTGACAGTCTGACAGAGTCCAAACATTTTAAATGCTAGACTATTTGTTGTCTTCTATTTCATGTACGAGTTCCATGTACGCCAAAGATGGATGGCCATTTCATTGCCTACGTGCGAGGATTCCTCGCTTCGCACTCTTGGGAGAATGGACGCCAAATTTTTTGAAGATGCTTGCGAAGGCGGTACGTCAAGGCGATTTGTTGAATTTGTCCTTGGAATAAGGATAACCAAACGCCGCCGCCAGACATTTGAGCAGGTGGTTGCAAACAGAAACTGTACACCTTTGCCCAGATGGCTCAGCGTACTCCAGCAGGAGCTCTTCAACATCTGGCGTGTGCTGCACCTGCGTGCGGCACCCCTCGCTTTTCGCCCGGCTCTGGACATTACTGTTTCGCAGCGCGAACGGAAGTTACTCGCAAGGTTTGGCATAGTTCCACCTCGAATACCGACTCTGCAGGAATCTGGTGTTGCAGCAGCGATGGACCTCTGGAATGCAATGAGCATTGCTTCTGTTGGCATTTGGATGGACAATTTTTTCAGAAAACGATTCCTGCAGAACCCGGATGGACCGCCCGGACATCTTGACTGTTCTGCCGTAGCCGTGCTCTTTACAATCTTGCTGCCCCGATTTCTTGGACATCTCACATTGCGCCGCATAGTTTTCAGACTGCCAGGTGTCATGAGATGCATTCGGACCTCCATCAGGGGTCTACTGAACACTATTGCAGCTGTTACGGATGGGACGTTACAGGCACATTTCATCCGTGCGCCACTCGACATCGCCAGAGGCATCGTGCATCCACAAATTTGGAAACCTATGCTGCTGGACGAGTGTCGAACAAGCACAAACACTGAGCTGCTGCATTTAATTGAGATGATGCGTCGCATACAGATTCATACAGGCCGGGATTTGCCTTTGCTGGTGGACATGAAAATACATGCATCGGTTTTGCGTTTCATGTACGGTGCGAAGCTCAGAAGTCTTGACTACCGGTCACATTTGGAACGCATTCCACTGCTTTATGGCATTTGGCATCCGTACAAATACTGTGTACACATTACTTTCAGGCGTTTCTTTCCCGTTATTTCTTGGCTGCTCAAACCATTTATCACGGTGCGGACTAGCATTCCTTGTCATCGGAAGCTCATATACACGGAAAAGGTTTTTGCCGGTCTTTTGTTAGCGAGCAACGTGTTGAAAGGTCTTATCACCGAAGCTAGAGATAGATTGTCGACCCTCCGACGACCAATGAATCTTGAAAACACTGTGGCATATCAAAAGATTCAATCCCTGTACAGTCTGTTGTTTGTTTTCACACCTGCACTCTGGGCCATTGGGTATGGGGTTCGAGAATGTACTTGGGCCGGGGCTGCTCTGGATTCTGGGAAGACCGCACGCACTGTTCTTGAACATTGTCTGCTTTTACTGGTCTCCCTTACACAAAGGCATGCTCCCAAGATAGAGTATGTTCGGACCTTATGCACTGCACTCGGTACATGGCAGTTATGGTATGACATGGTTCCTGGTTGTCTGTTCGTTGAGAAAAGTTGTGAAGCCTCTTTGTCACGTTTGGGACATGCTCTCACTCTGCTGCCACACGTCACAGATCTTTCTCGCGCAAGTGATGTTTACTGCACCCTTCCCCCCTTGCAGAAAGAACGGGTTCTCAGATCTTCGGTCCAGCCACATCTGGTTACACATTTTATTATTACGATACGTTCATTTGTTCAACGGGCTGCGGATATCAACACGCCGTTCACACGGTTCCAGACCAAACACAGGACAGTTAAACCTGATCCTGTATGGGATCCCAGTTACCTTCCTCCACTTGACTTAACTGTTGATTCCCCCTTACTTGATATGTGCATGATTCGGGCTCTCAAGTTAATGTGCAAACACAGAGATGTCACAGAGGGAATCCATCAATATATGACCCACATTCCTAGAACACCTCTTGCTGATCGTGTTTCCTATGTGAAAGCTTGGAAAAAACTACAGACAACACGGTCGCTTGAAGCACATCCCCCTCCGGACAGATACCAGGGACGCCTTCGTAGACAGCCACGAGGCCCGCCTCCTGCCCTCTTTGACCCGCCATCCAGCGAGAGCGAACCTGATGAGGACGACGAACATATAGTTGATGAGGCCGAAGGTCCGCGGCTTCTTGCCGCTGAACATTGAGATTTGAGTCGCTTACCGAAATTTCGATTGCGCGTTTGTTTGTTGCAATTTCAGTGCCTAAGTACTTGATCGAATCGTTTCATCATGTAATAATTGGTCCAATAATTGGTCCAATGCTCCTTCGATCTATTTTATGCATATCGGATGTATTTCATCTCCTGCGAAGTCTATGTAAACCTGATCAGACAACGTTTCTCGGTACCTCGTCTGCGGTCTATCGAAATTTCGATAGACCACTGCCTCAATCGAAATTTCGATTGCATTTACGAGATTTGGACTCTAAGTTGGACGTAACCGATGAATCTGAGCTTATCGCTTCACATTTAGAGGTACTGAAAAGCCTTCACAGAAATATCCGGTCTCACAAGCAAAGTAGCACTTTCGTCGCCCCTATCGTCCATTTGCGAGTTCCTCAGCTCGTTTGCGCACAGATTTTACCTCGTTAATCACCCTCAGTCCATTTGCCCAATGTCCGGTGAGTCCCATTTGTCACCGAAGAAGCGGATCAAGAAGAAGAAGCGGTCGCAGCCGGCAGGGGACTCCGATGAGCCTCCATCTCAAACGTATTCGCAGTCAACGGACACTGCAAGCCCCCGAACGGATACTTCCGAGGCCGCGCTTTTCTCACAGTCCCCTCCACCGAAGAAGAAGAAGAAGATCGTTGCAGAGCAGAGCAGACCAGCGACATCCGCAGAGGTTGAGGAATGGCACGATACTTCTCAGGTCTATCTGGACGATTGGGTTGAGTCCCGAGAACTTGTTCATTACTCGAAGATCGAACTGGACCGCGACATGAGCTTCGGCCAAACAAGAACGGTTACTACCAAGAAGAAAGCGTTGGTTGGTAATGACATCCTTGCTGCTCCACCACCGAAGGACAAATACATCGAGTGTTTACTCTTTCCAACAGGTATACCTTGCTATCGAAATTTCGATTGATTACCGTGCTGCGTTACGGACGATTACATCGTACCTTCTATCGAAATTTCGATTGTACGATTCCTCGTCAGGCGCTACATTCAAGTGTCTCGGTGGACAACATGCTTTCGAATGGACCCAGGATGTACGAAAGAAGTACGAAGAAGAAGGCAAGACACCGCCTCATTGGACAAGGATGTACGACGGGTTGATTTTGAGTGCGGACACACCGTTTTGGATTCGACAAACCCTCGCTGGGCATCACAACCGGGCATCCCATGGCGGATCTGAGCATACGTTTGAGCAACGACTCCATCGCCTCTTCACCGAGTGTCACCTCAAAGGTCTTTATCGAAATTTCGATAGCGGGTCCACTTCGATTAACATTACGTCACAAATTCTTTCCTTATTATCTATGCAGGAGTACCTACCCCAAAGGCCGCAACGCTGACAATGATGCACAAGACCGGATACACTGCAGTGCACGGCACAGACGAAGAAGTTGCAAAGCGATGGACGGTTCTTGCAAGTTTCGTTTCCCAAGTTGAGGACAAAGCGATCATTCCGAAACTCGTCGAGCTTCAGGGGAAGGACGAGTTGAACCCGGTGTTCAACAACTACAAGCTGCTTGAGGGATTGTATCCGCCGGAGATTGCGCAGGTAGTTACTTTCTTTGCGTCATTGTTATTTAAAACAACACAGTCATCTTCGGACATATCTTCACAGGTTTGTCAAAGGCTGCTGGAAGGAGGTCTGACGCCACCATTGCTTAAGACCTTCGTTCGGAGACTTCGGGAGCAGCGAACTTGTTCTTGGCATTTGGAACATCCGGACAACCCCTTCGTGCACGAGTCTCGGAAAAACTTTGCGGAGTGGAAGAGAATAACGTCATCACTGTCTCCCCAGGATTTCAAGGTGCATATCCCGCGCTGGAAGTGGACCGAACATCATCCTTTGCCGCCTTGGACGACCATCAGCAAGGCCCCCATCTGGTCTGATGAGGATTTCAAGACCCTCCGCGAATCCCTCAGTCAACCGAAGGTGAAGCCTGTGATCAAAAGTACGTCGGCAGAATGTCTGACAGTAACGCTTGGTGAAACCAAACCCGGAGAGGCAGTCTGTGAAGTCCGCATCGGGCCAGCTGTCGGTGCAACCCCTGCTGCAATCTCTGGACTGAAACCGAGGATTCTCGTCTATCAGATTCCGAAGGGTACCGCTGCGGGACGCCCCCTGTGTCCAATGATGTTGTCTTACGTCCTTGATGAGGAGTTGATGCCCGTTCTGCTTTTGGTGGGAGATCGTCCTGACGTCCGCGTTGTTCTGAACGCCATCTCTGCGTCAACGGATGATGAGTTCTATACCAGGGACATCGCGTTGTACAATAAAGGGATTTTGACCAGCAATTACACCATGGCAACTTCCCAGCTCGTTGTCTTGACATTGCGCCATATCAAAGAATGGAAGGTGTGTTCTATCGAAATTTCGATAGCGTCGCTTTGCGTACTTCCTCCTATCGAAATTTCGATTGTTTTTCTTTTAGCCCCCGAGGTACATTACCTTCGAAGACGAGCGGTACAACAATCCGGCCGAAGATGACAATTGACTCCCTCCAGAGATTCTGGGTTGCATCATGCATCAACTCAAATTGGATGTTATCGAAGAAAGCGTCAACGAGATCTGGGTTGCGGTTCAGACTACATCTCCCGTTCTGGTGAGCAACATCCGGCTTCGTCTCCGTTGTCACGTTAACGTTGCCGTTCTTCTTGGTTTGTCAACGGCTCCAAGCAAAGAACAATTGACGAAGTTTGCTGATGATGGTATGTTTCAAGGCCTCCCTTCCTCCGCTAGTTCAATCAACTCATCAACTCATTATTTCTGCTTTTTGTTACAGTTTCAGCTGGCATTCAAAGAGTACAGGCCCTACCACCGATCCAATGGGATCTTGTTCTCGACCGAATGAAGCGGGGTTATCCCCTTGAGGCTCCTGACACTGACGAAGGTATGCATTGAAAGACACCTCATCAAATTTGTCTTGTTCCTCTCCTTCACTATTTGTTCTGCCACAGATTCTTCGGACGATGACGAAGACAAGGACACAGTCAAGGGTCAAGCGAAGGCAGCGAAGGACACTGAGAAAAAAGTCAGCAAGGCCTTGACGAAAGAAGAGAAAAAAGCGGCTGCTCAGGAGAAAGTATGTCTGTTTATATCTACATATCTCTGCCTCGATGTTTTATTTTCTTTAATCATTCTTTCACCCTTCCTCTGCAGAAGGAATCCGAAAAGGCGGCGAAGGAAGCAGCAAAGCAGGCGGCAAAAGAATCGGCGAAAGGTAAGAAAGAAGGAACACAGAAGGAAAAAGAGAAGAAGAAGTCTGCTTTTGCTGATTTTCAGGCCAAGTTGTCGAAGGCTGCTACGGATCAGCCCAAGAAGAAGGGCTCGCCCCACAAGGATTCTCATCCGAGTCGGGCTACCACCAAGAAGTAATCGAGCATATGTCATATTTTTAGTCTCCGTTTTTTATTTCTCCTGGTGATATGTTGTTGCTTTCTCTATCGAAATTTCGATAGAAACCCCGTTTCGATGACCACCGATGATGTGTTTTCGACAATCGAAATTTCGATTGGCCCCCGCCCGTCAGATTTTTATGTTTTAATCCTATCGAGATTTCGATAGGCATCGACGACAGATTCCTTTCTATATTATGCTATCGAAATTTCGATAGCATCTTGCCCGGAGTAATATGTCTTTCACTGCTGAAAGGCTCATCGTTACTTGAAGTGAGCACTCCTTGAGCTGCTCGGCACAATCACCGAGTACACAGATGGCATCATTTGAAAGAGATCATCAGAAATTGTCCTTATTCGTTTTGGCCCTATGCTCTGCGTGCCTGTTTTGCGTGTGACGTTTATGCGTTGTCAATAACTGTCAGGTTTCCACGAGGTTTTTAAAATGTTTTCAATTGTCCATCTCAATTTTCCCCTCTACCCTACCCCCTACAAATCAGCTATGTCCCCTACCCCCGATTTCGAGGTTCTCCCACCACATTTCTTCCCTTCCCATAGTAAATACCCCACTTTTGACTATTGTTTTTCGGCTACGTTTTTCCTCAGTTTGTGTCTCACGGACCAGAAATCGAGGTAAAATTTTTTGTTACTTCAAATTTCGGTGCTGTAGCTCGACTTTTTTAGGTTCGCCTGTCACGATTTAGATAGCCGGAGGCAGGTTTTCCGGGTGGACACTTGGTTCGTCTAAGAATAATAGCCAAGGGATGTGCATCGTTGCATCGTGCACACCACCCTAAACTGCAGCAGAAGGCTGGTGGAGCCTGAATAAGATCTGCAGCCAGACTGCACCCTCTGCGACCCAAGTCTCCAGAATTGCAAGTTTGCCTGCGTTATTCTTGCGTTTGCCTGCCGTGGGTGTGTGGTTAGCAGTGCAGTTCAGCACAGCAATGTTGGAGGGACACGCGATGACAATTTATGCGCGGACCACTTGAGATATCATATTAGGGTGTACTGCTGGTTTGTAAGTTGAGGGGGAGGTAGAAGCTCCAAATACACTCTCGCAGCTTCGCATTGTCAACTGTTCTGGCGTTTGCATTTAATTGCGGTGCTGTTTTCGTTTTTTTCGGTCTGATACACTTCTGCACCCTTGTTGCATGGGGGGTTTTGAGGTGGGTTCTGGTAACACATCCCGATAAGGGGTGCTGTGCAGATTCAAATCCTTCCTCAGTAGCATTGCTTTTTGCGTGGGGGTACATGCATCTTGGCATGTGTCCTGGACTGTTGACGTGTTCTGCGCTGTGCTGAGACACTGCAGCTTTCCTCATTGACGGAATTCAGGTCTGCAGTATTAGCATTTCAAGCAGACTGTGATTCTGCCGTTTTGTGGTGTGGTTGTGTGTGTGTGAGTACCAGGTTGGGGACGCACACAATTAACCAAGGGGTCAACTGTGCGCACCTTTCCATCATGCGCACCACCCCAAACTCCAGCAGAAGGCTGGTGGAGCATCAATAAGGTCTGCGGCCAGACTGCACCTTCTGCGACCCAAGTCTCCAGAATTACAAGTTTGCCCGCATGATTCTTGCGTTTCCCTGCCGTGGGTGTGTGTTTGGCAGCGTATTTCGGCACAGCAATGGCAGAGGGGGGTATGAGACGTCAACTTATGCGCACCGCCTGAGATATCACATTGATGGAGGCAGCTGGGCAGTGTGCGCCAACACAGCACTGTATGGCCACACGCCTGTGCGGCTCTTGCATTCATCTGTTGCAGTTGTAGTTATCAGGTGTTGTTGATGATTTGGATGAGATTTGCCACATTGAAGAGCTCATGTGTCATTTTGAGATTGTACTGTCCTGAACAGCCTTTGGGTTGTCCTTCCTCACCCCTTGCCCCAGGATGCGGTGAGCGAGACAGCCTGTGGGCCATTCTCGTTGAACTCTGATTTGTGGTAAACTGCTCATGACAGCTGAGGAAGCGTCCATGTTGTCAGCGGCAATGCAAAGGGGAGGCCCAACAGCCCAAGTATCCATGCTGGCCGCCCAGCAGGGGGCTGTTTGGGAGTGGCAATATCCCCATTTTTCTGGCTTGTTGGCTTTGTCAAGTGGATCTTGCATCTTTGCATGTGTTTTGGACCCTTGATCTGCTGTGCACTGTGCTGAGACACTGGGATTCCAGGTGCCGTGTCTATATGGAGCTTTCCTCACTGAACGGCTCAGTGCTCCCTTATTGAGGCTCCAAGCAGACGGTGATTCTGCGTTTGTGTTGTGGTTGTGAGTACTCGTGTGGGGGCGCACAGAAATCGCCAAGGGGTCAACGGTGCTCACCTTTCCATTATATGCACCAGCCCAAACTCTACCATAATGCTGGTGGAGGTTCAATAAGATCTGCGGCCAGACTCCAGATTCTGCCATCCAAGTCTCCCAAATTGCAAGTTTGCCCGCATGATTCTTGCGTTTCCCTGCCGTGGGTGTGTGGTTAGCAGTGTAGTTCAGCACAGCAATGTCAGAGGTATGGCCACAGTCGGGGGCTGTCATTCTTGTTATACTCTTGTTATATTTGACAACCTGGGCCATTCTCATTGAACTCTGATTTGTGGTAAACTGCTCATGACAGCTAAGGAGCCGCCATGTTGTCAGCCACAATGCAAAGGGGAAGCCCAGCAGCCCAAGTATCCATGCTGGCCACCCAGCAGGGGGCTGCTTGGGAGTGGCAATATCCCCATTTTTCTGGCTTGTTGGCTTTGTCAAGTAGATCTTTGCATGTGTTGTGGAGACAGGGCTTCCAGCTCCCGTGGCTGTGGTCATTGACCGTCTCAGTGCCCCCCCGTTTTGAGGTTTCGCGCAGACTCTGATTGTGTGTTTTTATGTTTTGGTTGTGAGTGCCAGTGTGCGGACGCACAATAATAGCCAAGGGATGTGCATCGTTGCATCGTGCACACCACCCTAAACTGCAGCAGAAGGCTGGTGGAGCCTGAATAAGATCTGCAGCCAGACTGCACCCTCTGCGACCCAAGTCTCCAGAATTGCAAGTTTGCCTGCGTTATTCTTGCGTTTGCCTGCCGTGGGTGTGTGGTTAGCAGTGCAGTTCAGCACAGCAATGTTGGAGGGACACGCGATGACAATTTATGCGCGGACCACTTGAGATATCATATTAGGGTGTACTGCTGGTTTGTAAGTTGAGGGGGAGGTAGAAGCTCCAAATACACTCTCGCAGCTTCGCATTGTCAACTGTTCTGGCGTTTGCATTTAATTGCGGTGCCGTTTTCGTCTTTTCGGTCTGATACACTTCTGCACCCTTGTTGCATGGGGGGTTTTGAGGTGGGTTCCGGTAACACATCCCGATAAGGGGTGCTGTGCAGATTCAAATCCTTCCTCAGTAGCATTGCTTTTTGCGTGGGGGTACATGCATCTTGGCATGTGTCCTGGACTGTTGACGTGTTCTGCGCTGTGCTGAGACACTGCAGCTTTCCTCATTGACGGAATTCAGGTCTGCAGTATTAGCATTTCAAGCAGACTTTGATTCTGCCGTTTTGTGGTGTGGTTGTGTGTGTGTGAGTACCAGGTTGGGGACGCACACAATTAACCAAGGGGTCAACTGTGCGCACCTTTCCATTATGCGCACCACCCCAAACTCCAGCAGAAGGCTGGTGGAGCATCAATAAGGTCTGCGGCCAGACTGCACCTTCTGCGACCCAAGTCTCCAGAATTACAAGTTTGCGGGCATGATTCTTGCGTTTCCCTGCCGTGGGTGTGTGTTTGGCAGCGTATTTCGGCACAGCAATGGCAGAGGGGGGTATGAGACGTCAACTTATGCGCACCGCCTGAGATATCACATTGATGGAGGCAGCTGGGCAGTGTGCGCCAACACAGCACTGTATGGCCACACGCCTGTGCGGCTCTTGCATTCATCTGTTGCAGTTGTAGTTATCAGGTGTTGTTGATGATTTGGATGAGATTTGCCACATTGAAGAGCTCATGTGTCATTTTGAGATTGTACTGTCCTGAACAGCCTTTGGGTTATCCTTCCTCACCCCTTGCCCCAGGATGCGGTGAGCGAGACAGCCTGTGGGCCATTCTCGTTGAACTCTGATTTGTGGTAAACTGCTCATGACAGCTGAGGAAGCGTCCATGTTGTCAGCGGCAATGCAAAGGGGAGGCCCAACAGCCCAAGTATCCATGCTGGCCGCCCAGCAGGGGGCTGTTTGGGAGTGGCAATATCCCCATTTTTCTGGCTTGTTGGCTTTGTCAAGTAGATCTTTGCATGTGTTGTGGAGACAGGGCTTCCAGCTCCCGTGGCTGTGGTCATTGACCGTCTCAGTGCCCCCCCGTTTTGAGGTTTCGCGCAGACTCTGATTGTGTGTTTTTATGTTTTGGTTGTGAGTGCCAGTGTGCGGACGCACAATAATAGCCAAGGGATGTGCATCGTTGCATCGTGCACACCACCCTAAACTGCAGCAGAAGGCTGGTGGAGCCTGAATAAGATCTGCAGCCAGACTGCACCCTCTGCGACCCAAGTCTCCAGAATTGCAAGTTTGCCTGCGTTATTCTTGCGTTTGCCTGCCGTGGGTGTGTGGTTAGCAGTGCAGTTCAGCACAGCAATGTTGGAGGGACACGCGATGACAATTTATGCGCGGACCACTTGAGATATCATATTAGGGTGTACTGCTGGTTTGTAAGTTGAGGGGGAGGTAGAAGCTCCAAATACACTCTCGCAGCTTCGCATTGTCAACTGTTCTGGCGTTTGCATTTAATTGCGGTGCTGTTTTCGTTTTTTTCGGTCTGATACACTTCTGCACCCTTGTTGCATGGGGGGTTTTGAGGTGGGTTCCGGTAACACATCCCGATAAGGGGTGCTGTGCAGATTCAAATCCTTCCTCAGTAGCATTGCTTTTTGCGTGGGGGTACATGCATCTTGGCATGTGTCCTGGACTGTTGACGTGTTCTGCGCTGTGCTGAGACACTGCAGCTTTCCTCATTGACGGAATTCAGGTCTGCAGTATTAGCATTTCAAGCAGACTGTGATTCTGCCGTTTTGTGGTGTGGTTGTGTGTGTGTGAGTACCAGGTTGGGGACGCACACAGTTAACCAAGGGGTCAACTGTGCGCACCTTTCCATCATGCGCACCACCCCAAACTCCAGCAGAAGGCTGGTGGAGCATCAATAAGGTCTGCGGCCAGACTGCACCTTCTGCGACCCAAGTCTCCAGAATTGCAAGTTTGCGGGCATGATTCTTGCGTTTCCCTGCCGTGGGTGTGTGTTTGGCAGCGTATTTCGGCACAGCAATGGCAGAGGGGGGTATGAGACGTCAACTTATGCGCACCGCCCGAGATATCACATTGATGGAGGCAGCTGGGCAGTGTGCGCCAACACAGCACTGTATGGCCACACGCCTGTGCGGCTCTTGCATTCATCTGTTGCAGTTGTAGTTATCAGGTGTTGTTGATGATTTGGATGAGATTTGCCACATTGAAGAGCTCATGTGTCATTTTGAGATTGTACTGTCCTGAACAGCCTTTGGGTTATCCTTCCTCACCCCTTGCCCCAGGATGCGGTGAGCGAGACAGCCTGTGGGCCATTCTCGTTGAACTCTGATTTGTGGTAAACTGCTCATGACAGCTGAGGAAGCGTCCATGTTGTCAGCGGCAATGCAAAGGGGAGGCCCAACAGCCCAAGTATCCATGCTGACCGCCCAGCAGGGGGCTGTTTGGGAGTGGCAATATCCCCATTTTTCTGGCTTGTTGGCTTTGTCAAGTGGATCTTGCATCTTTGCATGTGTTTTGGACCCTTGATCTGCTGTGCACTGTGCTGAGACACTGGGATTCCAGGTGCCGTGTCTATATGGAGCTTTCCTCACTGAACGGCTCAGTGCTCCCTTATTGAGGCTCCAAGCAGACGGTGATTCTGCGTTTGTGTTGTGGTTGTGAGTACTCGTGTGGGGGCGCACAGAAATCGCCAAGGGGTCAACGGTGCTCACCTTTCCATTATATGCACCAGCCCAAACTCTGCCATAATGCTGGTGGAGGTTCAATAAGATCTGCGGCCAGACTCCAGATTCTGCCATCCAAGTCTCCCAAATTGCAAGTTTGCCCGCATGATTCTTGCGTTTCCCTGCCGTGGGTGTGTGGTTAGCAGTGTAGTACAGCAATGGTCGAGGGGGGCCTGAGACGTCAACTTATGCGCACCGCCTGAGATATTGCACCGATGGAGGCATCCGGGTAGTGTGCGCCAACACAGCACTGTATGGCCACACGCCTGTGCGGCTCTTGCATCCATCTGTTGCAGTTGTAGTTATCAGGTGTTGTTGATGATTTGGATCAGATTTGCTAGATTGAAGAGCTCATGTGTCATTTTGAGATTGTACTGTCCTGAACAGCCTTTGGGTTGTCCTTCCTCACCCCTTGCCCCATATTGATACAGTAAATAGATCGAATCCCCCTTCTCTCTTTCCGTCTCTCCATTTTGAGACTTGAAACTCAGCGACTGCGCTGCATTCTGACCTGTGCAGGCTGGGTCATTAGCTCCAAATCACAGCTGCCACCCCCCACCATCGAATGGGTCGCTACACCCATCGACGGGCTTCTCATACTTCCAGGCAGAGACTGTCTCATGCTGGGACAACACCTTGGAGAATTTGGTCAGCATGGTCAAAGATTTTTTAAGAGACTCCACTCCCTTGAGTGAGAGCAGCATTGTGGTGAACACTGCTACTAGTCCCAACAAAATCGACAAGAGTCGGCTTTCTACAGCGCCTTCCCAATCCGACAGCACGCCAAGAAGTTCGTCACAGGGTTCTGATTTCTCTTTCTTCCAACTGCATTGCATGTTCAGTGCAGGTCTTTTGAATTTCTCGCATGCTGAAATCAACAACACCTTGCACAAAAGCACTGAGGAATCCCTGGCAAAGGATGTGAAGATGCAGGACAAATGCAAAACACCAAGACTCATCAGATGACCATGAAACTGTGGTGTGCAATAAGCGTTTGACATGGTGGGGGGGATTTCAAGGGGCGGATGGTTACCTCACACACAATCGGCGTGAAATGGGTACCCCCAGGGGGGGGTGGGGGACCGTCTCTTGGTCAACCCAAAATTTTTCGTTGCAGCTCACTGTGTTGTTGTGGCAAAACCACCACCCAAGAGTGCTGCCCAAAACATTCCAGTGGAAAGTGGTGAGCATGTGCAAGATGTAAAGGTCAAGTGGAGCAGGACCAAGAAAATTTACACCGAGCTGGTCAAGGATTAGGTCTCCGTACATTGGCAGCCCTTGGAACGTATCTTATGCGGAATGCTTTCGGTTTATGCTGCCATTTCTGTGCCTTTGAATGTGCATGTACGGTGGTAGTGCGGTTCCCCAGGGGGGGGGGTGGGGGACCGTCACTTGGTGGCCGTCCCCCATGGGGTGGTGGGGGACCGTCTTCCCTGGGGTGGGGAAGGACAAGGGGGGGTATGATTTTGAGGTACTTGTTGCAGCGGGATCCGCCAACCCGCAATGTTCCCCCAAGAATACCCCCCCCCCCCCTCCTGCTCCATCACACCTGAACGTTGGCACCGCAACATAGCTTTTTTGCTGGAACGCGGCAGCCAGGGGGGCATCGCAAATTGTGCATATGATTGTACTTTTGGGATGCAAACCCTATGTCAACAGAGAACAGAACCAACTAACGCATTACAGCGAAACAGCGCCTGCGATCTCCTGCGGAAAGTGGAGCCCCGTCCTCCTAGCCCTCCGGCAACACTCTGGGGAGAATGGCACGATCTTGTGCACAACTGGCTGGCGACTGGGGACATGAAACATGTCTCCCGGTTGTGCATTCCCGCATCCTTTATTGATGCCCTACCTCCGAAGGCTATATGGCAACGACGCTACTAGGCGGTGTGGTTCCAATATCACATCCTCTTGGGAGCCCCCCCCCGTCCGCCGTGCCCAGGAACCGCCTTGCGCAAGAACCGCCCCCTGGTTCCGCGGTCGAATTCTTGCACCACATTTTTTACCACGGTATTGGGTTTTTCATGGTTCTGGTGGGTGCACGACAGCTATTCAGGTGTGCAGGACAACATTGTGTTGCTATGGGTCCCCGCATGGGGGGGACCCTATCAGTCAGCCACAGGCGCGCATACCCCTTAAGCCCCCACCCCCCTGCTCTCGACCCCTTCCCCGAAGCAACCAGCCCCTGACAAGGAAACAAACAAAAGTCAGTTAAACACAGGGGCCACTGATAGCACCTCTTTGCAAATTTTATTTTTTCATTTTTGGCGAACCATCCTTTCTTAGTTAAACAGGTGCTGTCTGATGGCTGGGTAGCTGAGCAGGCAGAGGGCGTGGATGCCCCGGCGCTACACGCCGGAATTTTTTTATCCCGCGGTACGGGGCTGCCCACGGTCATGCGCAAGAACCAACCCCTGGTTCCGCGGTCGAATTTTGGGGGAAAAGCGTGCGCAAGAACCGCCCCCTGGTTCTGCGGTCAAACATTGCTGGTTCCTGGGCACGGGGGGGGGGCGATACCATGCTGCAAGGCGAGCTCCAAATGCCATGGCGAGACCTGGATGCCCAGACACAGCCTTCCATCTCTCCATGGTTCGGCAAGCTACGTGTCAGCCCGAGCGCCTTACTGCTACTCAGCGAAGGCCTGATGTCTATCAAAAGAAAAGGAGGACCAAACTAACACATCGGGACAGAACAGTGCCGCAGAAATCAGGAATGACGATAGCTATCTTCGGAGCCAAGCAGACGTCAGACAGTCTGATTTGAAGTGTGGTTTGATTCAGGATTGATCGTGGCCTAAATTGTGAGAGGTGCCAAACTTGGCCTCAAACCCAAACTAAATGCCAAAACAACCTCGAACCAAGCCTTGACTGTTGCCTGGGCCGAAGTTCTGACACCGTCCATATCCAGGTGGCATTCCTTGATAACTTGCGGGGAAAGCGTGCATCCTTCATGATCTTGAAAGCCCTGGCGCAGGTGCACTGGGTTCAACAAGATGAATTCTGGTTCAATTGGGCACTCCCTTTACTGTCTTTGCACTGTGCACTGTCCAGGAGAAACCCCTGGATGCCTCAACTTGGTGATGTCGCTGACGTTTGTGATCCCAGCGGACCCATGCTTGGAGCATCAGCCAGGGCTTGCCCGGCTCAGTCTGAGGGGCTGTGCCCATGCTCAAGCATGTTGGATGTCCTTCCTCATCCCTTGCCCTCAGATGCGGTGAGCGAGACAATTTATGGGTTCTCATTGAGGAATGTTCAACGTGTCAGCCACAATGCGAAGGGGAGGCCCAGCAGCCCAAGTATCCATGCCAGCTGCCCAGCAGGTTTGTGTTGGGGAGTGGCAATATCCCCAGTTTTCTGGCTTGTTGGCTTTGTCGAGTAAATCTTGTATCTTTGCATGTGTTGTGCAGCTTTGATCAGTTGTGCACTGTGCTGAGACGCTGGGATTTCAGTTGCCATGTCTGTGTGGCGGCTTTCTCATTGACTATCTCGGTGCTCCCCTATTGAGGTTTCAAGCAGACGTTGATTTTCCCTTTGTGGTGTGGTTGTGAACACTAGTGTGGAGACACACGACACTTACCAATGGGACAACTGTGTGCACACCTCCATCGTGCAATCCTTGCCAAAATCCCAGCAGAAAGCTGGTGGAGGTCCAATAAGATGTGCGGTCACAGATTCTGCGACCCAAGTCTCCAGAATTGCAAGTTTGCCTGCATTATTCTTGTGTTTCCCTGCCACAGGTGTGGTTAGCAGTGTAGTTCAGCACAGCAATGACGGAGGGGGGCACGAGGGGTCAGATTTTGTGTCTTGTCCAAGATATGACATTGGAGGAGGCAGCTGGGTTGTGTGGCCCAACACAGTACCCTTTGACCTGTACAGGCCTGGGCTACTATTGCATTCATCTGTTGCAGTTGCAGTTATCAGTTGTTGTGATGATTTAGGCCATATTTGCCACATTGAGGAGCTCATCTTCTGTTTTGTGATTGTACTGTCCTGAACAACCTTTGGCTTGTCCTTCCTCAGCCCTTGCCCCAAAATGGATGTTATTGAGAACTGCCGAACGTTGCTGCCTAGCCATCCCTGGGCGTGCGTATATGGAGCGCTTGTTGACCTGTGCGCGCCCCCAAGGTAGTTTGGAAGTTTTCATGTTGGATCAGGGCACAAAGCTGGACTCTGATTTGTGGTAAATTGTTCATGACGGCCGAGGAATCATCATTCATGGGGAGGCCCAACAGCCCAAGTATCTGTGCCTGCCGCTGTGGCAGGGCGGTGTTTGGGAGTGGCAATGTCCCCAGTTATGGCAAAGGCTTCACAGTTGAGCATTTGTAGCATTTGAACGTTTTTCTGCAGGCTGCAGGGCCCCAAGTGTAGGCCTTGCTGACAGATTGTGAACCGTACATGCCTAGTTTAGGAAGCAACATTGCATGGGCCTCCACAGACATCAATTTCTCAACGTCAATGATGAACCCTTGTCTGTCACTGTGTCTTCTGAGGGTGCGTGTAGGCAAGGCCTTTGTCCAAACAATATGAGGTGTTGTTTCCGCAATTTTTTTTTGAACTTTACCCTTGTTTGCGCAGGGGGGGGGGGGTACATGCCCCCCCCCCCGTCCCCTCTTGGTCTCCGTGACGGTGACGGATGAATGCATTGTGTTTCATTCTGATTGTTCATAGCATATCTCTCGGCCTCATTCATTGTGCGCCAACACGGTGGGTTTTGGCATTTTTCCTCCGTTTTGTGAACTTTTTGTCCAACGCGCCAAAATTTCGTCACTGTGGGGGGGGGGGGGGGTATGTGTATATTTTTTGAAATCTGTGAGAAAAGGCCGTTTCAGAAATGTATGTTTTGGGGGGGGGGGTAGGTGGTCACATTTTTCAGGAAATAGAGCCTCAAATTGGACAATGCACAGGACGGAGCAATGCTCGAGGGACCGCTGATTATTCTGAATCCGAATCGTCGTCATCTTTCCACAAGGGCAGGGACCCCATTGGGGCACACATCCCCCTGCTTGTGAATTGGAACATATTTTTTTCGGTTTTTCCCAATCCTGTAGCCTGCGTGCCTTGATTGGCACCCACCCTGTGTTGAGAGGCATGGCCCACAGACCATCAGTTGTGAGGTTCACGTTGCGCTGTTTGGTCAGCCGGACCTTGCGCCACGCAATGGATTCACTGTACCCTGATTTCACCCAGACAAAACCAGGATGGGCCTGCAGGTTCCCAGGGTCAGGTGTCGCACCGAAGTCCAACCATTCTATTTTGTCATCTCTGATCAAAACAGGTTTCTGCAGGTGGTCCACATGGCTGGATGAAGACATGGTAGCTGCCTGGTGACAAAAAGAGGCAGCAAGCAGCACACACACCGTTGAAAACGGACGAAAATCTCAAACATACCGTCAGTACAACATGCAAACCTGGGGTGTTCCAAATAGCCCTTTTCAAGGGCTTTCCGAATATACCCCACATACCCCCCCCCCCCCCCTACGGGACAGTGCAGTCCACATTTATGGACGACTGCTTTATATTGATCCAGGTTGTTCACTAGAGTCGGCAGCAAAGGACAAGCACACAAGTGACCCACGGAGCTAACCGCAACGCCTCGCTGTATTTTACATAGTGGAGCACCCCAACCAAGAAGGGGACACGTGCATTGATTGGATTTCGCAGTACTGCTGGACTAATGGCTGGAATTGTCTATGGCGGGGACATTCAGTCTATCAGAACCGACCATTGATCCCCCTACGGGACACACAGTGGGCACAAATAAGGCAAGAATGACGACGCCCAGCGAAAACCCACCGAGTTGGCGCAAAACCCGCCGACCCTGAGAGATATCTCTCTGAACACGAAAACTGTTGCAGTGTGAATGATGATTGCGCCTTTGGCCCCCCCCCCCCCTGGTGGGGGACGGTCACTTTGCCCAAAAAGCATAGAAAATACTAGGTGCTAAAGGCGTCAAAGAAATTTTTACAAGGCGCCGAAGTGGTACTACGGTACAGGCTTGTGGTGCAATTCGCCCCCCCACCCCCAGGGGCGTAGCCGTCACTTCATGACGGTTTCCCCCTCCCTGGGGGGGAACCGGCCTGACAAAATGGGGGAGATTGCAAGGGGGGGGCTACCTCTACTGGGAAGCACCCGCCTCCTGTGCCAGGTGGGAAAGAGCTCGGGACATCCCTCACAAAGGCAAAATATGAAACCAACACCCATCCAGTGCTTCGGCTTCTGACAGCAACACGGAGACTCCACCAGCAGGGTGTCCCTGTGATTCAGGACTCAGTGCTGCTACCTAGTGTCCCAAATCAGGTCTCTTTTTTACTTGTTCTGGTTGCCTGGTCTCGTATGCTGCTTGGAGGAGTCCCAAGTGGTCAACCAAAGTGCACCGAATCCCTGTAACTGTATCCAGGAAAATCCGAAAACCAATCAGGAAGTCAGAGAGAAAAAAAATTCACTGCCGCTTTGACAGGCTCGGTCTCATACGAGGGACTGACAAATGAGCCCTTTGCTCATTGGAAAGCTGCTGCATACTGGTCCTACTCCACAGCATGAGGGCTGCAGGCATGAATGCTGTCTCCAGCCCTCACAGGGATAGGTATTCGACCCTGAAGCTGTTCCTGCTCTTCCACTGAAGCCCTGGCTCTGGTTTGTAGTCCTCGTGTCATTCTGCAACATGGCGGATGGGCCAGCCCTTGTGGATCACACACCGCACCCAGCTCAATGCTGTTTTCTTTTTTCATTGAAAAGCATTGCACTAGAGAATCCCGGTTATTCCAGACTGGGCCATTCAGATATGTGCTTGGCGGACACCATGCATTCTTCATGCAGAGTGGGAGCTGCAAGGGGTGTTGTACGCACTGCGGGCACGCCGCGGGGAGGGGGGAGAAATGGTGGACGAGTTGGACTCCAAGTACGTTTTCAAGGAGACCACTGAGAGGGAGCTTGCCGCACTGTGCATCGCACTGCGCGTGCACCGGGCGCTCAATCTCGTGTGTTGTCTTTTGTTTTTGCCCAGAACTTTCAGGATGGCAGGGACGCGGTGGCCTAAGGGTTAAGAATACAGCACTGGAGTCCACTCCACCTTGGCGCCCTATCCCGCAGCCATGGCAGACGCGCTCACCGTGGGGACTGTTAGAGGGCCGATGAGGTGCTGAGAAAAAGCACAAGGGGAAGATATAACAGTGCCGTGTGAACACGCGATGAAGCAACGCCCATGAGTGAGCAAAGCAACGCCCACAAGTTAGCGCACTGTGTGTGCACTGCGCAGGAAACTCCCTCTGAGTGGTGCCCGCCGTCCAAGCGGCATGGGTGTACAGGCAATGGGGGTGCATTAGCCACTCCAGAGACCAGATTGTACTTTTAGGCGGTGCTCGCACTTGGTGAGTGCGTGGACTAGTTCCTCACACACTCCGTCCTTCAACAGAAGGTGCCTTTGCATGCATGTGCCATTGACGAGTCCTGTTTCTACTGTGTGTGCAGAGTGTGCCTTTCCTGCTTCCCAATGCACCTCTAGCGTGACAGGTCCCTCCGAGTGTGGGGAAAACATCACGCATCGGAGGGGAATATCCAGGGGGCGGGTGGTAGAGGGTTGTACAGAGTAAGCATTGGCTTGGCTAACTACTGGAACCTCCCATCCCCCCCCACACATCTGACTGTTGTTGTCCCTGACGTGTGAGGGTGTGTTAGCCGCTGCCCATCCCCCATCCTTCTGTGGGACAGCATTCGAGTTGCGCCACTCCTGGTGGAGGTTCAATACGATCTGCGGCCACAGATTCTGTGACCCAAGTCTCCAGAATTGCAAGTTTGCCTGCATTATTCTCGTGTTTCCCTGCCACAGGTGTGGTTAGCAGTGTAGTTCAGCACAGCAATGACAGAGGGGGGCACGAGGGGTCAGATTTTGTGTCTTGTCCAAGATATGACATTGGGGGCGGATTGCGCGCTGTCTGCGCGCTGTGAACAAAGTTTGTACAGGACCATGCCCAACCTGCATAGTAGTGCCGAGTACCCGTAACAATGAGCCTTGTTATGCATTTATATGAGCTGCACCCTTTCCTATAGGTTCGTGGTATCTTTTTCCCGATTCGCCCAATACATATCCGGTGGCTCTACTGTAAGTGAAGATAGGTCTGATTCGCCCTCCTCATCAGCCGGCAGCACAAAAATCCCATCGCGAAGCAAGAAGTATCGCCGCGTGGCTGTACGTAGCCGAAAGGAGGTTGTGGATGTGGACGCCATGTCGAGTGATGCATGTCCTGTACGTATGCTAAGCGAAGGAGAGTACGTCATTCACACTTCGAGTTAAGGATAAACTTGATTCTTGCTTTTTTTTTGCATGTGTCTTTGCTGTGGCTGGGTACACTGGCATCTCTTATGCTATGGGTGGGGTGAAACATCAGGCTGTCCAATGTTGTGGGGGTGTAGTATGGTTTGTATAGGCAAGAATATTGCCAATTGTAGCAAAAACCCCCTATTTCTTCCTGTCATGTGCGCGCTGTGCCCGCGCTGTGCCTGCGCTGTGCACACACGCCTCCATCGGTTGAGGCAGCTGGGTTGTGTGGCCCAACACAGTACCCTTTGACCTGTACAGGCCTGGGCTACTATTGCATTCATCTGTTGCAGTTGCAGTTATCAGTTGTTGTGATGATTTAGGCCATATTTGCCACATTGAGGAGCTCATCTTCTGTTTTGTGATTGTACTGTCCTGAACAACCTTTGGCTTGTCCTTCCTCAGCCCCTTCCCCAAAATGGATGTTATTGAGAACTGCCGAACGTTGCTGCCTAGCCATCCCTGGGCGTGCGTATATGGAGCGCTTGTTGACCTGTGCGCGCCCCCAAGGTAGTTTGGAAGTTTTCATGTTGGATCAGGGCACAAAGCTGGACTCTGATTTGTGGTAAATTGTTCATGACGGCCGAGGAATCATCATTCATGGGGAGGCCCAACAGCCCAAGTATCTGTGCCTGCCGCTGTGGCAGGGCGGTGTTTGGGAGTGGCAATATCCCCAGTTATGGCAAAGGCTTCACAGTTGAGCATTTGTAGCATTTGAACGTTTTTCTGCAGGCTGCAGGGCCCCAAGTGTAGGCCTTGCTGACAGATTGTGAACCGTACATGCCTAGTTTAGGAAGCAACATTGCATGGGCCTCCACAGACATCAATTTCTCAACGTCAATGATGAACCCTTGTCTGTCACTGTCATGCTGGATCTCATTGGATCACCGGACAGATGTGGGTGGTCGCTGCAGTGCATAGCCGGGCTTACGTGTCTGTGGCTCTGTGCGTAGTCCCATACTGTAGGGTCGTCCTTTGTTGTCAGTGCAGGTGGATCTCCCATTCGTTAGGATCCCAGTGCACTTTGTGCCGTTTTGGTGGTGGAAGCAGGGGAATCCCCCACAAGGTGGGGTCCCACTCCTCTTGGGTCTCTTGCGGCGTAGATACAGTTGCGGTCGTACTTGCCGGCTTCGCGTGTTGTTTAGTGTGTGCATCTTTTGGTATGTGAGTGTTTCAAGCCGCTGGCTGTAAGCCCAGTGCCGTGCGTAGCAGAGTAATTGCTGAGCGTACCCTTGACGTGTGCTTGTATATTCGTGTAGCCTGTGCAGATGTCTCTGGTACCATTTGTACAGTCCCAGCGTTGTCGCGCTGTCCGTGTAGATGGTGAGGGAGATTCGCTTTGCGGTATGGCAAGCCTCTGTCGTTTCAGCGACGTGCCGCTGCCACCTGTGGTGTGTTCCTGTGATATGTATCTGGTCTCGTATGTGCGTTGATAGTGTGGCGGAGTAGGCATGCTTTGTGCCGAGGCTTCTATCGTAGAGCGACCTCAAATCACTCAGGTGTTTCATGGCGTGTGTGGACATGGAGGCATATCAGTATGACTGCGTTGCGGTGTGTAGGTGTCGGCGGGTAAGAGCCTCCATGCGGCTGAGTATGGTCATCCAACGGTTATGTAGCGTGTTGAGGGTCTTGGGCTTCTTGTGCGAGTGTGCCGTGGTCGTTGTGTGATGGAGGATCGTTCACATAAACTAGTGCACTGCCTCCGTGTCGTTGGCTTGCTGTGCTTGAAACCATGTATCTATGTCGATCACTGGCTGGTCGTGTTCGTTGCTCTGTATGCGCTTTCGCGATGAACCTGTTGGTGCCCGCACCATGTTGCGTCAGGTGTGTAGTGCTGCGCGGTAAAGCGTGTGATCCACAGTGGTGACGGCGGCAGGTCTGGCGTGGGGGCCGCGAGCCTGCGTTGTATCCCGTGAAAACCCTATATCGCATGGAACTGGAAAAGCCCTGCCTCTGAGCGGAGTCGGTGTCGTTCTTGTTGTGGGACCGCGTCCAGTAAAGAGAGGGGGATGAGTAGGAGTGCACACAATCATTTGTCGTGGTCGGACGCTGTGTGCAGCCGGGAGTGGGCGTAGGTTGCCCATTTGTTTCACCAGTGCTGCCATTCGGTCCAAAAGACTGCCCAGGTCTGCCACTCCAACAGGGAAACCATGGGGGACCAGCTATGAGCTGAATCCCGTATGCAGACCCAGGCTCTGCCGAAATCTGTACTTCAATGAACTTGCCTTCGGGCACGGGCACATTTGAGTTTGGCCTTTTTGCTAAAAAAAAGAACCCATGTCTGTCACTGCTTGTGTCTTCTGAGGGTGCATGTAGACAACGCCTTTGTCCAAACAATGTGAGGTGTTGTTTCCGCATTTTTTTTGAACTTGAAAATGTTTGTGCAGGGGGGGGGGTACATACCCCCCCCCCTCACCCTTTGTAATCTCCCCCCCTTGGGGGGGGGAACGGTTACTTGGCCCAAAAAGCATAGAAAATACTAGGCGCTAAAGGCGTCAAAGAAAATTTTTACAAGGCGCCGAAGCTGATTTACACTGTGCTACTATGGTACAGTTTTGTGGTGCAATCCCCACCCCCGCAACCCCAGGGCATATGCCTGTGACATGGGGGTATATCCGAGCCCAGTATCCGTTGCTCATGGCCCCAACCCCAGGGTTGGGAACCGGCCTGACAAAATGTGGGAGATGGCAAGGGAGGGGCTACCTCTACTGGGAAGCACCCGCCTCCTGTGCCAGGTGGGAAAGAGCTCGGGATATCCCTCACAAAGGCAAAATATGAAACCAACACCCATCCAGTGCTTCGGCTTCTGACAGCAACACGGAGACTCCACCAGCAGGGTGTCCCTGTGATTCAGGACTCAGTGCTGCTACCTAGTGTCCCAAATCAGGTCTCTTTTTTACTTGTTCTGGTTGCCTGATCTCGTATGCTGCTTGGAGGAGTTCCAAGTGGTCAACCAAAGTGCACCGAATCCCTGTATCCAGGAAAATCCGAAAACCAATCAGGAAGTCAGAGAGAAAAAAAATTCACTGCCGCTTTGACAGGCTCGGTCTCATACGAGGGACTGACAAATGAGCCCTGCATACTGGTCCTACTCCACAGCATGAGGGCTGCAGGCATGAATGCTGTCTCCAGCCCTCACAGGGATAGGTATTCGACCCTGAAGCTGTTCCTGCTCTTCCACTGAAGCCCTGGCTCTGGTTTGTAGTCCTCGTGTCATTCTGCAACATGGCGGATGGGCCAGCCCTTGTGGATCACACACCGCACCCAGCTCAATGCTGTTTTCTTTTTTCATTGAAAAGCATTGCACTAGAGAATCCCGGTTATTCCAGACTGGGCCATTCAGATATGTGCTTGGCGGACACCATGCATTCTTCATGCAGAGTGGGAGCTGCAAGGGGTGTTGTACGCACTGCGGGCACGCCGCGGGGAGGGGGGAGAAATGGTGGACGAGTTGGACTCCAAGTACGTTTTCAAGGAGACCACTGAGAGGGAGCTTGCCGCACTGTGCATCGCACTGCGCGTGCACCGGGCGCTCAATCTCGTGTGTTGTCTTTTGTTTTTGCCCAGAACTTTCAGGATGGCAGGGACGCGGTGGCCTAAGGGTTAAGAATACAGCACCGGAGGCCCTCAGACCTTGCTGAATTTTTCCTGCGCATTATGTTCTAGTGCCCTGTTACGGTGCTATGCTTAGGGTGAGGTGCGGACAGGTTTTCGGTGACATACGTTCTTTTGGTACCGAGCGTCGCACGCAAGCACCGCCTTGTCCACGCACGGGCACCCAGTCTGACAGTTGTTATCCTGATTTTCCTCGCGCTTGCGCAGGGGGGGGGGGGGGGGGGGGCTTTGGGTCAACGCCTGCCAGAGCCGTCCCATTGAAGGCCTGAAGGCCATTGGTGACCCCTGCCGTGGTACTCCTGTTGTCTCTGAGCCATTTTGTGGATATGTGCCTTGGGCCAAAGGCCCAAGGCCCCTGTGTTTTCTCGCACTGTGAGCACTGTGTCAATGGTCCGTACTGCTAGACTGAATGTCACCGCCATAGACAAATCCAGCCTTTCGTCCACAATGTTCAAATCTGTTCTTGTGTCTCCTTCTTGGTTGGGGTACTCCACTATCCGGGTTGGTTTGAACAATCTGCAGGAGGGTTCAGTGGTTCTATGAATAAGAGGGGACTTGGGGAATGCCATGCACGCACTGCACACGCAGTGCACACGCAGTGCGCATGCAGTGCGAAGTTTTGAATATCGGCCAATACTCAAATCCTACTTTTGGCCCCTTTTGACAAGCTTTTTGTTCCATACTGGGTTTTTTTTAGCTTCCTGTGCATTTGGGATGTGGCACATTTGAATTGTCACCCTTTGTTGCCCAATTTCAACCATTTTTACCCATTTTCCATCCTCCATAGTGAACTCTCCCCACTATGGGGACCCCGAGAAGGTAGGGGTGATGTAGCCATACATAGCCCGCGGACCTTGAGGAGTTTGTGGTGCGGCCTCCATCCCAACCACATCACTGACCTCGCTCGCCATCAACAAGTGTGTGTCGCGTCCACGCTCAGAATCACCAGTGCCCTCTCCTTCACCCTATTCGCCGTCCCCATCACCCAAGAGACCACGGACAACGCATTCCCCGCGCTCCGAGTCAAGGGACACCTCATCGCCGCCTCCAAGAGCGAAGCCACGGGCACCGAAACACTCGAAGCAAGCGGACTTTACAAGGCTGAGTGGTTTGTTCATAGGGACAGTGGAGTACCAAGCGGAAGGCAGTTTCGTCGTTCTCATGTGGGCTTGCTGCTTTGCTGTGCAACCAGTCAGGTGACAGGTATTCTTGGGTGAGTATCCCGGCCGCTGCGTGCGCAGTATGCACGCAGTGCGCACGCAGTGCAACAACTTGGCCTTGGTGGGCTGCCAAGGCTGGAGCACAATCATATCAACACAACCAAAGTGGTACATGCACTGTGTACTATCGCTTTCATGGCGCGATGCTGGCACTCATTCGGCCGTTCCATGTGAGTGAAAGATTAGATTCATGGGAGGAAGGGAAGACATTCAAGTCAGTAAAGGAGATACCGAAAAGCTGAAGGTGTGTGGCAAAGAACATGCCATCAGAATGTAATCGTAGAGCTTTGGGGGTCAGCTGGATGTGCTGTCCAACTCCTTGGGCTAAAAGTGAACGAAAAATTGCGGTTCTGTATGAAGTGTATCTCTTACGGCTGTGCTACAACATCTTCTGGTTCCGATGAGCCCCATTCAGACATTGGGGGAGACCTGTCGCTGACCAGGAGTTTTGGGTCCATACACAGCACGAGGTCTTCCCAGGCCTCTGAGGATTGTTGAGGTGTAGAGCTACGTGCTGGTGAGGACTGTAGCTTGTGCGCCACCGATCGCCTTTGTGTTTTAAGTGGTGGTGTGTGGTGCCGTGTGGGGGAATGTTTGTGAGGTGTGTGGAGGACTAGGCAACGGGGGTGGGATAGCCGTCCTTGGTCTGCAAATTGACCCGCTTCATTGTTGCCTATGATATTAACATGGGAAGCGATTTTGATAAATCACCTCGAAGAAGGTTGTTAGATCAAGCGCAGGTGCGTACGCCATATACCCCCCCCTTTTGGGGTCATTCGCGTACGATACCCCAAGGTATGGTACCGGACGTCCAACCCCTTGTAAAATCATCATTTTAGGAGAGAAAATGATCCCCCAATGAATTTTTCGTTTTTGACCCCTTTAGCCCCCCGTACCCGGGTACCCCTTTTTTGGGGGGGTGGGGGTGTTGGGGGGGGGGCGTCAACACTTCTTTGCATATTCCGGGTGCTGTGTGTCGATTTGGACCCAGGTCCTGGGCAACTTTTTTCTTGTACATTGACCCCCTAACCCATGGCGGGGGTCCCGGGTCTGGACTCCGGGTACCCCCGGTCGCCCTCCCCCACTCAAGTCTGGAAGCCATTCTGGGCTTCGCGGTTCCCTCCGTTCCTCAAAGATTTCGTCTACCAAGCATTATGGGCAAAGCTCAAAGTTGGTGAGAGGCTTCAAAGCTGGACTAAGTTCCCGTGGTGTCCAATCTGTGCTAGCCTTGAAACAGTAGATCATGCGTTGTAGCAGTGCAGGTTTCAAGTCATGGCATGGGATACAACCGACTACTGCTGGGTCCCTGGTATGTGGAGGGCGTCAGCTACACAATACGAGCCCTGCCCCTTAGACACTCGTTTTCACGCCCCAAGGGTATCACTAAGTGGGCCGCTCAGGCGGCCCATTGGTCCCTTTGCAATCAGGCAAAGATTGGATTCTCTGCCCCCTCGCTAGAGCATTTTTTTGTCTCAGTGGGTAAGAGTCTTATCTCAGCTCATCTTGTGGGAGCCGCTACAGTCCCTTAGTGGCCCCCTCTCACAGTTTCACAATGCTGTAGCCACTCTTGCCCAATCTGGAATCTTACCAGGGATAGCCATTCGTGTTGCCTGTGATGACTCTTCCTTGTGCGAGAGGGCAACCAAAAAGCAGAAAACCCACGAGCGCAAGCACCAGCTTGCCGTTGAAGCAAAACAGGTCTTGGCTGAGCTTGAAGGTGAGGGTTGGATTTTGGCCTTCACAGATGGCTCAACAAAGCAGCACCCTAAGGTAGGGTGGGTAGCAGGTTGCGGGTGTGTGGTGATGTGGATATGGGAGGCCAAGGGGTTTTTGCCCCCTAATTCGGGACAGACCAACAACAGGGCAGAGCTGTTGGCTGTAATCACAGTGCTGGAACACTTCCTTGAGCAACAGGTACGACTGGCCGTGGTCATGGACTCTCATTACGTCTATGATGGCCTAAGGGGTTCAGCCTTCAGGTGGCGCACAGCAAGTTGGGTGGGCCATTCTGGCCCTGTCTGCAATGTCGACCTTTGGATAAGAGCTCTTGACCTGGTAGATAAAGTCTCAGCCATAGTGAAATGGGTTCGGGTGCCTAGTCACACCGACATCCCAGGTAATGAAAGAGCAGACGTCTTGGCGGAGGAGGGCAGGGTAAGCTCCCCCCTTTATCATGTTTTGTCATTGCCTGATAGGCCAATAGTCAGTTTAGAGCTGCCTGCCACCTCCACCCTGAGAGAGGCACCTGCTGTCCCTCGTTCACTGGAGCTTCACGATGTCATCACCCCCTCTGGAGACACCCCTTCCCTATGCAGAATGCACGCACATGAGCCTAAGGACACTGAGATGGTTGGGATCTCCCGGAGACTCGATTTCTCGGAGTCTAGACACCCGATGACCAGCTCAGAGGAACACTTATCGTCTTGTACCGTCAGTCTGAATTCAGACACGCCCACCTCTGCACTCAACCAAGGGTTCGTCCGGAACTCTTAGTCACGGTGACTCCAATAGCACTATCAGCATCAATTCTTCTGACACTGCATCCACTGCAAGCCTACATGACTGTGACATCATGGATGACCCACAAAACACATGGGAAAATCTGGGCTTGGTGGAATTGGAAACTCCTGTCCGGCCACGGCAACGCCGAAGGCTTAACACGCCCAGCATAGACGTAAGCACCCGCTCCTATCTGAACAGCCTAAGGATCTCCTTCTCCTCCGGTTGCCACACACCGGCAACAGACTCGGATTAGAGAGCCCTACCCCACCCCCAAGGGTGTCGTCTTGTCAAGGTATAAACTGCACAAGCGCCAATATGGGTAAAAGGCATGGACGGTCTAGTGGTATGCGCCTTGGCTGGCGCTCGTCGTGGTCGGGGCTTCGATCCCCGGTTAGTCTGTCCGTCCAGGGGCCCGTCGGCGAGGTCAGCGCGCCGACTGCGCAAACAACAACGGGCGGCGGAGCTGGAAGGAGTTTTTGACACTCTCGCCGCGGACGGATCAAGGATGAGCTAAGTGGGTACGGAGTCGGGTGTTTTAAAAAAAACGCGTTTTTTGTTGTTTTTTTTGTTTTTTTTGCCGTTTTTGGCCGTTTTTGGCCGCGGGTTGGTGTTTTTTCCATGTTTTTTGGTGTTTTTTTGTTTTTTCATGGTGGTATCAGGTACAAACGCATCTTGTGGTACCAAGGAAGCATTGTTTTTTGAATATTTTTGGCATTCCTTGTTTCTCCGACGTCTTCTGGCAGAGAGTTTTTTTTGTTTTTTTCCCTCATGCATGACGTACCAAGTAGTTCTACAATGGGGAACACACATGTGCAATTGTGCATGCAAATCTATGATGAAATGGCAAATAGAGGTGTAATGGGGTCCACACATATATAGGAGATGTGGGATTCGGGATGTTACGTCCATATGTCATGGCATGTGTACGTGCAATCGGCGATCACATAGCAGATAGAGATGCAAAGGAGGTGACAAAAAGAAAGTAGATGGGATGTGGGCTCAGGGATGTCTGGTATGGGACGTGGGACATAGGATGTGTGATGTGCATTGCAAACACGTAGAACATGTCCGTTGTTTCCCCTTCTTGCTAGCGTATGTTTTATTGATGCCTGGCGTCTGGGTGAAGAAAGACGTCGAGGGCGCCGATTGGTCCTTCCACAAATCCGTCTCGGCCGCCGCTCGTTACCTGGGGGAGCAGGGTGTCAAGTTGTATGACGCCCAAGTCAGCCGGGAGGCCAAGCGCAATGGTGCCTGCGACGGTTGGCGTTTCAGTAGTGACCTGAACACGGTAGCCCCCCGTAATGCCACCGTTGCTGCAAAACCCCGCGCAGCACCATCCATCCCCAGCGGTCTTGCCGGTGCCAACCGCGTTTGCGGTGCTTGCGATAGTGAGTTCGGAGGGCACCTTAGGAAATGTGTTTCCTGTGGCAAGCAGACCCATGAACTATGTGGTACTATTGTTGTACAACACAAGTTCCACTGCTACATGTGTGTGTGCCTAGTCTGTCACTGTCTTTTGACGGGCCCTGAGTTACAGTGTGCCCAATGCACGCGCACCGCTCATGCACACTGCACAACCGCAGTTGGTGACGCAGTTCATTGCAAGGCTTGCGCCTCTCCACCACCACCACCACCAATTTTTTTTTGTTTGGGGCAGGAGCATGATGCTCCTGCAGTGAGGGAGGCAGAGGGCAGCGAGTGGCCTCCGGACTTTTGAGGCGGACATTCGTAGCAGTTGGGCAGGTGCGCCCGCGCACAATATTTCGGTTTGTTCGGTGCAGTATTATTGCTTTGCGTTGTGTTTGCCTGTGTGTGACATGTGTTGCTTGCCACAAAATAATACTGACCATCCAGAGGGCACTAGAGAAAAACAGTGACCATCCAGGGTGCAACAGGAGACAATAGCGACCAAACAGAATACACCAGGAAATGACAGTGACCATGCAGAGCGCACTAGGAAATAACAACAAACATCCAGAGTGCAACAGAAAACAAAAGGAAACAATAGCAACCATTCCAAAATTACAGTGACCATCCACAGCACACCAGGAAATAAGGGTGAGCATTCAAAACGCAACAAGAAATAACAACGGCCATCCACAGCGATGTAGGAGGTGACGGCAGCCCTTGGGCAAACCCACCTAAAAAACACCCTGGCTGCCGGAAGACATCAATTTGCAAACACACAAGCAGGAACAACTGAAAATGGTGGGAAAACGCCACTTCGGGTCACAAGGCCGAAGCAACCAATTTGCAACACAGTGTTGTTTTTCTGCTTTGTGTTGTTGATTGGTTGAGCTGTTGAGTGACACCATGCTATGAACCCTTAAAAAACATGTTAATTGCCCTGGGAAATACATTTGAGGTCATAGGGATGCAGAAAAACAACATTTTTGGTGAAAAAAACAAAAAAAATACAAAAAAACGGTATTTTTTAAAAAAAAAACACCATGCAGGGTGTCCGGGTGTCCACGGGGTCCGGGACACCCGTTTACCTCATCCTTGGGACGGATACACCCTGGTTTTTACAGATGGCTCATCCGCCGAAACGGAAGGCTTGGGCCGAGTAGCACGATATGGCATCTACGCGCATCCTGACATCAGCATTTCTGCATATGTTCCACTTCATTTCCGACAAACAAACAACACGGCAGAACTCCTGGCCGTGATTCGAGCATTGCAAATCCTTTCTTTTGGTAAAGTCGCAATCTGCACCGATAGTGAGTACGTCTTCCGGGGAGCCACAGGCGCGGCACGCCGGTGGAAACTCAGGGGATGGACGGGAAGCAGTGGTCCGGTTTCTAATGTTCCCCTCTGGGAACTTCTTCTTGACACTCTCAACGCACACACAGGCTCCATCAAGTTTATTGAAGTGCCGTCCCATGTGGACATTGTAGGGAATAACGAAGCTGACAGATTGGCGGACCAGGGAAGGCTCTCCCACCACAGATGTCCGGTACTTAAGACCCCGTCACGTGATATCACCGTGTCCACATACACCCCCCCCCCACCAAGCGACGGCGCAGGACCACTGCCGCCGAGCTGGACTCGGTTGTGCAGGTTTTGAATTTTCCCCCCCACAAAGACGGTATGGGAGGCAGTGTGGCATAGTGGCTACCATCGTCAGCTGTCGTAGCATAGATTGCCGGTTCGAACCCGGCCTGTAGCAGTGCTCCCCCCCACCGGCCTCGCCCGACCGGGGACTGGGGCCCCTCCCGCTTTTCCATCTATTTTTCGCATTGGCCTTATCTATTTTTTCCTACTGAGCAGCTTCAATTTCGTACACTCCATTCAATAAGAAAAATGTGCCCAGGCACCTGCAGCAATGCGCCCCGCCACCGCCCACGCCCGGCGGGAGACTGCCACCCCACCCGTTGCTTGCCTTTGCCCGAGCCGCCGCTCCGCTTGATCCGGTTCTGGCGGCTCGGGCAGCGGGGTTCGAACCTGGGACCAGCGAAGCTGGAGTCCAGGGTGCTTCCACTAAAGCACGGGGCACCACACCCGCACTATGACTCCGCAAATACAAAGCCAGAACGGCACACATGCATTTTGCTACGTCCTTTAGTCTTCTGAGTCTGTTTGAATGTTACTCCCTGCACTTATTGAAACTAAACAGCGACAGACGGGGTAAGGCCGAGTGAGTGCCATGCTATGCAGCCCAGTCAGTTCGCACGTAACACAGTGAATGCAGTCCACACTTATGGACGACTGCTTTTTATTGATCCTGGTTGTTCGCTAGAGTCGGCAGAAAAGGACAAGCACTCAAGTGACCCTCAGAGCTAACCGCAACGCCTTGCTGTACTTTACATAGTGGAGCACCCCAACCAAGAAGGGGACACGTGCATTGATTGGACTTCGCAGTACTGCTGGACTAATGGCTGGAATTGTCTATGGCGGGGACATTCAGTCTATCGGAACCGACCATTGATCCCCGAGGTCCCCGCCACTGCCCCCTTCAGCAGCCCGCTCCACCATCGGTACCGCCAGTGGATGGGTGGCGTGTCTCGTCCTCATAGTTTTTATTCGGTATGTCATTGTGTGTCTTTGTGTCAGGTATGTCCACATGGAAAGATAAAAGCAAGGCACCAAGCACAACACACCTGCAGCAGCGCGCTCCGTCACAGGTACTGTCGGCCGCCTGGTGGCGCATCTCCTCCTCGTACTCCTCTTCGGCTTGCCTGCCGAAGAGGAATCGAACTACCGTCTTCAGGGCAACAGCCGGATGCACAGCCGCTGCGGTACGTGGCCCAAAAACGTGCACATATGCCCTCAGACTTTAGGCATGAATTGTCTTGGTCTGATCTCTTAACATTTGAGGCCGGGCCGCCGGCCCCCTCACAACCATCACTACCACTCAGCGGCGTCTAGGCCGCCCAGGTGCCCGACGTGGTATCCCCACCCCACTACCCTCCCCTAAACAATACGGTCCCAGTCCAGGTTACTTGGCCAAGGAGTGCCAGCACACGCAAGGTGACACGGATGAAAGATAGTAGCGTTACGGTGCCTTTCTCTGTCTTGTAGCATATAACACTCTTGTGTTGACAAAACAAGGCCAATAGGCGCAGTGATTTGTATGGTAGCACATTTGTATCATATCAATGATCTCTTGGAACTGCCGAACATTGCTGCATATGCATTCTAGGACGTGCATGTGTAGAGCGCATTGAGACCTGCTTGCGCTCCCCCCCCCCCCCCCAAATTGCAGCGACAGAAGCGGCAACGGCTTACACCCTCCTGGTTGGGGTATATGAAAAGGCACAGCGTGACAGAACGGGCATGGAAACACTCTCCAAGCTCAAGGGGGTGATCACGTCGGGGGAAACCTCAGGGGATCTGAGAATGCGAAGAAACGAGTTGTACCGGCTAATGCGGGAGCTGCAGGAGCGAAAGAAACTTCAGCAGCTGGTGTCCCGGGCAGGCACAGCAATACGCGGAGCAAAGGCGGTGGCAAAAGAGCTGGTGGAACATTGGGATCAAGTGTCCACCCCAACGGGAGCCACGGTGGAAGAATGTGTGGCCTATCTGAAAGCGTTAGGAGTGGAACAGCGGCTGCGCAAGGCAGGTCGACTCCTGTTCAAGCAACTTTCCCTGGACATAGTACATGAAGGCCTTAAGAGGCTGAACAGCAACAACTCCCCTGGACTGGACGGTTTCTCGGCAAAATTCTTCAAGAGGTTCTCAGAAATTTTCGAACCGCAAATGTATGAGTCATTGAAATGCTTCCTCGACGTGGGTACAATGCCGGAGACATGGACCTCGGGAGTGGTGACAATGATCCCCAAGACAAAGGCAATGCAAACGCCAGATTCTCTCCGACCAATTGCGCTGCAAACGACACGGCAGAAGTGGCTCACCAACATTCTCCTGATCCAGTTAGAGGATGTACTTCTCCACTGCATCCCATCCCAACAAACGGGTTTCCTTCGTCACAGAAGTATCCTCCAGCATGTCTATGGGTCACGGGCACTCTGGGATGGCTTACGTGAAGGAGCGGCGTTGTCAATGGACTTCAGAAATGCGTTCCTCACGATGTCTCACGAGATGGTGTCGGCGGCACTGGGTGTAATGTGCATACCGTTCCTGTACATCGGACTGATACTGCATCTTTTACGTGCACCGTATCTGTACTCAGTTGGTAAGGGATATGTTCCAGGGGTCTATCACCATCCGCGAGCAAGCACGCGCCAGGGAGACCCACTCTCCCCGGCACTGATCTCCGTGGTGGCATCCTTTGTGATTTTCCCGCTACAAGACCTAGGTCCAGGGCTGACTATCATGATGTATGCGGATGACCTCATCATCTTCTTGGACGGACGTGCCAACCCACAGCTGCTGGGGAGTGTATGGGAAGTGGTGTCTTGTTTTGGACAGTTTTCTGGGCTGAAGGTCCACCTGAATAAAACGGCAGCGATAGTTCGCAACTGTGGGGGAATGGAGTGGGCGAGGTGCTTTCGGGACATTGGGGTGGATGTCAAAAACTTCGTCAAGTATGTGGGTGTACGCTTGGGGAATATGCGGCACCACCAAGATGACCAGGGATGGGGGCTAACAATAGAGCAGGCTTTTGCACCGGCACTGCAAGAGGCCTTTCGTCGCGCACGGGTGGTGTCCACGCTGCAGTTGTCGATGGACGAACGTGCATTCATGCTGACATCATGGATCTTCCCGGTTGTGGCCTGGGTATCCGGCATGCTGTGCCTCAATCTAAGTGGCCAGGCAGCTGAAGCTGGTGTACCACGTGACCATGGGTACCAACAGTTGGGGAATTACTCTGCCAATCCTCTCACGGCCAAGAACGCAAGGGGGACTGGCACTGCCGGAGCCAGAGCTGTTTCTCATGCACCAGGCAGCGGCTCCGTTCGGTCCCTTTTGGGGGAGCCTCACAAGTATCCCGACAAGGCAGTGGAGACTTTCTATGCATGGGCGACAACCATCGGGTTCACACCATCCAAAGACAACGTCCCACATATCCAGCTGGGCATGGTCCGGACGGCGGAGCTCACGTTCTTGGGATGGTCGGCAAAGGCACACTCAAATATCCAACGGGTGGCCCCACAGGTGGCCCCCCCGGCAAACGGGGACCAACTGCCACTGTGGCACTCTGTGTACTTCCGAAATGAGTTCAACTGCTCCTACTACAATACGAAAACGATCCGGCAAGGAGTGCTGACGTGGGGTCAATTGCAATCCTTGGAGGACGTAAGGCTGTTGAATGCACTGCCTCGAACATGGAAAGCGGTATACAATCATGGCGGACGACTCCTCAATAAAGGCCCGGTACAAGGGGGGTTTGATACCCCCGCAGTCCACGCCCAAAACTGGACCAGGGCATGGCTGCTTCAGTTCTACGCCTCTCAGCCAGGGGTCCGCGACCCACAAACACCGGAGGTATGGGAGCAATGGGCACAAGCACAGCTACCGCCGAGGGTTCGGGACTTTGCGCAAAAAGTGCCGTGGCACAAACTGACCGTGCATGCAAGAGTCTACAAGAGGTTCGGCACGGACAAGTGCCTGGTGTGCTCTCAAAAGGAGACGGTCAAGCACGCGATGGTCGATTGCCCCATGTTTAAAGCGGCGGCGGCGGTGATACAGCACTACTATGGCCCGGTGGAAACTGGTAATGGGAAGTTTGCAGTCCGAGACATGATGGAGTCCGACCACCAGGAGTGGTTGCTGAACAAGAATCAAGGCTGGGCAATGTGGTCGGCACGAAGTGCCCACTGGCGATATCCATGCGAAGTCAAAGCAGGAGCATCACCGGTGTTCACATCATACCTGACAACCTGGCTAAGGGAGCTGTGTGAATTGGTGGGGTTTTACTCAGGAGAGCGGTGGGAACAGTGGAGAGGCTTCTAGCAGTAACCGGAGCAACTTCGAGATACCGGAGTGCAACCGCGACAAGGGGAAGTACGAGTACATGGGGGGATTGAATGCATGGTGGCAAACACACACGGAGTGCTTCACGCAAGAGCGATCAGCCGACAAACACATTTGGCACAGGGAAACGGAATCACGTCCGAAGCGCCCGAGGCAGGCAGGCCCGGGAGTGCTACAAGGAGTGCAACATCTGATTGCAGAACTGGTAGCAAAGGGTTACAGGATTGTATATACGGACGGGTCGTCAAAACGACCGAGCCACAAGCACATGCGCAGGGCCGGGGGCTTTGGCGTATTCGCAGCGGAAGATGAGCAAGGACCAGAGGTGCGCTTCTGCGGCTACGTACCAACACGCCACAGGCAAACAAATAACGGAGCGGAGCTTTGGGCAGCACTGGAAGCCTTACAGGGGTTGTGGGTGCCAAAACTGGCAATCCTCACCGATTCACAGTACTTGCAGCTGGGAGCGACTGGCAGGGCCCAGCACTGGAAGTCAAAGGGATGGACAACCACGTATGGTAAGCTGCAGGTCCACGTCCCCGTCTGGGAAATGCTGCTCCAGGAAATGGCGACGCCAAGAAGAGAAGTTAGGTGGGAGCATGTCCCAGCACATGTCAACGTGCAGGGGAATGAGGTGGCAAATGGATTGGCGATGGAAGGCATGTGTTCGAGCCCGCTGTGGTCTCAGCATGTTGCACCACACTCATCATCGGGGTCGGAGTCTACGGTAGGGTTGAGGGGAGGGTCGGGATCTAAATCAGAGGACACCAAGGCACTCTGGTCATCCTTGGGTACGGTACCCATGGATAGTGATGAGCTGACAGGGGAAGCATCCGGGGAACCAGCGCCGCGTGGAATGGGTCCATACACCTCAAGCAGTTCAGAAAGTGAGGACATAAGGACATGACACACACACCAGGGAGGTTTGTTGAGTGAACTGTCTGCAGCGGAAACGCTGTCCTTCAGCACAGATGTGAGCGACACCAAGCGGCAGCGCAAGAAGCGAAAGCTCAGGAAAAGCAGGAACCCAGGACAGGGTCGATAATGACAGAACCTGTAGCCCCTGCATTCTGGTGCGGATATCTCACAAGTTTCAAGCCCAACAATGCATGCATGTCTGAAATCTGTGTTCTAACGCAGAGCTTTTCGTCACAAGAGCCGCGTCCTGTCGCGGCGTGCAGCAGCACACAAAAGCGACATCAAAGCGGCTGAACTCCGCGTCCTGTCGCGGAAGAGCATCCGGGCGTAATGCCGCCGGGAAGGACATGGCAGGAGAAGGGACCACGTCAGCAACGGCATGGCCCTTACACACACATCCAGCCAGCCCCAAAAAAGGTCAAGCCTCAGCAAGAACGCCAGCGTTTCAAAGTGCAAGCACTGAGCCAGCTAGACGCCATCGCGAATGAAGGACTGAGGGCAGTCGAAGCAGAGCTGACCACAGTGGCCTGGGCCCGCAATGAGCAGATCTGGCTCCGACTGGACCAACCACACAGCACCGGGATGCACTGTGAGATTGTGGACAATCATGGGGAACCATTGCTGATGAGCAATCAGGAGCTCTACTCAGTGATGGTCCAGATCAACTGGACCCTGAAGACTCAGGCTCTGGCGAACATGCAGGTCCAGTGGCGACCCAAAAGTGCAGGCAAGTGGCATCCGTTCCAGTGGGAGGCGATCCTCCACTGTCCGACGGCAGAGGGACACAGAGCGGTGCCCTCCTCTGTGAGCAGAACTGGAGACTGCATGCATGTGTGGCTGGCGGGCCGAGCGGACCTCTTGAGGCTGTTCCAGAGAACGCTCTTCAGGCAGGCGGACCCGGTACCCGGGGACGCTGTGCGGTTCCTCTACACGCTGCTGAGCACACCCCCATGCGAAAGGAGATATGCATGACAGGGGATGACACGCAGGGGGAAGTAGGACAGATTGGAGCAAGTGATGCATATAACAAATCGTCATAGCCCAGTGGATTAACCGCACCTCTTCTGTCCTGTCGAGGAGGGTTCGAACCCCGGGGGGGATAGAGATCTACCCAACGTCCCGAAAACCCCTTTTATGCGAGAGAGATAGAGAGAGAGAGAGAGAGAGAGAGAGAGAGAGAGAGAGAAAGAGAGAGAGAGAGAGAGAGAGAGTGGGACGAGTGGGAGAGGAACGGAGAGGAGAGAGAGAGAGAGTGGGGCGCAATGGAAAAAGAACGGAGAGAAGGAGAGCGAGAGAGAGGGCAGGAGAGAGGGTAGGAGAGAGAGAGAGGGAGAGAGTGGGAGAGAGACCTACAGAGCAAGAGTCGGGGGCTAACCGGCACAAAAGGGAGGGTGGTGGGTTCGAGCTGACCAGGGTGTATGGGACGACATGGCAGCACAGAGCAGTTTAATGGTGAAACAACGGGGCGCCATTGCACCCCTGGAGCACAGGCGCGACACGTCGTTACGTGTTGAAAGGCCGAAGCATGACAAGGGCCGGGAGAATGCGGCCCATGTGAGGGTATTGGAAGCGAGTGGACATGAAAATGTGGGCGGCCTGTGCACGCATGGTGTGGTGCTGAAAAGGTATGCGCCGCACGCAGTACAGCAATGATCTGTTGAAGTGTCCGGCAGCCAGAACGTTTGTTGAAATGTTGAGACGCCTTTGCGCCACCATAGGCGCCTTTGCCGAAGTTCGGGTACGACACGTCCTCACGTGCCAGAGAGCACGTGCATGACAGGAGCACGACCTGCAGGGCAAGAGTTAGAGACTAACCGGTGCTGTGCGAGGGTGGTGGGTGCGAGCTGACCTCAGTGTCCAGAGGACCGAAGCCAAAGCACAGTCAGCAACCACCTGGTGTGGTACAGAACTGGTCTGCGCTGCATTGCAGCAAGAAAAACACTGAACAATATGGTTATGACCATGCGCCTGTGACACGGGGGCGTATGCGAGCCCAGTTTCCGTTGCCTCGGTTAGCTGCCGACTCTTGCTCTGTGGGTCTCTCTCCCACTCTCTCCCTCTCGTTCTCTCCCGCTCTCTCCTTTGCGCCCCACCCTCTCTCTCTCTCCTCTCCGTTCCTGTCCCACTGCGTCCCACTCTCTCTCTCTCTCTCTCTCTCTCTCTCTCTCTCTCTCTCTGTCTCGCATAAAAGGGGTTTTCGGGGCGTTCGGTGTATCACTATCCCCCCCGGGGTTCGAACCATCCTCCGCAGGACAGAAGAGGTGCGGTTAATCCACTGGGCTATGACGATAGAGAGGGGGGGGGGGTCAGACATATAGTGTCACTACATCCCCACTCACACCCCTCAGAGTGGGTACCACGGGGTCACCGAGGTAGCCAAAACCGCCAACATAGCAAAACTGGCTGGAAAGTGCATAAAGTGCATAAGCGCTCGTCCCACATGGCCCCCCCATATGGCCCCTTGCTAGTGAGGAATTAGCCGTTTTCACGCTAGATAAGGCTGTTTAGTGACACCTGCAAGATTTCCAAAATCACCACATACCCCCCCATTTTGGGCCTTTTTGGGCCTATTCGCGCCCCCTACCCCAAGGGGTTGAATTGTTAGTTTAACCCCTTGTAAAATCATTATTTTGTCCAATAAACGCATCCCCCAATGAGTCTTTGGTCCGGACCCCCCCCCCCCAGACCCCCCCCACTTGAAACCCACTTTTTTGAGCTTTTGAGGGAGGTGGGTGGGTCAAAAATGTCGAAGAAACGAACCCCCCTTTTTCGGGTGGAAAATCATGAATCTTTTGGGTTTTTTTTTAATTTGAGCCGAAAAAGTGTTTCCGGGTCCTGACTCCATGGGGTTTGTATGGGGCGGAAAGAGGGCGTTGAAAACGAGTGGACATGAAAGTGTGGGCGGCTTACGCACACATGGCGTGGTGCTGAAAAGGCACGCGCCACACACAGTACGGCAATGAAGTGTTGAGGGGTCCGGCAGCCGGAGCTTTTGTTGAAATGTTGAGACACCTTTGCGCCACCAAAGGCGCCATTGCGCCCCGGAGGTTTGGGTACGACACGTCCTCACGTGCCAGAGAGCAAGTGCTTGACAGTGCTTGACAGGGGCACGACCTGCAGGGCAAGGGTTAGAGACCAACCGGCACTGTGGGAGGGTGGTGGGTGCGAGCTGACCTCAGTGTCCAGAGGACCGAAGCCAAAGTACAGTCAGTAACCACCTGGTGTGGTACAGAACTAGTCTGCGCTGCAGTGCAGCAAGAAACACACTGAACAATGTGGTTATGACCATGCGCTGTGACACGGGGGCGTATGCGAGCCCAGTTTCCGTCGCCTCATGGCCCCCTTGTCTAAGCTACGCCCTTGTCCAAGCTACAATAGGCGTAGGGACCGTATTAATTTGGTACCTAATTTTATTTCGGTACCAAATTTAGTGCAACCACCCAAGACATGGGTTTGACGAATTTGCCGGGTACATAGGGTCATGTACACATTTGTTGTGAGTGTTTGCCCACTTGAGCCCACAGAACTCTGATTTTGGGGGTATTTGTGTATTACATTCCCCCTTCTTGCACTAGCTCACCATGCAATCTTCTTTTTTTGAGCCCGGACGCCCGGTTATTTTCACACGTTCCACCGGTGAGCGTGTGGATGCCACAATGAAGGGACCATCGGAGAAGGGGGACCAGTTTGCGGTGTTGGAGTACATGAAGGCTGGGCAGGTGGTCACACATCCCTGTGCCCCCCTTCAAAAGATTGAGTTCTTCATTCGGTCCCCGTCCCCTTCCCCGGAACCAACCTCACCACCACCACCTTCGCCGGTTGCTGAAGTTCTGGCTGAACCGGAGGTGGTTGCGCAACCTTGTCCAAGGCCAAGGCACACCACAAAGGTCCACCCCCCGGGCTGCTGCAGCGGGGCAGCTCACAATGAAGGAGTTCTTCATGCGCCCCCGCTTTGATGATGAGGATGATGAGGATGATAGTGAGCCCCCCACCAAGTACCGAGGCCACTAGCACCTCCCCGTCCACGGCTGTTTCCATGGAGTTGTACTTTACAAGAGACCACATGCAAGGCTATTTCATTCCCAAGAATTTGAAGTTGCCCGAGTCCAAACCAGCCCCTAAACCTCAGGCAAAGGCATCTTCAACGGCATCTTCAAGTGGGGAACATGTGCAATTGTTGCGCATGGTGTATCATCGCAAGAAGGGTTTCCAAGCCTAACATTTGTAGGCTTCTCATGCTTCATTGCTTGTGAGAACATGGGTGTGAACCTGAATTTCCATGTTTCAATCGCTTTCTTGTGTTTGCATGCCTTTGGGAACATGGGTGGAGGTTGAGGTGCACTCATACTATGCGCTCATTTACGTGTGTGTCGGTAGTTGTATATGTCGCGTGCAAGCTACGCCCGTGTCCAAGCTACAAGGGCTCCCACACACAGGCGCATCCATTGCGCCACCCGCTCCTCTTGGACGAACTCGTCCAAAGCTCCCGGCGTCAGCTCCGGGATGCTCTCTTTCTGCGTGATGCTGGTCCGTTGCAGCTCCATCCGCAAGCGCTCGATCTCCTCCGCCTGCTCTCTCATGGCTGCTGCCATTCTCTGCACGTCCGCCGATCCCCCGTTGTCCGAGTCTCCCATCCTGCTTGGTGCTCACACGCAGACACACCACACAAAAAAACAAAAACGGACAGAAAACTGCCTGAGAATGAAAAGGCAAACAATTGTTTGAGTACAAACAAGGGTTTTGCATGATTGAGATATCAGCTAGACTTTTTTCATGCCTCCGAGTGATCTACGATCCCCATTGTTTCCTTTCAATGCGAACCTCGCCATCCTCCAAATACTCCTTGTGATGACTTGCCACAGCCACTCCATGTATTGGACCGCAAGGATCGCGTTGATAGCACACCGGATTGTGGTCGCCACAACTCTCATTCTATGCAATCTAATGAGGTACATGTCAATGAGTCGCTATGCTCCGGCATCTGGGTGTTTTTTCGATAGCATGGCAATCACATATAGGTGAGTTGCATACCCATCACTTTTTCCCCGTCTCCACGATATCTCTATGAAGGCATCGACGTGGTCAACCAAGTGCGCGCGGTGAAGATGGCATCCTTTTGCAACCAATTCCCCTCATGTGAAGACGCATGTGGCAGGGAAGAATTCGTCCGCCTCCTTCTCAGTCGGCATTGCTTCTGTGCCCACCAGCACCCAGCCCGAGGGTTAGCGGCCGCAATGTGTTAGTCCATCGAATTGGGGAGATGCTATGAACCAGTGTCGCTTGCGCCCGAGGCCATGCTTGCGCGAGATTTGCAAGCAGCTGGTAGAGATTCTGTGACGTCTGATTTTTCTCTCAACCTCTGGCAGACCAATGCCATTCCGGAGTTCAAACATGTTGCCCATCGCCCGGATTCGAGGGATAATCTCATCGTTGGGTAATGTGGTGTCTCGCAAATTCATTGGCACTCCTTGCACCTTTGAATGTGGTTTTGGGGACAGGTCAAACAATGTATGGAACATTGCAAGCAGTTGGTGGAGATTCTGTGACGTCCAATTTTTCTCTCGACCTCTGGCAGACCTATGCCATTCCGGAGTTCAAACATGTTGCTCATCGCCCATCGTTGGGTAATGTGGTGTCTCTCAAATTCATTGGCACTCCTTGCACCTTTGTATGTGGTTTTGGGAACAGGTCCAACAATGTATGGAACACAGCGGCACGGTCCGGGCGGGTCCTGCACGCTTGGCGAGGTCTGCGTTTCAGGATACTTCCAGAACGCCCCAGGCGGGCTGTGCAGTGCGCTCCGCGCGTGGGTAAGAGCCATGGGCCGTGGAACCATCGAGCCCCGCAGGCTCAGAAAGCTGCTTGGGCAGCTGTGTTGGCTTTCGAGGCCCAATGCAAGGCTCTTCTGCTTTATGGCGGGGAGCTATCAAGCACTGAACTTGGGCGCGCGGTGGTTCACACGGAGTATGGCGCGGGGCCTCGGCACGGTGCTCCTGTTCAGCGACGTAGCGCAGTCTTACCCGCTGGACGCCCACGAGGGAGGGATGCAGCAGGTGCTAGGCAAGAGAGACCTCTTGCTGCTTGCCGACGCGGCGCCAGATGGAGAGCGGTTAAGGGTAGGGCTAGTGGGCGACAGGCGATTCCGCCGCTCCATACGATGCATACGTCCAGTCGGTCGATGGAGGAAACCTGATCTGTGCATGTTCAGGGGGGGAGGGATGCAGGGGCTGAACGAGGAACAACTAATAGTGCGACTCCGACTCCCGACCGTAGCCCACATCGGTTGCGGTACAGAATTTTCCGTACCCCCCCTGCAACTTTAGGGGGATGATTTCCCACGTGGTCCTCCGGGAAGGCCACAAAAAAGCCTTCCCATGGCCATGCAACAGTGCAAAATGCACAAAAATACCCGGTTTCTGGCTATGACCAGCACCGGCTCGCCGGTGCATCCTGCTGCATCCAAACTTTTGCCGGTCACCGGATACCAACGATGATTGGTGGCGTCAAACTCGCTTGTCCTCCGAGCAGTGACGCGATGCCACCACTTGGTGGTATTGTCCCGCACGGCCTGGTTGAAAATACTCCCCACTTGGGGAGCCACGTTGATGCCTAGCAGCTACCGCAGCCACAGTTGGTCTCCCCCAAGAAGGACCGCTACCGGCACCCAGCCGTCGCACCAGTAAATTTTTTTTGTAGTCAATAATAGAGTGCAGGACCTGTGTCCATAAAGGGTGTTCATATTTTGTTTTCATAAAACACGTTCACAAGTCATAAATTGGCAGCGTGGCATTATACCAACGGTGTTTTCGTTTTGTGAACGGGCGAATTATGAACGACATATAAACGCGAAAATGCAAACTACAAACTTGTAGCACCTGAGCCCAAATTTGGCCCAAGGCAACCATATCATTGTCCCCCGTAACGGCCATGCCGCCGACCCATGGAAGGGCGGGTGTTCTCGCCTTAATTGGTCGCGTGCGGGGATGGGCGGTGGGAAGGGCAACCTAGCGGTGTAGGCGTCGCCCCGGAGGCTGATGTACTCAGACAACACACGGAAGCCCGACCGAGGTGCACGCCACTCCAAAAGCGGCACGATTTGATAGGGTGCGCCTCCGCATATGTACGGATGGCCCGCACCTGGGTTTTTTGGACCTCCAGGCGGGGAGCGTGGTCCATTGCCTCTGAGAGACGGCCCCGGATGAGGGGGGGCGATGACATCCATTGGGCCAACAGGCCGGAACACTTGCTGCTCGAAGACTGGTGGCACCACTCAGCCGAACAACCATCATGTTTACCTCCGTGAAGACGGAGTAAGGGTAAGACATAACAAAAATTGCAGACAGAGAAACACTCATAAAAGGTATTCATAATTCATGGTTCCTATATGAATCGTTCATTTCTGAAAAATGAATTATGAGCAATAGTACTTTTCATACAGGCTACGAAGGAAAGGCGCTACTACCAAAACGTTGAATTGTTTTACACACCATCTCATTGAACTGAAAAATCCCTCCTTTACTTGTCCCCCATATGCAACATGCGGGTTTGGTAGGTGTGATGCCATTTGATTATGATAACTTGGGGACTTCTGAGGTACGGGTCCAATGCCCATGTTAGAATGCCAAAATTGCTCTGCACCCAGCTATTGCTAGACGAAAAACACGTTCTATAGGACACTACACATAATTCAGACAAAAATTACGCTGACACTAGTGTGGGTCAAAGGGACAAAATTGAGCACGTGGCAGACATCACACCCACCAATAACTTTCCCAATTCTCGATGCCCCCGTCAAATTTGCTACTGAAGAACTAACCCTGCCAATTGTAGCCAATACGATGTGGTTTTAACATGATTGTCCGTCTTACAATATTATATGATCTGTGCCCAGTCAGCTAAGAACCCAAGATTCCCGAACCTGGAGAGACACGGGACAACCAAGACCAACCAGCGGAACCATGCAATACGAATATCCTTGTGATGAACACCCCACTCCCCTTGTTTGATGCCACGTGGCATACAACACACCCAAGCCAACCGGAAAAGAACGATACGCCACCCCCCAATGCCTCCTTTTGCTCTGATAAGTTTTGATGTGGGCGTTGTTTCGCTTTTCTGGCTAATTGTAAAACCCGCCCGTTGCAGGCGCCGGATGATGAGCCGCACTGCGCGCCGCACCTTGGATGGACTGCGAGCGGTGACGAGACTGTCGTCTATATACACCCACGCCCGGGCCCGCACGCCTCGCAGGGCGGCAGCCACGATGCCACGGAACAGGGACTGGCAGATGAGAGGGGAGTAGCGCCATCCGAAGGGCAGGCGCGTGTAGCGGTATGACCGCCCGTCGGCGGTTTGCAGAACAAAAACCCTTCGCCAACCCCTCGGAAGCACGACGCTCCAAAATGCATTCTGTAGGTCGAGTTTGGCCATCCACGCACCCCCCCCCCCCCCCCCCGCATCCAGTCCCTCAGTTGTTCCAGGCCCGGGAGGGTGAAATTCTGGGGCCGTCTGGGGTCCGCCCCGTTGATGGGAGACGCATCTAATATCATCCTACACTTCTGCCTATTCTTGGGGCGTAGGAATGCCCGAGAGGTGGGCCTGAGGTGCGTGCGTTTCACCCCCCGCGCGTCTACGCGCCGGGCCCGCATCATGAGCGGGAGCTTAGTGCAGTGCGACTTTAGGCTGCCCCCCCTGGCTTTGGCGTGTTTCTCGTAAGCCCTCAGGAGGTCCTGTGGCACCAGCCTCCTCCAAAGCGGCTCACGCACGTGCACACGGCCCGCCGACCCGAGTCCTTTTGCCGCCGTCTCCGGATTGATCTCGTCTTCGTCCTCCGATGAATAATATCCGTCCTCCTCGCCGTCTAGCCCGTGGTCCAGCACCCCCTGCAGCGCGACCCGCAGCTTCGCAGTGGCGTCACCGTGGCCTAGCCTGAGCTGCGCCGCCGCCATGCTCAGCTCCTGGACGCCCTTGTGGACCATGTCCCTGCGGCCTCGCTTCACTCCCGGCAGCTCGCTGATTGCACGCGCCAGACGCTCGTCCTCGAGCGTCACCTCCCCCGCGTCCCCGTGATGCTGGCGCACTGACGGCCGCTTCTCCGTCCGGCTTGCATGCGCTCCCGCCGTCCGCCGGCAGTCTCCTTCGCGCCCCTGGCGTTGCCCCCCTCTGGCGTTTGATGGTCTTGGGCGGTGGCCGCTCTGGCGAGTCCTCGATCTCGACGACGTCTCTCTTTGGCGACTCCGTGCGTGATCGCTTTTGCACCGGGGCAGTACCGCCCTCCGGACTCGGCTCTGCCCGAGCAAATCGGACATGGGGGATCTCGAGCTCACTCCTGATCCAGCTTGGGCACATCCCCAGCGTCGTCCCAGGCTGCATCCGCGCCGTCGTTGCGCTTGTCCCGTACTCAGGCAGGGGGATGGGTCCCCCTCTGGGTCTCACTTTCTGAGTGTCAATTTTTTTTCGGTGTCTTTTTGTCCATGCTTGCCCGGGCCGCTGGGCCTTGACAAACTGTCGCCGACGCCACCTCCTTGTCCCCTGACCGCATGAGTGTCCGGGACACCCAGGCCCGTCTGGCCACGCTAGGCGACGAGGTCATCGTTCCTGCCGACGCCGGTCAATTGGCGTGTTTGGCAGCCATCGATGACGCCGACTATATCATTCAGGACGAAGTGGTGCTGAAGAGTGGAGTTCCAGAGGCTGCCTCCCTGTCGTACGACCTCTTCAAGGACTGCGACTCGTCTGAAAAACTTGCTGCCGTCCTTTACGGCAGTCGCCCCAATGTTGTGCTCGTTGGGGAAATGACTGAATATGATAAAATCCAACATGCGATTAAGAGACTACTTGCTGATTTGCCTATGCTGGGCCGCTTTGTTGCTATCCTGCTTGAACCTGTCAGCGATGATGATGACAGGCCATCATTTCTCAATCGGGCACTCGCCCTCAACTCGAACTTGCCTTTCGGCTGCGAAAAGTTGCAAATGGCGGACAGGTCCCTCATGCACATGCGCACACATGATCAATTTGATGTCTGGATTGCAAGCAGCACAAGGGACTCCAGAAGCCTATCTCCGCCCCCAACGTATAAGCTTCTGCGGCTTATGACGCCTGGGGCAGAAGTTGACAAGGTGGTGTTCCACGAGCCAGACGTGCGGGATAACCAATACGCTATGCATGTCCACAATGACCTAATCAACGGGCTGTTGGGGTCTATTGGCATGAACTCTGATGAAGTCCATCTCCTCCCGGGGACAGACCCACGGAACTCAAAACTGTTCTTCACGGAGTTGAATGAGGAACAGGTGAATACTGTGGTATCACAGTTCGGATCCAAGCCAAGGTTCCAGATTCAGCCCTTGGAATGGTATCGTGGTGCCAACGTGACCAACATGACTTCTGTCTATGAGGTGTGGATCAAGAAGACGCACAAGGAAACATGGTCTCCCATGCTGTATGCCTCAGTTCTCGCGATGTTTTGGACAATCCCGGGCGTGCTGCAAGCACAATCGCCAGTGAAAATCCACGTGCTGGGGCCCAGCAAACTGCTGCTGGGTCTCACGGAAACTGGGCACTCACTGCTGAAGACAAGGTATCGTGAACTGGTGGCTGCTATCGGGGCCGTCTTCAAGGACTTGAGGACAGGACAGTTCCTCGATATGGATATCATCTCCAAGCCCACAATGCCCTCGACATGGAAGAAGGACCTTGTGGGCACGGTGTACATTCTGGATGTGGCACCGTGGTGGTACCTCTCAGACCTGACTGAGGCTCTTGCACCCTCAGTGCACTGCCGGTACATCGCGGACCGCGTCAGATGGAGTGTTGGGGAGATGCGCGCTGCCACATGGCGATTGACCGGGGAAAGTGTGACACAGCTGATTGGAAAGGTCTACCTGTCAGATTCTGGGATGCCTCCGATGTTTGTGATCTCCGAGGCGGATTACGAGGCGCGGAAAAGGCGAATCAGACACCGGCCCAGAAACACAGATGACTCGAAGACACGCAGGCAAGGCCTAATCACGGCGGGAGAAATGGCCAAGGCCATGGAGTTGGATGACCAAGTCGACAAGGTCACCAGCTCCCTCAAACGCAAGCGGGACTTGAAGGAAGATGAGGTTTCGTCGTCCAATGGAGCACCACGATGACGTCAGCATCAAGCATCCCTCTGAGCAGCACGCTCAGAGTGTTGTCCCAAAATATCAATTGGTTTCAAACAAAAATAACCATGAGAAAGCGTAAGCAAAAGCGCATAGTGGCCCTAGGGTCATTGCTGCGGTCCCTGGAGGTGGACTTCTTCGCCATCCAAGAACCTCACTTCGTCACGGTGGAGGATCGTCAAGCGGGCGTGCAGTGCTTGTCAAAGTACGGGTATGGCCTGGACGGACCACTTCATGAAGAAGGAAGGGGAGGAGTGGCACTGGCGTGGAAAACATCCAAGTGGACACTGCAATCAATGAAGTTCTTGTCTCCCAGGGCGTTGAAAGCCTCGCTGTCGAGTGGTCCGCTAGAGATCACCATAGTTGTGGTCCACTTCCACCACAAGCACACGCGTCGACAGTCGCAATGGAAAGACATTGCCAAGGAGTTACATGGACCAAACCTTATTTTATGTGCTGATCACAATAGTTTAGTTGTAAAACACAGGGACGCCTTTGCGCTCCCAGAGCATGACACGTCTTTACGTGCGAGAGACCAGGAGGTAACGACCTTGGCGAAAGCGGGTCTGCAGGATGTTTGGGTGGATATTCACTGTCCAACCCTGACGGACATCAAGGACAAGGAAGCATCGTGTCCGACGGGCTTCACATACGGCCACCCCCGAGAAGGAGAGCGACTCGACCCGCAGAGGCTACGCCGTATTGACCGCATCCACACAACATCTGAATTGCTAAGCCTGGCAACCAGCGTGTACCCCATGTTTGCTGCCAACTCAGACCACAAGGCGATCCTGGCTGAATTCACACCCCCGTCTTTCGACACAGAGGACACGGTCCCCAGATTCTACTGCCCAGAGACCATCCTTCACGACCTGGAGGCAATGGAAGATCTGGAGACATCTCTCAAGTCTATCAAGTCAACAGGGGATCAATGGTGGGAAGAGGCGCTGAGCTGCATCCAAAAGAAGGCGATCAACCATCAAAGGCAGCATAAAAACAAAAAGCAGTCGGTAGAACTACAGGCCCTGCGGTTCCTGCGTGGATCCACGAGAGACTCTGTCGCACCAGCGGTCTACCAATTTCTATCATCTCTGGGGATCGCACCAACAGATGCAGCAACAGCCTACACCCTCCTGGTGGGGGTGTATGAAAAGGCTTAGCGTGACAGAACGGGCATGGAAACAGTGTCCAAGCTCAAGGGGGTGATCACGACCGGGGAAACCTCAGGAGATCCGAGAACGCAAAGGAACGAATTGTATCGGTTAATGCGGGAGTTGCAGGAGCGAAAGAAACTTCATCAGCTGGTATCCAGGACAGGCTCGGCGATACGGGGGGCAAAGGCGGTGGCAAAAGAGTTGGTGGACCATTGGGACAAAGTGTCCACACCGACGGGATCCACCGAAGAAGATTGTGTGGCCTATCTGAAGTCGTTAGGAGTGGAACAGCGGCTGCGCAAGGCAGGTCGACTTCTTTTCAAGCAACTATCCGTGGACATTGTTCATGAAGGCCTTAAGAGGCTGAACAGCAACAGCTCCCCTGGATTGGATGGTTTCTCGGCAAAATTCTTCAAGAGGTTCTCGGACATCTTCGAACCGCAAATGTATGACTCAATGAAACGTTTCCTCGAAATGGGCAAAGTGCCGGAGACATGGACCTCGGGAGTGGTGACAATGATCCCCAAGACGAAGGCGATGCAAACACCAGATTCGCTCCGACCAATTGCACTGCAAACTACAAGGCAGAAGTGGCTCACCAACATCCTCCTGATCCGGTTAGAGGATGTACTTCTCCACTGTATCCCGTCACAGCAAACAGGTTTCCTTCGACACAGAAGCATACTCCAGCATGTCTATGGGTCACGGGCACTCTGGGATGGCCTAAGTGAAGGAGCGGCGTTGTCAGTGGACTTCAGAAATGCCTTCTTCACGATGTCTCACGAGATGGTGTCGGCAGCTCTGGGTCTAATGTGCATACCATTCTTGTATATCCGTCCGATTCTACACCTTTTGCGAGCTCCGTATCTATACTCCGTTGGAAAAGGATACGTCCCAGGCGTATGCCACCACCCGAGGGCAGGCACACGCCAGGGGGATCCACTCTCCCCGGCGCTGTTCTTCCCTGGTGGCATCCTTCGTGATTTTCCCACTACAAGACCTGGGTCCAGTACTGACTGTCATGATGTATGCAGATGACCTCATCATTTTCTTTGATGGAAGAGCCAACCTACAGCTGTTGAAAAGGGTATGGGAAGTGGTTTCACGTTTCGGACAGTTTTCGGGGTTGAACGTCAACCTGAACAAAACGGCAGCGATAGTTCCCCATTTTGGGGGAATGGAGTGGGCGAGGTGCTTTCGGGACATTGGAGTGGATGTCAAAAACTTCGTCAAGTATCTGGGTGTACGCTTGGGGAATATTCGGCACCAACAAGACGACCAAGGATGGGGGCTGACGATAGAGGAGGCCTTCGCACCAGCACTGCAAGAGGCCTTCCGTCGCGCGAGGGTGGTATCCACGTTGCAACTGTCCATGAACGAACGAGCATTCATGCTGACATCATGGATTCTGCCGGTCGTGGCATGGGTATCCAAGGCATATTACGCCCCAGTCTCGGTGATCAGACAACTGAATTTGGTGTATCACGTGACTATGGGTACCAACAGCTGGGGAATCGCCTTACCAATCCTCTCACGACCAAGAACGCAAGGGGGACTGGCACTACCAGAACGAGAACTGTTTCTTATGCACCAGGCGGCGGCTCCGTTCGTCAGCCTGTTGGGAGACCCTCACAAATTCCCTGACAAGGCAGTGGAGACCTTCTATGCATGGGCAACAGCCATAGGGTTCACACCATCCAAGGACAACCTTCCATATATTCAACTGGGCATGGTCCGAACGGCAGATGTCACATTTCTGGGATGGTCGGCGAAGGCACACTCCAACATTCAGCGAGTGGCCCCGCAGGTGGCCCCTCCGGCAAACCGGGACCGCCTGCCGTTGTGGCACTCTCTGTATTTCCGAAATGAGTTCCGCTGCTCCTACTACAACACGAAATTGATCCGACAGGGGGTGCTGACGTGGGGTCAATTCCAAAGCTTGGAGGACGCAAGATTGTTCAATGCAGTGCCTCGGACATGGAAAGGGGTCTACAATCATGGCGGACGACTCCTCAACAAAGTCATGTCACAAGGGGGGTTTGATACCCCCGCAATCCATACCCAAAACTGGACCAGGGCATGGCTGCTCTAGTTCTACGCCTCTCAGCCAGGGGTCCGCGACCCGCAAACACCGGAGGTATGGGATCAGCTGGCACAGGCACAGCTACCACCGAGGGCTCAAAATTTTGCGCGAAAGGCGCTGTGGCACAAACTGACCGTACATGCAAGAGTCTACAAGAGGTCAGGCACTGACAAGTGCCCGGTTTGCTCACAAAAGGAGACGATCAAACACGCGATGGTCGAATGCCCCATGTTCAAAGCAGCAGCGGCGGTTATACAGCACTACTATGGCCAGGTGACAACAGATAACGGGACATCCACATTTCGAGATATGATGGAGTCCGACGACCAAGAATGGTTGCTGAAAACGAACCAAGGCTGGGCGATGTGGTCAGCAAGAAGTGCCCACTGGCGATATCGATGCGAAGTCAAGGCAGGAGCGTCGCCGGTGTTCGCGTCATACCTTACAACATGGCTAAGGGAGCTATGTGAGTGGGTGGGATTTTACACAGGGGAGCACAGGGAACAATGGAAAGGATTTCAAAAATCACTGGAACAACTTCGAGACACCGGAGTGCAGCCACGACAAGGGGAAGTGCAAGTACATGGGGGACTGAATGCGTGGTGGCAAACACACACGGAATGCTTCACCCAAGAAAAATCAGCCGACAATCAAAGTTGGCAAAGGGCAACGGAGTCACGCCCGAAGCGCCCGAGGCAGGCAGGCCCGGGAGTGCTACAAGGAGTGCAAGAACTGATTGCAGAACTGGTGGAGAAGGGCTACAGGATAGTGTACACTGATGGATCGTCGAAGCGACTGGGCCACAAGGACATGCGCAGGGCCGGGGGATTTGGCGTGTTCGCGGCGGAAGACGACCAAGGACCGGAGGTGCGCTTCTGTGGCTACGTACCAACACATTACAGGCAAACAAACAACGGAGCAGAGCTTTGGGCAGCACTGGAAGCCTTACAGGGTTTCTGGGTGCCAAAACTGGCAATCCTCACCGACTCACAGTACCTGCAGCTGGGAGCGACTGGCAGGGCCCAACATTGGAAGTCAAAGGGATGGACAACCACATCTGGAAAACTGCAAGTCCACGTCCCAGTCTTGGAAATGCTGCTCCAGGAAATGGCGACGCCGGGAAGAGAAGTCAGGTGGGAACATGTCCCAGCACATGTCAACGTGCAGGGAAATGAGATGGCGAATGGATCGGCCATGGAAGGCATGTGTTCAAGCCCACTGTGGTCACAAAATGTTGCACCAAAATCATCATCTGGGTCAGAGTCTACGGTAGGTTTGAGGGGAGGGTCGGGATCAGAGTCAGAGGGCACAAGGGCACTCTGGTCATCCCTGGGTATGGTACCCATGGACAGTGATGAACTGACAGGGGAAGCATCCGGGGAGCCAGCGCCACGTGGGATGGGACCGTACTCCTCAAGCAATACAGAAAGTGAGGAAATGAGAACAGGACACACACACCAGGGAGTGCTGTCGAGTGCACTGTCAGCAGCAGACACACTCTCCTTCAGCACTGATGTGAGTGACACCAGGCGACAGCGCAAGAAGTGAAGGCTCAGGAAACGCAGGAACCCAGGGCAGGGTCGATAATGCCAGAGCCAGAAGCCCTTGCACAATGGTACAGACATCCCACAGGCACCAAGCACAGCAATGCATGTCTGAAACACCTGTGTTCTGACGCAGAGTCTGCAACACATGAGCTGCGTTTTGTCGCAGTAGAGCTTGCAACACATGGGCTGCGTTCTGCCGCAGTGAGCAGCAGCACGCAAAGGAGAACACCAAGCAGCTGAACGCCGCGTCCTGTCGCGGAAAGGCACCCAGGCGTTGTGCTGTCTGGGAGGACACAGCAGGAGAAGGGATCTCACCAGCAGCGGTATGGCCCATACACACACATCCAGCCAACCCCAAAGAAGGTCAAGCCTCAGCAAGAACGCCAGCGTTTCAAGGTGCAAGCACTGAGTCAGCTGGACGCCATTGCGAACGAAGGACTGCAAGCAGTTGAAGCAGAACTGACCACAATGGCCTGGGCCCGCAATCAGCAGATCTGGCTCCGACTGGACCAACCACATGGCACCAGGATGCACTGTGAGATTGTGGACAACCATGGGGAACCACTGCAGATGAGCAATCAGGAGCTCTACTCGGTGATGGTCCACATCAACTGGACCCTGAAGACCCAGGCTCTGGCGAACATGCAGGTCCAGTGGCGACCCAAAAGTGCAGGCAAGTGGCACCCGTTCCAGTGGGAGGCGATCCTCCACTGTCCGACGGCAGAAGGACACAAAGCAGTGCCCTCCTCGGTAAGCAGAACTGGCGATTGCATGCATGTGTGGCTGGCGGGCCGAGCGGACCTCTTGAGGCTGTTCCAAAGAACGCTCTTCAGGCAGGCGGACCCGGTACCCGGGGACGCTGTGCGGTTCCTCTACACACTGCTGAACACACCCCCATGCGAAAGAAGATACGCATGACAGGGGGTGACAAAAAGGAGAAGAAGAGTGGAGCGCATGGTGCCATGGTGCAGATAACCCATCGTCGCGGCCCAGTGGATACACCACACCTCTTCTGTCCCGTGGAGGATGGTTCGAACCCCGGGGGGGATAGAGATGCACCGAACAACCCGAACCCCCCTCTTTTGGGCGCGAGAGAGAGGGCGCGAGAGAGAGGGAGAGAGAAACAGAGAGAGAGAGAGAGGGAGAGAGAGAGAGAGAGGGTAGAGCACAGTGGGAAAGGAACAGAGAGGTGCAACAGGAGAGAAAGAGAAGGGGAGAGCAAGAGAGAAAGGAAGGGAGAGAGTAGGAGAGAGACCCACAGAGCGAGAGACCGGGGCTAACCGGCGCAAAGGGAGGTGGTGGGTTCGAGCTGACCAGGGTTCGAGCTGATCAGGGTGGGTTCGAGCTGACCAAGATAAAAGGGACGCCACGGTGGCACGGAACAGCCGAGTCCGTGCAGTCTTCCCAGGCCCCTGAGCGCTTGCTTTTGAAGTGCCGGCGGCCGCCCAGCAGGGTGAACTCGGTGTTGGCGGCTGATCCCGTGCCCCTCCATATTTCTCCTTCTTTGCGCCCCGCGATGTCGTTTCCGGCCCGGCTCGCGGTGCTCTTTGTGTGCTTCTTTGGCGTTCGTGATGATCTTCCCGACGAGGATGACGAGGAGCCCGAATGGCTGCTGCCGGTGCCGCTGGAGGTCGACGAGACGCTGTCGTCGGAGCTGGAGTCACGTCGCTTACTCTTTCCGTGCCGTTTGCGTTCCTTCCGACGTTGTCGTTTCTCTCTCTTCCGCTCCTTCCTCCCCCGCTCCCGGGCCCTGTCCTTCAGCTCGCCAGCCCCGGTCACGTCGCAGTCCAGCACGATTTTCCAAACCTTTCGCGGCAAGGCGCTAGGTCCCGCCTCTCCTTCCGCCGCGTGTCCTTTTAGCTCCTGCTCCAGCGCTCTGCATAAGTTGATAGTTCACCTTGTGGCCCCCGGCCGCCGCCTCATGCTGCGGGCCGTCGACGCCGTCAGGACGTTCCACTTGACCTTGTTGCTCGCCCTGTCGCTGTGCCCATCATTGTCTCCCGGGCTGCATGCCGGCTGCGTGCCCGATGGTTCCGCCGCGCCGCAGCTGTTGTCGCCACCGGCGCCGTGCGCTCCTTGTCCTGCTCGGCGCTTGAGTTCCTGCAGGGACGCGCAGAGCTCGAAGGCCGCCTCCGACTGGGGCTGCGAAAGCTCGACGTTGGGGACCTCGATGCCCCATGCGAGCCCTAGGCCGTACAAGAAGGCGTCTCTGTAGGCCAGGAAGTTTTTGCATACCAGGCATACTCCCAGTCCACGGTTGAATATGACCGCCAGCTTGGATGTGTTGAGGCGTGCCGTCCGCACCCAGCTGCTGATCCCCACGTCTAGTACGGTGCCGCGCCGCTCCAGCGGGACCTCCGTCGCCCGCCAGTGCTGCTGCATCAGCTCAGCGCATGCCGTGTCCAGCACGGACTCGTCGTGAGCCAGCAGTCGCTCCCAGGCCCAGGCTCCGTCCCCATCGAATTCGTCCATGTGCCTGTGCGGGGGGGCCTGACTGCCTGAATGAAAAAGGAGACTATCGGAGTAAGCCCCCCCCCCCTGTCTAAGCTATGCCAAAGTACCAAATTAATACGGCGAGCAAGCGAGCCTCCCCCTGCAGCGTCCGCAGAATCATGAAGGGGCTAATGAGCAGGGGGCTGCCCCCCCCCCCCCCCGAGATCTTGTCTTGGCGTACCGGGTCTGGGAAGCCCTTTGCAAGTCGCACACGGCGTACATGACGAGGTACAACACCAGAGCGGGCCAAGAGCCCAAGGGCAGATCGCCGTATGCCTCGCTGAAGGAGGCCAGGGGCGCCCTGGGGACCGACTTCCACTGGAAGAACGTGAGGTGCAGAGAGGTCGGAGGAGTTGTGAGTTGGCAGACACGCGCAGGGGAGTGGATCCCGGTGGAGTCGGAGCCGTCGGCCAATTGCAGAAGGTGCACGCAGAAAGGGGCAGCCTTGGCGGCACAACACTGGCACTTCCAGTGTCCCCATTGAAGCTGAACACCGCCCGTGGTGGGCGGACTTCCCGGGGATCCGCCCTGCGAACCCACAGGAGCCGGTGATGGAGACCAGTTCCGCGCAGCGGGGGGGGGGGGGGGGCAGCACGCTCCTTCCGCTGGATCTGGTCGCGTTGGTGCATGTTGGGGACCGAGGACGAACCCAGTGGTCATGATGCTTGGGCCGCCCGATCGTGGCGGGCTAGGACCCGCAGGGCGTATGCGCAGAAGCTGGCCAAGATCGCGGAGTTCCAGGAGGCCTCTGGAGAGGTGTCGTTGGCTGGGGTACTTGCAGGATTCTTGGCGGCCAGAGCGGAGGCAGGAGAGAGGCAGTCCACGTTGCGAGGGTATAATGCGGCAGTGCGGGCCGCTGAGGACCTCGGCTGGATCGGGCTGACGGTACAGCAGCTGCACAAGCGGATTGCCCAAGCTGCATCTAAAGTGGGTCTGCAACCCTACCTGCCCCCAGAAGGTTTGTGCGTTCTCGTCGAGAGAGCTAAGAATCAGCCTGGTGCATTGCCTATGGCTTGCGTGGCGGTGCTTAGCTGGGTTCTTTGGCTGCGGGTTGGCGAAGTATCTGGGCTCCGCATGGGGGATGTATCAGTCCCCCTATGGCTACGGTTCTGGAACTCCAAAACTGGTGAGGAGGGCTGGCAGTCACGGCCCATCTCACCATGGGCGGATCGCTATCGAGAGGCCTTGCTTCGCTGGGCAGAGGCCAAGGGCATGCGGCCCGATGGCCACTTGTTTCCTGGAGGCAGTGCGTGGCTGGAGCACAGGTTCCTGGAAGTCCTGGGCCCTACGCCTTGGAGGCACTGCCGCTGGCATGCTTTGCGCAGGGGTGGCAGCGTTGCGTGTTACGCTCGCCACCCCCAGATGCAGTTCTTCCTCTGGTGGGGCCGCTGGCGCAGTGTTGGGACCTCCCTGCGGTATGCAACAGCATTCCAGGACGCGACGGTCGTGGGCCCTCTACGACTGCCTACGGAGCCAGGAGCGGGGGGGGCATCGAGGGTTCTCGCCCATCTGGAGGTTTGGGCCCCCAATATGTTCCCAGCGGAGGCTGAACCCTTTCCGGCGGCGGCATTCCGGCCCCCAGCTTGGCCAGAGGACCTGTTGGACCCCCCCCCCAGCTGCACCCAAGGATGTCATGCTGATCACTTGGCCGAGGTGGGTAGGTCCAGCTCTCCGTTATATCAAGTCTTATCAGTGCCAGAAAGGCCCGTCATTTCACTTGAGCTACCGTGTACCCCAACGCCACGAAGGGCACAGGCTGTCCCTCGATCTGTAGACATCCTGAAGCTCGCCACTCCTCTTAACGAAACCCCAACCTTGGTCCCTGGCTCGCACCATCGGGACCCAGCGACCCCGCCATCCATCCAACATACGCCGATACGTTGCCTTTTTGGATCCCCACAAGGATTCCATGTGTCATGTCACAGTGTGTCTTCGACACCACCGCGAGTAAGTGCCTCTGCGCAGCCCAATGGGATATCTTCACCTTCTGGATCCACGGTCTCGTGGGCCCCTACGACCCCCACTCCAAGTCCATCCCCAGACGTGATGTGGAGTGACATAGGCCTGCAGCCGATGTCCACGCTTGAGCCCAGACAACGGCGCGTGCTTTTTCACACACCAAGTACTGATGTCAGCTCACCCAGATATTTCTCTGATATAGACTCGCATATGGACTCGGGGGGGTCTCAGCCCCAGTCCCCGATGTCTGAGGACTCGCCATAGCAATAGCCTCAGTAGACATATGTCTCATTTGCAAGCATGAATTCATTAATGACTGAACAGCGCCATTGCCTTCCTTTTGGCAAATTTCGCTTCGAGGCATAAAGGACCCAAACGCCATTTTGGGTAAGAGGCATGGACGGTCTAGTGGTATGCGCCATGGCTGGCGCTCGTCGTGGTCAGGGGTTCGAACCCTGGTTCGTCTGTCCGTCCAGGGGCCCGTCGGCGAGGCTCCCGCCACCGCCCCCTTCAGCATCCCGCTCCACCACCGGTACCGCCGGTGCGTCGGGTGGCGTGTCTCGTCCTCATAGTTTTCTTTTGTCCAGTTGCAGGGTATGCTTAGTTTGACTGTATTGAGTTTGAAATCAGGAAGTCACTAAAAAGCAAAGCCCCACCCACCACACACCTGCAGCAGCGCGCTCCACCACCGGGGCCGCTTGCGCCTCCGGAAGCGCATCTCCTCCTTGTAGTCCTCCTCAGCGAGGACTCGAACTCACGTCTTCAGGGCAGCGGCAGGCTGCATTGCCGCTGCGGTACTTGGCCCAAAAGACCACATTGTGCCCCTTTTCTCCCAGGAATGCTTTGACTGAGCGTATGGTATGAACTTTCAACGGAGGCTGGGCCTGCGGCCCCCTCACAGCCACATTATCGCCACAGTTTGTGATGTCAAATAAATGAGAATGAGCCTAACACACACACACACAACTGACCTCCTTCCTAAGAGTGCTGTGGGACGACATGACAGGTTGGCCGATAGAGAGCCAGCATACTGCAAGCCTGTCCAGCCGCCTGTACACCTCAAATCCCAGTATGGTAACATGAAGGCTAGAGGTTATGGCCGACAAAACACGGCCAGAAAGAAAGGTAACATGGCACACGTCAGTGCAACCTGTACATACGCTCAAGTGCTTGTGGAACCATCGTATCAATGGAACTGCCGAACATTGCTGCATATGCATACCAGGACGTGCATGTGTGGAGCGGTTTGTTGACCTGCTTGCGGCCAGCTGCACCCAAGCCTGCGGGGGGGGGGGGGGGGGCTTTCAGGGCGAGCTCGAACCGCCGGACCCCCCTTGGCAGCCTCTGGCCCCGGTGTTGCCCCCCCGACCACCCCCGGCTCCAGGGGAATGGGTGGAGCCTTTGTTACGGTCCACTCCAGTGACAGCTCCGGGTCTGAGGATGGGGGGGGGGTCAGCCGGGTCGGCCTTAAGGAGCAGGGGTCCGCTTTTGCCATCGGCCCCCGGGTCGGAACCCCTGCACCCCGCTCCAAGTTCCAGGGGCGCCGGCGCCAGGGGGGTCACATGGGGCGACAGCCGGACGCACGCCCGCTTCTCCAGGCGCGACGGGGGTCCTCTGGAATGGTGGGCGGTCCCCTGCGCCTACAGACGCGCACGGCTCGCACGTCGCTGGCGCTGGGTCCTTCAACGGCGAGGGGAGGGACTCATGCCGGCAGGAGCAGTGTGGCTGGGGCCATTGGAGTGGCCAGAGCCGGTGCCCAGGCTGGAGCGCCAGCGAAGCGCCGGCGTATTGGCCCGAAGGTCACGGCGGTGACGGGCCCGCCGGCCCCCAGCTTGGCTGACGTTGCGCGGCTGGCTGCTAGGTCCGGAGGACTTGTTCGATCCCCCCTGTGACCCTATCACGTAGCCGGAGTTGTGGGATGGGGGGGGTGTGGGGATTCGGATGACCCCCTGTTTCTGGAGTTCCTTCGTGCCTACACCCCCCACCTGGGATGGCTGTCGGCTGAGCTGCGGGTTACCCCCTGGGTGCTTGTTAAACGGCTTACCTTGTTTGTGGATCGTGTCTTCGACACAGCCGAGGACTTCCGCCTGCCTACGGCAGCCCACAACCTCGTTAAGGCAGTCAAGAGCCTGAGACGAGAGGACTGGAGAGGTCTCCTGCACGTCACCACCTCCCCTACCCCCAGGGCTGGTAAGGTGAACCCGGATATCCTGCTGAATGGCTTGGGTCCGGCGGGCAGCCACGTCATCCCGGAGGATATTTGGGAGCAGGCGGTGCCCTCGGGTTTCTATGGGCAGGGTCTGCGGGACTTCGATGTGGAGGCCCCTTGGGTCGACAATCGGGGTAACGTCAGGCCGGGGCCCCCCCCTTGGGTTTCGGATGAGGTCACCAAGTTTGTTGGGGTGCTGAAACGCCAGTGGCTTCTGTATGATTTGTCTGAGGATCTGCCCCCGACGTGTTGGCCCTTCATCATTCCCAAAACCTCCGAGAAGGTATCTTTGATACTCAGTTGTGTTAAACAGAATGGGTTGGATGGGTGCACCCACCCGGGATTCTCGCTTCGGTCGTGGGAGCAATTAAGCAAGCTGCTGGTCACGTTCTACCCAGGGGTGCCTTTGTATGGCACCCATATTGATTTGAAGAATGCCTTTTGGAGTTTTGTGCTCCCGGCATCGGCGCGCACGGTTTTTCGCCTGCGTTCTGGGCCCAGTGGGAGGGTGGTGGGGCTGGGCAGACTGCCGTTTCGCTGGAAATATAGCCCCTTCATCTGCTAGCAAACGCTGGCATGGATCGTGGGACGGGTGCTGCCCCCCGATATCCTCCTGGTGCATTACCTGGATGATTTTCTTTTGATTCATCATGATAGGAGCTATCTCAGGGGTAGCACGGGTGATGCAGTCCTTGCCCTGGGGCGAGAAGGATTCATTGTCAGTCCAAAGAGTGTCCTGGAACCGGCCACACAGTTGGTTTTTTGGGGCAAATGGCTGGACCTCCTGGTTCGGATGGTGTGGTCGCATGAGGTGGCCCACCTACAGATGTTGGTGACCTGGCTCCGGTTGGCGGTTTGGCGGTCGCAGAAGAGGCTCATGCAGTCGTTTTTGGGGTTCCTGCATTGGCAAGTTCGGCCTCGGGGTGTGGCGTGCCCTTTCGCGGCAGGGGCCTATTGTTGGCTCCGGGAGGAGGGGGGGGGGGGGGGGCACACACCGGTGGCGGTTCTTGAGTCCCTGGTGGCTTTGCAGACAGTCGCAGCTGAGCCCTGGCGTGCTCCAGTGGCCCGGATCCAAACCATGTGTATGGAGCTCGGGCTTCAGCGGGATGCCCCTGTTCCCCTGGGCCGGTGGTGGGAGGGACCGGGGTTAGTGCTTTTTGTGGATGCCGCCCATGATGGGCCTTCGTGGAGGATGGTTCCTAGGGGTGCGGTCCTACGTCGCGCGCCGGTTGCGGGCGCAAAGCCAGCAGCTTGTTGAGCTGCAGTTAGGGGGTACGGTTGGCGGTGGCACTGGGGTATGCAACTGTTACCTTGGTGAGTGATTCGGAGGTAGCTATTGCCCAGTTTTTGCAGGTGAGAGCCAAGAGTGTCCTGGGTGCCCAGCAGACGGTCCTGCGTGGGCTGGCACGCAGCCTGGTTTGTTCCGGTCTCGTGGTACGGGTTCTGTGGGTGCCGTCGGTTTTCCAGCCCGCGGACCCGATGTCCAGGCTCCAGGGGGGCTTTGGAGGGGATCATGTAAGGGCTGAGCGTACGGCTTGGCTTGTGTATGAGCAGTTACTGCGACAGCCTGGGAAGGTTGAGTTCCGCGGGGTCGTGTGTCTGTGCCAGGGCACTGGGACGGGGGCGGAATTGTGGTTCTTGCGAGGTTTGATGGGCAGGCGCCAGGGGGGGGGTTGCTTTGAGGGTGAAGTGACCCCTGTGGATGTTTCGGTAGTGCGGGAGCGAGCTGTATGTTTTGAGTGCCGGGTGCTATGTATCTTCGGTATAGTACAATGGTATCATCTGCGGCTCCGACGGCGGGGGGCGGAGGTTCGATGCCCGGAGCGGGGTGGCCGTGGCGGCCCGCTATGGGTAGTTTTTGTGCTGTAGCGATGGATACTTGGGTACCATCTAGGCGGATTATTTGTTGTGGGATCTTTGATGGGATAGGAGCATACCTGAAAGTGCACGGGGGCCCGGCCCCGCAGTGCGCTGTGCTCCGCGGCTCGTGGAGGCGACGGCGCGGGCCGCCCGATGAGCGTGTTGATGGTGGTGTGGGTTTGGAGGGTGGTTTGGTTGGCCCCCCGTGGAATGCCGGTTACCTGCAGCTGGTGGTTTTGGTGGGGTTTCACACCACATCGATAGCGTAGCATACTGGAAGTGCACGGGGGTCTCGTCACGCGGGCGTAGGTTCGATGCCCGCCATGGAGGCGACGGAGGAGGCGGCCCCATTATCTTTGGGCTTGCTTTTTTTTTGCCAGGCCCCTTTTGGGCTTTGGGCCCGCCTGAGTGCGGGGGGGGGGGGGTGTTCCCTTCCCTTGGTGGTTTTGAGCTTGTTTGGGGCGTTTCATGAAGCCCTGTGTTTGGCTAGCCTCTGAGGGTGTGCTCCACCTCGGCGCCAGGGCAGTTTTTGTCGCTTGGCCGGCCTAGAGGGTAGTACACCCAGTCTGAGTTACATGATTTGTCCTGTTTTGGTGCAGTGTGTTCCTACCCCCTTGGCAAACCCTTGTTTGTACTCAAACAATTGTTTGCCTTTTCATTCTTAGGCAGTTTTCTGTCCGCCCACCCACCCACCCACGGGGGGGACTGTTGAGGGCTGACCGGGTTCTGGGGGGGGGGGGGGGGGGGGGCTGAGTAGGCAGCATGATGGGTGCCTGTGGCTGGTTGTGTTGCTCCATCGAGCTGGGTTGGGCGAGTCCCGGGGGTTCCGGAGATTGTGCATGTCGACAAGCCGCCCCCCTGTCCAGGTTTGTGCCCCGAGCAGGGGTTGTACAGTTGCCTGACTGTGTTTGTCTGCCCACCCACCCACCCACGGGGGGTGCGGGATTTGTCTGCTTGTCTGGTATGGTCTTCCCCTGCCCAGGGGGGAGATGTCGGTCACTATCGCCTCCGGGCCGTGGTGAGTGCGACACTATGGACAACGCTGTCCCCTATGGCACTGTCGGTGTCTGGCACACCCAGTCTGAGTTACATGATTTGTCCTATTTTGGTGCAGTGTGTTCCTACCCCCTTGGCAAACACGAGTGGACTAGAGGGCGCAAGGTTGACGGTTTTGTCCTTCGGTGCCCGCTTGCAAGTCAGGAAAGTTGCATCCATCACAACGAGAGGGTTGGGAAACGTGTTAGTCGGAGTCACAAACAATAGACAATTATTCACCGCATACACTGCGGCATGGGTGGAGTGGATCAAGAAAGTATGGTGCAACGGAGAGAGTGGGGCACCAATCATATGTGCACAAGGGCCAACGTGTTTGCTGTAGTGGATTGCACAAGCACTGTGAGGCTCCAAATATGAGGCTCACCACTGGCACTGATGGTGATGCGGCGTGGTTGCCCTCCTCAAATGGTTTGGCATGCCAATCAACAGGGGTAAATGGTGGGGACGATGGGGATCACGAACGTTGCAACGGAGTGCATGTTTGCACTACAGCTCTTCATATTCACAACTGTAACCTTGCCATGGCCTTCTAAACATCAGGTAGTCAAGCGCAAACACGTTGATCCCAGATATATGTTGCCCTTGTCGATTTGCAAATACTTCACAAAGTGCCATCCTTCATTTGGAGGAGAGGCAGCCAAAGTCACTGGAGCAGTCTAGACGAAACGATGGAGATGCGACCCACAGATTCGTGCAACTTCTAGAAAGGCCGGTTGCGCGTTCCGAGGCACGCTAGAGGGAACAAGACAAAATGGCACTGGAGGTCATCGCAAACTTGGAGGTGCGTCGTCGGTGGCGATTGCACTAGATTGTTGAATAATGAGATTCCCGGGTGGATGTACTTGTCCCCTTGGTGTCACCCCGGGGTGTCCCGCACGAATTGGTAGAGTCGCGTCTGTTTTGGTTTGTTGTGTGTCGGTGGTTGTAAGCTCGGGGATTGAATATCCGTGGCTTCTTGGCGCACTTGTTTCAGCGGTCAATGGTTTCTCTAGCACCGGGGGGGGGGGGGGGGAGGGGGTCTCCCAAGGGATTGGTACACAACCTGCTGATGCAGTTTTTCACCCTGTGCAGCTCAAAAATCGAAGTTTTTGAAACTTATTTTTATGATACCATGATCACCTAAAATGACCATCCAAGGTATGTAAATCATGTTTTAGGCCGTATTTATGTCGTTTTTCCCCTGTTTTGTGTGTGCGTTGCTTGGGGTAGATTCTGTGCGAGGTGGACTTGCCGAAGGCAATAGAATTTCCGAAACTGATTTTTTTTATACTTTGACCATCCAAAATGATCAAATATCCTATGTAAAGCATGTTTTAGCCCTCTTTATGTGTTTTTCACACTATTTGGGTGTGGGTGTGGGGGCGGGGGGGGGGGGGGGGGGCTCCCAAGCGGTCTAGGGCACAACCTGCTTATGCAGTTTTCCCGCCTGAGCAGCTCAAAAATGGGAATTTCCGAAACTGATTTTTTTGATACTTTGACCATCCAAAATGATCAAATATCCTATGTAAAGCATGTTTTAGCTCCCCTTTATGTGTTTTTCACCCTATTAGGGTGTGGGGTGTGGGGGGGGCTCCCAAGGGGTCTAGGGCACAACTTGCTCATGCAGTTTTCCAGCCTCGGCAGCTCAAAAAATGGAAATTTCCGAAACTGATTTTTTTGATACTTTGACCATCCAAAATGATCAAATATCCTATGTAAAGCATGTTTTAGCCCCCCTTTATGTGTTTTTCACACCATTTGGGTGTTGGGGGGGGAGTGGCTCCCAAGGGAAGGGGTCTAGGGCACAACCTGCTTATGCAGTTTTCCCGCCTCAACAGCTCAAGAATGGTTGTCCCTCTCCCCTCTTCGAGGTGCCTTGCCGAAGGCAATAGAATTTGATGGAACCGCAATGGGAACTCACCGTCTCGAGCATAGTTTCCCAGAGTGGAACATTGGATACCGGGACACTACTGCCTGTCCATCTTCTGATTTTCTAGCAACGCGACGCTCCCGCAGCACCCAAGGAAACATATTCACTGTCCGTGCAGATGGCTATTTTGCCAAAAGTGAAAATTTTGCAGTGCTCTAATAGCGGCCAAAAGCCCCGCCGTGTTGTTAGTCTGTCGAAGGTCATGGGGCACAAAAGTTGCAATGCTCACATCCGGGTGGGAGTAGATACCATAACCGGCAACTCTCCCCACTCCAGCCATATCTTCTAAGGAACCATCACTGAGCAGCAATCTATATCCTGCAGCCTGTAGTGAATCGAAAATGCCCTCCAACTCCGCCGCCCACTGTTGTTTGCGCTGTTGTCGTGCTGTTTGTTTCTGCTATGCTTTGCTGGGCAGGGGAAGTAGTAGGGTAAATCTGAGAGAGGGGTGCCGGACTGCGCCATCATGCAGTAGGAATTTAAATGCTTGGACAAAAGGTTGCAAATCTTGGTTCGTTACGGGAATATGACTGGGCGAAGATGACCACAGCTTCAGGGTTGAAATCCACAAAGATAAAAATGGAGGTAAGGTCGCTAAGCAGGGCCGCTGAAATAAAAAGCGTATAAAAGCGGGCGGGGGGGGGGGATTAGTGGCACGGGGCATTTAATAGCTAGGGTTCCGTCAACTAATTTGTGCACTCCAACGGTGGTAGGGCAATTGAACCAGGGCACAGGCATTGGGCTGCATAATGGACCAAGGGAAACGCCATGCATGTAGTGCAAAGTTTTGTATGTCGGCTTGTACTTGAACCCTAGTTTGGGCCCTTTTTCACAAAGTTGTTGTCCCACAACAAGTTTTTTTTACACTTCTTGTGCATTGAGGATGCAGCACATCTAAATTGCCCCCCATTTTCACCTATTGGGGGCGTTTTGTGCGTTGTGCCCGCGCCGTGCTCAAAGTTGGTATAGGACCATGCCCAACCTGCATAGTAGTGTCTAGTACCCGTAACAATGAGCCTTGTTATGCATTTGCATGCATGCTTTGCCCTCATTTCTAGTGCATTGGTATGTGTTGTTGTGCATCCTTTCCTATAGGTTTGTGGTACCTTTTTCGACCTTTTCAACTTTTTTTTTTTGCACTTCCATACTTAGGCAGTTTTTCTATCTTCTCCCGCCCGCCCACCCTCTTCGCCGGTGGTGGAACACGTCCCCACAGGAGTGCCTCATCGTGGAGCCGCCCTCCCTTTTGAAACCGGCCTGCCCGCGTGTCACATGGCTGGCCTAACCGTGTTGCAGCGATTCTTCCTGGGTTTTGGTTGCGGGTTTGTGATTGTGTGGGGTCCCACATGCTTGCGGAGAGGAAGTTACCGCACCCGTCCATACTACTACCGGTTCGCCCGGTCTTGGCGACAGTGAGTCACTGCCGTCCGAAGTTCTGTTGCAATAATCTTGTGCTCCCCCTTTGCAATCATAACACTGTCCAACGTTATGGGGGTGTAGTATGGTTTGTATAGGCAAGAATATTCCCAATTGTAGCAAAAAAACCCAATTTCTTCCATCTTCCTGTCATGTGTGCGTTGTGCGCGCTGTGCCTGCGCTGTGCGCGTGCTGTGCACACACGCCCCCATTGTCACCAATTTTAGCCCATTTTCACCTGGTTTTGACATTCTTTGTTATAGGTGGATGTTGGATTATGATGATGGGGAATCACCGGATGTTGTGTACATTCACGCGCGTAGTATTGCATATTGCTGCAAGTTGGGCTCAAGGCAGAAAGCCTATGTCCCCGGAACGACTAGCTGGGGAGATTAGGCCGCCCAAATGGAGGATTGGTACAATTAAGCAACTCCAGAGGACAAGCACCGTATCAGTAAATTGTAGATCCCGGAAAGCCTGATTGAGGCACTGCAGCCGGGTCAGAAGCGTGAACTTCGACGCAAAGTGGCGGAGCACCAGTACCTGACGATGATATGAATGACATAGCTCAGGGGCACACTACCCATGATGCCAAAGGACCCGACATGGGAGGAGGGAAACGCGGGATCGGCATGGTATGGGGCGCTTCGGGCAAGAAAGGTGAGCCCAAATGTCACAGAAAAGAACCTCAGAGAACAAGTTCACTATCGACCGCAAAAGCGCACAACCCGGGTAATCAAAACGGATAAACAGTGTAAGGACGCTACAGCCCCACTGCGTCAAGTCTACAGCAAAGTAAAGGTATATGCGGTAGGAGATTTAACAAGGAAAAGAAAAAGACAGTTGCTGGACATACCGGGGTCCCCCATAATGCAGACCACAAGAGTAGATGATCTGCGCGTACAGATATGTCAAACTCTACAGCCGTGGTGGTCCATACTGTATGGACACGGAAACCACGTGCCAATAGGAGGATATGAGATCACCAAGACCACCATAGAAGGGGTGGAGGCGGGTGCCATAACGGTCTCAGCTATGCGCTACAAGGTAGGGGTCGCCATGCACAACATGGCCAGGTGGTTGCAGTACACCCTGAAGTGGAGAGATTACTACACGCAACAGAAAAAGAGAATGTACCATCAAGACTCCAAAGGGATAGTGCAGCAAGTGTTTCGCAAATTGGTATAGGCAAGGGCAAGTGCACATGAGGTACTACAATACCCAAAATGTGATGTCACCGCAACCGGCATGGGATACATGGGAGGAGCAGGCAAGACAACTCTGGAGTCAATCTACCAAAAAGATAATGGAATGCACTTACCGGAGGGTGAAGGACGAGGTTCGACAATACATTCGAAAGCTGTTAGCAGGACACGAGTGGGCTGTAGCCATACTGCATGCAAATGCAATTGACGCCAGCCACAAAGGACGCCCGAGGGATGGCAATGAGTCTGGTACTGACGGCAACAACGTACACAAAAGCCGTAGGACGGAGTAGGAGAGTATGTCATGAGAGGGAAAAGGAGAAAGCACACAAGTGAACTAAATGGAGGTTGAAGGGATGGAGCACCTTGGAAGGTACAATGACTCTATGGGTCTCAGCAACGCAGGAGAATACGTGAGCTTCACCAACAACATAAGGCCAGTAGGCGTGGCACTGCGTAATGCATATGCAAGGGGTAGACCAAGCAGGTAGTGAACAAAGACAGCTCCCCAGGTAAAGCTGGAACACATGTCAAATGTGGAGCCCTCGTTTGTACTATATGCCCTACTTCTTGAACAAGGCGGTCGCCTGAGAGCTCGCATTACACTCTTTGAACTTGTTGAGCCTGGAAAAAAAAGAAAGCCTATGCCCCCGGAAGGGTGCCACCATCTTCCAATACACTCACGCAACAACAGATTGCGCTTGGCCACGGCCACCAACCACGAAGGATATGAAGACCCTTGTGACGCCTGCATAAATGCAAGGTGGTTCCTCCCTTCCTCATTGGCTAAGCTTCATTGGGTTGGCACTACACGCAGTGTGCACGCAGTGCAACGGCTCGGCCAAGGTAAGGACTTGGCAATGCGCCCAACAATTCCTCATCTGTCAACAAATGGGCGTGATGTTTTTTTTTGTAAAAACAGAGGTTTTGAGTGACTAACGTAATTGGTAGCCTGTGTACATTAGTGCATTACATGTTTTTGTGCATTTTTGATTTGCATCCATGGGTGATGGTACTCTTGCGCCGGAAGTCCTGCTTGGTTTTGCTAAGTAGGGATTTGATTTGTGGTTGGAGTACCTGGGGTCCAACATCCTGGAGAGGGCAACCAACACCACGTGGAAACGAATGACCAACATGGAGGGTGGTGCTGGCAGAGTGACTGAAGCCCTGACTCGAATATTCCCGGAGCAAATCGGAGACCACCAAAAGTTATGGAACCTGCTGACGGCGTATGAGCTCTGGTGTGGTCACATTTTGACATCGCCGGCTTTGGTGTTTGTCCAGGATGGTTTAAGCTCTGTGCTGGAGCCGGGATGGGAAGTGCAGCTGCAGCAGTATAAGAATGGCTTTGTTGAGAAGGTCAGAGCTGGGAGGGACCATCACACTGGTGGTCAGCCGGCGACTCAGTCTGGAAAGAGTGGTACTAAACCGCCAGTGGATAGTTTTGCGACCGAGCCATCACAGACAGATGATGATAAGCATATGGCAGACCCGGAGAGAGGCCAGCTGAACTTGGAGGGGGCGGCAGAGGTGGTGAATCAAGCGAAGGTCCTCTCGAAAAAGAACATGAAGATGTTGCGCAAGAGGCCTGGGGCCTCCAAGTATGTTCGCCACTTTGTGAAATTAATGAGTGAACTCGCCGAGGAACATGATGGGTCAGCGGAATTTGGCGCAGTGGAGGTGAAAATTTGGGAGGTGCTGCTGAAATGCGACGAGAAGGGGAAAAAGCACTTGAAAGATGAAGAAAAGATCCGGAGGTCAAAGGAAAAAGAACGCAAAAAGAAGGAGAAGCGGCGGGCCAGGAAGAAGAGCGAGAAGGCGCGCAAAAGCAAGAAAAAGAAATCGTCCAGGTCTGGGAAGTGAGTGATTCGAGCTCTGATAGCTCTTCGACGTCGGATTCGTCGTCGGGATCCAGCTGTGATGATAGTTCGGATACGGACAACTCCAGTAGTGGAGATCGGAAAGACAGGAGAAGCAATGGTACTGAGCGCCGATCAAGGCCTAGCCAGTTTGAGTTTCGCTGGATCAACGGCAAGAAATACTTCAAAATGTGGAATGGCCAATGGCAAGACCGCCGAGTAAGGAATGCAGGTACTGTGGGAAGAGGCACTGGGCGTTCCAGGCCCAGGAGTTCGGTTGCAGATGACATGCGGGCTCGGGGGGGGGGGGGGGGGGGTGAGATCCGAAATACGGAGGCGGCGAGATTACGAAATGGCCTTGAAGAATTCGTGGCGGCGGAAGGAGAACCATTCGGATCATCATGTGCATCATTTCTCTGGGGGAGATTGGAGCTAGGCACCGGACTGGGGTATGTGGCAGCACTGCGGCAGTTCCTCAGGTACTCGCGCGTCCATGGGTGGTTATCCCCGAGGGAGGCCCTGGAGGGGCGTTTGCTGCAGATTGCAAGGGGATGGGTACTTCGAGGGGCCGGTCAAGAAGGTCCTTTCTGCACTCAGGATGGCGGAGAAAGCAGGGGTCATTCAGTCCTTGGTACGAGGATCGGATTGGATTTCCTCAAAGTCCTTGGAGAAGCTGCGAACGAAAAAGAACAGCAGGCGGATACAGTGGTCACCGTCAGGAATCCTGTATGAGGTGGCAGCCGGCAAGGGAACGTTCACATGGCCGGAAATGGAATGCATTGCATTGGCAGCATTATCGCTATGCAACCTGTTACGCATCGGAGCTGCATGGACGGCCCACAGGAGCGGGTTGGGCCAACTGGTATTCCGCGGAGAAAAGAGCCGCCCAAGCATCCAAGTGCAGGACGTGGGCCCGTGGGCAGACAGGTGGCAGCGCTTCCTCGACGAGGAGCGACGCAGGAGGGGGGGGGAATGGTGCAGTGGCATACAACTTCTCACCCCCGAGCGAATTGGAAGCCCAGTGGGTCGAATTGGTCGCTGGCACGAGCCACAGGTCCTTGCGCTGGCATGGGCACCGACGTGGAGGCGTAGCACAGGCATGGGCAGCTGGGGCTCGAGGTCCCCTTTTGCAGCTCATGGGAGGGTGGTGTACACCATCAGTGGCGGTCTCGTATGCAACACCCACTCACGCCTGGGAATTCGAGAGTAGATGATGATAGCCAGTCCCAATGCGAGAAGGAGGGGAACTCAAAGTTGCGTTTGGGGAGTGGTCAGCCCTTCAGTGGTGGGGTGCGTGCACGGGGGGGCCGTCTCCTCGGTTCAGGTACGCGACCCCCCCCCCCCCCCCCCTCCCTGCCCTCCGGGCCCACTTAGTTACCAAGGGTCAATAGCTACCGGCCATACATATGGTGGCGCCGAAGGCGCCCGAAATTTTTTTTTCATTCCCCTTGCCAACGTAGCATCCCTCCCCGCCCAGGCGGTGGAGCACCCCAACGCTATACTTGAACCCAACCTTGACTCTAACACCCACCCCAACCCTCAGCCTGCTCCTAACCCTACACCTAACCCTACCCATGACCCTAATCAAGACTGAATATTGGGACCGAGCTGGTTGGGGAAGGAACATTAGATATGAATGGTGAGGGACACCAATGAGTCACACATTGAAGGCCGTTGATAGAGTGGAATCAGCTTGCAAGTGATCCCCATCACCACAAGGCCCACTTTCAAGGCTTTTTTGGACTTCTGAGGGGCCAAATTCCCCCAAAATGGGCTCAAAATGGGCTCATTTCACCCGTTGGTGCACCCCAAATGGTCTAGGATGAGGTTTGGAAAAATGTGTTTTTGACACATTTTTGACCCATTTTTGGTCCCAAAACAGCCCATCTTCAAGGCATTTTGGGATTTTCGGAGGACCAAAATGGGCCACCACAAGCTCAAAAAAGTCCAAAAACACTTGTTTTAGCATCACACATGGTGTAGGATCATTTTTGAAAAAAGTCATTTTTTGCCCCTACTGGACCCTGTTGACCCATTTGGGCACCCACCTGTTTGGGCTTGAGCTTGCAGCTTGCCGCAGCCTGCTGGGGCTATGTATGGGGGTCTAGGCGTTCGTTTGGGCAATTCTGAGGGGTGGAAACCGCAAAAAGTGGGGGGTTGCGGGTGGAGTAGGTGCCCTCGGAATCGCGTTTTGGACCATGTAGCCAAAGATATGGCCTGTTCTTGGTTTGTGGCTGTCGCCAGCCAATCTGCACAAAATTTGGGGCTTCTGGGGGCCTTTTTGGGCCGTTTCCGGGACATATGGTGGAGTTAGAGGGCCGCAAAGGGCTCGTTGACACAGGAAAGTCAAGCCGCACGTGCAGTGTACCCACCGTTTCCCTTTGTTTGGCCGTTTTGAATGGGTTCTAGGGCTTTTTTGGCCCAAAAATGGCTGTTTTGGCCCTAAACTGCAGTTTTTGAAACTGAGGTCCGCCACTTGCGACAGCTGTTCCCGGCCGCCACCGTTGAGTTTCTGGCTCATACTTTGTAGGGTTGTCCCTCACACCCATAGGTATCATCCACCAAAATTTCAGCCAAATCCGAAGCACCACGACGGAGTTCTGATTTTTCCCCATTTCGCGCGTGCTGCTGCTTGCTTGCTGCTTGCTGCTGCTGCTTGCTGCTGCTTGCTGCTGCTGCTGCTAAACCTGGTAGGTCCACCCTAGACACTAAAAAGGGTTATAAAACCAAGACTGGTTCCACCAGCTCGGTGACCCTAACCCTAGCCCTAACCCTAGCCCTAACCGTAGCCCTAGCTCTCACCCCAGAGGGAGGGCAAGGGGAGGTAACGGGAGCCTGTGCCCCCCCCCCCCCTCCCACCACCACCCCAAATTGCCCCACCTGGGACCCCCCCCCCAACCGACCCTCCCGACCCCCCCCCCCCATCGCCCCTCCCTGAACCCCCCCTCCAATGCCCCCCCCCCCCCCCCCCCCCCCCCCCCCAAGGGGCCTTCGGCCCACTTCTACATGGGGGGGGGGGGAGTCGCGTACAAAAGCGAGGAGACGGCCCCCCCGTGGGTGCGTGGGTCCGAAGAGAAATCCGTGAACTCGGTCGTGGTTCGGCCGAGAATGGCGCGATACTGGGAAGCGTTGACGTGGCCAGAAAGAGGAGAAGGGCAAACTTGGCAGGACCTGGAGCGTTCAAGTTTGACCCGGAGGCAGTGGAAGATTCGACTGATGAGGGAGAAGGTATTGCAGATGCAGGAGACCAGTGATTCGGAAATTGGAGGGGTACTGAAAAAATTGGTGGATTCAAGCCCGAAGGCGTTGGAGCACGACCTGGAAGAAGGATTGTTGGTCTTGTTGTCGGGGATAATGGAGGTGGCGGGCTCCCAGGCTGTGGGAGCATTGGCCTTTGTGCTGCAGCCTCTGGATGCGATGCCGGGGGATGAATGGGAAGATGAAGATGAGGACAGCTATTATTCCAATGACGATGGAGAGGAGGACGTCAGCCCCGACCTGGCGGGCAGAGGCATTGGAGAGTGTGGCAGGGTAAAGCTCAGTGAGTCGCAGTGGAGCAGGGCTTTGCCGGACGACTTGTTGGAGAATATCGAGAATGGTTAAAGGAGACGGGGGGGGGGGGGGTTGGCGACAGCAAAGGAGTGGGAGTGACTGAGATGCTTGAGAGCCTGGTGGAGGGAGGTTCTTTGCGCCGGGTGTCACAGTCACTGGGTGCGTCGGGCAAGGCCCGTGTCATTCCAAAGAATAGTGAAAAGTGTGGCTTCATCATGAATTGCATGAAACAAAATGCTTCTGACTGTCGTCCTCCCCCCAAATTTGTGCTGCTCCAGCTGGAGGCATTGCGTGACTGTTTGTTGCTACGGAAGCGCAAAAGGGTTTCTTTGATTAAGTTTGATGTTTCCAATTGCTATTGGAGCATTTTGATGCCCAAGCGTTGGAAAGATATTTTCCGGGTGTCAGTCTCTGGACAGAGTTATGCATGGTCTCCCCTGCCTTTTGGCTGGAAATATTCCCCTGTGATCTGCCAGCGATTGATGGGAGCCCTGGCAGAAAATTCTGTTTTTGATCCGCAGGTGCTCCCGTTTACTTATCTTGATGATATTTTAGCGGCAGGGGCGCGCAGAGATCTGAAAAGGGCAGTGCGTAGGCTGAGGGGCAGGCTGCAGAGGGCCCGTTTTGTGGTCAGCCCGAAGTCCAGCTTGGAACCAACTAGAGTGCTCGATTTTGTGGGGAAAATTTTTGACACCAAGAGGAGACGCATGGAGAATAGAAAAGGAATGGTGACTGCTTTGCTGCGGAGTTGGCTTAGGCTGAGGTTGGGACTTATGCGCAGAAAGGGGTTTGAGAGATTTTTGGGGAGGTTGGAGTGGGCTTTGCGCCCGCAGGGAGGAACTGCCCCGTTTTTGGCGGGGGCGTACAGGTGGAAGTTGTCCGGTGAACAAAGGGTTCCGCTGAGTCTGGTGAGGCCGTTGCTTACTGTAGTGGTGTTTGCTGTTTTACCCCAGTGTTATGCTGGCCAGCCATACGTGTGGCGAGGGCCTCCATGTTCAGTGCAGGATTTCATTATTTTTGCTGACGCCGCTCCTAGGCCCAACAGCGGCTTCCGTTATGGGTTTTTTGTGCCTGGAAGTGGAATCAGGTGCTATAGGTGCCTTGCTTGGGTTGACTCGCTTAAGCAGGCACAGTTATTGGCTTTGGTGCAAGCGTTCAAGATAGCAGGATACAAAGGTTGGCGTAGGGTGGCTGTAGGTTCAGACAGTTTGGTTGCAAGGAGTCAGGTTTTGGGTTTGCGCTGTGGGACGTCTTTGCCTGTCCAGAACCGTATTTTGCGCCAGCTATTTTGGTGGCGGCGCTGGAGCAGGGTGCAGTTAGCTGTTTTTTATGTCCCGTCGGATAAAAATCCGGCGGATCCGCCGAGCCGCAGGCCTCGATTCGTTGACAGAGAGGCATGCAGGACAGCGGCAGGAGATAGGTATGTGGTGTGGAAGGAACTGCAAAGACCGTTTCCTTATTTTGGGTCGGTAGCTCCTTTTCCCTGGCCTGTAGGCCAGTGATTGGGGGGGGGGGGGTGCTGGACGCCGGTTTCGAGTTGACTGCCCAGATGGTCTCTCTGGCCTTTGTAGCTGTTGATGGGGCTTGAAGGGCACAACAGGAGGTGGCGTACGGTGCTGTTGCTTTATTATAAGTGATTTGGGGACGTTCGTCCTATATTTTCCGCTATGTGCTTTCCGGTTTGGATGCTTGGGTAGACAGCTAGTGAGTCTGTGACGACGACGGTGACTGTCTTTAGAAATATCCATTTCTCTGAGGTAGGAGTATGCCTGAGTGGCATTGACTGTCGTCTGGTTTTCAGAAAGCACTGGATTCTGTCGTGCATGTTTGCAGCTTGTTGGAGTTAGTGTAAAACTCCACATGGCCCTCTGCATTCGCCACGGGGACCACGTCGTCAACTAGTTTGACCTCTAGTTCTGAGTCAGAGACTGAAGCAACAGAGGAGGCACCACGATCAGAGGAGGCACCACGATCAGACGTTTGAAGGCTGCAGGAAACAGTGGTAGGGGCTGGCAGGGGTGGGGGGAATAGTGGCATGGGGTTGAGAAATGTTTTGGTGCACTCGAATCGTGGCGGGCCCCACCTTTATACGCCCTTCCCCCCCCTTTACACTTGCGGGCTCCCTCCCACCTGATTGTGTGCACGCGCAACCAGATGTTTCATCCTCTGTGTGGGTTGTACCGATCCATCTCACGTTGTGGCTCACCCCGCCCCAGTCCCATAGACAGTGGGACAGGGGATTGTCGCCAAGTTCGCTTGTGCTTCTGCGTTCCCTGTCTACAGCCACAGCATGTCGTGCCAGCTGGTTCCCGAACTCTGGGACAAAATTGCAGATTTCCTGCCATGCGATATCCTGACCCATGTCTGCGCCAGTCTGCGCCGCCACCTCGGGAGGCGCCACGTTCAGGTCCTGTGCAACTCCGACGAGGCTGCAAGGCAACTGTCATCGCTGGCACGTAACCTGCGATCTTTGAGCATGAGGATGCCCCATCACCGTGGGGCCCTTCTTTGGTTGCGTTCGTCGGTGGCGGCGCTCAAGAACGCGCCATACCTGCACACCGTCTCCATCGCCGACTGCCATCCGAATGAGGGGCAGGACAAAGGGGCCCCGAAACTGGGGGCTAGTGGGGCGCATGCAATGTCCGCCTTAAAGGACAGCCCCACGCTGCACACGCTCCGCCTTGATCTGAAGCGAGTCATGATCGGAGACAGAGGCGCCCGGGCGCTCTCTGCCTTGAGGGCGGCCCCGAAGCTGCGCACGCTGGCCCTTGATCTTACATTGAATGGCATCTGTGAGTCTGGGGCGCGGGCACTCGCCGGGCTCCATGTTACAGCCGCGCTTCGCGACCTGACGCTTGATCTGACGCGGAACGGGATCGGCGATGCGGGTGTGCAGGTGTTCGCCTCATTGAAGGACGCGCCCGCACTGCACCGCCTAACCCTCGTCCTCTGCGCCTGCCGCGTGGGGGACGGCGGTGCACGGGCCTTGGCGGCCCTCAAGGATGCCCCGGCCCTGCACACCCTCACCCTCGATCTCCGGTTCAACATGATCTCCGCCGACGGTGCTGAAGCACTTGCGGAGCTGCGGCACAGCCCGGCACTGCGCTGCCTTACCCTCAACCTGGTCCTTAACAGACTTGGCGACGCAGGAGCACGGGCTCTCGCTCAGTTGAAGACAGCGTCAGGGCTCCGCAGCCTCAGCCTTGACCTCAGTTCGACGGGCATCAGTGACGATGGGGCACAGGCGCTTGCGGCGCTCAACAAGGCCACATCATTGCGGACATTGAGACTGGACGTGTTTGACAACCGACTGGGCAAGTGTGGTGCCCAGGCCCTCGGTGCGCTGAGGGATGGTGGGATCCTGCAGACCCTCAACCTCGGTCTGGGAATGAAATAGAGTGCCCCATCGGTATCTCAGGCCGGTTTCAACCGTGTGCTGTGTGTCTGTGACCCCTCCACCAAAAGGCAAAGAAATCCCAAATTAGCCATCGCCATTCTGCAATTTGGAAGCTTAGCACCAAAACTCATGTGCAATGCACCACTGCCGGGGGCGCCCGGCTTCACTGCACAAGAACGACCATGGTAGTCACCCGCAGATGGTTGAGAATGCAGCGCTGCCTTGTCGCTGATCATGTGGGATACTTGTGGATGCAAAGGAACTCCAAAACACAAATGCCACCCCCCCTTTTGAGGTTTCAGGCAGACTTTGATTCTGCCTTTTTGTGTTGTGGTTGTGAGTACCAGTGTGGGGGCGCACAAAAACCGGCAAGGGGTTGACTGTGCGCACCTTCGCATCGTGTGCGCCACCCCAAACTCCACCATCAGAAAGCTGGTGGAGGCTTAATAAGATCTGCGGCCAGACTCCAGATTCCGCGACCCAAGCTACCAAAGCCGCAAGTTTGCCCGCATTCTTCCATTTCCCTGCTGCAGGTGTGGATAGCAGTGTAGTTCAGCACAGCAATGTCAGAGGGGGACATGAGACGTCAAACTATGCGCACCACTGGAGATATCACATTGAGCTGGTCTGCTGGTTTGTAACTTGTGGGGGAGGCAGAAGCTCCAAATCCTCCCTGAGTTGAGTGCCGTTTTCGTCTTTTCGATCTAATACACTCCTGCACCCTCTTGTGCTCGAGGGTTTCCTGTGTAAAATTTCTCAGCAGCCTTTAGTCGTTGCATAGGGGGTTTTGAGGTGGGTTCTGGTAACACACCCCGATAAGGGGTGCTGTGCAAATTCAAACCCTCCCTCAGTAGCATTGCCTTGAGCGTGGAGGTACATGCATCTTTGCATGTGTCCTGGACCATTGATCTGTTGTGCGCTATGCTGAGACACTGCAGCTTTCCTCGTTGACCGAATTCAGGTCTGCAGTATTGAAGTATTGCAGTATTCAAGCAGACTTTGATTCTGCCATTTTGTGTTATGGTTGTGAGAACTAGTGTGGTGACGCACCAATCCAACCAAGGCGCCCACTGTGCGCACTATTTCGTCGTGCGCACCACCCCAAACTCCCGCAGAAGGCTGGTGGAGCTTCAACAATGCCTGCGGCCAGTGTCCAAGATCTGCAACCCAAGCTTAGGGGTCAACGGTGCGCACCTTTCCATTTTTTGCACCAGCCCAAACTCTACCAGAATTCTGGTGGAGGTTCAATCAGATCTGCGGCCAGACTCCAGATTCTGCCATCCAAGTCTCCCAAATTGCAAGTCTGCCCGCATTATTCTTGCGTTTCCCTGCCGTGGGTGTGTGGTTAGCAGTGTAGTTCGGCACAGCAATAGCAGAGGGTGGCCTGAGACGTCAACTTATGCGCACCGCCCGAGATATCACATTGATGGAAGCAGCTGGGCAGTGTGCGCCAACACAGCACTGTATGGCCACACGCCTGTGCGGCTCTTGCATCCATCTGTTGCAGTTGTAGTTATCAGGTGTTGTTGATGATTTGGATGAGATTTGCCACATTGAAGAGCTCATGTGTCATTTTGAGATTGTACTGTCCTGAACAGCCTTTGGGTTATCCTTCCTCACCCCTTGCCCCAGGATGCGGTGAGCGAGACAGCCTGTGGGCCATTCTCGTTGAACTCTGATTTGTGGTAAACTGCTCATGACAGCTGAGGAAGCGTCCATGTTGTCAGCGGCAATGCAAAGGGGAAGCCCAGCAGCCCAAGTATCCATGCCGGCTGCCCAGCAGGGGGTTTTTTGGGAGTGGCAATATCCCCATTTTTCTGGCTTGTTGGCTTTGTCAAGTGGATCTTGCATCTTTGCATGTGTTTTGGACCCTTGATCTGCTGTGCACTGTGCTGAGACACTGGGATTCCAGGTGCCGTGTCTATATGGAGCTTTCCTCACTGAACGGCTCAGTGCTCCCTTATTGAGTTTTCAAGCAGACGGTGATTCTGCGTTTGTATTGTGGTTGTGAGTACTCGTGTGGGGGCGCACAGAAATCGCCCAGGGGTCAACGGTGCGCACCTTTCCATCGTATGCACCAGCCCAAACTCCACCAGAATGCTGGTGGAGGTTCAATAAGATCTGCGGCCAGACTCCAGATTCTGCTAAGTCTCCCAAATTGCAAGTTTGCCCGCATGATTCTTGCGTTTCCCTGCCGTGGGTGTGTGGTTAGCAGTGTAGTTCAGCACAGCATTGTCGGAGGCGGTCATGAGACGTCAAACTATGCGCATCACTGGAGATATCACATTGAGCTGGTCTGCTGGTTTGTAACTTGTGGGGGAGGCAGAAGCTCCAAATCCTCCCTCACAGCTGCACATTGTCAACTGTCTTGGCGTTGGCATTGGGTTGAAGTGCCGTTTTCGTCTTTTCGGTCTGATACACTCCTGCTCCCTCTTGTGCTCGAGGGTTTCCTGTGTAAAATTTCTCAGCAGCCTTTAGTCGTTGCATAGGGGGTTTTGAGGTGGGTTCTGGTAACACACCCCGATAAGGGGTGCTGTGCAAATTCAAACCCTCCCTCAGTAGCATTGCCTTGAGCGTGGAGGTACATGCATCTTTGCATGTGTCCTGGACCATTGATCTGTTGTGCGCTATGCTGAGACACTGCAGCTTTCCTCGTTGACCGAATTCAGGTCTGCAGTATTGAAGTATTGCAGTATTCAAGCAGACTTTGATTCTGCCATTTTGTGTTATGGTTGTGAGAACTAGTGTGGTGACGCACCAATCCAACCAAGGCGCCCACTGTGCGCACTATTTCGTCGTGCGCACCACCCCAAACTCCCGCAGAAGGCTGGTGGAGCTTCAACAATGCCTGCGGCCAGTGTCCAAGATCTGTAAACCCAAGCCTAGGGGTCAACGGTGCGCACCTTTCCATTTTTTGCACCAGCCCAAACTCTACCAGAATTCTGGTGGAGGTTCAATCAGATCTGCGGCCAGACTCCAGATTCTGCCATCCAAGTCTCCCAAATTGCAAGTCTGCCCGCATTATTCTTGCGTTTCCCTGCCGTGGGTGTGTGGTTAGCAGTGTAGTTCGGCACAGCAATAGCAGAGGGTGGCCTGAGACGTCAACTTATGCGCACCGCCCGAGATATCACATTGATGGAAGCAGCTGGGCAGTGTGTGCCAACACAGCACTGTATGGCCACACGCCTGTGCGGCTCTTGCATTCATCTGTTGCAGTTGTAGTTATCAGGTGTTGTTGATGATTTGGATGAGATTTGCCACATTGAAGAGCTCATGTGTCATTTTGAGATTGTACTGTCCTGAACAGCCTTTGGGTTATCCTTCCTCACCCCTTGCCCCAGGATGCGGTGAGCGAGACAGCCTGTGGGCCATTCTCATTGAACTCTGATTTGTGGTAAACTGCTCATGACAGCTGAGGAAGCGTCCATGTTGTCAGCGGCAATTCAAAGGGGAAGCCCAGCAGCCCAAGTATCCATGCCGGCTGCCCAGCAGGGGGTTTTTTGGGAGTGGCAATATCCCCATTTTTCTGGCTTGTTGGCTTTGTCGAGTGGATCTTGCATCTTTGCATGTGTTTTGGACCCTTGATCTGCTGTGCACTGTGCTGAGACACTGGGATTCTAGGTGCCGTGTCTATATGGAGCTTTCCTCACTGAACGGCTCAGTGCTCCCTTATTGAGTTTTCAAGCAGACGGTGATTCTGCGTTTGTATTGTGGTTGTGAGTACTCGTGGGGGCGCACAGAAATCGCCCAGGGGTCAACGGTGCGCACCTTTCCATCGTATGCACCAGCCCAAACTCCACCAGAATGCTGGTGGAGGTTCAATAAGATCTGCGGCCAGACTCCAGATTCTGCTAAGTCTCCCAAATTGCAAGTTTGCCCGCATGATTCTTGCGTTTCCCTGCTGCAGGTGTGGTTAGCAGTGTAGTTCAGCACAGCATTGTTGGAGGCGGTCATGAGACGTCAAACTATGCGCATCACTGGAGATATCACATTGAGCTGGTCTGCTGGTTTGTAACTTGTGGGGGAGGCAGAAGCTCCAAATCCTCCCTCACAGCTGCACATTGTCAACTGTCTTGGCGTTGGCATTGGGTTGAAGTGCCGTTTTCGTCTTTTCGGTCTGATACACTCCTGCTCCCTCTTGTGCTCGAGGGTTTCCTGTGTAAAATTTCTCAGCAGCCTTTAGTCGTTGCATAGGGGGTTTTGAGGTGGGTTCTGGTAACACACCCCGATAAGGGGTGCTGTGCAAATTCAAACCCTCCCTCAGTAGCATTGCCTTGAGCGTGGAGGTACATGCATCTTTGCATGTGTCCTGGACCATTGATCTGTTGTGCGCTATGCTGAGACACTGCAGCTTTCCTCGTTGACCGAATTCAGGTCTGCAGTATTGAAGTATTGCAGTATTCAAGCAGACTTTGATTCTGCCATTTTGTGTTATGGTTGTGAGAACTAGTGTGGTGACGCACCAATCCAACCAAGGCGCCCACTGTGCGCACTATTTCGTCGTGCGCACCACCCCAAACTCCCGCAGAAGGCTGGTGGAGCTTCAACAATGCCTGCGGCCAGTGTCCAAGATCTGTAAACCCAAGCCTAGGGGTCAACGGTGCGCACCTTTCCATTTTTTGCACCAGCCCAAACTCTACCAGAATTCTGGTGGAGGTTCAATCAGATCTGCGGCCAGACTCCAGATTCTGCCATCCAAGTCTCCCAAATTGCAAGTCTGCCCGCATTATTCTTGCGTTTCCCTGCCGTGGGTGTGTGGTTAGCAGTGTAGTTCGGCACAGCAATAGCAGAGGGTGGCCTGAGACGTCAACTTATGCGCACCGCCCGAGATATCACATTGATGGAAGCAGCTGGGCAGTGTGTGCCAACACAGCACTGTATGGCCACACGCCTGTGCGGCTCTTGCATTCATCTGTTGCAGTTGTAGTTATCAGGTGTTGTTGATGATTTGGATGAGATTTGCCACATTGAAGAGCTCATGTGTCATTTTGAGATTGTACTGTCCTGAACAGCCTTTGGGTTATCCTTCCTCACCCCTTGCCCCAGGATGCGGTGAGCGAGACAGCCTGTGGGCCATTCTCATTGAACTCTGATTTGTGGTAAACTGCTCATGACAGCTGAGGAAGCGTCCATGTTGTCAGCGGCAATTCAAAGGGGAAGCCCAGCAGCCCAAGTATCCATGCCGGCTGCCCAGCAGGGGGTTTTTTGGGAGTGGCAATATCCCCATTTTTCTGGCTTGTTGGCTTTGTCGAGTGGATCTTGCATCTTTGCATGTGTTTTGGACCCTTGATCTGCTGTGCACTGTGCTGAGACACTGGGATTCTAGGTGCCGTGTCTATATGGAGCTTTCCTCACTGAACGGCTCAGTGCTCCCTTATTGAGTTTTCAAGCAGACGGTGATTCTGCGTTTGTATTGTGGTTGTGAGTACTCGTGTGGGGGCGCACAGAAATCGCCCAGGGGTCAACGGTGCGCACCTTTCCATCGTATGCACCAGCCCAAACTCCACCAGAATGCTGGTGGAGGTTCAATAAGATCTGCGGCCAGACTCCAGATTCTGCTAAGTCTCCCAAATTGCAAGTTTGCCCGCATGATTCTTGCGTTTCCCTGCTGCAGGTGTGGTTAGCAGTGTAGTTCAGCACAGCATTGTTGGAGGCGGTCATGAGACGTCAAACTATGCGCATCACTGGAGATATCACATTGAGCTGGTCTGCTGGTTTGTAACTTGTGGGGGAGGCAGAAGCTCCAAATCCTCCCTCACAGCTGCACATTGTCAACTGTCTTGGCGTTGGCATTGGGTTGAAGTGCCGTTTTCGTCTTTTCGGTCTGATACACTCCTGCTCCCTCTTGTGCTCGAGGGTTTCCTGTGTAAAATTTCTCAGCAGCCTTTAGTCGTTGCATAGGGGGTTTTGAGGTGGGTTCTGGTAACACACCCCGATAAGGGGTGCTGTGCAAATTCAAACCCTCCCTCAGTAGCATTGCCTTGAGCGTGGAGGTACATGCATCTTTGCATGTGTCCTGGACCATTGATCTGTTGTGCGCTATGCTGAGACACTGCAGCTTTCCTCGTTGACCGAATTCAGGTCTGCAGTATTGAAGTATTGCAGTATTCAAGCAGACTTTGATTCTGCCATTTTGTGTTATGGTTGTGAGAACTAGTGTGGTGACGCACCAATCCAACCAAGGCGCCCACTGTGCGCACTATTTCGTCGTGCGCACCACCCCAAACTCCCGCAGAAGGCTGGTGGAGCTTCAACAATGCCTGCGGCCAGTGTCCAAGATCTGTAAACCCAAGCCTAGGGGTCAACGGTGCGCACCTTTCCATTTTTTGCACCAGCCCAAACTCTACCAGAATTCTGGTGGAGGTTCAATCAGATCTGCGGCCAGACTCCAGATTCTGCCATCCAAGTCTCCCAAATTGCAAGTCTGCCCGCATTATTCTTGCGTTTCCCTGCCGTGGGTGTGTGGTTAGCAGTGTAGTTCGGCACAGCAATAGCAGAGGGTGGCCTGAGACGTCAACTTATGCGCACCGCCCGAGATATCACATTGATGGAAGCAGCTGGGCAGTGTGTGCCAACACAGCACTGTGTGGCCACACGCCTGTGCGGCTCTTGCATCCATCTGTTGCAGTTGTAGTTATCAGGTGTTGTTGATGATTTGGATCAGATTTGCCACATTGAAGAGCTCATGTGTCATTTTGAGATTGTACTGTCCTGAACAGCCTTTGGGTTATCCTTCCTCACCCCTTGCCCCAGGATGCGGTGAGCGAGACAGCCTGTGGGCCATTCTCATTGAACTCTGATTTGTGGTAAACTGCTCATGACAGCTGAGGAAGCGTCCATGTTGTCAGCGGCAATGCAAAGGGGAAGCCCAGCAGCCCAAGTATCCATGCCGGCTGCCCAGCAGGGGGTTTTTTGGGAGTGGCAATATCCCCATTTTTCTGGCTTGTTGGCTTTGTCGAGTGGATCTTGCATCTTTGCATGTGTTTTGGACCCTTGATCTGCTGTGCACTGTGCTGAGACACTGGGATTCCAGGTGCCGTGTCTATATGGAGCTTTCCTCACTGAACGGCTCAGTGCTCCCTTATTGAGTTTTCAAGCAGACGGTGATTCTGCGTTTGTATTGTGGTTGTGAGTACTCGTGGGGGCGCACAGAAATCGCCCAGGGGTCAACGGTGCGCACCTTTCCATCGTATGCACCAGCCCAAACTCCACCAGAATGCTGGTGGAGGTTCAATAAGATCTGCGGCCAGACTCCAGATTCTGCTAAGTCTCCCAAATTGCAAGTTTGCCCGCATGATTCTTGCGTTTCCCTGCTGCAGGTGTGGTTAGCAGTGTAGTTCAGCACAGCATTGTTGGAGGCGGTCATGAGACGTCAAACTATGCGCATCACTGGAGATATCACATTGAGCTGGTCTGCTGGTTTGTAACTTGTGGGGGAGGCAGAAGCTCCAAATCCTCCCTCACAGCTGCACATTGTCAACTGTCTTGGCGTTGGCATTGGGTTGAAGTGCCGTTTTCGTCTTTTCGGTCTGATACACTCCTGCTCCCTCTTGTGCTCGAGGGTTTCCTGTGTAAAATTTCTCAGCAGCCTTTAGTCGTTGCATAGGGGGTTTTGAGGTGGGTTCTGGTAACACACCCCGATAAGGGGTGCTGTGCAAATTCAAACCCTCCCTCAGTAGCATTGCCTTGAGCGTGGAGGTACATGCATCTTTGCATGTGTCCTGGACCATTGATCTGTTGTGCGCTATGCTGAGACACTGCAGCTTTCCTCGTTGACCGAATTCAGGTCTGCAGTATTGAAGTATTGCAGTATTCAAGCAGACTTTGATTCTGCCATTTTGTGTTATGGTTGTGAGAACTAGTGTGGTGACGCACCAATCCAACCAAGGCGCCCACTGTGCGCACTATTTCGTCGTGCGCACCACCCCAAACTCCCGCAGAAGGCTGGTGGAGCTTCAACAATGCCTGCGGCCAGTGTCCAAGATCTGTAAACCCAAGCCTAGGGGTCAACGGTGCGCACCTTTCCATTTTTTGCACCAGCCCAAACTCTACCAGAATTCTGGTGGAGGTTCAATCAGATCTGCGGCCAGACTCCAGATTCTGCCATCCAAGTCTCCCAAATTGCAAGTCTGCCCGCATTATTCTTGCGTTTCCCTGCCGTGGGTGTGTGGTTAGCAGTGTAGTTCGGCACAGCAATAGCAGAGGGTGGCCTGAGACGTCAACTTATGCGCACCGCCCGAGATATCACATTGATGGAAGCAGCTGGGCAGTGTGCGCCAACACAGCACTGTGTGGCCACACGCCTGTGCGGCTCTTGCATCCATCTGTTGCAGTTGTAGTTATCAGGTGTTGTTGATGATTTGGATGAGATTTGCCACATTGAAGAGCTCATGTGTCATTTTGAGATTGTACTGTCCTGAACAGCCTTTGGGTTATCCTTCCTCACCCCTTGCCCCAGGATGCGGTGAGCGAGACAGCCTGTGGGCCATTCTCGTTGAACTCTGATTTGTGGTAAACTGCTCATGACAGCTGAGGAAGCGTCCATGTTGTCAGCGGCAATGCAAAGGGGAAGCCCAGCAGCCCAAGTATCCATGCTGACCGCCCAGCAGGGGGCTGTTTGGGAGTGGCAATATCCCCATTTTTCTGGCTTGTTGGCTTTGTCAAGTGGATCTTGCATCTTTGCATGTGTTGTGGACCCTTGATCTGCTGTGCACTGTGCTGAGACACTGGGATTCCAGGTGCCGTGTCTATATGGAGCTTTCCTCACTGAACGGCTCAGTGCTCCCTTATTGAGTTTTCAAGCAGACGGTGATTCTGCCTTTGTATTGTGGTTGTGAGTACTCGTGGGGGCGCACAGAAATCGCCAAGGGGTCAACGGTGCGCACCTTTCCATCGTATGCACCAGCCCAAACTCCACCAGAATGCTGGTGGAGGTTCAATAAGATCTGCGGCCAGACTCCAGATTCTGCTAAGTCTCCCAAATTGCAAGTTTGCCCGCATGATTCTTGCGTTTCCCTGCCGTGGGTGTGTGGTTAGCAGTGTAGTTCGGCACAGCAATGTCAGAGGTATGGCCACAGTTTTTTTTTTTACTTCTGTTATACTCTTTTTCAACCTGGGTCATTCTCGTTCGACTCCGATTTACGTTAAACTGCTCATGAGGGCTAAGGAGCCGCCAATTTGTTAGCCACAATGTAAAGGGGAGGCCCAACAGCCCAAGTATCCATGCTGGCCTCCCAGCAGGGGGTTTTTTGGGAGTCGTAATATCCTCATTTTTCTGGCTTTTTGCCTTTGTCAAGTGGATCTTTGCATGTGTTGTGGAGACAGGGCTTCCAGCTCCCGTGGCTGTGGTCATTGACCGTCTCAGTGCCCCCCCGTTTTCAGGTTTCGCGCAGACTCTCATTCTGTCTTTTGTGTGGTGGTTGTGAGTGCCAGTGTGCGGACGCACAATAATAGCCAGGGGTGGGCATCGCTGCATCGTGACACCACCCCAAATTCCAGCAGAAGGCTGGTGGAGCCTGAATAAGATCTGCGGACAGACTGCACCTTCTGCGACCCAAGTCTCCAGAATTGCAAGTTTGCCTGCATTATTTCTCGAGCTTCCCTGCCGTGGGCGTCTGGTTAGCAGTGCAGTTCAGCACAGCAAATGTTGGAGGGAAATGCGATGTCAAATTATGCGCACCACTTGAGATATCATATTGAGCTGGTCTGCTCATTATAAGTTGTGGGGGAGGTAGAAGCTCCAAATACACCCTCGCAGCTTCGCATTGTCAACTGTTCTGGCGTTTGCATTGGATTGAGGTGCTGTTTTCGTCTTCTTGGCCTGATACACTTCTGCACCCTTGTTGCATGGGGGTTTTTGAGGTGGGTTCCGGTAACACATCCCGATAAGGGGTGCTGTGCAGATTCAAATCCTTCCTCAGTAGCATTGCTTTTTGCGTGGGGGTACATGCATCTTGGCATGTGTCCTGGACCATTGATGTGTTCTGCGCTGTGCTGAGACACTGCAGCTTTCCTCATTGACGGAATTCAGGTCTGCAGTATTAACATTTCAAGCAGACTTTGATTCTGCCATTTTGTGATGTGGTTGTGAGTACCAGGTTGGGGACGCACACAATTAACCAAGGGGTCAACTGTGCGCACCTTTCCATTATGCGCACCACCCCAAACTCCAGCAGAAGGCTGGTGGAGCATCAATAAGGTCTGCGGCCAGACTGCACCTTCTGCGACCCAAGTCTCCAGAATTGCAAGTTTGCGGGCATGATTCTTGCGTTTCCCTGCCGTGGGTGCGTGTTTGGCAGTGTAGTTCAGCACAGCAATGGCAGAGGGGGGTATGAGACGTCAACTTATGCGCACCGCCCGAGATATCACACTGCTGGAGGCAGCCCCAACACAGCACTGTATGGCCACACGCCTGTGCGGCTCTTGCATCCATCTGACGGGCGAGGGCCAGTGGCAAAGCCACCAGTGATGGGTCCTGCAGCCGCCGCCTGGCGTGGTTCACAGACAGCCCTGAGCGCGCCCCCCAACGGGTAGGTGGCCTGAATTTCTTGTGGGTGCTGCCCTATGCCGGGCGGAACCCTCCCGCAGACACGGTGCCCAGCGAAGGGGCCCACAGCACGCGCCGTTCATGAGGACAGGGGAGCTGCACCCCTGTGGTGGACAGCACAGGTAGTCCTCCCTTCCCTGTAGCTTGTGGGTGGTACCCTATGCCAGGCGAAACCCTCCATCCGCAGGCGAAGCCACCTGTGAGGAGGCCTCCCGGGGTGCGGTGCCCCACGCAGAGGCCCGCACCGCGCGCCGTCATGGACACCGTGCCCGGCAAACAGGCGCGCGACGTGCGGCGTACATGTGGACAGGGAACAGGAGCACCAGGGGAAGGGGGCAGACGGGGGAGGGAGAGAGAGCTGCCACCCCCTCCCCCCCCCCCTGCCCCGGGTGCACGAGCCGGGCCCATGTGGACGCCGGCTGCTGCCCCAACCCCAAGCCCTCAAAGGGGAATGTGAGGGGCCACTGACACGCCCGCCCCAAGAGCGCAGCGCACACCAAACCAAACCCAAGCTCTTTCCCCAAGATGAGGTGAATCAGACAACCTGTGGGCCATTCTCATTGAACTCTGAATTGTCGTAAACTGCTCATGACAGCTGAGGAAGCGTCCATGTTGTCAGCGGCAATGCAAAGGGGAGGCCCAGCAGCCGAATTATCCATGCCGGCTGTCCAGCAGGGGGTTTTTTGGGAGTGGCAATATCCCCATTTTTCTGGCTTGAGTGGATCTTGCATCTTTGCATGTGTTGTGGACCCTTGATCTGTTCTGCACTGTGCTGAGACACTGGGATTCCAGGTGCCGTGTCTATATGGAGCTTTCCTCACTGAACGGCTCAGTGCTCCCTTATTGAGTTTTCAAGCAGACGGTGATTCTGCGTTTGTATTGTGGTTGTGAGTACTCGTGTGGGGGCGCACAGCAATAGCCAAGGGGTCAACGGTGCGCACCTTTCCATCGTATGCACCAGCCCAAACTCTACCAGAATGCTGGTGGAGGTTCAATAAGATCTGCGGCCAGACTCCAGATTCTGCCATCCAAGTCTCCCAAATTGCAAGTTTGCCCGCATGATTCTTGCGTTTCCCTGCCGTGGGTGTGTGGTTAGCAGTGTAGTTCAGCACAGGAATGTCGGAGGTATGGCCACAGTCGTGGGCTGTCATTCTTGTTATACTCTTGTTATATTTGACAACCTGGGCCATTCTCATTGAACTCTGATTTGTGGTAAACTGCTCATGACAGCTGAGGAAGCGTCCATGTTGTCAGCCACAATGCAAAGGGGAGGCCCAACAGCCCAAATCTCCATGCTGGCCGCCCAGCAGGGGGCTGTTTGGGAGTGGCAATATCCCCATTTTTCTGGCTTGTTGGCTTTGTCGAGTGGATCTTGCATCTTTGCATGTGTTGTGGAGACAGGCTGTGGTCATTGACCGTCTCAGTGCCCCCCCATTTTGAGGTTTCGCGCAGACTGTGATTCTGTCTTTTGTGTGGTAGTTGTGAGCACCAATGTGGGGACGCGCAACAATAGCCAGGGGTCAACTGTGTGCACAGCACCGTTGCATCGTGACACCACCCCAAATTCCAGCAGAAGGTTGGTGGAGCCTGAATAAGATCTGCGGACAGACTGCACCTTCTGCGACCCAAGTCTCCAGAATTGCAAGTTTGCCTGCATTATTTCTCGAGCTTCCCTGCCGTGGGCGTCTGGTTAGCAGTGCAGTTCAGCACAGCAAACGTTGGAGGGAAATGCGATGTCAAATTATGCGCACCACTTGAGATATCATATTGAGCTGGTCTGCTCATTATAAGTTGTGGGGGAGGTAGAAGCTCCAAATACACCCTCGCAGCTTCGCATTGTCAACTGTTCTGGCGTTTGCATTGGATTGAGGTGCTGTTTTCGTCTTCTTGGCCTGATACACTTCTGCACCCTTGTTGCATGGGGGTTTTTGAGGTGGGTTCCGGTAACACATCCCGATAAGGGGTGCTGTGCAGATTCAAATCCTTCCTCAGTAGCATTGCTTTTTGCGTGGGGGTACATGCATCTTGGCATGTGTCCTGGACCATTGATGTGTTCTGCGCTGTGCTGAGACACTGCAGCTTTCCTCATTGACGGAATTCAGGTCTGCAGTATTAACATTTCAAGCAGACTTTGATTCTGCCATTTTGTGATGTGGTTGTGAGTACCAGGTTGGGGACGCACACAATTAACCAAGGGGTCAACTGTGCGCACCTTTCCATTATGCGCACCACCCCAAACTCCAGCAGAAGGCTGGTGGAGCATCAATAAGGTCTGCGGCCAGACTGCACCTTCTGCGACCCAAGTCTCCAGAATTGCAAGTTTGCGGGCATGATTCTTGCGTTTCCCTGCCGTGGGTGCGTGTTTGGCAGTGTAGTTCAGCACAGCAATGGCAGAGGGGGGTATGAGACGTCAACTTATGCGCACCGCCCGAGATATCACACTGCTGGAGGCAGCCCCAACACAGCACTGTATGGCCACACGCCTGTGCGGCTCTTGCATCCATCTGACGGGCGAGGGCCAGTGGCAAAGCCACCAGTGATGGGTCCTGCAGCCGCCGCCTGGCGTGGTTCACAGACAGCCCTGAGCGCGCCCCCCAACGGGTAGGTGGCCTGAATTTCTTGTGGGTGCTGCCCTATGCCGGGCGGAACCCTCCCGCAGACACGGTGCCCAGCGAAGGGGCCCACAGCACGCGCCGTTCATGAGGACAGGGGAGCTGCACCCCTGTGGTGGACAGCACAGGTAGTCCTCCCTTCCCTGTAGCTTGTGGGTGGTACCCTATGCCAGGCGAAACCCTCCATCCGCAGGCGAAGCCACCTGTGAGGAGGCCTCCCGGGGTGCGGTGCCCCACGCAGAGGCCCGCACCGCGCGCCGTCATGGACACCGTGCCCGGCAAACAGGCGCGCGACGTGCGGCGTACATGTGGACAGGGAACAGGAGCACCAGGGGAAGGGGGCAGACGGGGGAGGGAGAGAGAGCTGCCACCCCCTCCCCCCCCCCCTGCCCCGGGTGCACGAGCCGGGCCCATGTGGACGCCGGCTGCTGCCCCAACCCCAAGCCCTCAAAGGGGAATGTGAGGGGCCACTGACACGCCCGCCCCAAGAGCGCAGCGCACACCAAACCAAACCCAAGCTCTTTCCCCAAGATGAGGTGAATCAGACAACCTGTGGGCCATTCTCATTGAACTCTGAATTGTCGTAAACTGCTCATGACAGCTGAGGAAGCGTCCATGTTGTCAGCGGCAATGCAAAGGGGAGGCCCAGCAGCCGAATTATCCATGCCGGCTGTCCAGCAGGGGGTTTTTTGGGAGTGGCAATATCCCCATTTTTCTGGCTTGAGTGGATCTTGCATCTTTGCATGTGTTGTGGACCCTTGATCTGTTCTGCACTGTGCTGAGACACTGGGATTCCAGGTGCCGTGTCTATATGGAGCTTTCCTCACTGAACGGCTCAGTGCTCCCTTATTGAGTTTTCAAGCAGACGGTGATTCTGCGTTTGTATTGTGGTTGTGAGTACTCGTGTGGGGGCGCACAGCAATAGCCAAGGGGTCAACGGTGCGCACCTTTCCATCGTATGCACCAGCCCAAACTCTACCAGAATGCTGGTGGAGGTTCAATAAGATCTGCGGCCAGACTCCAGATTCTGCCATCCAAGTCTCCCAAATTGCAAGTTTGCCCGCATGATTCTTGCGTTTCCCTGCCGTGGGTGTGTGGTTAGCAGTGTAGTTCAGCACAGGAATGTCGGAGGTATGGCCACAGTCGTGGGCTGTCATTCTTGTTATACTCTTGTTATATTTGACAACCTGGGCCATTCTCATTGAACTCTGATTTGTGGTAAACTGCTCATGACAGCTGAGGAAGCGTCCATGTTGTCAGCCACAATGCAAAGGGGAGGCCCAACAGCCCAAATCTCCATGCTGGCCGCCCAGCAGGGGGCTGTTTGGGAGTGGCAATATCCCCATTTTTCTGGCTTGTTGGCTTTGTCGAGTGGATCTTGCATCTTTGCATGTGTTGTGGAGACAGGCTGTGGTCATTGACCGTCTCAGTGCCCCCCCATTTTGAGGTTTCGCGCAGACTGTGATTCTGTCTTTTGTGTGGTAGTTGTGAGCACCAATGTGGGGACGCGCAACAATAGCCAGGGGTCAACTGTGTGCACAGCACCGTTGCATCGTGACACCACCCCAAATTCCAGCAGAAGGTTGGTGGAGCCTGAATAAGATCTGCGGACAGACTGCACCTTCTGCGACCCAAGTCTCCAGAATTGCAAGTTTGCCTGCATTATTTCTCGAGCTTCCCTGCCGTGGGCGTCTGGTTAGCAGTGCAGTTCAGCACAGCAAACGTTGGAGGGAAATGCGATGTCAAATTATGCGCACCACTTGAGATATCATATTGAGCTGGTCTGCTCATTATAAGTTGTGGGGGAGGTAGAAGCTCCAAATACACCCTCGCAGCTTCGCATTGTCAACTGTTCTGGCGTTTGCATTGGATTGAGGTGCTGTTTTCGTCTTCTTGGCCTGATACACTTCTGCACCCTTGTTGCATGGGGGTTTTTGAGGTGGGTTCCGGTAACACATCCCGATAAGGGGTGCTGTGCAGATTCAAATCCTTCCTCAGTAGCATTGCTTTTTGCGTGGGGGTACATGCATCTTGGCATGTGTCCTGGACCATTGATGTGTTCTGCGCTGTGCTGAGACACTGCAGCTTTCCTCATTGACGGAATTCAGGTCTGCAGTATTAACATTTCAAGCAGACTTTGATTCTGCCATTTTGTGATGTGGTTGTGAGTACCAGGTTGGGGACGCACACAATTAACCGAGGGGTCAACTGTGCGCACCTTTCCATTATGCGCACCACCCCAAACTCCAGCAGAAGGCTGGTGGAGCATCAACAAGGTCTGCGGCCAGACTGCACCTTCTGCGACCCAAGTCTCCAGAATTACAAGTTTGCCGGCGTGATTCTTGCGTTCCCCTGCCGCGGATGTGGCGTTGGCACTGTGTTTCAGCACAGCAATGGCAGAGGGGGGTATGAGACGTCAACTTATGCGCACCGCCCGAGATATCACATGGATGGAGGCAGCTGTATGGCCACACGCCTGTGCTGTTCTGCATCCATCTGTTGCAGTTGTAGTTTTCAGGTGTTGTGATGATTTGGATGAGATTTGCCACATTGAAGAGCTCATGTGTCATTTTGAGATTGTACTGTCCTGAACAGCCTTTGGGTTGTCCTTCCTCACCCCTTGCCCCAGGATGTGGTGAGCGAGACAGCCTGTGGGCCATTCTCGTTGAACTCTGATTTGTGGTAAACTGCTCATGACAGCTGAGGAAGCGTCCATGTTGTCAGCGGCAATGCAAAGGGGAAGCCCAGCAGCCCAAGTATCCATGCCGGCTGCCCAGCAGGGGGTTTTTTGGGAGTGGATCTTGCATCTTTGCATGTGCTGAGACACTGGCATTCCAGGTGCCGTGTCTATATGGAGCTTTCCTCACTGAACGGCTCAGTGCTCCCTTATTGAGTTTTCAAGCAGACGGTGATTCTGCGTTTGTGTTGTGGTTGTGAGTACTCGTGTGGGGGCGCACAGAAATAGCTCAGGGGTCAACGGTGCGCACCTTTCCATCGTATGCACCAGCCCAAACTCTACCATAATGCTGGTGGAGGTTCAATAAGATCTGCGGCCAGACTCCAGATTCTGCCATCCAAGTCTCCCAAATTGCAAGTTTGCCCGCATGATTCTTGCGTTTCCCTGCCGTGGGTGTGTGGTTAGCAGTGTAGTTCAGCACAGGAATGTCGGAGGTACGGGCACAGGCCCTTGAGGTTCTTGCATCCATCTGTTGCAGTTGCAGTTATCAGTTGTCGTGGTAATTTGCACCAGGTATGCCACATTGATGCCTGCCGGCAAGGCAGTTTGCGCTGCATTTCTTGGTGTCAGAAGCAGCTAATCCTCACCACCGGTACGTGTCATGTCAGCTACCACGGTGCTTTCAGGGACAATTGCAGCTTTGGACCGCTATGATGGTTGATTCCGAGAGATTTCTTGAGTGACTTCTTTTCAGCAGGCTTTGCCTGCTTGCGATGGCATGGACCAATTTAAAAAAAAAGTCTTACAAAACTAGACATTTGAAGCATGTTTTACGCATGCAAGCTGCCCCCCGAGCACGCCACAGCCTTTCCAGTCCAAGTGGGGGAACACATCTGTGCTTTCACCGGCCACACTGTTGGATGGTACAGGAGCTTGGCCTTAGTGCAGGAGCTCCACCCCACTTCAGTTGTAATGATACAGTAAATAGATGGAATCCTCCTCTTCTCTTTCCGTCCGTCCACTTTGAAACTTGAAACTGAGCGCCTGCGCCGCATTCTGATCTGTGCAGGCTGGGTCGTTAGCTTCAAATCACAGCTGCCACCCCCCACCACCGAATGGGTCGCTACACCTATCGACGGGCTTCTCATACTTCCAGGCAGAGACTGTCTCATGCTGGGACAACACCTTGGAGAATTTGGTCAGCATGGCGAATGATGTTTCAAGAGACTCCACTCCCTTGAGTGAGAACGCCGCTACTAGTCCCAACAAAACCGCTGACAAGAATCGGCTTTCTACAGCGCCTTTCCAATCCGACAGCATGCCAAGAAGTTCATCACAGGGTTCTGATTTCTCTTTCTTCCAACTGCATTGCATGTTCAGTGCAGGTCTTTTGAATTTCTCGCATGCTGAAAGCAACAACACCTTGGCACAAAAGCACCGAGGAACTCTTGGCAAAGGATGTGAAGATGCAGGACAAATGCAAAACACCAAGACTCGTCAGATGGCCATGAAACTGTGGAGTGCAATAAGCGTTTGACATGGTGGGGGGGATTTCAAGGGGCGGATGGTTACCTCAAAACAATCGGCGTGAAATGGGTATGATTTTGAGGTATTTGTGTTGCGGCGGGATCCAGGAACCCCCAATGTCCCCTCAAGAATCCCCCCCCCCCCTGTCAATGGCCCCCTTTTCGGGAAAAAAGAATCTTGGCCTGGGCTGTTGGCCGGGGGGGGGGGTTGGCACAAGGCCTTGGTATCTGATGGCAGGGGGGGGGATGGTAGGAAACGTGACGGTTAGCCACACTGTCTGACTTTGCGAATCCTTTTACGCTAGATCTGATGTAACATTTCTGCTACAACTGTGACATCTAGTATTCTCGACTATATATGCAACAGATTGATCTTGGATTGCTTCGGCGTGGCAGTACCCACTGCACTACCAGACGCCAGAGTAACCTGCAAGCACAGGTCCAGGTTCTCCCCTCAGGCCACAAGATTTATCGCGTGAGTGCACTGTGCCCTGCAGCACTAGTGTAGAGATGGGGCAGTCAGCCCGAGCGCCTTACCAGGCCTGATGTCTATCAAAAGAAAAGGAGGACAAAACTAACACATCGGGACAGAACAGTGCCGCAGAAATCAGGAATGACGATAGCTATCTTCGGAGCCAAGCAGACGTCAGACAGTCTGATTTGAAGTGTGGTTTGATTCAGGATTGATCGTGGCCTAAATTGTGAGAGGTGCCAAACTTGGCCTCAAACCCAAACTAAATGCCAAAACAACCTCGAACCAAGCCTTGACTGTTGCCTGGGCCGAAGTTCTGACACCGTCCATATCCAGGTGGCATTCCTTGATAACTTGCGGGGAAAGCGTGCATCCTTCATGATCTTGAAAGCCCTGGCGCAGGTGCACTGGGTTCAACAAGATGAATTCTGGTTCAATTGGGCACTCCCTTTACTGTCTTTGCACTGTGCACTGTCCAGGAGAAACCCCTGGATGCCTCAACTTGGTGATGTCGCTGACGTTTGTGATCCCAGCGGACCCATGCTTGGAGCATCAGCCAGGGCTTGCCCGGCTCAGTCTGAGGGGCTGTGCCCATGCTCAAGCATGTTGGATGTCCTTCCTCATCCCTTGCCCTCAGATGCGGGGAGCGAGACAATTTATGGGTTCTCATTGAGGAATGTTCAACGTGTCAGCCACAATGCGAAGGGGAGGCCCAGCAGCCCAAGTATCCATGCCAGCTGCCCAGCAGAGGGGTGTTTGGGAGTGGCAATATCCCCAGTTTTCTGGCTTGTTGGCTTTGTCCAGTAAATCTTGTATCTTTGCATGTGTTGTGCAGCTTTGATCTGTTGTGCACTTTGGAGGCTTTCTCATTGACTATCTCAGTGCTCCCCGATTGAGATTTCAAGCAGACATTGATTCTGCTGGTGTGGTTATGAATATTAGTGTCGGGACACACGATACTAACCAATGGGTAAACTGTGCGCACACCTGTGATCCATCCGTCAACACCTCCCCAAACGCCCAGCAGAAAGCCCAGCAGAAATAGGTGGACGTTCCATAGATCTGTGGCCACAGATTCTGCAACCCAAGTCTCCAGAATTGCAAGTTTGGGGGCGCCTCAAGTGCAATGCGTGTGCAGTGCGCGCACAGTGCAACTATTTGGTTGTCTGGCCATAGTAGAAACCCATACTTTGTGGCACTTTGGGCATCATTGTTGTTTTGGTAGTAGGTTTTGATGCATTGGAGATATCGCATTTTTTGATCTTCACCCTGTTTCACCCATTTCTACTTTTTTTTGCACACATTTTTTACCCATTTCCACCACATCTACTCTTTTTCTCAGTTGATTGATATGGTGATACACTTTCAGGGTGCCTGCTAGAGGACATCATACTTCCCTCCTCATTTCTCAGGCCCACTTTCTCCATGGATCTCAGTATTGGGGATCGGGTGTTTTACACCCGCTCCAATGGCCTGCGACCTCCTGCCACGGTAGTTGGGACGGCTGAAGATGGACTCCTCTACTTGGAATACCACCAAGATGGGTTGAGAGTGGTGAATCGGCAATGTAAGATGGTGTCCATCTCTTGTGCCATCCCAAGTTCAGATTCGCCACCTGACTGCCCTCCATCTCCGCCGCCCAACACACAGTCAAGTTCCCCCCCAAAGGCCCCTAGTCCTTCACCACTGCCACACGAACCGGGAAGATCCCCCACAAGGTCCCCTCCAGTCCAGTTTGGGTCACCTAATTCGAAGGGTGTTTCCAAGGGGCGTGCCTAGGGGCTCTTCAGGGGGGAACATCGTCTAAAAGTAGCACGCAGTGCGCGAGCAGTGCGCGCGCAGTGCAAGGATATCCTCTTTGCCCGCATTGTTCTTGTGTTTCCCTGCCGCGGGTGTGGTTAGCAGTATAGTTCAGCACACAATGACGGAGGGGGGCATGAGAGGTCAAATTTTGTGTCTTGTGCAAGATATGACATTGGAGGAGGCAGCTGGGTTGTGTGGCCCAACACAGTACCCTATGACCTGTACAGGCCTGGGCTACTATTGCATTCATCTGTTGCAGTTGCAGTTATCAGTTGTTGTGATGATTTAGGCCATATTTGCCACATTGAGGAGCTCGTCTTCTGTTTTGTGATTGTACCCCCCCCCCCCCCCCCCTGTATAAGCTACGCCCTTGTCCAAGCTACAGCGGGTGTAGGGACCGTATTAATTTGGTACCTAATTTGATTCAGTACAAATGTAGTGTGGCCACATAGGACATGGGTTTGGTGGCACATTTGCCTGTCACCTAGGGTCATGGACACATCTGTTGTGAGTGTTTGCCCACATAGCCCTGATTTTGGGGATATTTGTGCATTCTATTCCCCTTTCTTGCACCAGCTCACCGTGCAATCTTCTCTTTTTTGAACCCGGGTGTCTACAACCTTGTACAAGCTACAGTAGGTGTAGGGACCGTATTAATTTGGGACTTTTGCGTAGCTTATACAATAGGGAGGGGGGGTACTGTCCTGAACAACCTTTGGCTTGTCCTTCCTCAGCCCCTTCCCCAAAATGGATGTTATTGAGAACTGCTGAACGTTGCTGCCTCGCCATCCCTGGGCGTGCGTATATGGAGCGCTTGTTGACCTGTGCGCGCCCCCAAGGTAGTTTGGAAGTTTTCATGTTGGATCAGGGCACAAAGCTGGACTCTGATTTGTGGTAAATTGTTCATGACGGCCGAGGAATCATCATTCATGGGGAGGCCCAACAGCCCAAGTATCTGTGCCTGCCGCTGTGGCAGGGCGGTGTTTGGGAGTGGCAATATCCCCAGTTATGGCAAAGGCTTCACAGTTGAGCATTTGTAGCAGTTGAACGTTTTTCTGCAGGCTGCAGGGCCCCAAGTGTAGGCCTTGCTGACAGATTGTGAACCCTTGTTTACGCAGTAAACAATAGTTTAATACATGTGTGTGAACCCTGTTGTCATTTAGAACTCTCAGAGGCTGGGACCCTGGCCGACTCCGAATGCCTTTGTTCCTGATGTTGAGTGCCTGCCGGGGAGATGAGGGACAGAAGCATATACCATTAAACCGTACATGCCTATTTTAGGAAGCAACATTGCATGGGCCTCCACAGACATCAATTTCTCAACGTCAATGATGAACCCTTGTCTGTCACTGCTTGTGTCTTCTGAGGGTGCGTGTAGACAAGGCCTTTGTGCAAACAATGTGAGGTGTTGTTTCCGCAATTTTTTTTGACTCTTATCGTTGTTTGCGCATGGCAGGGGGATACATACCTCTACTGTAAAGCAGTCGCCTCCTGTGCCACAGGAAAAAGAGTTCGGGACATCCCTCTAAAATGCAAAATGTGAAACCAACACCCATCCAGTGCTGCGGCTACTGACAGCAACACGGAGACTCCACCAGCAGGTTGTCCCTGTGATTCAGGACTCAGTGCCCCTACCTTGTGTCCCAAATCGGGTCTCTTTTTCACCTGTTCTGGTTGCCTGGTCTCGTATGCTGCTTGGAGGAGTTCCAAGTGGTCAACCAAAGTGCACCGAATCCCTGTATCCAGGAAAATCCGAAAACCAATCAGGAAGTCAGAGAGAAAACATTTCACTGCCGCTTTGACAGGCTCGGTCTCATACGAGGGGCTGACAAATGAGCCATTCGCTCATTGGAAAGCTGCTGCATACTGGTCCTACTCCACAGCATGAGGGCTGCAGGCATGAATGCTGTCGCCAGCCCTCACAGGGATAGGTATTCGACCCTGAAGCTGTTCCTGCTCTTCCACTGAAGCCCTGGCTCTGGTTTGTAGTCCTCGTGTCATTCTGCAACATGGCGGATGGGCCAGCCCTTGTGGATCACACACCGCACCCAGCTCAATGCTTTTTTTTTTTTCTGCATTGAAAAGCATTGCACTAGAGAATCCCGGTTATTCCAGACTGGGCCATTCAGATATGTGCTTGGCGGACACCATGCATTCTTCATGCAGAGTGGGAGCTGCAAGGGGTGTTGTACGCACTGCGGGCACGCCGCGGGGGGGGGGGGGGGAGAAATGGTGGACGAGTTGGACTCCAAGTACGTTTTCAAGGAGACCACTGAGAGGGAGCTTGCCGCACTGTGCATCGCACTGTGCGTGCACCGGGCGCTCAATCTCGTGTGTTGTTTTTAGTTTTTATCCGGAATTTACAGGATGGCAGGGACGCGGTGGCCTAAGGGGTGAGCCTGCAACCCCACCCCACCTCGGCGCCCTATCCCGCAGCCCTGGCAGACGCGCTCACCGTGGGGGCTGTTACGGGGCTGGTGAGGTGCTGAGAAAAAGCACAAGGGGACATAACAGTGCCGTGTGAACACGCGACAAAGCAACGCCCAAAAGTGAGAGCACTGCGCGCGCACCGCGCAAGAAGGTCCCTCTGAGGGGTCCCCACCGTGCGTCCAGACAACGCCTTTGTCCAAACAATGTGAGGTGTTGTTTCGGCAATTTTTGTTATCGTTACCGTTGTTTGTGCATGGCAGATGGGTGCATACCCTCCCCCGTCCCCTTCCTTGAAATCGCCGCCCCTTCAACCCCCCCCCCCCCCCCCCTCGGGGGGGATCCGTCACCTTGGCCCAGAAAGCATAGGAAATACTAGGTGCTAAACTTTTACAAGGCGCCAAAGGCGCTGAACCTGATTTTCACTGTGATACTATGGTACAGATTTGTGGTGCGGTCCCCCCCCCCCCTCTTAGGGGGGGAACCGGCCCGACAGAAGAGGGGAGATTTCAAAGGGGGGGGAGGGTACCATGCTGTCAGCGGCAATGCAAAGGGGAGGCCCAACAGCCCAATTATCCATGCCGGCTGCCCAGCAGGGGGTTTTTCGGGAGTGGCAACATCCCCAGTTTTCTGGCTTGTTGGCTTTGTCGAGTGGATCTTGCATCTTTGCATGTGTTGTGGACCCTTGATCTGTTCTGCACTGTGCTGAGACACTGGCATTCCAGGTGCCGTGTCTATATGGAGCTTTCCTCACTGAACGGCCCCCTTTACTCAGGCTCCAAGCAGACGGTGATTCTGCGTTTGTGTTGTGGTTGTGAGTACTCGTGTGGGGGTGCACAGAAATAGCTCATGGGTCAACGGTGCGCACCTTTCCATCGTATGCACCAGCCCAAACTCCACCAGAATGCTGGTGGAGGTTCAATAAGATCTGCGGCCAGATTCCAGGTTCTGCCATCCAAGTATCCCAAATTGCAAGTTTGCCCGCATGATTCTTGCGTTTCCCTGCCGTGGGTGTGTGGTTAGCAGTGATGAAGGAGTGGAGTCATGCGGCGCGGGGGGGGGGGGGGGCGGGGTAGAGACTAGAGAAGAAATGATGGAGGACTTTCAGGGGCTCCGTGAAAAGCACAGTCGGCACTGAACCATGCACAGGGGGTGATTTTCCTTGTGAGTCCCACCCTTGGCTCAGCCTGGACCCTGTGCCACTGAAATGCCCTGATAGCAGGTACAAGAACCCATGCGCACCCTGCAACATTCCATTCCAGTTCCCCCCACTGCCCGCCGAGCCACTCACGGACTCCATGGGTACAGTAGCCGCCCACCCCTGCCCCACCCATCCTTGCACGTTGTTGTCTATGGCGGGGACATTCAGTCTATCAGAACCGACCATTGATGACCCATCCTTGCACAAGCACCGCCTTGTCTAAGCAGGGGGACGACGCACCACGAGCGCAATTGCTGGGACGGAGCAACCCCAGCGTGTCCAGTGTGTAATCGCCGGCATTGGGAGTAATGTCAGAGGACTCTGCCTCGTCGTCCTCTGTAAGCTCAGCTCAGTGACCTCGGGGTGCAGCTCAAGGGGGAACGTTAGCGCGCCGGGCATCTTTTGTGACCCATGCCCCACCGGTGGACTGTTGCCGTTGATATGTTGGGTAACATTATATGGATTTGCCCCTTGGCCCCCGGGACATCAGCAGATGTTTTGATTTGGGATGGGTATGGGCCTTCTCGTACCCGAGGTGATTTCTTTGATTTCGAAGTTTGGGGCCATGATGGTGCTTATAAAGGCCGGATTCACCGACCGCGACCTACGGGACTTCATTTACACCCACACACAAGGCAACCCGATCCCCATGCGATGGATACCAGGACACCGCGAGCTCACTCAGGCGTCTACCAAGCAGGACCGAGAGGACATCAGGCGCAACAACGAGGTCGATAGATGGGCCAAAAAAGCGGCAGGTCTCCCACTCCCGGACATCGACCCCACTGATGTAAGCCACGTCGTCATTGGGGGGGGGGGCATGCGCCTACCCCCGCACGCAAATGGATCCTGGGCTGCCGAAATATCCTGGGGTTCCGCGACGCACATTGGACAACCTGGTTGCCCCTAAAAGGCACGCGCCGGCGCCTCTGGCACACTTGGCTTTGGGGCAATGTGCGGTGGGAAGCCTGCGGCGCGCCGTGGGAACGACAGGTCCTACAGTGCCAGCTGTGCGGACTACATCACGGCACTACCGCACACCAGCGCCTTGTTTCCTGCCCTCACTGGCGACCCTCTTTCATCAACCTCTGGACCCACTCTTGGGGCGAGTGGCACCAGCAAGCCCGCGATTGGCTACTTACAGCGACCACCAACGACCTAAAGCAGATTTCCTGTCTCCGCATCCCCAGCAGTTTCGTCGCCACCATTCCCCCCCGAGGCTATGGCACAAATCCGGTACCGGGTGGCATGGTTTCAGTACCACATCCTGTTGGGAGTCACGGCACTACGGGGCACACTGCCCATGCCACCCCGGGCCCCAGGACAGCCCACTGTTGCCTCCACATCCATCAGTCCGTGGTATGGGAAACTCCGCGGTTGGACCATCCAACCTAATCCTACTGAAAAGAATTTAAGCGAGCAAGTTCGATTTTGTCAAGCAAAGCGCAAGCGGCGACCCGTGCGTACACCACACACCAGGTGCCCGGAAAAACAGGCGGCTGAGCTCCTAACCACAGCGAGAAAGTCACGCGTCCTCCGCCTCGCTCACATGTGCAGCTCCACCATCAAACAGCAACTGTTGGACCTCTTGCAGGGAGCCGACCCACCAATTCCTACCCCCCCCCCCCCTGGCCTGTCCTCTTACTTGAACATTGCACAGAGGTGGCTGTCCTGGTGCGCGATTTTCAGCGGGCAGCAGCACAATCGATGGAACGGCGTCATCTTATCACACATTGGGGGGCACGCATGAACACATACCTGCAATACGCGCTGAGACAACGTACCCAGGCAATGGGGCAAGCCACAAAAATTTACCTGGCGGTAGCCTGGAGCATGTACCAACAGTGGCAGCAGCATCATGCGCACGCACTGTTCACGGCCAAAGAAGCAATTTTCATCGGACAGGCGACAGTGGTGCACCACGACATTGCACAGACACTCTTCTCTGCTTACCACACTCGGGCCCTGCGATCTCACAGACACACAAGTATGGCTGCCGTCTGCAGCCATGCCATTTTCCTGCTTGGCCGACACTGGCAACGAATTTTTGATGCCTACCAAAAAGAGCGACGCCGGATCCAGCGCTGAACCCCAGTACCACTCCTCTGCACATGCTCCCCCACCCCACCCTCTTGTGAGCAGAACTGATCGTGCTCAGCTCCCTGGAATGACTGTTTTGAAAACGCTTTTCCTGGCGGCCCTGCCGCCTACACGGCAGGCTGACGCTGGTGCTGAATACCAGTGACTATTCACGCGAGTGGCCGCAGACCCACTGCTGTATCTCCCCCTCTCCAATGGAGCTGGTTGGGCTCGAGGCCGTGTGACGGTACTGCCTGTGCTGCATCCTGGGGGCGCACGACCTAGGGCTAGGACTGTGGATGCCTGATCTGTTCTCACATCATACACCTGCCTGGTCCCCCCCGCCCTACAGACAGAAGTGGTCGGGTTCGAACCCCTATAAAGGTCCAGTCTCTATGGGGGAACGTTAGCGCGCCGGGCGCGCGCCGGGCATCTTTTTTGACCCGTGCCCTACCGGTGGACTGTTGCCGTTGATATGTTGGGCAACATTATATGGATTTGCCCCTTGGCCCCCGGGACATCAGCAGATGTTTTGATTTGGGATGGGTATGGACCTTCTCGTACCCGAGGTGATTTCTTTGATTTCGAAGTTGGGGGCCATGATGGTGCTTATAAGGGCCGGATTCATGTCATTGTGCCATTCATTGGAAGAAAGAATGGCACTTTGACAGCCCGCCAACAATGTTACAATGACGTGCACGGGTGGTATAGGGCACGCATTGAGCAGCTGTTTGCTCGGTTGTGGCACGCAAGATGAGGCAGAGGATGAGGCAAAAGTGTGCGTGTTGTGTTGCCATAACGCTCCACCGTTGTAGTTTGGGATGAGTGTAAGGAGCACTATTGTACTGAATGTATTGACACCCACACTTGTGGGACCAATGTTATGATGCAGCTCTACTGTTCGTGATACCTCAATGACGCCTATCGCTTCTACTGGAGATCGATGTGGTTGTGCTATCCTAACACCCATGACCAAGACCGCCCTTAAAGGAGCGAGAGTGGTACTGTGTACCCCAGTTTGCAACTTTCTTGAGCTGGGGCAGTTTGGGTCACCTAATTCTAAGGGCGTTTCCAAGGGGTGTGCTTGGGGGCTCTTCGGGGGGAACATAGTCTAAAAGTAGCGCGCCGGGCGCGCGCCGGGCAAACATTCCCCCTATAAACAATTTTTGTGCCTGATAGGGTAAGAGGCATGGACGGTCTAGTGGTATGCGCCATGGCTAGCGCTCGTCGTGGTCGGGGGTTCGAACCCCGGTTCGTTTGTCCGTCCAGGGGCCCGTCGGCGAGGCCCCCGCCACCGCCCCCTTCAGGGAATGCCATGCACGCAGTGCGCACGCAGTGCGAAGTTTTGGATGTCGGCAAATACTCGAACCCTAGTTTTGGCCCCTTTTCACAAGTTTTTGGTTCCGTACCAGGGTTTTTTTGGCTTCCCAAGCATTTAGGATGTGGCATATTTGAATTGTCAACCATTTCCCCCTAGAAGAGGCCCATCGACAAAGTGTACACAGTCAACACGGCCCGGATCTCGACGTCGTCATTGCCGACACTGCAGCGAGCCTCGTATCCGTAGAGGCGGTTCAATTCGCCCTGCAGAGTACTCTTCCCGACAGATAGTACGTGCACCAAAACCTTGGTCGACTTCAAGGTGATTCTCGAACCGAGATGCTCAAGATCATCGATCGGTATGGCCACGTCCACAACTGCAGAGAAGTCAACGTGGTCATCGTCGCTCGAAGGCTCTCGATCGCCGATACTCAATGGTGGCGAGTCGACACCAAGACCGGACAGTTCTTCTTCGACGATGCTGTTGGTTATAACTACAACCAGAAGTATCGATGGACACCTGGCCAACCCTATGGTATTGACACCTTTCAGTCTTCCCTCTAGTAAACAGGTGACAGGTATTCTTGGGTGAGTATCCTAGCCTCTGCGTGCGCAATATGCACGCAGTGCGCACGCAGTGCGCACGCAGTGCAAACACTTAGCCTCAGCATCCCGCTCCACCACCGGTACCGCCAGTGCGTCGGGTGGCGTGTCTCCTCCATCTTTTTCCCAACCCCTGCCTCCCGACACACACAAAAACGAGGCACCAAGCACGGCACACCTGCAGCAGCGCGCCCCGTCACTGCTACCGCCGTCCGCCGGGCGGCGCATTTCCTCCTCGTATTCCTCTTCCGCTTGCCTGCGGAAGAGGAATCGAACTCGGGTCTTCAGGACTGCAGCCGGCTGCACAGCCGCTGCAGTGCGCCGCCAGAAACCCTCCCGCGGACCCCGACCACCCTAACCCAGCACTTGGGCTGCCCTCCCGCTTGCTTGAACTCATGGCTAGAGAGGCGTAGATGTGTATGTGCCGCTGATGACTGAACCACTGCAAAGTCGACACACCAATGAATGATTGATGAATTTGTGAACTTTCACGTTTCTGGGTTGCTTCGGCGTGGCAGTACCCGCTGCACTACCATGCATTAGTACTCACTGCAGGCACAGATCCAGGTTTGCCTTCTGGCCACACGTTACATCGGGTGACTGTACTGCGCCCTGCAGCACTGATGCAGAGACCGGGTTGCGAACCCGAGAGCCTTGTCGCTACTCAGCGCAGGCCTGATGCAAAAAAAAAAGGCCGGATTCATGTCATTGTGCCATTCATTGGAAGAAAGAATGGCACTTTGACAGCCCGCCAACAATGTTACAATGACGTGCACAGGTGGTATAGGGCACGCATTGAGCGGCTGTTTGCTCGGTTGTGGCACGCAAGATGAGGCAGAGGATGAGGCAGAAATGTGTGTGTTGTGTTGCCAGAGGCGCTCCACCGTCGCAGTTTGTGATGAGTGTAAGGAGCACTATTGTACTGAATGTATTGACACCCACATTTGTGGGACCAATGTTGTTTGTTAAGTACAATACAGATGACAGTTGGAGTTGCTGAATTCACAGATATTGCTTTATGATGCAACGTGCTTTGTAGGGAAGGTGTGCAGTGCAACGTGGTCTACTTGAGGGGCTTCTCCACGACAGGGTAAATCTGGGGCTGAAGTCGGGATAGTTAATAGAAAAGTAGCACGCTGGGCGCGCGCCGGGCAAACATTCCTCCCAGGTTGCAGCACGGACGTCATCGATGAGCAGAGATGCAGGAGGTGGCGTGCAGGGAAACGAGTTAATCAAGACTCCTGAGCGCCGAAAGGTGATATGACCCGAACCAACAGGAAGGAAGGGCAGCTGCACAGGAAGAGCACGCTTCGCCGCTATTGCTGGAGCGGTGGGCGCGGCTTCACCATGTTTGGACAATACATGGCCGCTGCTCTGCCTCGTTTGCGCACTTTGAGAGCAGTGATTCCCTGCTGGTGGGATACCGGGGCCGATGTCCATCGTCGGATTATGGCCAAGAACCAGGACCCGGTCTGACTGTCGTTTTTCTGACCACAGTTTTGATGGTCAGAAACTTAGCAGAGCGTGATTGTGTGCCGACTGTAGAGGGAAACAGGGGCTGTGTCATGTTTGGGGTGAGTCCTCTTGCACATAACACCACTATTCTTGGGACTGCAACCCACTGCTGTTTGTTTTAATGTGATTTTCAGCCATGGCTAATGTTGTTACTCCTGGCTTGGCTGTCATGTACATCCGGACCACCCTTCACATGCGCAATTTGGCAAGTGGGTTTCCAAAGCGTGGCAAGCTTTCATTCAGCAAAGATATTGTTGATGACAGTTTTGTCCCACAGAATAGGAAGCCCAGACCCATTCCAAAACCTGAAGCCAAGCCTGCTCCAAAGCCTGCCCCAAAGGGCAAGCATGTGCAATTGTTTAAGATGAGGCGCTATTCCACAGCTCTTGATGCCCCTGATGGGCAGTGAGGACCTCCAGAACTTGCTGAAATTTTACTGCACATTGTGTTCTAGTGCCCTGTTACAACAATTGTGCTTAGGGTGAGGTGTGGGCAGGTTTTCGGTGACGTCATGCAGAATGCCCACACCAGCTCGATACACCTGGCCCACTGCCGTGCATGCCTCAACCTTGCTGCCATCAGAATACCATTTCTTTCTGTTTCCCACCTGCCCATTGGTGTAGCACTCATGGCCGGCAATATTGATCGTGGTGAAACGGGCAGGCAATTTTCCTGTGTTAGCAGGCCCTCATGTGGATTCAAAGTCGCCGTCATGACCTGCGTATTGTGGCAGCCCTACCACTTGCTTGCGTGCGAAGAGCATTTGATAGTCCTCACCTTCCTCTTCATCAATCAGCTAGGGACCCCCCACAAGCCGGTGGTAAGCCACAAGCGTGACCAGGGTGTAGCCGCCGAGCTGCCGAATGATGTGCACGTAGTTGCAGAGTGGTGCAATCCTGTGCTAAGCAGGCACAGCTTACCTCCGTGTGAGCACATGGGATGGGTCGTAAGGATGTGCTGCATGTGAGAGAAATTTCATCCGATGGGACCAGTAGATCTAGTGGAGTCCCAGTCCCCCCCGTGAGATTGGATTTGGCATGTGCAGGGCATTATGCCTCTTTTCCATGCCCTTCGCCTTATTCACAATTTCCTTGTCGACTTGAACAAACATGGAGTCGGAAGGTATAAAAAGCGACGCATAGGTCCTTTCGGGCAGATGAGGCAAGGCATAATGCCATTGTGCGTGGAATGTGCACTCCACCCTAGATACTACTGTGTAGACCACCCTGGGCCTAGCCGATGACCCTCCCAACTTTGCTGAGCAGAGGGCCAAGGACATGTTCCCCTGCCCGGGACTCTCTGCCGAATGGAGTGAAGACACTGTCTTCTTCTCTGAGCGCCACGTCAAAGAGATGCATGCCACTTTGGAACGGGCAGATGACCAAACAACCTTTTCTGATTTCAGGGTCAGGGAGGTCTAGCATGATCATTCGATTCTGTACTCCACCCTAGATAATACTGTGCGGACCACCCTAGGCCTGGCTGGTGACCCTCCCAACTTTGCCGAGCACAGGGCCAAGGACATGTTCTCCTGCCAGGTACTCTCCGCCGAATGGAGTGAAGACACTGTCATCTTCCTTGAGCGCCACGTCAAAGAGATGCAGGCCACTCCGGAGCCGGCGGATGGCCACACGACCTTTGCTGATTTTAGGGTCAAGGAGGTCCAGCATGATCATTAGAATGTGTACTCCACCTTACTCGCCCACTTTCCCAAGCACATTCTTGAGTACTCTTTGACCTTCTGGAGTCAGTCAAAAAAAAACGAATGTGTACTCCACCTTAGATAACATTGTGCAAACCACTTTGGGCTTGGCTGATGACCCTGCCAACTTTGCTGAACACAGGGCCAAGGACATGTTTCCCTACCACGGACTCTCTGCTGAAGTGACAAACACAATGTTTGAGGATCCCCAGGATGGATGAGGTTGAGGGGGGTGGGGGGGGGGGCAGAGGGTCAAGTGACACCCCTTCTAGCTCATCATCATCAGGAGAATCCGCATGTGAAAAACGGAAAAACAAGAAGAAACACAAAGGCAAGAAAAGGAACTGGCGATCTCAAAGTTCATCAGCGTCAGAGTCTCGGCACAGTACTTCTTAGAGGCGAAGGTACCACAGAAACAAACAAAGAGATGGCGGAAATGAAAGAAAAGATAAAAACATTCGAAGCTGGAGACACCCACTTTCCCAAGCACAGTCTTGAGTACTCTTTGAACTTCTGGAGTCGGTCAAAAAAGATGATAAAAACATTGGAAGCACGAAATCAGCACCTACACGGTTCCGCAAAGAAGGAGTCACATACCCCGGATGCACCAAAACAGATACAAGTGCACCTCGAGGTGCCATTAGCGGAGCCCGCCAACCCAGAGCATGAGGCACAAAACAATGCCGCGCTGGGCCAACAGCCGCCACATACATCAGCACAGCCTATGGCCGCACCCATGCAGAATGGCTCGCAAACGGTCCATCACCACTATGCATTCATGGTACCATCAATTTCCGGGTCTAGAGATGCAGCACACAATCAACCCAACAACGCAACCCGCCTCTGCCGGTACAACCAATGCACATTCACCGTATCCGCACTACTCGGGTCAACAGATGCAGCACACGATCCACTCATCCCCACAACCTGTATCTATGTGCAGGGCCGTAGAAGCACCCGTACGACGGAGTGCGTGGAAAGATAGGATGCACAACAACCCGGAATTTATGGCGTCCCTAGATAAGGCCTTTTATGCATTATGAGATGCAGGGCGCGCCGAGGCATTGTCGGAGTATTCGGCCCACGGAGCGACGACATGCGAGGTGATGCCTCAACAGCAACCCAAGCACCCACCATCACCCCTGCCAGGTCTGCCCCCGGGTCCTCCTACGGGTCATGTGTCATACACGTACTACGAGCAGCATGTGCCCCGACATCATTCGCAAGCAACCTCTTTGGGTCCGCCCTCCTCCGAGGAGTCCAAATACCACCAACGACCGAGGGAGAAGGGCGCATATGGATCCTGAGGCAAGAAAGGTGGGTGGGACGAGACACCCAAGAGCCCTTATAGCACATGTGAGCCGGCACCCCGACCAAAGGTATACCCCCCCGCAATCCCAGTGGCTATTTGAGTCCTTGAATTTAGTACTGATGGATAGGGAGGGATCAGACACGTTGAGCGTACGTTCGGGGTGCTCAGAGAGGTCTGACCACCACATCATCCGCACTAATGTGCAGCATTGAGGGCTCTCGTTGTGCCACACCGTGATCCGTAGCTGATGGCAATGGAGGGCTCCAGCCGGTTCTCACAACCGCCTTGGCAACCTCCCAGCAAGCGGCACGAGCAAACCGCGCACCCCCCTCCCCTTGTATGTTGTATGCGCAAAACAATGACCTTAACCGTACCTGAACCCGCGAGGGTTTTCAGCCTAAGATTCCAGCAAAGCCCGCCCGTAAGGGGCTAGATGGGGCCAGCGCAAGCACCTCGGGAAGGGAGTGACCATTAACCAGGATGTACGCATAACCCGGTAGAGTCCAAAGGGCTAGAGAACAATGTGGAAGCAGGGCACAAGGATGAACAGTCACGGGACGCCCAAAGAAGCGCCGGGCACTAACACGTTGGACAGAAGGCGATGGATGACAGATGTGGGGCAGGCACAACCAAAGCCTGATGCGGACATTGTAACCCGACCATTTGAAGCCAATCCCCGACGGTACCACGCATTGTTTTCTCGTTTCGCATGATATGGGGTCAGGTAATAACGTCAATCATCAGATCAGAGCCTCAACAATTGAATGTGCTTCCGCAGGATCGCCGTGAACAAGACCACAGCTGGTGAGGCAAAGATGGGGGGGGGGGGTACGGCCAAGGTGACGGCATAGAGGCCGACACCCCACATGTCAGTGGTCATGGCACACAAGGAGAGTATGGCGCCGATGTAGGTTCCCGTAGCCGCACGGACGCCGACACCTTTACCCCTACTTGAACGTACCACTGAGAGCACGGAGAGTCTAGCCGAGAGGACGGTTGCGGCAACCGCACAGAGGCCGACGCCCAGGCTCATGGTCAACCAAGATGTAGGGGAACCTACAATGCTACAAGCCCAGAACTACCCAAGTTGAGCTTGTGGTGTTGCACCATGAGTTGAGTGCGCAATTCCATCATCTTGATCATCTCAATTAGTGTGCTGCCGCCCGGGAACTATTGTCTTTTGACCCTATCCGTGAGGGTTCCCACAACATTCAACATCCCAATGACCCAATGGGTATTGACCACTGTGAGTCCCTTGCAACATGTCCATATGAGCATCCTCTACATTGTTCATCGTCGTGCATGCACGTTGCTTCTTCCGGGCAAAGATACCCATGGGAGGAATCGTGGCAAGCATTAAATAACCGGCGAAATACATGGATGAATGAACACCCAAACCTGCCTCCAATACACTTAGGCAATAATGAGGCCTGAATAGGTGTGGTATGAAGTGGCAACAACTGTTTGCGGGATACACCAGGAACACGTGTGCACCATGACAAGTTTGAAAGCAAACACACGCGCCGGTCTACGTGGTCATGCCGTTGAGCTCGTGCAAACGCTCCCCCGCATGCCTCACATTAGCAACATTAAGTGTAGATGTACGAGCATGGTCTGAACCCCTACAACGGGATCAAGCCCGTCAGGTCTGGGCACCATGGGTCAGGAGCACCCCCAAGGCGCGTTACTCAGATGCAAAGCAATATACAACACCAACTGCTTTAAGTCCGCCAACTTGCCCACAGCAACCGGGTCCCAACCTTATGGACATCGCCGGGCTAATGTATTGTGTACGAATGATTCTGGACTGGCCGTGGTCGAACTAATGTTCAGCAATAAACAACAGTTTAAACACAGCACAAGCAGGCCAGGACACTGTCTATTTGAGGGGTGACAAGGAATCGGCATTGGGCAAGAATGAAGGGCCCTGCTCGCTGTATCCCTATGCAGTTTGATGATTTTTGCCGCTACTCTGCTCTGCTCTTTGCTCCTACCAGGTGTCATGAGTGGAGCTGAGCAAGCCAGGGTTTGGTGGTAGGCATTTGTGTTGCTATGGGTGCATTTCGGGTTGCACAAGGCCCTAGGACTCGTGGAGCACCTTGTGGACCACATCGTGCAAGTGCTTGGGCTAGGTGAGTGTGTACTTTAGGTTTGTCAGAATTTGTTAAGATGCTTTCTTGTACTATTTGCACACCAAGCTATTTGTTAAGGATGATACTTTACCACGTAGAACAATGCCATGTGCCATGTCTTTTGTATGACATGCCGTTGTTCCTTGGGGGTAGGGGGTCTGGTTACTTGGCTGAGGTTAGGGTCAGTGTAAGAACACGACTAGCATGCGCACTGTACTTGAAGGGAATCTTGGTACCCAGGCAGCAGGTGATGAATGCAAAAGTGCTTGCTACTATGACACTGCACTGAGACTGTTTGGGACCCCAAACAGTCATTCACAGGGCTGAGTTGGTCAGTGTGCTCTGACACACTGGGGAGAAGTCTTGGGGACAGTGCACACATGGCATTATTGGGATGACTTTACTAGAACCAATATCAAAACCACCCACCCACTCAGAACTAAAGTTAAGCAATTAACTTTAGTTTTGCCTCAGCAGCATCAGAATCAGTTCGGGACTGACAATACAGGGTGGGACAGGTCACGGACGAGGCGGACAGACCACGGAAGAGGCGGACAGACCAGTACGTAGATCATTGCTACGTGTTGCATCCCCCCATGACTTTTGCCTGTACATAATTGATGAGTTGTTTTGGGCTGCCGGTCAGCCATCAATCTGCCCTCACGCACAATGTCCATCACTGTCTAGCGCCAACAACATAGGCACCAGCTGCCTAGGCGCCGAGCCTTGGACATTGGCTCCATCATGCTCTTCGTGAGCCGGAACAAAACAAAGCATCCATTCATTTGTTTATGGAGCATTGAGTTGTGTGCTGGTGTCCGCTTGAGTTGAGGGACCCTTTTATGTTTCTGTGTTCTGTCACAGGCCAGACCCTGGGGGGAGGTGAACACAAGCAAAACCCAGCATGCAACAGTCAAAAGCAGCAGTTGAACATCGCAGGATACCTGTCCACCAATTATTTTGGGCATAGCCTTGTGATTCATTGTGCAAAGGTAAGTGTGCCGGTTGGTACTTCTGGTGTTTGCACTGCGGGGCGGCACAGGGGATCCATGTTGGTGGGGTAAAGGAAGGCAACTCTTGTGTTTATCAAGAATGAAAGTCTTATTGTGCACAACCACTTGACTGTACCGGAACAATTGCAGCTCATGTCCTATCACCAACCCACAGTCACTTTGACCAGTGTGTTCTCTGCCTTTCGTGGTCCCATTGCTTTGTGATGCTCCATGTCAATCTCAGCATTTCAAGTCACTGTGGCATACTCATCACACAACACAGCACAGAACGAGAAGCCACAGTAAGTTCAATGGGCTGCTCAATGAAGCAGTGCACCCAAATTTGCGGCATTCCCACTCTCGCACTAAGGAAAATCAATCCCAAAAGCGTTGCCATCTTCGGCACCACCATCAACACAATGCACCGTGTCCTGCACTGCTGAGAACAGAACAAATTGCGTGGCACAAAGAAAACGCAGAGCACCCTGGTGCTGGGGTCAAGCCGCTTGTGACCGTGCACCTTTCAGACACATCACTGAGACAAGACACAGGAGCGTGCTCCCTCAAGGTCGCAGCAGTCTGCGGGATTATGTAAATCGCCCTTTGTTGCCTTGCAGCCTTAATGTAACCGTCTCTTGATGCGCCGCATTTCAAGTCGTCTGTTCACACGGATAGATTTGCGTTGATTGTACGTCAGATCCAATGGGGCAATGTTGTTCTGTAGCTGCAAATACTCCACAGGTGTCAGCCAATGCTCCATCCTACCGAAGGCGCCCCATAAAGGACGTGTGGTGCAGGGGTGTGCGCGCAGCAGCCCCTCAGGACAAAGTGTTCCCTTCGGAAATGGACCTCAGCCGAATACAATCCTTCTCCTGTACCACTGCAGGACATACTCTCGGTTGCTAGGCTCCACTGAAGTCTCTGCCACGTACGTACATTTGGCGGTGTGGCAAGTGGTTGAAGGGCATTGCCTAGTTCTCTGCCTTTACTGGGGTTCAGTCATGCGAGTTGATCACATCTCAAAGCCAAAACACCTTGAACACGCCAGCCCGGGAGGGGGTGCGTTTCGTTGAAGCTTTGCTAGGACCCGTTCAGTTCAAGGGCTGCGCACTGTATTCATGGAGTGCAACAGTGCCACATATTTCGGCATTTTTGTTGGTTTGGCGAGGGTCGCTTAGCAACGCTTCCTTGAGGCTTGATGCACGTTGATTGGGCCCCTCCCATAATTTACTGCAGCCAAGTTTCTTGCCCTTTCGATTGCACTGCTGCCAGCTCTCCCTCAAGGGGTTTCGCTCCCTGTTGGGCACTGTTCGCTTCTCTTCTTACCGTCTGACTTTTTGGTGATTTCATTGAGTCTACGAACCGGCCTCTCACAGTGGAGTGCAGGGGTTCGGCAGGTGTCACTTTCGTGGGGGAAATTCTGTTTTTCGGATCGGCGCTGAACTTTTCCGCCCGGCATGTTTTTCGCATATTGGGACTATTGTTGTCTGTTGCACCCACACCATTCGGCTGCTACAAACCATCAACCCCCATTGCGAGCGCCTCGGAGGAACACCTCGCCACAAAACACATGGGCCCTTTTTTCTAGCCAGCGGATGTTGCAGACCCAGCCATTTGCGCCTCGCTCATCCATGGTAACGTACGGGTGGAGCGGATTCCTGGGATGTTTGATGATGCCGGCAGCTGCAAAATCCGAAGTTATATGGGCGGTGCTCCGGGAGGGATGAAATACGGGGTGGAGTGCGGCGCGGATTTCCGGTGGGAAAATTTTCGGCCGAGAAAATGTCAGCAGCCGCAAAATTTGGTGCCTTGTGGCCAGTCAGCTGCGGGAAACGTCGGCGGACCCAAGCTTCGGTCGGCCATCGTTACCGTGAACGTTGTTTCAGGTGAGTGCCCGCCACAATGTGAGAGCAAAACTGTTGTGTGGATGCATTCAACTTGTGGGGATTGCTTTGCGCGTAACTGTCCCGGCCCGACCCGGCGCGCGCGCAGCACAACTCCAAGTGCGACAGGGGGGCACATCGGTGGCCAAGCGTGAACGGAGGGAAAAGCTTCGGCCGTTCCCTCAAACAACGGGCGCGACGCAAATACCCCCCGCCCCCAAAAGGGCCCCATTGCGCAGGACACGCTGCGGAGGTCTGTTGAGGCAAATCGAAAAGGGCCGGGCTGTTGCGTTCGATGCGTCCGAAGGCCTCAGGGTTGGGTTGTCGATGGCCGTGACCGGAGGGTACCTGCGATTTGGTTTGAATGCCACGAAGCTTCGGGGAATAGTGAATGTGTAATCAGCAGATAAATGACAGGCCAGCCATGGAGGCAAACCCTGCGCCCGATACTGCATTGGCATACTCCTGGCACCCTGCACAGAGCGGTCAAACACTGCCACGTGTCAGCCTTTCGGGGTGGTGGAAGCACTGCAGAAGGTGGAGGATGGCGGTTTGTAGCCTTTAGAGAAGCAGAATGTAGGGGACGCATTCGGCTCGCCGGTGATGCACCCTTGGTACCTCCTGGGGAAGTGCGATGGCATCACGGTCAAGGTGTTTGGTCTGGGCTGCCTTGGGTGGACAGAGGAATGGCCTGAATCCGTTGTTGGGTGCCTGCCCTGCCACGGGCAGGGAGACATATCACAGTTGGTGGGCCGCAGTGCACAGAAAAGCAGGTGGATCGCATGCGCAATTGTGGCATTTTCATGCAAAGAATGCCCCCTCTGCCACCTTCCTGTGTGCCACAGGGTCCAGTGGAGCCGCCCAGCAGCGAACCTGCCCCTGCGCATGCACAAGACACGGCTCTCAAAGCTCATCCGCCTTCCCACACAGACCCGCCCCCACCCACGGAGACAGGGCGGGTGCCGGATCAGAACCTGGGTATGCTCCCGCCCCTCATGGTGCCCTTGCCGCATGGCTCAAGTGTTCCTCGGCTCCCGAGTTGCATCGAATTGAGGCGCCAAACTCTGTGTCATTGAAAACATAGTGTGTGCAGGTGTTCTTGGTGGACCCATCATACCCCTCCCCGACTTGTCATTCCTTCCCCCCTGGGGGAGGTTGCAGGGGCCGTCACCCGGCTGACCACCAAACATCAGTGAAGGGCTGTAGTATTGCAGCCAGAGGTTGTGGCTGCCAAAACACGGCCAACCGAAGCACAATGAGCCAGAAGGAGAGCTGCGCATGACATAGCTGTGAGAACTGCCGCACATTGCTGCATATGCATACCAGGACGTGCATGTGTGGAGCGCTCATTGACCTGCGTGCGGCCGACTTGTCATTCCTTCCCCCCGGGGGAGGTCGCATGGGCCGTCATCCTGCTGACCACCAAACATCAGTGAAGGGCTGAACCTCCAAGGTTGACGTAAAAGGGAACCTGTTGCAGCGTATTTTCCTGATGGTTTGAAGCTGTCGAATTGCTTGACGAAGGTTACTTTGGCCAGCATGACCTCAGCCCTCCCCAGACCCCGAATTGGAAGGTGGGCAACCGGGTTTTCAACGGGGGGAGGGGGGGGGGGGGGGGGCTCAATAGAGGGGGAGTATTAGCGTGCCGGGCGCACGCCGGGCATCTTTTTTTGACCATTCCCCACCCGTGCCTGCCTTTGCCCCCCCTCACCAAACAATCTGGAGTACCTTCTCTTTTCTCTTCTCTCTGTTTTCACCGAACGCATGGCAAATAATGATTTTTCTTGACCCCCTCGACGTGCTGATTCCAAAATCCCATTTTCACTTTTTTGCCAAATTTTGGGTCCGGGTCACCTCTGGGGCCTGGGGGTCAGTCTCGGTAGGATTTCCGGGGGGCGCGTGAATTGAGCCCTTTTTGGGGGGTAGGGGGAGGTCCAGCCAGGGGGCTGTTTCGACCCCACTGACCCCCAAAGCCCGCCCATCCCAGGTTCGGAGCGTAACCGCTGGAATAGTGATGCCGTGTCCACCGATGGGTCACATGGTTCGTCAAATGAGCCTCCTCCAAACAAAGGCCAAGCCACCTCCCAAGGGCCCAGCGCATGCTGGTGCAAAGTGGCGAGCGAAGTGGTCCGGGTCCAAACAGTTTCCCCTGCGGGGCTGAGGGGCCCATCACCTGGTCACTGTTCCCCCGGAGATGCAAGGGGACCGCCACAGCATCAGCCAGCCTCAGTACGGGTGGCGCTCTTCATCAAGACGGCACAATGGGAGTAGTAATGGGTCGCTTGTTTTTGATCATGATGGTTCAGTCCCCGCCCCTAATCCTCTTCCAGGCCGTTCTGATGTCATCTTCAGAGATTCTCTTGGCACCGAGCGGCAATCAGCCAGGTTCCGTGCCATAACCCCAGCCCCACCCCTAGACCCCCCCAAATTGTCACTTGGCCCAAAAAGCGTAGGCAATACTCGGTGCCAAAGGCGCCGATGAAAATTTTTCGTTGGGTTATACTGGAACTGCTGCAGTTTTAGTGCTACCATTGTGTGGTGCGGGGGCTGTCGTCACTTCATGACCGTCCCGGAAAGCGTCATGACATTCTGGGGGGGGGGATTCAAGGGTGGGGGAGGTACAAGGATGACCGATGTACAGGTGGGCGGAACTGCAATGTCATCCCCCCCCTTGTATAAGCTACGCCCTTGTCCAAGCTACAGTAGGCGTAGGGACCGTAATAATTTTGTTTGTAATTTAATTACGTACGAAATGTAGTGTGGCCACAGAAGACATGGGTTTGTTGTCGCATTTGCCAATTTCAGCACATGTGGCCCCCTGCTGGTGCACCAAGATTTTTTTCAGTCTGATGCATTCCATAGGTCCTGAATTGCCAATTTCAGCACATGTGGCCTGCGCACGTGTGTGTCGGCAGTTGTATGTGTTGTGCGCAAGCCACGCCCTTGTCCAAGCTACAGTAGGCGTAGGGACCGTAATATTTGTGTGCATTGGCGTAGCTTATACAAGGGGGGGGGTACTCTGGATGGGAAGGAGGCGCTGCACACGAGTGCCGGGGCAACGCGCTGACCTCCTAGCGCCACACTGTGCCGCCTTCAGTGCCCTGTACCCCCTCCCCCCCTTGTCCTTGCACAGGGTAGTCCAAACACGGCGACCCCGTGTTTCCGCACTTTTGGGCTGTTTTTGGAGCGGTCGTTTTTGCGGCTCGAATCCAACAGAGAATGTGGGTTGTCGCTTTGTGCAGGCTGCAGGAAGGGTCAAGATGGCTGGCAAAGTGTTGGTGTAGCTGTAATTCCATGGGCTCTTGTGTCCTTGGGCCTCTGCTGGCCTGTTGCTTTGTATTGTCATGTTTTGAGGGGGAGGGTTGGCTGATGTCTGCAACATGTGTTCCATGGGACGTGCCGCGCGGTGGTAGCACAGGCTTGTCCAAACACGGCGATCCGGTGTTTCCACACTTTTGCCCCCTGAACCAGAACCTTAGGACAAGGGGGGGGGGGGGGTTGGCACAAGGCTTCGGTACAAGGGGGGGGTAGCAGCCCGTCTGAGATTCTCTCAGCACCGAGGGGCAGTCGGCAAGGCTCTGTGCTATACCACTGCCTTTGGTGGAGAACAGTGTGTGCGGCCCGGCTGACGCCGGATCCTCAGGCCTCTGGCAGCGTTTTGTGTGCGCTCTCCCCCTCCGTCCGCCCTTCCGTCAGTGCTGCCGTTTGAGACCGCGTCGGACTCCACCAGCGCCGGCCCGAGCCCTAGACCCGACCTCGGCCCTCCCAGACCAGCCCCGGACACCACCGCCGCGGCCGTCCATGAAGGTACCGTCCCCTCGTGTCCAACAAATGCCTTGTCCGCCCAACACGTCCGTTGGGGCCGTACGCTTTTGGGACCTGATTCACTGGGCACCGGGTTTAGAGGGAGTCGCACGCACCGTGCGCGCACCGCAAAGTTTCGATATATGCGTTTTCCCAGGCACTGTTTTCCCCCGCTTCCAAGCTCAAAGGCACCAGGTTAAGAATCCCCCTGCAAGGCAGAGGGAAACACCAGGTATCATCCAAAAGCCTCTGGCGACCATCCACAAGCATTTGGGAACACCCGCCGTAGTGGTTTGCGGTGGGCCTATTCACCGGGTAAAATCTCCAGAAACATCAGAAAGGTGCCGTACCGTGCGCACACCATGCAACACCACCCTCTTAGGTACGGAGTTCATGGAGTACCGAACTGTCCAACGAACACTCCTGTTCAGACCGTATTTTTGGAGGACTAGACACGGGTGGGGGGGGGGGGGGGGGTATGTCGCCCTGCGGCACTTGGGTGGACCGGGCGGCTCCTGGGGCTGACCCGGGGGCTTCGGGTGTTCAGGCCACTGACGAAGGAAGGCCGAAGCCCAAGTCGACCGAGACTGCGGGGCCGCAGACAGCCCCACGGCGGAACGACCGGATGCAGCCACCAACGCGGACAGACAGAAAAGGGGAAAGCAACTGCAGCGCCAGTGACTGGGTCCGAAGGCGGCGAAACTGTTTTTGAGCATTGAAAATGGTCAATTTTATTTTTTACGGAATACATGGCAAATGATGATTTTTCTGAACCCCCTCGACACACCGATGCCGAAAATCCCATTTTCATTTTTTTGCCGAATTTTGGGTCCGGGTCAACTCCGGGGCCCGGGGGTCAGTCTCGGGAGGATTTCCGGGGGGCGCGTGAATTGAGCCCTTTTCAGGGGATGGGGGGAGGTCCAGCCAGGGGGCTGTATTGACCCCCCTACCCCCTCATTGAAAGCCCTCCCACCCCAGAGGCAGGCAGAAGGATGGTGCGGACGGATTCTCTCTGAGGCCCTCAAGTGTCATGCAGTTCTTTGTTTGTCTCTGCTTCGGATCACGAAAAAAAACACGAGTCAAAGAATAACGGGAGTTTCGACAGTAGGGCAACACAGAACAGTGCCCTGTCACACATCAGCTAGTCCATGATGATGTAGAAGGCCTCCGTAGAAGGGCTGGTAATGCAGAACAAGGCACTGAGGGAAGCTGCAATCGGTCGACATCTTCTCCTTCTCCATCGATGGTGTCCGGTGCTGTCATCCAAGTGCGAGGCATAGGCAAGGGGTCCGTGGTAGAATTTAGTAAAAAAATTTTACTAAGTTTCAAAACCAAGCAAAAAAATATATATTTACTAAGCTTTTCCTCGGGGGGTTGGGTTTTTTACTAAGTAATTTACTTACCCCAAAAAATAAGTTTTCCCACTTCTGACTGCCACTAGGCCCACTTGTGGGCCATTTCTAATCTTGTCCCCCCACTCGAAAATCCACGCTTTGTTGTGTGGGGGAACGTGAGCGCGCCGGGCATCTTTTGTGACCCGTGCCCTACCGGTGGACTGTTGCCGTTGATATGTTGGGCAACATTATATGGATTTGCCTCTTGGCCCCCGGGACATCAGCAGATGTTTTGATTTTGGATGGGTATGGACCTTCTCGTACCCGAGGTGATTTCTTTGATTTTGAAGTTGGGGGCCATGATGGTGCTTATAAGGGCCGGATTCATGTCATTGTGCCATTCATTGGAAGAAAGAATGGCACTTTGACAGCCCGCCAACAATGTTACAATGACGTGCACGGGTGGTATAGGGCACGCATTGAGCAGCTGTTTGCTCGGTTGTGGCACGCAAGATGAGGCAGAGGATGAGGCAGAAGTGTGTGTGTTGTGTTGCCAGATCGCTCCACCGTCGCAGTTTGTGATGAGTGTAAGGAGCACTATTGTACTGAATGTATTGACACCCACACTTGTGGGACCAATGTTATGATGCAGCTCTGCTGTTCGCGATACCTCAATAACGCCTATCGCTTCTACTAGAGATCGATGCGGTTGTCCTATCCTAACCCCCCATTCTCCCAACTTGCTAAGGTGTTGACCAAGATCGCCCTTAAAGGAGCGAGAGTGGTACTGTGTACCCCAGTTTGCAACTTTCTTGAGCTCGGGCAGTTTGGGTCACCTAATTCTAAGGGCGTTTCCAAGGGGTGTGCTTGGGGGCTCTTCGGGGGGAACATAGTCTAAAAGTAGCGCGCCGGGCGCGCGCCGGGCAAACATTCCCCCTGTGGCCCCTTGAGTTGGGGTTAGGAACTCGCAATCCACGCTTTGTTGCGTGGCCCCTTGAGTCGGGGTTGAGGACTCGCAATCCACGCTTTGTTGCGTGGCCCCTTGAGTTAGGGTTAGGGACTCCCAATCCACGCTTTGTTGCATGCCCCCTTGAGTTGGGGTTAGGAACTCTCAATCCACGCTTTGTTGCGTGGCCCCTTGAGTTGGGGTTAGGGACTCTCAATCCACGCTTTGTTTCGTGGCCCCTTGAGTTGGGGTTAGGGACTCTCAATCCACGCTTTGTTGCCTCTGTTGTTGTTGCTGCAGCCGCTGTTGACACCGGTCCTAGTGTGCCTACTGTTGTTGGTACTTCTGCTGTTAACGCCCGTCGTGGTGTGTGGATCTGTCGCAAGTGGTATGCACTCCTCAATATCCCCAAAATGGTGATGGTCAAATGAGAAATGACCAAGCATTTTGCACTGAGGGGAGTTGAAAACGGCTTTGTTTGGGATGTGCGCCAGTCTTCCCACAGTGCGAGGCAAACCCCGCCATGCAGATACCAAGGCTGACTTGATTTTCAAGCGTGTCTTTTGTAACTACTTGTAAGTAGTTGGCACATATGTTGGCCATGGCCCTGTCAGGCTCGACCCCAATTATATTTTGTTATGTTGGCCGAGTGCCAACTAATTGGTGTGCATGATGGTTTGGCCCGGGTGGGGCGCCACTAACACAAGTGGCCGAGAATCGACTTGGGGGCCTTGTGCCCTTAAACAAAAGTACCACCTACCATCGAAGTGTTGACTACCTTGTTTAAAATGGCAGCCGGGGGGTGGGGGTAAAACTTAGTAGACCGAGGTAAAACTTAGTAACTATAAATTTATGAAAAAAATTTTTCACTAAGTTTTACCAAATTTTCCTAAGTGTTACCTTGTCCGGTACTAAGTTTTACCAAATACCCACAGGCAAGTGCCTCCACACGCGCCAGTCACCATTTAATAACGCCACGGAGCGGCGCAGACCCTACCCACACCGCTGGAAAGCGGCGAGGGGCTGGGCCACTCATAAGTCGCAAGGCAATTGGGCGCCAAAAATCGTCAACAAAAACAGTGCCCGGCAGCAATAGCGGAGCCCCTAGTTCAGAACCCCCTCCTGCCCTTTCTCTCTCCCCTTGGATCCCGCAAAGTTCTCTGGCAATATTTTTCGGCAGTTTCAGAATTGGACTGGGAACCTGGGCGCCAAAGGTGCCGAAAATTGTTCTGGGGTACGGCAGGGGGTCAAAAACCTTTTTACCACCCTGTGTGTCAACTCAAAGGCTCAGAATTTGATGGAGAATTCAAATACCGTACCAATATTAATTTTTCTGCAACAATATTGTGATTCCCTGTGCAAGGTGAAAAAAACAGAAACACCAAAAAAGAATTACTCTTCAGCTGCATGCCCCTCCCAATTGCAAAATTTTCCCGACCCCGCCCCCGTGGTCAACGAAACTCTCCCGCCCATTTGGGAGCAATAACGCCTAGCCTAGTGGCGAGTCGTAGGGAAGGGGCTCTGATAACATAGGCCCTGCCCTGGCCCACCTCCAACCCATACTACACCAACCCCTGACACACACACCAACCTCACACACGCCCCTTTGCCTGGGCACACAGGAACGCCAAGCCACATGCAACCACGCCCTTTGCCTCCGGACCGCAACCTTGTACCGAAGGGCGGCCCACGGTGGGCTTCCACATACTACGCACCAGAGTGCTGCACTGCTGGGGAACGCTTGCTGGTCCGGGACCGCCTGGTAAGGGGGGGACCTCGTTCGAATATCGGTCTGCGACCGTGTGTAAGAACTGCAGGGGGGTCGAGGGGGCCATGATGTCAGGTTTTCAGATGACCAGCATGATCCTGACCTTGTGCCAGACTCCCCCAGTTCGACGCTGTGCAATGTGACACAATCTCAATGTCCTTTGCCTTGCTGCTCTTGCAGCGCAAACCAGGCTTGCACCGAATGTTGCCTTGAGGTTACCGCGATTACATGGCTATCAAATGTTTTATGGGCCGCGTGGGTCAGCTCTGCCCCCTCCCAAGGCTGAGCTGAGACCCCATCCTTACGGAGATTAGCCTTTGCCATCCAGGCTTGGCGTGGCCACGCACCCCCATACCAGTTCATGCTGTCCAGCAAAACAATTCGCCATCTCCAGAAAAAGGGAGGGATAACAATGAAGCGCATATTCCGTCATTTTTACGGCCATCACATCCTCCCAGGCCCCTACTCAGGGACCTCCCGGGGCCTGGAAACCGCTGGTGCGGGCGGGTGCACTGAACAGCCCCCCAGAGTCCGCCCGTCCCCCGCGCCCCCTTTGCGGAGGTCTGCTGGGCCCCTCCCGGTGCCCCCAGGGGCGCGCAGCAGCTTCTGCTACGGTGCCGCGGCTTCGGTCGATGTGTGTGTGACTGGGGGGGGGGGGCTAACGGACATGAACACGTAGCTGTCAGGTGAGCGGATCTCCCACCCCTGCCCCCTCCCATGAAGGTCTGCGCACCACAGGCCTGTGCGGCTCTGCGGCTCTCGCGAGCACAACCGGTTGGGCACAGGTGAGCGGCTCTTGGTCGACAGTTTGCGACCCGACAGCACTTGTAGGGGGTGTTGATGGTTTGTATCGAGGATAGCCCTGGCTCCCCCCCCCCCCCGCCCCTCCCCTCTCCCCCTCCCCCTCCCTCTGTCTCCCTCCCTCCCTCCCTCCCTCCCTCTCCCCCTCCCCCTCCCTCTGTCTTCCTCCCTCCCTCCCTCTCCCCCTCTCCCTCCCTCTCTCTCAGGGCCTGGCAGGGCGTGCCCTCGGCCTGGGGCCGGATGGGCTCCCCCCCCAAACGGACGTGACTTATTGGAGGCCTTCCTCATGGAGCCTGTTCCACAGGCTGTGCCGAAGGGCACGAGGCACGGCGCGTATCACGACAGCGGCAGCGACTTGTGCGACTCCGACACGGACAGCCCACCCGACTCCGAGGGCAACGCCGCCGCCGCCGTCAGCATCGCCACCAAATATGGCCTGAGCCCCGACGTCATCCTGCGGCCCGAGGCCCCTGACGTAGTGATGCGGAAGTTGGGGTTGCAGGAAGTGTACGAATTCTATGGCGGGGAGGCGGAGGCAAAGCCGCTCGAGGAGGCCCTGCACTCTGCGTTTGGGCCGCTGCTGGTGTACTTCGGGATCAGTATTCTGGTCGACCCTTTGCGGCCCGAGGGCAAGGCGTACCGCGAGCACCTCCGGCTGCGGGAGCCGGAAGGCCCCATGGCCATTGGGTCGGCCAACGGGAAAGGCCACCAGGTAGCGGTGCTGCAGCTTTCGTGTGTCGCTCTGCGTTGCCTTTTTTTGCTTTTTTTTTGTTTTTTTGGAGCAAGGCAACTGCCAAAGTCCAAAGTCCAAAGTCCAAAGTCCAAAGTCCAAAGTCCAAGATAAAGTTCAAAAACTTAAACTATTTACATAACCCTCGGCCTGTCCACAGTGGCTGGCCTACACAGCCGTGGCCTACCTCAACAGTGGATGGCCTTGGCTATCTCATATCCGAAACCAACCCCAGCCCGCCTTAAGAGTGGCTCGCTCAAGTCCCTTCGGATCGCAATAAAACCATCACAAAAAAATGCAGAAACACAAGTTCAGAAACGACTGTTGAAAATCTATGCAAAAAATCTCGTGATTGATTAGACACTGGCAAATCCATCACAGAAGAAAGTCAGTCGCACGCAACCGCCACAAACGCACGGGGCCGCAATTGTCGATCTGCGTTGCGTCCTCCTGTGCCACTGCAGCCGCTGCACCTCAGCCCATGTGCCTGAGCCCCCGTGCCGCAGCCCGTGCGCCTCAGCCCCTGTGCCTCAGCCTCTGTGCCTTGGCCCCTCTGTCACTGCCCCAGTGCCTCAGCCCCTGTGCCTCGGTCACCATCTTGTCGTTGCGATGTCCTCCCTCTGCACACTTCCGTCCCTCTGCCTCAGGTGGCGGGTGGATTTGTCATGGTCCTGATGTACGATTTGCTGCAGCAAAATCTGATGGGCCAGGGCCATCCCGGGGCCTTTGAGTGGCTGCTGTCGTGGGCCAACCGGCGCGCCGCGACCATCTGCGAATGGCTGCAGCGGCAGTACGCGGCGCTGGAGGCGGAGCACCCGGCCGAATTGGCTGAGCTCAAGGGCATTCAGGCCCCACGGGAGCTGGAGTTCGTGTCCACGAGGGGGCGCTTCGGCGAGGCGCTGCCGCCGGAGAGCGTGTGCCGCCTGCAGTGCCAAGGCACGCTGCTGCCCCCCGACTCGGTCCTGGCGGAGAGGGCCCTCGTGTATTGGGTGGCGGCGCTGGCCCGGGCGGTCGATGGCGAGTTCCAGCGCCGCGTCCAGAGGGTTGTGGCGGAGTATGAGACGATGCACAACGCAGAGGTACGCCCGGTGCACATGTCCCAGCCCTCCGCCCGCCGCCGGCTCAGGAGAATGGCTTCCCATCTTCGCAGGTCTTGGTCGGTTGGTTGGCGGCAGAGCTCATTACCAGGCCAAGTGCGGAGGGGCCGGGGAGCAAAGGGCCCCGGGACGGACCTGGTGGTGGTGGTGGGGACGGGGGGGCGGGGGGATGCCGTTTACTCGTTGGTCCCTCTCCATGGTCATCCTCTTGTCTCTTACTTTGTGACAGAACGGTACCTATGGTCTTTTAGACCACTGACGATGACGAGCCAATTTTCTTTCTGTGCTTTGTGCTGATTGCCTCTTGTGCACACGTGCAAGAACACAGGCTTCCCCCCCCCCCATCAGCTCTGGCGCTACGGGGTGTGGCGGTACCCCAGGCCGGGGGTTACTGAAGCCCCGCCCCAGGGGAAAGCTGAAGCAGGGGCAGGAGCAGTAAACGTGCGCCCCAAGGACCTCCAGCTTGAACATATGCCAGCTGAATGGCGGTGGTGTGCGTATCCCCTGGTTGACACAACCCTTCCGCAAGTGCCTTTGGAATGGGGGAGTTGGAGTGGCGAGAGGCCTGTGGGGACCGATGCTGCAAGGCACCCCAGTCCTTGCGCCAAGGGTGAATTAATCACTGCCCAGGCCACTGGCCAAATGGGACATCGACACGTACATGTGTATAGTTTTCGGAAACGTCCATTTTTGGGCCACGGCCGTGTTTGTTGGTGTATATTGGGTGTATTTTGGTGTATATTGATATGTGTGCACTGTTTGATGATGGATGTGGCAGTCAAGACATTCTGGTTTTTTAAACCTTCTCTACAAAAAAAAAGGCAAAAAGTAGAAAAATATACACCCAACACACAATCTACTGAACACTGGCCAAAATGCTTCCGGCCAGTGTTTATTTCACCCTTGCCCTGCTCCCTCACCCCTAGTTTCCAGGGGCGTAGTACCCAAGAGGGCACAAGAGGGGCTGCAACACCTGGCATTTGTACTCATCAACAATTTGTTGATAGGAAATTACACAACATCACATCAACAACAAAATTGTCATAACATTAAAAATTATATAAATAAATTATATAAAACTGTTATCGTAAAAAAAATGAACGCCGTGTGTTTCCTTTTGCTTCCATTGTAGGTCAAGACAAAATGAAATTGGCTTTAACCTTAAACGTAATGATTATGGGAGACCGAGGTACAGGTAAATAGGCTACAATTAGAGCTTTAGTCGATTTACAACCAGAATTCGACGAATACAACAATTTCAATCATCGTATTTACAACCAGAAGTCGTAGCAAAGATGATTATAATTCTGATCCTAATGATCCTGAACTAATGAGTGCAGAACTACGTGATAAAATAAGCAAAAAAAGCAAGACAAAAAACAAAAAAAAAAGAAAAACTCACATGGTTGATCTTCCACTAGGAGCAACAGAAGATCGAGTTTGCGGAACAATAAATATAGAAAAAGCACTAACAGCCTTTGAACCTTGGCTATTGGCAAAGCAAACCAAGGAATTCTTTATGTAGATGAAGTAAATTTACTAGACGATCACCTCGTCGACGTGTTACTGATTCAGCGGCTTCTGGATGGACTAGCATTGAGCGGGAAGGAGTTTCTACTCGTCACCCAGCAAGACTTATTCTTGTGGGATTTGGAAATCCTGAAGAACATGAACGTCGTCCCTAACTATTGGATTGATTTGGTATGCATGCCAAAATCGGAAGAGAAAAAGAACCTGAATTGAGAGTAAACAATATAGAACAAAGAGCTCTTGCCGATCAAGATCCATATCAATTTAGTGCTGAATATGAAGAGTCTCAAAATGAACTCACACAAAAAATTCCCGATGCTCGAAAAATACCAAAGAATGTAACACTAAGCTATGACTGAATGTAGATGGACTTAGAGGCGACATGGGAACAAATAGAGATGCAAAAGCACGAGTAGCATTTGAAGGCCGTACAGAAGTGACTGCTCAAGATATGTGTATATACCAGCACCTGACATTTGCACCAGACGAGAGCCGGCAAACCTGACAGCATTCCCCCAACTCCCCCTTTGCAACTGCCTTGGTGAGGGATGTCATCGCTGGAAGCCTGCCCGAAACACCCTGTTGTTAAACCCGAGTAACACTTCCAGGTGTGTAGGGTCAAAAGGCACGGGATATGCGTCACCAGGGCCCCAGCCAATGTTGTACCTACAACACCCATAATCTGTGAAACAGAGCATTCTACCACATCTGGGACGGTCCTGAAGGGGCTTTGACCACCTGAAGCCGGCCCCAAAGCTTCTGACACCTCCTGTGGTGCAGAGTAGGACGAACCTTCAGCCAAAGTGGACTCCTGAGTTATCTCAGGGCCCCTCTAACTGCAATAGCCTGTCTGATATACCAACGGTCTGCAGGGTCTGAATTGGACTGTAGTGCCTGTTCAGGAGGATGTGTACCCCCCCCCCCCCGTGTCCAGCGACCGGCTGGTCCAACGAACACTTGGTGTTCGGACCGTATTGATTTGGTTGCCAAATTAGTTAGGCACCGAGTTTCAGAGTACATGATTGAGGCCAGACGATTTTGGGAAATGACTCGCTGTTGTGGTGTGTCTTGCAATGATGCTTGGAAAAACGGTGCAACAGGATGCAAGGTACTGGTGACCCTCAACTACAGGACCTGTATTGCCCACCACGACTGGTCTTCTACTTCCACCTGGCGGCGCGCACGGAACGGCTTGCACTGAACGAACACTTGGTGTTCGGACCGTATTGTTTGGGGACTTTATTGTTTGCTGGACAGGGGGGGGGGGGGTGTTACTGCACCTCATCCCATGGACCACTATGTCGAAGGTCCCCAGCGCAAGCGAAGCACCCTGGGTGTGGAAGGGCCACTAGCCTGTCACCGTGGGACGGCACGGCTGGGCTTGTCCCGTGGGCCGGCCTTCCGTCAGGAGGTCGGGCATGGGGCTCCGTAGTCCGAAGGGCCCTCGGAGATCTGCCGAAGCTCACGCCACCCACCTTTGCCCCCTCCGTCCCTCCATCCCCGCAGGTCAAGTACACGCAGGTGGCCCCCAAGACAGTCCAGCGCATGCTCAACAAACTGGAGGGCGACCACGAGAAGCTGGAGCCCCCCCGGCCCGGCAGCAACGCCGACGGCTGCCGCTGCGGCCTGGTCATCGAGCTGGCGCACACCCCGGGCCTCCTCGCCGCCATCGCCGCCGAGTTCGGCCGGAACGGGGGGGGCGTCGTCCGGGTCAAGAACGGGATGGCGCTCTCCGCGGACGAGGCCGAGGCGGCGTTCGGGTACCGGGCCATCCTCACGAACTACCAATGCGTGTGCGAGGGCGTGACGTACGCGGACGTGCTCCGGCATTTCGAGGCCGTCTTGGCAGAATTTGGCTTGCAGGAGTCGGGGGGGCCGGGGTCGCGGCAAGGGGAGCTGCACAAGGTCTCGCACTGGCTGGAGGAAGAGGGCAGGGGCTCCCAGAACGTGACGTTTCTGACCGAGACGCAAGCGATGCTGCCGCTTTACGCGGAGTCCCGCAAGCTGTCCCACTGGCCCTACAAGTTCCTCCGGTGCCAGGCCGCAGGAGCGTCCAGCTCGCCTCTGCAGTCGTTCATGATGGACCTCATGACCTTGAACTGCGATTGACTCTTTATTTTTTGGTGAGCGGGCCAGCCAGAGTGCCACGCCGGGTCCTCCACGGCTGTTGCCCCCGTGGCTTTGGGCGTGGCCGGGGCGGGTGTTACTGCGTGGGACAATGGCACAGGGACTTCCGGTGAAGCTCAGTGACCCTACCGGACACTGGGGCCAGGTCTGTGTCCCGCCAGGCAATCCAACAGAAGAATTGCATCCACACCCGCGATGCGTCTGGGGGGGACACCTGTGTGCGTGAAGGCCCCCACGTCGCCGGGCGTGACGATCACTTCCCCGCATCCCCAACTGCCCCCAAAACACAAAATGGCCAGACATTGCCCCACCACCGCTCCTGACCTCTTTGACAATCCATCTTTTGGGAACCCCTCCCCGTTCAGCCCTCCCCAGCACAGCGCTGTGAGGAAGCAGGAAATGGGGTTTGAGGCTCAGAAGGCTACCCAAGAAAGCCTTCTGAGCCCAAGGGGCACAATGAGGAGGCAAGTAGGCACGGGCTCCTGAATTATTTGGGTCTGGGGAGGGTCGTTTCGCCTGCAGGCCAGCCTTGCCAGAGGATTCTCGAACACCAAAACCTACGGGCCGGATGGAGACGGCGGTCCAGCGGGGGGCGAGAAGACCCCTGCGCCCCTGAAGCCCTGACGTGTCCTGCCCCTGCCCCTCCTTTATCGCCCTGTCCTGTTATGCAGTGGCTTTCGCCTTTAGGCGCCTGTTGACAGAGCACAGTGTTGGCCCGTCAGGGCTTGGCAGAGCAAGAACTGGCTGCACAGTTTGTACGCCTCAAGGCGGTGTTCCGTGCATGTGCTCAGGGGGCGGGGGGGGGGGGGGGGCGGGGGGGGGGGGGGGGGGGGGGGGGGCTGCAGCAAACTCCCTCCCCCTGTTTGTATGGCAGCTGGGCATGTCCAAACCTGACTTGACAATGGTGCTTGTTACCCTGCTGCTGTGGATACCCCCGCTGTTACCCGTTGCGGGTCCAAGATGGTTGGGTCTAAATTTGGTGCAGAACGAAGCCCTGTTCAGATTTGTACCCCAAAGAGTGCGAATTTCATTGGGAGTTTCAAAGGCGCAATGCTCCCCCCTCTCCCACCTGCGTACCCCCTCTGACTGCCTGTTTCTGTTTTGTGTGTTGGCAGCCGTGCCATCCATTGCGGCCAACATGTTTGACCACACTGGGGTCATGCATGACCTGCTGCTCCACACGGTGCAGTCGTGCAGCCTCATTTGTATAAACCACAGTGTTGTATCATAGCTTGCACTCTACCCTTTTGTGTTTCGTATGTGGAGCCTCATGTGTCTCCCGTCAGGTGAAGGGGGCCGGTCACTTATCTTGAGCTGCCCAGTCATCGGTGCCCACCACTTACAACTGTGAAATCGGTTGCCAGTTCCAATTTCTTGAGCGGTCCGCTTGGCAGGGACGGTGGACAGCCGACCCTCGTTGCCTGTATCATGCGGAGATGCCTCCAAATGCTCACGCTATCCATCCATACCTCCTTCCCAAGGCCCACATTCCTTCCGCCAAGGAAGCTGCTCTGCTGTGTTGATGTCTGTGGTGCTCCAGTCCTATGCGCCAGATTCCAGGGACGTTTGCAACCTCTTGGCACACCTCAAGACTGGATCCTTCCATGTACCCTCGCCCCCCCCCCCCCCCGTCCCCCAGGCACCCCTGGAATGGACACAGGCCGGAACAACAAAAAAGAAGATGTCTGTGGTGCTCCAGTGTAAGTAAGCATCAACATTGGCCCCCCGCCCAGGGTCACCGACCCCCTTTGATTTTAAGGAATTGGTGTGTGCTCCTCCGGCTGCCCCGGGACCACAAAACGGCCCGAAACCAGGGTTTTCACAACTTTCGGGACCCCCAACAAACATGCCGTTGGTGGCGATCATGTCAGGGGATGCATGCTGGGGATGCCGCCACCGCCCGGCTTCTCCTGGGATCCTCGTGGTCATGATTCTTTCCCCAGCCAGGGAAAAAAAAGGCTGTCACTGTGCGGCCTCGGATGGTTGCAATGATGCGTCATAATGGGCTGGATTGTAGCATCATGAAGGCTTTCAGCCATGGATTCATCCAAGCACATGCAATTTCAAGCATACTGAGCAGGCTGCACATGCAAAAGGCAGGCCAGCCCACCCCCTGTTCTCATCCGCAGGCCAGGGAGGTAGCGTCGGGGGAGTTGGGTACATACTGTGGGAGCCCAGATTCCTGTGCAAGCTGCCCCACTATGCACAGTCCCGCCGGCCGTCAGGCTGTGGCCCTGTGAGTGTGCTGCACACAGTTGTTGCTCATTACAGTGCCCAGACTGACCACGGGCGCACTGGTAGGCAGCTGGATTGGACTGCATGCATCCCCTGCATATGTGCTCACTGCACGTGGGGCAAGGGGGTCGGAGGTGCCGGGGCACCAATTCCTATCAATTCGTTTGGGTTGTTCCCAAACGCGGTGGAGGTTGGCTGCTGAAAGTTGCCCTGGCTGATGTCCCATCAGCAGTGCCGTTTGAGAGGGCGCGTCTGCCCGGCACAGACAGCAGCAGCAATCCCCTGTGTCAATCCCCGTGTCAGAGTCGGGGGATGGGCCTAGCTTCATGAATTTGTGCACCTCAGATAGGTGTGTGAAGCTACATGTACTCTCCCGGCATTGGCCCTGCGGTTGGCACGTGTTGGCACCTGTTTTGCCTGTCAACGGCATGCAGGTCGCACCCCGCCCCCCCGCCACTTTGCGAGCTAAACCTAACCCTAACCCTAACCCTAACCCTAACCCTGACCCTAACCCTAGGGCTAACCCTAATCAAGACTGAATATTGGGACCGAGCTGGTGGGGGAGGGAACATTAGCTATGACTGGTGAGGGACATCAAGAATGATTCACACATTGATGACTCTTGACAAAGTGAAATCACCTTGCAAGTGAACCCCATCACCACGAGGCCCACTTTCAAAGCTTTTTGGACTTCTGAGGGGCCAAAATGCCCCAAAATGGGCTCAAAATGGGCTCATTTCACCCGTTTGTGCACCCAAAATGGTCTAGGATGAGGTTTGGAAAAACGCGTTTTTGACCCATTTTTGACCCATTTTTGGTCCCAAAACAACCCATTTTCAAGGCATTTTGGGATTTTCGGAGGACCAAAATGGGCCACCACAAGCTCAAAACGGTCCAAAAACACTTGTTTTAGCGTCGCACATGGTGTAGGATCATTTTTGAGAAAAGTCATCTTTTTTGCCCCTACTGGACCCTGTTGACCCATTTGGGCACCCACCTGTTTGGGCTTGAGCTTGCAGCTGGCCGCAGCCTAGTGGGCCTAGTTATTGGGGTGTAGGCGTCCGTTTGGGCAATTCTGAGGGGTGGAAACCACAAAAAGTGGGGGGTTGCGGGTGGACTAGGTGCCCTCGGAATCGCATGTAGCCAAAGATATGGTCTATTCTTGGTTTGTGGCTGTCGGCATTTGGAGCTTCTGGGGGCCTTTTTGGGCCGTTTCCGGGACATATCATGGAGTTAGAGGGCCGCAAAGAGCTTGTTGACACGGGGAAGTCAAGCCGCACGTGAAGTGTACCCACCGTTTCCTTTCGTTTGGCCGTTTTGAATGGGTTCCAGGGCTGTTTTGGCCCAAAAATGGCTGTTTTTGGCCCTAAAATGCAGTTTCTGAAGCTGAAGACCGCCACTTGCGAATCCCGTTCCCGGCCGCCACCGTTGAGTTTCTCGCTCAAACTTTGTGTGATTGGTACTTCACACCCATAGGTATCATCCACCAAAATTTCACCTGAATCTGAAGCACCACAACGGAGTTCTGATTTTTACCCAATTCGCGCGTGCTGCTGCTTGCTGTTGCTTGCTTGCTGCTTGCTGCTGCTAAACCTAATAGGTCCACCCTAGACCCTAAAAAGGGTTATAAAACCAAGACTGGTTCCACCAGCTCGGTGACCCTAACCTTAACACTAACCCTAACCCCCCCCCCCCCCCAACCCTGGCTGGACGCCCCCCTGACCCCCGGCAGGAACCCCCCCCCCCGACCCCCGGCTGGACCCCCCCCGCCCCCAACTGCCCCCCACCCCCCGAGTTTTGACAGATAGCTGGGGGGGGGGATCGCGTCGGGACCGTTGGTAGTCGCCCCCCTGTGGCGCCGTGTACACTAAGGGTGAGGCTTGGGGGGCGGCACGGTGGCTCTGCCACGTCCTGCTTCTGCACTGACCCCTGTACGCACAGCGTGCAGGACCTAAATAGGCTGACCTGTTTCCTCAACTGTTGGAACCGTGGAATTTGGTGATTCTTTTTTTTTGTTGTTTGTGAAGTTGTTCCTGTGATTGGGGGCTAGGGATGGTATTTCTGGGGTGCTGATCACTGTTCTGCTACTTTTTGCCCCTCCCTTCAGTAAGTGACTTTGATTTACCCCCACAGGACACATTTGTTATGATTGTTTGCCCAATTGAACCCGCATCGCTCTGATTTTGGGGATATTTCTGCACTGTATCCCCCTTTCTTGCACCAGCTCATCATGCAACCTTCTCTTTTTCAACCTGGGTGTCCAGTTGTTTTCATGCGTTCCACTGGTGAGCGTGTGGATGCCACAATGAAGCTATTTGCAGTGTTGGAGTACATGAAGTGTGGGCAGGTGGTTACACACCCTTGTGCCCCCCCTAAAAAACCTCGGGCAACGGCATCTTCAAAGGTATCTTCAAGTGGTGAGCATGTGCAATTTTTCCGCATGGTTTATGCTCGCAAGAAGGGTTTCCAAGCATTTGTAGGCTTCTTATGCCTCATTGCTTGTCGGAACATGGGTGTGAACCTGAAGTTTCATGTTTCAACCATTTTCTTGTGTTTACATGGCTTTGGGAACGTGGGCGGACGTCAAGGTGCACTCACACCATGCGCTCGCTCACGTGTGTGTGGGTAGTTGTATGTGTTGCGTGCAAGCCACGCCCTTGTCCAAGCTACAGTAGGTGTAGGGACTGTATTCATTTGGTACTTTTGCGTAGCTATTACAAGGGGGGGGGGGGGGGGGGGCGGTACCCCGCCCCCCCCCTTGCGCAAGCACCGCCTTGTCTAAGCACTAGGACCCGGTCTGACTGTCACTTTTACCGAATTTTCTGACCACGGCTTTTACGGTCAGAAAGTAGGCAAAGTGTGATTGTTCCTGATCGTAGAGGGAAAGAGGGGCTGTTTCATGCTCGTGATGAGTCCTCGCGCTCATAACAATATTCTGCTTGGGTCTCAGGCATGTGACAAGCATGAGGTGAGCAACAAAATGAATATTGAGATGGAGGAACTCTTTGCTCCAGGGGTGATTGAAAAGACCAAACACCTGAAGGACACCGAGCAAATTCCTCGCACAATTCCCAAGCTCCTGATGCCCCTGATGGGCAGTGAGGACCTCCAGAACTTGCTGAAATTTGCTTGCACATTGTGTTCTAGGGCCCTGTTGCGACTATTGTGCTCAGGGTGAGGTATGGGCAGGTTTTTGGGACATGCTTTCTTTTGGTACCGCGCGTTGCGCGGTTGCACCGCCTTGTCTGAGCACCAGGACCCGGTCTGACCGTCACTTTCCTGACCTGGCTGGTGCTTGCGCAAGGGGGGGGGGGTACGCATTTGTGTCTGCACATCTTATTTCGTGTCACGCGTCCTTTGCATAGCCCCCCCCCCCCCCGTCGAGCCCCAGGTGAATTGTTCAGTGCCCCTTGGGGAACTGTCACTTTGTGAAGTCCAATAGAAATTGCACATTGGAATGATGAGGTTCTGTGTGCAGCTCCCGGCTGCTTCTCTGCTCATGTCCTTGCACACCCTGAATGCCGGTATCCTTGTTCTGTGAATGGTTCGGTTTCACTCCATTTCCTTTGGTAGTGGGACAGCTGTCTTCTCAGCCCCGTTGTGAATGGTGACCAACTGTGCCTGCATGTTGTCTCCCTGTCACTCTCTGACGTTCTTGCTGTGTTCAATGCAAGCCGCTGATTCTTCTCAGCCTTCAGTCTTCCATGTGCTCCAGCAGCACCTTGGGATACCTACAGGCGTGGCACTTCCTGCTGCATCTTCTGGTTTCAGATTTAGCTCGCCCTACCCCCGCGTCATGTCCGCTACCACGCTGACCTGTGGGACAATCGTAGCACTGGACTGCTCTGATTCCTGACTCCGAGAACCCTCTCGAGTACCGTCTGGTAAGAGGGCCTTGCCAGCTTGCCAAGGCCTGAGCCCCCCCCCCAAAAACAAGTTCACTCCATTTCTTTGGTAGTGTCCCCTTTTTTTTCTGCTGATCTTAATGGGACCGAATATGGGCCCAGTGCACTCTGTGCGCTGTTGCCGCCGCAGGGCGGACACTCTGGGCCTTGCAGCGTCCGATCACTATTGCAGTTACAATCACTACTGCAGTTACGTTTTGTCGTTGTTTCCAGAGAGTCTTCGGCATTGCCAAGCAGCGTCCTGTTGTCTTCTGGTGTCATTGCTGGCGCCTTCTCATTTCCCTCCCTTCGAACACGTGGCATGTGCTAAACCAAACCTAACCCGTCCTAAACCAGTCTTGTCTGCCAGGTCTCATACTCATCATCGAAGCTTTGGTTGTACTGCGACACTACTGAGGCACTGCACCTTAAACAGTATGAACTTGGTTTTGTGCCTCGAAGTGCAAATCTCACCCTACCCCGCCCCCGTGTGTTTTATCAAAGAACTGCTGTGTGAATCATGCAAGACTTCCTGGGGGAAGGGGTCGAGTGCAGGGGGTTGGGATGCGGTGTCTTGTTGCATCGCTATCCTGGGAAAGACTTTGTATGAACCATGCTGGCGCTGGCATGGGAGGGACGCCAAGGGGCAGAAGCAGCAAGTGTGAGCAGAAGGACAGTTTTTTCCCCAGTGGCTTGGGACCAGCAATGTAAACCATTTAATTCCAGAACATCAAACCAGTGCGTACACTTGGAAGTACTAAATGGTAGACTTACCTTTATGGCATCCCCCCACCCCCCCTGGCGCCTGTACCTTCAAGCGGAGGGCCAACACCACTGCAAGGACACAGACAGACCACCCCCCAACCTCTTGTCCCCTGCGGGATATCCCCCCTTGGGGGCAAGAGTTCTCAGGATGGGGCTCCGAACTTCACGATATGTCTGGGAACCACCCCGAAAAGCTTATTGTTCTGCAACATTTGTGCGCAAAGGTAAAGGGCACAAACAGGCACGCAAAATGGACAGGCCAAAAAAACATGCGGAAAATTGCGGGAAATTGTGGAGAATTGTGAAAAATGGCGAAATTGCGGGAAATTGCGGATGTCAATCCCGCCCTGCTAGAGGTGCCTTGGTTTTGCAGCGGTTGGGCTGCCGCACCAGAAGGGTCTTTGACATGAGGAAGTCCAGCTGGACATGGGGTGTATCAACCGTTTCCCTTTGTTCAGCTGTTTTGAACGGGTTCTAGGGCCACCTGTGCAAAGGTGTTGCTCCTTGAGGCTTCCGGGGGTTTGGTTATGGCACTGCAATTTCCCTGCAATTTCCCACAATTTCCCTCCAATTTTCCGCATTTTTTTTGCAATTGGATTTGACCCTCCCTGACCACAATTTCCCCCCATCCTGCCTCGAGCAATCCCCAGAGTGCATGCATGAGACCACACTTTTTGGTCTTGTGCGGGGTTCTCAAGCACAAGGGGGGAGCGTTAGCACGCCGGGCGCGCGCCGGGCATCTTTTTTGACCCATGCCCCACCGGTGACCCTTTAGGGGGTGCACTAAGCGCAGTGTGCGCGCGGTGCAACTATTTGGACGTCTAGCGGTCCGAGAACCCCATATTTTGTGATACCATGGGCATTATTGTTGTTGAACAACGGGTATTTTGATGCTTCTTTCACATTCGGGATATGGTATATTTGGATTCTCACCCACTTTCACCCCATTTTCATCCATTTTTTTGCTCTCTTCCACCACATCCACTCCCTACTAGGTTGATTTCTCCCCACCATGGGGACCCCGAGAAAGCAGGGGTGATGTAGCCATATTGATTTCTCCCCACCATGGGGACCCCGAGAAGGCAGGGGTGATGTAGCCATTCCGCACAACTTTGGGCCCTTGAGAAGGCAGAGGTGATGTAGCCAATGCTGAGTTTGCGGTTCGTTCTTGTGACGTGAGGCAGAAACGCCGTCCAAACCGCTTGCGGCTTGGGGACTCATTACCATAGCGAAATCTATGGGAAAGGTAAAGGCAAAGTACCGTTTGTTAAGTACAATATCAGCTATCACAGATATTGTCTAATTATGCAACGTGCTTTGTAGGGAAGGTGTGCAGTCCATCATGGTCGATTTGGGGGACCTTCTCCATCAGAGGGTAAATCTCAGGCTGAAGTCGGAATAGTTAATAGAAAGGTAGCGCGCCGGGCAAATATTCCCCCAAGGTATGCTCAGACCCTCGGCATGTGTGAATGTAGCAGCAATATGGTACACCGTGCTCGGCAGCATCTTAAGAACTGGGAATACTACAATCAGAAGCAAGCAATGAAGCCAAATAGAGATGAGAAACATGCAACATTCAGTCAACCGCACACCAAAAACCCAAAACAAGTCTTCGAAGCCATTATACGGGACTCGAAGAATCCAAAAGACCCAAAAGCAAGACACCCGAGCACGGGTCAACCACCTGCACGCGGCACAATGCATCACCACCATCTGTGGGCGCATGCTGCTGAGTTGGAGTACCAAGATGCTTTGGACAGAGGGCAAAGAGCGGCGGATCCAACCCCCCCCCACCCACCCCCACCCCACCCCCCGCCTGCGCTCTGATGTAAAGCAAAAGCCGCTGAAGCAGTTAACCATTTTCATTAGCACTGTCCCTGGGAGCAAGCTCTACTGAAGTATCTCCTGTGCCATGTGTTTGTATTGTGTATTGGCGGTCTTTGGGCCCCATTGGTCATGGCCCCCAAAGGTGGGGTGGGGTGAGGGCCTTGTGGCAACTGCCTGGGTCGTTCAGAGGACGGTTGCTGTCCCCCGTCGTTGTTATGTGCCCCGCGAGTGGACCACAAGTGGACATCCCAGGGCCCAACAGCCGCCATTGGGGAGCCGTAGGGGGTGTGCGCCTGGACGCACCTGGCCAATGGCAAGGGCTGTTGCCCTCCTCCTTGTGGACCCGACACAGGGCAGTGAAACAGGGACAGCTCTGGGGACCAACCGACCGACCAAGGGAAAGAAAGGGCGTGTTGGGGGGTAAGGATAGGCAAGACCGGGAGAGGAGCGGCTCTGGGTGGTGACAGGCCGATGGACACCGCTGCCTACAGAGAGGGTTCAAGGAAAGGACAAGGGTAGAGGCCAATCGGTGCCGCCAGCTGCAGAAAGCAACCCGCCCAGGCGTCCTGCCCACTCCCCCCCCCCCCCCCCCGTCGTGCGCGGGCTGGGAGATGACACGAGACGAGACGCTGCAGATGTTGGTAAACCCCACAGTCCCATCCCAGGGATCCTCCAAATGGCTGGGTTCCCAAAGGTGTGCAACCGTTGCGGGTATTCTCGTCATTTTGCGTCTGGTTTTGCAGTCTGGTTTCGCAGCACCACGGGATTCAGACCGCGGCCCCTCAATGCCTCGGGCTTGACTAAGCATCCAATTGTTTTGCCTTCTTTTTGCGATTCCAACGGCATGATCGTTGGTTGATGCCCCTGCACCCGCTGCCTTGTTTCCGCTGTCGAGCTCCCAAGGTGCTGTCGCAATGCCGCCGCTTGCCAATCAAACGGAGGGGTCGGGCAAGCTCAAAAAACAGGTTACGTGGTGGGGCAAACCCACGCCCGCCGGCTTCAAGAAGGCCCCGTATGGGAAACGAAGCGTGAGGGTCGATTCGCAATACCATTTGGACCGCATGAAGTTCAATCTCGCGAATCGGTCGGAGAATCTCAAGGCTCCCAATCGCCACAAGCCGGGTCCAAAGCCCAAGCCGGCTGGCACCCAGGTCCCAAGGGCTCGCACATTCCAGGGAAAGCCGTACCCCGCAGGCTTCCGAAAGGCGCCCTATGCGACCGTAAGCATACGAGTGGATTCCCAGTCCAGGTTCAGTGCCAACAAGTACGGCAAGTCTGGGCCACAGGCTGCGCCAAAGAGGCCGGCGTCCAAGAAACCGCCAGCGCCCAAATCTGGGCCCAAGGCTCCTCCGCGCAAGGGCAAGGGCAAGGCGAAGCGTGCAGCCCACGAGTCGCAGCATGACGGGGCCAGCAAGCCGGCCAAGTCCTCTGCGGACCTTGAACGGGCTCTGCAAATGGAGCGGGAAGCCCACATGGCAACCATGCTGAATCTGCAGGCCGCCCTGGCGACTGGTGGCAAGGAGAGGGAGGCGCATGTGGCAACGCAAGTGAGCCTGCTGGCGGCCCTGAACAAGAATGACGACATGCAGGTTTGGGTTAGTGGGTCGGGCCAGGTGGTCTGGGTTGGTATAGGTCTGGCTTGCTTTGGGTTTGGGTTTAGTTTGCCTTCGTCTGGTCGGTTGTGTTGGGCTCTCGCCTGGTTTTGGTTTTGGTTTTGGTTTTGGTTTTGTTTTTGGTTGATTAGGTTCCGTTTGGATTGATTGGATTGGTTTGAGTGGCCAAAGGTGAACGTTTATGAGGGCTCATTGTTGCTATGGCAGTTCTGTCCTGTCCTGCTGGGGGATGGGGCAGTGAGGTGTCCCCTCATCCCCCCTCCCATGTCATCCTTGCTCTGATGATGTTGCTCTGATGATAACGACTCTGATGTGGATTTCAGCACTGATGTCAGGTCAACCAGGAGGCGAAGAAAGTGCGAGTGGAAGACACACACACAACGAGACACACGCTTCCCCCTGCACCTCCTTGAGGGCTGGATATGCCACACAGCAGGTTGGCCAAAGGAGTGCCAGCATCATGCGAGCTTGCGCGTGTGCCTAAACGGTCCCACACCTCCGCGTTTGTCTGATTGAGGCTAGAGGTCTTGGCCGACAAAAGACGGCTCACTGAAGGTAAAAACACTGTGTGGTTTGACAGACTGTACATACACCGAAGCTCTAGAGGGACTCAGTGTACATCCAGTGGAACTGCCAAACATTGCTGCATATGATCATATTGACACATACCCAGCTGGTGTTTCCAACGTGTTTCCAACGTTCTGGGGGCAGTATCGTGCCTGCTGCGATTCTGCGCCCCTCAGAGTGCGGTGCTGATTGTTGGACCCTCATATATGAGCGCTCTGGCACCATGGTGCCGCATGACTGCGCCCCTGTAGCACGGATGTCCATCGCCTGTGTGCCAACACCCCCCTGACCCACCCTAGCTCATTGAGCGGCCAACTGGTCTGAGAGAGAGGGCTCACTTGGAAGAAGGTGCGTTGAAGTTGGATGCTTTTCTGCGCCCCCCATCGGCCCCTCCCGCGGATGAGAGTGACGATGTGCAGCTCACTGGTGAGACCACCTCCAGAAACGGCTGCGCCCCCCCACTATGGCCAACGATGCACTTGTCATGCAGTGCAAGAAAAATCCTGCCAAGCGGCATCGTAAAGCCTTGAAATTGGCAAAATGCCACTCCGGCGGACCTGTACGGTGGGTGAAAAACTGGCTTGCCTCGAATACGCTAACAAAGAAGTCAATCAACGCCAAGCAGCTAATGACCTGCTATGTACTACCATGTCCTTGGATGACCGGAGGAAAATTGTATGGAGACTGGCAAATGTTTTTGCCGACAGAAAATTGTACTCCATGCGCTCAAACCGGAGCCCCATGCCAAGCTTGCTTCAAACCTCGTGCCAAACCCTCAACCGAGAGTGCAGCCAAACCTGATGCCAAGGTGGCAGCCAAGCTTGCAGCTCAGCCTGCAGCCCTTTACTGTGGCCCTTGTTGAGCATGTGCAGCTCTTCAGGGTCAAATACTCTTGCTAGACAAAGTGGCACACAGAGCCTGTTTCCAAGTAGAGCTGAACATGCATCCCAACACGCAGTTCCTAGCTCATTTTGTGGTTCATATGCCCTCGTGTCTGCATGGGTTGTTGCACAACGCTTGATGAAGTCATTGACGTGATTGACCAGTTTGATCGGTGGCTGCGACCCCTTCAAATATCCCAGTACCCTTTTATAGCCCCCACTTTCTGCTCATCTTATGCAGGGACTGGAACTAAATTTTGTGGGAGAGGGGGGGGCACCCTGAGCCGGGTTTATGGTGATACATCCTAAGGATGTCTGCTGCAGGACATCATATCTTGCCCCTCATGTCCTCAAACCTTCGGACCTTCAATTCATGCTGTGGAGACAAAAGCGGTATCAACCTTATGGTCCATGGGAACACATTCCTTCTTGCATTTAAACAGAGGAACTGGCCCCTGAGATTAGTGAGGAAGAGGACAATACCTATCTCCGCCAAATTTGTGGCAAAGCGGAAACCTCCGAATGCTCCACATGCTACCTTTACTTTTGTACATTGCATGCGTCAACATACTTATGAGATTGATGTTCCCGAGTAGCCCCTAATTTTTTTTTCATGTGTTCTTTAACACAGTGAACCCAAATATATTGTTTGCACTATATGTTCTTGGACATAGATCATGCTGAGAACATGAGACGCTTGAATTTCACAGTTCTGAATTGATCATGCACGCTTGTGTAGGTGGGTGGTTTTCAGGGGTGTTCCCGGGATAAACTCTGGGGTGGCTGGTGCTGTGCGAAGACACCCCCAAAGAGCCCCCCCTTGGAAAGGGGTTTTGTGAGAGAACAGGACTTTTTTGGCAGCCTGTCCGAAGAGTCCCTGCCAAGGGGGGGGGTTGGAAAACCCCCCCACCCCCCATTGATCCCCCCCCCCCCCCCACCCCAGGCCCCGCCACCTACTCCCTGTCCTCACCTGGGCTGTACCCCCTTGTCTGGATGTAGGCTGCACTGAACAAGAGCGACCAGCAGCTGGCGACAATGCACATGGAACTGGACAAGAATGGCCAGGAGATCTCCCAAATGTGGCACCTTCAGGACACTCTGGTGAGTCGCCTTCGGCAGGAGATGGACAGTCACGCATCTTTACAGGTAACTTCGCCCTTCATGTCATGTGTGTGTGTTGTGTGTTGTGTGCATGCGCATGCGTGTGTGCGTGCGTCTGTGTTGTGTTGTGTTCCATTGCGTTGCATTGTATTGTGTTGTGTGTATGTGTTTGCGTGTGTCTCTCTGTGTGCGCGCGTGTATGCGTGCGTGCGTGCGTTTCGTTGCATTGCGCTGTGCTGCGTTGGTGTTGTGTTGTGTTGCGTTGCGTTGTGTTGCGTTGCGTTGCGTTGCGTTGCGTTGTGTTGTGTTGTGTTGTGTGTGTGTGTGTGTGTGTGTGCCCACCATCCGTTTGCCCACAACGGCTGCACGGTCTGCACGGCTGCTGTCCCCCAATGGACCCCAAACAACAAAATACCCCCTCCAGATCCCCCCAATCCACACCGTGGCGCCTGGAGCCTCACGCACCAGGCGTCTAACTGCCAGAAAGGTTATGGCAAAGGCCGGCGAGGCAATCGAACCGATGATGAAGGTGTGGTGGATGGCGATCGTAAATTGGATTTGCCCCCCCCCCCCCCCCCGGACTTGCTTTAATTTTCATTCCGACGCCCTCCCCCCTGGACCCCCTCCCCCCCCTCCCCTGGACCCCCTCCCCCCCTCCCCCCTCAGCTCAAGTGCAGTTGAAAACCTGGGTTTTGGGAACTTTTTTTGGTGACGGTGAAAAAATTTCTCGGCGCCTTCGGCGCACGCCACACACTGTTTCCTTATCGTTTTATGTGTACTCTGCGTTCCTTGTCTTGCAGATTACCATGACCCAACGCTCGTTGTCAGTGTATTTCCGCTCCCTAGTCCAACCGTCGCCACGCGCAAAACGCAAAGACGTAATCGACGCGCTGCTTGATTTTAAGTTTAAAGATAGGATCGCTGGCCGGAAGAGACAAGAAGCATATAATGAGGCACAAAAGGCATGTGCCACACTGTTTTTGAGTGTGCCAATGGCAACACTTGTCTGATGTCTCCCATTCAGGCAGTGACTCAGATTCCTCATCATCATCCACTTCCACTACAGATGGAGGCTCCAGTTCAGGGGAGTCTAATTCTGATTGACCATGATCACTGTGAGTTGGCATGAGATGGTGAATGCCCCGCTTTGTTGTATTTGTTGTGTCTTGATTAGATGAGGGAACCTTGAATTGACCTGCAATGATGAATTGGCTTTGTTTGCTACCAACAAGATGACATTTCCATGTGCTGAGTGGTTCGTTGCCCAATAAATTTTCTGTTCCCTGTGGACTAGGTACGTTCCGACAGGGGGGGGGGGGGCTCCCCTGGACCCCCCCCCCCCCGCTCAAGCAAGTCCCTCCCCCCCCCCCCCCCCCCACCTGTGTCTATTCCAAATGCTCAGAATGAAACGAGGAATTCAAAAATTGCCCCCGACCCGAAAAATGGTTTGTACCCCCCATCCCCATCACTCCCACCCGTTGCTGGCTCTGCACGAATTCTGCCCTCAGTGGTGTGTAGTGACTGTCACAGCACACAACCTCCATGTGTTGGTCCCTTCCACTTTGCACAGCGCTCTGCACTGGACGGCCCTGTCCCTTCAGACACCGGTATGGCCGGATGCAACTATGTCCTCAATGGTTCCCTTTTCTCTGCATGGCCCGTATACAGTCTCTGGGTTATGGAAAAACCATGATTGGCGAATCCAGCAGCCACCGCAATACTGGTAGGTCCCAGATCATAGTTGCGAAGTCCTTCTGAGTCGTGTCGAGGGCCTCAGGGGGGATGGTGAACACCCGCCTCCGCCTTCACCTTGGGACCGAGCACGTAGGTTACGGGTCCTAAAGTATGGCTCTCCACCTTGCCACGTCAGTCTCTACCGTGGACAACACCCTCAGCCCTCCGACTCCCATGTCCGGCTCCGGGCCATGTTCGTGCAGGCGCGACGCCTCGTGGGGTATCTACCCAGGGCGACCTACGCGGACTTGTGGGTGCACCTTCGTGACAAACAACCATGGTCCATCTACATCTTGCCGCTACTTTTGTGCTCTGTCCTGCTTGCTTGCTTGCTGTTGCGCCGAGCGCCCCCAAGGGGGAACGTTAGCGCACCGGGCGCGCGCCGGGCATCTTTTGTGACCCGTGCCCCACCGGTGGACTGTTGCTGTTGATATGTTGGGCAACATTATATGGATTTGCCCCTTAGCCCCCGGGATATCAGCAGATGTTTTGATTTGGAATGGGTATGGACCTTCTCGTATCTGAGGTGATTTCTTTGATTTTGAAGTTGGGGGCCATGATGGTGCTTATAAAGGCCGGATTCATGTCATTGTGCCATTCATTGGAAGAAAGAATGGCACTTTGACAGCCCGCCAACAATGTTACAATGACGTGCACGGGTTGTATAGGGCACGCATTGAGCAGCTGTTTGCTCGGTTGTGGCACGCAAGATGAGGCAGAGGATGAGGCAGAAGTGTGTGTGTTGTGTTGCCAGAAGCGCTCCACCTTCGCAGTTTGTGATGAGTGTAAGGAGCACTATTGTACTGAATGTATTGACACCCACATTTGTGGGACCAATGTTGTTTGTCAAGTACAATACAGATGACAGTTGGAGTTTCTGCATTCACTGATATTGCTTTATTATGCAACGTGTTTTGTAGGGAAGGTGTGCAGTGCAACGTGGTCTACTTGGGGCGCTTCTCCATGAGAGGGTAAATCTAGGGCTGAAGTCGGGATAGTTAATAGAAAAGTAGCGCGCCGGGCGCGCGCCGGGCAAACATTCCCCCCAAGACGATACGGTGCAAGATATCGCCGATTGGGTCCTGACCAGACCAGACCCCCGGCAAAATTGCCTGGGACCCCTGAGGTGCGCCAATAGAACTAGCAGTGACCACAAGTAGCCTCGCTTCCAAACGCTCTGTCATGGAACCTCATCAGGCAGCTTGGCGTGCAGCCCCCGCCCCCCCCAAAGACAACCATTAGCCGGGTTCAAGCCCCAGCTCGTCTCCGTTGTAGGGATGCCCTCTGTGTCACCGTGCGAGCCTTATCTGCTGGGAGGGAAACCGCTTGTAAAGTATGCCCGGGTGCGATACAAGGGATGCCCCCTGGGTCAAACTGCGCGTACTCCGTGAGTTGGAGATGAGGGGACTGGGCACCCTTTCCCGGCGTCAGCTAGCACGGGCCCAGGCCCTAAAACGGCAGCCCCCCCCCCCCCCCTCCCCTGGAGTAGTCAAACAGGACAAGTCATCCGGGGACTCCGTTGACACAACCAAAACACGTTCGGACCCACAGAGGGTCAGAATGAGCAGTGGCGAGAGGCCAAAACGCAAACCACCTAATACCAAGGCCTTGTGCCAACCCGCCCCCCTCCCCTGCGCACGCCGCAGTCATTGGGGTCCAGAACGGAACTGAACTCCCCCCCTCCCCGTGTGCGCGGCTTGCGTCCTGCAGGACAAGGTCCACGAAAAGATCGAGAAAAAGAAGAAGAAAAAGGACAAGGAGAGGGTAAAGGACAGGGAGAAGGAGCGGGAGAGGGAGACCGATTCATCGGTCAGCAGCCCCGCCTCTCTCCACGAGCCGGAGCTGGGGGCCGCCGACTCGCCGCCCACAGCGGCCGGTCCCGAGCCCGGCTCCTCCATCACCCGCCTGGAGGCCCCCACCGGAGACGCCCACTTCATCAGCCCCACCTTCCCCCAAATCGTACTGCCCGCAGCCCCGGCGATGGAGGTCGAGGCCGGCGCTATGTGTTCCACCGGCGATTGCGCTGGTGGCCCCGGGGACTGGGCCCCCGCAGCGGCGGCCCCGGAGGGCGCCGCCCCCGATAGCCTCCACATCGCCGAGCCCGAGTCACCTCCCTGCCACGAGTCGCCGCCGCTCACCGTCCTGCCCATCGTGTCCGGGTCCGAAACGCCGCGGCTGGTGGAGCTGCTGGAGCGGCGCCGGTCCATGGCCCCGCCCGCGCCGCCCGTGCACATCAACGTCGATGACCCGTCCACCGCCGACCTGCGCGCCGCGCGGCCGCTGAGCCCCACCTTCCCCAACATTCTGCTGCCGTATGGGGCCCCGGCGGCGCGCGGGGCGGCGCGGGACGCCGGGGCCGCCAACGCCGACGGTCCCCCCGCCGTCAGCAGCTGCGCCTACCCCGACGGCGCCGGACCCCCGGCCCACCGGTCGCCGCCGCTCACGGTCGCCTCCGTGAACTCGGTGCACTCCTCCATCTCCATTTTGAAGCCGGCGTCCGTGATCGGGAGCTCAGCGCCGACGACATCGGCGCCCCCCCTCACGTCCAAGGGCCTGCCCCCGGGCCTCCAGTACCCCCCCGGCAATCCCTGGCACTTGCCCAGCGCGCAGCCGCCCAACACCGGCCGCTTCCCCCCGAACGCCGCCATGTACTCGATGCTCAGCGAGACCGCCCGCACGTGGCCCGCGCTCTCCGTCGACGCCGACGGGGTCGACACGCCCCTCGCCGCCGACCCCTCGCGGCTGTGGCAGCGCTACGGGTCCCCGGCCCGGGCCAGCGACGCGGACGACGCGTCCTCCCTCGGCCCGTCCATCTCCGCGCGCCCGCTCCCGGCGTGGCCCGCGCCCTCCGCGGGCCCCCCCTCGCACGCCTCCGGCGCCGGGCCGGTGCGGCAGACGGTCGGCGTCGCCCGGCAGGCGACCGACGCGGGGTCGCCCTGGTACCCGATGGTGAACATGCCCCCGAACACCGCCCGCTTCGCGCCCCCCGTGAGCTGGCCCTACCCCGTCGTCGACGTGGACTCCGCCCGCACGTGGCCCGGGCTCCCGCAGCCGCCGTCGGTGGGCCCGTACCTGCCGCCGTCCGGCCTCCAGCCCTCCGCCCCCCCGCCCGCCCGCTCCACCAGCCCCACCCTCTGCCCCCCGCCGCCGTCGTCGGCGCGGTTCTCATCGTCCGGCCCCCAGCCGTTGTGGCCCTCATGGCCCGCGGCTGCCCCGATGCCGTCCTCCACGACCACCACGCGGAGCTCGTTGCAGGCCGTCCCCACGTACCCCACCATCAGCGCCGCGCCCGTGCAGCGCTTCTCCTCCCCGCCTCCGATCCGCCCCACGTCCGCTTCACCGCCGTCGGTGCGCTCCGCGTCCCCAGTCATGGACCCGGTGTCGGTGCTGCAGAGCGCAATGCCGGGCGAGGGCGTGGCGGCGCCCACATACCCGACCATCAACATCGGCAAAAGCCCCACGTACCCCAACATCGATGTGGCCTATCCCACGGTCGGCGTGGCGCCCAAGTATCCCACCAGCGGCACTTCAGGGCTTGGGCGGTACTCCTCGCCACCGATGCGGGTGTTCACGTCTTCTCCGTCGGCATCGGTGCGCTCTACATCCCCAACCACATCGCTGATGCAAGGGGCACAGCAGGGGGACTCGGTTCCAGCACCTTCATATCCCACCATCAACATCGGCAAAATGCCCACCTACCCCACCGTCGATGTAGCCCGCACTTATCTGCAGAGCGCAATGCCGGGCGAGGGCGTGGCGGCGCCCACATACCCGACCATCAACATCGGCAAAAGCCCCACGTACCCCAACATCGATGTGGCCTATCCCACGGTCGGCGTGGCGCCCAAGTATCCCACCAGCGGCACTTCAGGGCTTGGGCGGTACTCCTCGCCACCGATGCGGGTGTTCACGTCTTCTCCGTCGGCATCGGTGCGCTCTACATCCCCAACCACATCGCTGATGCAAGGGGCACAGCAGGGGGACTCGGTTCCAGCACCTTCATATCCCACCATCAACATCGGCAAAATGCCCACCTACCCCACCGTCGATGTAGCCCGCACTTATCCCACAGTCGTCCCAAAGTACCCCACGATAACCGCTTTGCCCCCCAAGCGGTACTCCTCGCCCCCAATGCGCTCGACATCACCCGTGAAGAGTTCTGCATCGGTGATGCCAGGGGCGCTGCAGGCGGGCTCTGCACCTACGTACCCTTCCGTCAACATCGGCAAAGTTCCCGCCTTCCCTGCCCTCAGTTATCCTACCGTTGGCATGGACCCCGCCTCGCCCACGTTTAGCACCTCACCCGCTCGGCGCCTCTCGTTCTTTCCATCTCCTGCATCCACGCGCCCTGCATCTCCTAACAAAGAGTCTGTATCACTGACACCAGGCATGCTGCAGGTTCTGGCTTGAGCAGCAGCAAAACCCCTGAGGACCGCTTCGGCATTACCTATGACCTTTGTTGGGCTTTTATTGAAGTACCGCTGTGATGCCCTGTCCAGCACAGAGCCAGAATTCGGTGTATTGGGCTCCACACTTGTGCGGACATGTGGGTTTCATCGGGGCTATTTCCAGGGTCCGGGTGTGCTCGACAGGTGTTGAGCACTCAAAACGTGCCTGTTGCGTTATCAACGCGCATCTCTTAGTATCTCAACCCGTGCATGCTGCCATCCGCGGCTGTGCATCCCAAGCCTATGCCACACCTCCAACATGATACCAAGAATAATCCTGTGGGTCAGTAAAGGGTGCCAGCCCCCCACCCCCCCACCCCATCCTGCCCCCCTTTCTTTGCAGAACTTGCATGCTAAGTAGCTGTCAGTGCAAGCCCTGCGATCCAGAAAGGTGCTCCTGCACGTCCTGCCGGCCTGTCAAGGGATGCGGCGAGACCTGTGCGCAATAATCAGCGCGACCCGCGCGCGGGGGCACCAGAAATGGGAAAAAGATGCATGTGCACTCCCCTGTACTGGTTGTCTTACTGGTGTAGTGCTTCATCAAGGACTGCGTTGCTCCTACGTAGTTCCTGACATTTTTTATGCTGTTCCCCCATAGTTCTTCCCCAGCCTCGTGCACTCCATTTGTGTCCATTGTCTTGCATAATGTGCACGCTGCTCCTACCGACTTCCTGAAGATGTTGAGGCTGTTCCCGCGGAGTTGGACACTACACTACTGAGACAGCTGGTGCCCACCGGGGGGTCGAGCTGGGGCCCAGATGTCCATCCCCCGCCAAACACGAGGCACATCTTTGGAAGGCACGTTGTTGTTGTTGTTGTTGTTGGGCCCAGGGCAGTGGGGGGTGACCGACCGGGCGCCAGTGGCATTGGAAGGAGGACGGATGGCATCTGAAGGTCAATCGGTGGATCAAACCTGAGGGGACCAGTGAGAAAACAGAGAGTTTCAATGCTGGGCACGGCCTTTGGCATTATGGCGGATGCCTATCAGGGATGCCATGGCGGAGGCGGCGTGCAGATGGGACACAGTGCCATGGGGTGCAGGGCATACACGTGTACATTTGCGTCTACACCGTGCACACGCTGTGCGTATCCGGATGGTCCGCACAACCCCAGAGCCTAGAAACCCAAACACCGAGGATCCGCGTGTGGCGTTGTGCGCCTGTACCCTCATTGCAGCCGTTGTTGCATGTTCATAGGTGTGCCCCGGAGGCACCATTCTTTTCATCTCGGTGTTTGATGACTGATGGCCTGATGGCAACAGGGGAGAACCAGGCAACTACACTCCAAGGTCTATTATTGGAATCCAGTTACTATGAGGTAAACAATTACAGGTGGGGGGTCCTCCTTCCACCTTTCCCAGTCGCACACATGTATCCTCTTCTGCCTTGGATGCTTGCGCCCTGATGGGTGAACGTCCTGGCATTCCCCAAGCCCTCATCACCGCAAAGTGTTCGCATCATGAGTTTCCACCGGACCTCGTACCATGGCGCGCTGTCCCAATCTTGGCACGCAGATACCTCCACAACAAAGGTCAACAGGTAGTAGCTGCCCCCGTTGTTAGGATGTGATAGTGCGTGCGACACTACACTCCACATGGTGCACATGGAGTTATCTCACAAATGAAGCGCTTTGGCCACAGGGACAAGCCCCACAAAGACCCTAAGTGTTGGTGCTGCAGCCCCAAGGCGTGGGAACTTGGGTGCTGCGGCCATGCCTCTGCCTCCAAAGAGCTCCACAGCCAAAGCCCTGAGGATTTAGATTTAAAAGCGGGAAGCCACAACTCTAACACCACTGCAACCCAAGGGTTGGTTCGGGTGAAGTATTTCAGTGAATGCCGCGACAGATGGGACTGCGTGCACTCTGTGCGCGCGCTTTTCACACCCGTCCACATTGCCTAGCAAAGCCCCGTGCGTGTGTCCAGGGTTTCACTGTGTTGGGCATTCTTCAACTCTCTCGGGACAGGTACGTAAGCAATGGTGCACAATCAAGGTAATGAGCCAAGGCAAGGCAATAGTGCTGAGGCGTAACGTATTCAAGAGGGCCAGAGCCAATGAAAGCCACTGAAAGTCAGTAATGTATAGGAGTGACTTGCCACCCCCCCCCCCCCCCCCCCCAGCCAACCACCAAGGCCTTGTGCCAACCCCCCCCCCCCCCGCCCCAAATCGGCGGCCGACTTTTGCCAACTTTGTCGATTTGTTCTGCCAACTTGTTGGGTTCCTGGATTTTGGCGATTCGCCACACCGATATGTCAGGGTTTTTGGGATTCTGGGACACCTGATCAGAAGCGGGGGGGGGGGGGGGATTCTGTGCTACGCTACGCCCCCCCCCCCCCCCGCGATAAAAACCTGTAAGTTCCTCTGCTGGTCTGTCATCAGCTATTCAGTACACTGATCTCCTCACTCGGCGAGTTACTGAGCGGACCCGCCCACCAACCGCCCCAATGCTGTGGCGACGGCTGAGTTGGGATGCCGTGTGTGCTCCTTTTTTTTCGCAGTCATCGATGAGAAGATGAGTTGTGGCCGCATATTCCATTCGCGAGGGGGGTTTGGGAATTTAGTCTGGGCCCATGGGGCGGCCACTGTGTCGACGGCACGCGTGATAGCCACGGCCGCGGGCACACCGCCTGCATTGCCGGCCACACGGTGGCAGGGGATGCCCGGCACCAGAGATACAAGCCACAGGGGCCACCAGCGCAGCGTGAAGGCAGCGGAAAGGTGTTTTATGCTGGCAACCACCCGAGCCCTAGTCTTGGGCCTTCTCCACATCGCTCAAGAAACAGTGATGCCCCCGCCGGTCCGCATTTTGCTGGAGGATTGGGGCCCATACTACACGGATGACGCAGTGCACAGCGGGGGCACTGGGTACACGTGCTGTGTGTGTGCAGGGGGGGGGGGTAATGTGAGCGGGCACTCTGCTCTGGGGTCTCGAGGCGGGCCGAATCGAAAGGGAGGCCCTGAGGGAGACAAGAAAGGACCCCTTCTGGGGAACCCTCGGCGTCTAGCGGCTGTCCGTATCGCTTCTCTGTGAGGGTGTTGTTGCACCGCGCGCGCGTCGCGTCCGCACCGTCGCAACTATCAGTGGTCAAGCACCGGTGCACCATCCCAACATGCACCCACCCAAACGGCCCACAGAACCAAATAAGCGTTCAGTGGCAAGCACAAGACTTCCTCGGTTTCTATCGTTGCCAATAAATCCCGGCGGCTTCTGGGTAGTTTTTGGTTCTTTCCTGAGGCCTCTTGACGGTTGCAATCATCACCAGGACTGTCCCCAGACTAACCCAAAGTTTGCACCGCGCGTGCGCTGTGGCAAGAGCGCCTTCTGTATGGGGGGGACATGCAGGGGCTGCAGGGTGGGGCTGGGATCCAGGGCTGCCCTGGCTTTGACACTCCAACGCAGCCGCGACATGGACCACAATCAGTCGTGGGGTGTGACGCGCGGGATGTCCGGGAAATGCACACACAATGCCATTGCACACGAGGAGGACATTGAGTGCCGTCGGTCCCCCCTCTGACCGGCGCCGGTCGGTTGCCCTCCAACTGCTGCTGCTGACTCTCCCGGCGCAAACCGCATTCCTTGGGGCCCAAGCCATGGCCAGGGCCCAGGGCGTGCAGTTGGGGCCTCGTTTTGCTGACATCCCCAGTCCATCCACTACATACACCAAACACCAAGCTGCACAGAGGCTGTGGCCTCGGCGAGGGGCGGATGCAGGGGGGGCGCCTTCTTTTCCCTACCGCCCTGTGCGCGGCAAAGATGCGGCCACCCCCCACACAGACAGCCGGCCCACAGACCCATGTTGGCCTTCCTATGGTGACCCCCCCCCCCCCCTCCCGCCCAGTCCACTACATACATCCGTTGTGCACTCAGAGGGGGTCCCTTTGCGCTGCCATTGGCTGCCCATCACTTCAATTAGGGGATTGCATGCGATGAGGGGGCAACCTTGCGCTGCTACTGAATGGCTGCCCCTGAACCGTACGCTGGGCTGTGCGTGCGACGGGGGAGTGGGGGGTCTGCAGCACTACTAGTGGCTGGTGCACGTGGTGAGGGGGCTTTCTGCACCACTGCCGTTAGCTGCCCCCAGGCTTGTTTCAGAAGGGGGGGAGGCGGGAGAGGGGGCTCTGAGATCCAAGGGTCTGTGTTCCAAAAATAGCCCAACAAATCTTTTCCCTTTGCAAACTTTAACCTCTCCCCTGGGGAGATTGTTGACAGACCTGCGGGGGGGGGGGGGGGCGTTTTGGCTTCCATTGATGTGGCTGTGCGCGTTCAGCGTATTCTGCCAGCACCGCCGCGGGCCATTGCTAATTTGCTTCTGTGGTTTGGCTGCAATGGAATGCAGTCTGGTGGTAGGCACAGTACGCCTCATGGCATGCCCCACATGCAGGACCGTGCTCTGCACATTGTGCTGATTGGTGTTCTGACTTCCACGATATATGCTCGACACAAATGATGGGAGGGGAGGGGTCAGCAGTTTAATGTTCGCTGTGCATTGTTGTCTGCGTTCATTGTAAAGTCGCTTGCTGCAATAATACCGCTGTGACCTTTGCAGGGTTGAGGGCTCTTAGTCATAGTACCTGCAGTGCCAAGAAGACGAGACAACGTGACACTATGTTCTCTGTAGGTGCGCAACTGATTCGATTGTCACTGCATAGCCGAAAGGCGCCTATGGTACCACTGATGAGGATTGTATTGTGCTGACGTGTGCCTGTTCCCTGTAACCTGCACACCATACGTCTCCGTACCGGGGTGTTGACCCTCCTCCTTACCCTTTTCCGATTCAAGTACCAGGCTGGCTGCTCCGCACAGCGGATGGCTGCGGACGTGTGACGATTCGGGCTTCGGTGCTTTGCTTCTGGCGAGCCGAAGGGAAGCAACGGCCTATGCCACTGTCGAGACAGGCCGGGGACGGACGTCTTGGGGGGTTTTGGTGCCCCATCCTGAGGCGGTGCGGCCGCCGGTGTTGGGCCCCGAATCCAGTTCCAGGCGGTCAAGGGTCGTTTTGGAGCTGTTGAGCTCTGGGGTGCAGTGCTTGTCAAATGGATCCGCGGTGTTGGGCAAGCAGCGGGCAACAGCGGCTTGTGTTTTGTGCCGGGGTGTTCTGCAGACTGGCAGCAAGCGGCCACATTCCTCAGCCCCGTGGACAACGCATAGTTATCCCGGGTTTTGCAGTCATTCCATTCGGGGTATTGTATGCTTGTGTTCGTACCATTTCCATTTGCTGCCGTGTCCCTGGGGCGACTGTTGCCCTTTGTTGGGTGTCCTACCCGCCCCCCTCCCTTTGCGCAAGCACCACCGTTGCGCAGTCACCACAACCCGGTGAAACCATCATTCTTGGAACCGTCATTTTGCCGGTTCCGATTGGGTTTTCAGTTTGGTTTGTGTGGTTTTGTTGCAGATGCTACGGCTGGAATGTATGTTTTCACTTAAGAACCATTCCCCTTGTGTATCTCGCAGTTCCAAATGGACACGCTTTGGGGCTCAGAGGACGGGCCACGGTTTCATAAAGGTTTTGTGCCGCGCGCCCCGTGCATAGTCGCCGCCCTTGCGCAGCCACCGCCACCTGGTGACTGTGACATTTTCAGTGCTTTTGGCGGTGCCTGCACAAGGGCGGGCGGGGGGGGGTTGTATTGGCAGGCAAGTTTCCTGAGCCGCACACAAGCTGCAGGTTGTCCAAGCTATGCCCCTGGAGGGGCCCTATGGTTTTGGTGCCTGGCCATACTTTGGCCGTGTCTGTTTCATGTGTTTCCCAGAACTGGTTTGCTGTAAAGGGGGCGCACCGTGCGTTGTGTGCGCTCTGTGCACGCCCTGTGCGAAGAGTAGGCTATTTTGTGCAAGGTCACTGTGGCAGTGGATAATTTGGTTCAAGTTGTGTGGTCCCACCTGGTCTTACCCCGTACGAGTGTCGATATTAAGATATGGATCAAGTATGGGCCACAATGCACCAAAGGAAGTTTCGTGTTTGAGGTTGGTAGACAAAATGGTGCATATAAGGGAAGATTGCAACCCCACGTCCCTTTCATTAGCCGCAAGACATTGACTGTCAGGCAAAACACCTATAATGATATTCATGGGTATTGTAGAGCACGGGTGGAACATTTGTCCGCCTGCCTTGGTCTTGGGGGGTTGTGCGTGACATTTGGCTGGATTTTACTATTATTGCCATGTGCACGTGTACTTCCCCAGAGATGGGTGGATTTCAGGGTGGTCATGGAAAAGTTGAATTACTATTTGGTGCTGTGCGCGCGCTGTGCAGAAACACCCCCAAATGATCAGTAGGGGCTTTTCTATTGCCACTCGATGCGGGCGAAGGGGGGCAAGGGGGGGCTCAACCAACGGGGCCAGTCTCGGTCATGTCCCCAACATTGCAAAACTTATTCTCAGAATATCTGTTTGGCTTTGGGGCTATGTTGTTGGTGCCCGCCGTCATGAGCCTCCGGACGACACAGCGGTGCCAATCTCGCACCGTGTGGCCAAATGGGCGACGGGGTTGTACGGACCTTACTCTCAATGCGCTGCTTGAACGCAGTACCCAACAGTGTTTCACGGGCACTACCTTCTCCACATGGCTATCTGCCATGCCACATGCAGGAAAGATCGCCATAGCTAGCCTTGGCAGGAATCATATTGTTCCAAACTGTAGGAATCTCCTCAACCGTGACCAACATGTACCATACCTGGAGATCAGATACACTACCTGCTGCTATTATTTCGAGTTGTTGCCCAAGAGCCGGCTTGACAGAACGAATCGTAGGTGCAATCCTGCACCACTTTTGAATCTCCCGGGCTGTTGATTGGGTCCATTGCGTGTTTGCTTTATTTGGTGAAACGTGCAGTTACTTTGTGGCAATTGAATGCATTCAGGAGCCCTTCTCCCACTGAGGCTGCCTGGGAACTAGTGTTGGTGTACGATTGGAAGGCTCTTCACCGAAGGACCCCTACACTCTACAAATGTCAACAGACCAGTGCATGGAACCATTGGCATTTTAGTGTGGTAGTCAACGCTGCATTTTCGAAACATTTCAACATCACAAGCAAGTGCAACCTGCAAGTGAAAAATTTCAACATCAAAAGCAAGTGGGTTGCTCCCCTATTCCTCTTAGACAGCATGAGTTCACCAACTGAGTTTGAGAACCCCAATTCTGGTGCCTCTTGGCTGTTTGAGGACTGCACATGCGACCACTTCCAAAACCCCTGGCCTTGACAACATACATGGCACTGCGGCACATTCACATAGTGTTGGTTGGGGCATTTTCCCCGAAAAAGATGCCCCCAACTCCTCGCTGCCTAACGAATTAAGTAACCATCTAACGTTCCCTCTCAGCCCCGTGCCTCAGCCCCCTGTGTATTCAGCGCACGGCCTGGAACCAAAACATCAACGCCAGTGCAGCATGTGCACAGTGCCCTTCCTAGTGCCCTTCCTGTGTCCGAGACAAAGGGCACAAACAGTCAGCATGCCCCTATCTTCCATGCCACAACAAGGCCTCGGCGTTGCACAAATGCAGTGCACCAAAAATGTGACCACAGTTACGAGCTTGGGAGTAACGGAACTTCTGAATCATGGGCCCACTACCTTTCCTAAATCCCTGATTCAGCCATCCTAACCTGTCCCCCTCAATCTGTTTTTCATTTTTCCGCCCATTGGCGCTTGGGTAGAGGATGGCAGTGGCTGTACAGGCAATGGCACATGATTGCAGCTGGGAACGACTACTCGCAACAGACGGGGCAGTCCACGATGTGGCATGGGGCGCCGTGGTGGCGGATCCTGGCCTCACTCAACATGGCGACGGCTGGAAGTCCGGCTTGAAGCAAATTCCTCATCGTCTTGCGGGCACGACACGGTCACCACCCCCATCCCCCGGCATGGGTGGGGACAAGGCGGAGCTGGGGAAGGCACTAGTGCTCCTCCTGGACAAAGCGGGGCCGAGCAGGAAAACCATCCCATGGCATAGTTTGAGGAGGATGGGACCAGCTACAGAATTTGTGACCTTGAACTACGGGAGTACAACAAAACTGTGACTCCGACCATCAAATTGCTGCCAGCTGCAGAAGTCTGTCACCGTGAGATTGAATGGATGGGGCACAAATGTGTGGCTCACTCAATTGAACCTCAGCCCCGGGAATAAGCAATAGCATACACAGTGCAATTAACAAAGAGCCAACGAGCCAAAATATGCGGAAAAATATGCGGAATTAGGCGGAATTATGCAAATCACATAACCCCCCCCCCCCGCCATGTTATTCCTCTTCACATTGGAGACCCCAAGAAGGTAGGCGTTATATAGCCATACCAGTCGCTAAGACAGCAGGGGTCATGCAGCCATTTCCTTTTACCCCAACATGGTATGTGTTATTGAGCCATTTCAGTTTTTCCTCAGGTGGCACAGGTTATGTAACCATTTCACTTCTCCTTGAGACGGCAATATTTTCAATGCCATTGTACTTTTCCCCGTGAGTTGCCTTTTTATCTTTTCCCCTGAGAGGTGCTGGTGATATGTGGTTGCTCTTTGGCCCCTAGAACATCCGCCTATGTATTAATATGAGAATGGTATGGACCCTCTTGCGCGCAAGGGGACCTCTTTGATTTTGAGAGGTTGGGGCCCATGATGGAGCATACAAGGGGCAGGTGCATGTGATTGTGCTTTTTATTGTTAGAAAGAATGGTACTTTGGTGGCCCAACAACAGTCATGTAAGGATGTACATGATGGTATAGTGCCCTATACCATCATGCTGATCCAGGCATGGACATGATGGCATTGAGCAATTGTTTGCTCGTACATTGCATTGGGGTTTGGTTGCATCAGTCAGTCCGCATTGCAGTTACCGGTCATTGATCCACACTCATAACCCTAGAACATTACCACCATTGTGGTCCACAGATGCCAGCGCGATCTTAGCCTGGTGAGAACTGCTAGTTTTTGGGGAGGCAATTGGCATCTTTGCTCCGCCAAGGTGGGAATTGGACTGCCAATTGGGCAACAAGATAGCAATGTTGTGCGGTTTGCAATTCCAAAGCAGCAAGAGAGGAATGGTGCCATGGGCACAGATCCCACTACTGGTGGTGCCCTGGGCTGCAGCAGCTTGGTTTTGGTGCGTCTTGTCTGTGGGAGTCCCTGCAATGGGGTTGACCCCCCTCCCCCCCCTCTGTCCTTCCCCACCCCTTGTCCTTCCCCAAGGGGGGGGGGGGGCGTCACTTGCTCAACCCACAGTTTTTCGTTGCAGCTCACTGTGTTGTTGTGGCAAAACCACCACCAAAGAGTGCTGCCCAAAGCATTCCAGTGGAAAGTGGTGATCATGTGCAAGAGTTCAAGGTCAAGTGGAGCAGGACCAAGAAAATTTACATCGAGATTGTCAAGGAGTAGGTCACCGTACATTGGCAGCCCTTGGAACGTATCTTATGCTGAATTCTTTCGCCTTATGCTGCAATTTCTGTGCCTGCAAATGTTACCGAATTCATGCTGTACATACTCACTGGGCCTGAATGCCCATGCACACCGGAGGCCAGATGGCCTGAACTCAGTCTGGTGTCAGCAAAAAAATTTTTCTGTGCCTGCAAATGTGCGTGTATGGTGGTAGTGCGGTCCCCCAGGGGGTGGTGGGGGACTGTCACTTGGGGACCGTCCCCCAGGGGGTGGTGGGGGACCGTCTTCCCTGGGGTGGGGAAGGACAAGGGGGCGGGGGGGGGGGGGGGTACTGTGACTCCACAACCACAGAACCATGTGGAAATCAGAAAACTGTCATTCATTTAGTCCCCGCAAGATTGTATGGAGATGGTAGTAGGCTTCTCTCACATCCACTTGGTCATCTTCTAGAGCATTGCAGCGCTGGGTCCTTGCTGGCTGTGCCAGCACAATTTGCCCCCTGTTGTTTGTAGTTCCCCGTTGTTTTGCCCAGTCTGCCCCACATGCACCGCATTGCGGATTTCAAATGCGCTTTTGTGAAGAAGACATTACCACACGTCCCCACAGACCTGATTGTGCCACATCCCTGGGACCTGGTTTTCGCTTCAAGGCATGGCTTGCGCAACGCCCTGAAGTACCCCCCCCCCCCTTGTCGTTCCCCACCCCTTGTCGTTCCCCGGGGGGGGGGGGGGGGGGGTGGGGGACCGTCACTTGGTCAACCCAAAATTTTTCGTTGCAGCTCATTGTGTTGTTGTGTGGGTGACTGTGTTGTGAGGCACTACCACTTGCATCCCTTGCACTCATGGCAGGACATTTTGCTCACTTTCGCTGAAATGGAAATTGATAGCACAACCATGTTTCCCCCTGGGACAAGTGTGATGTTCATCCGCTCCACGGGGGAACCTGTTTTGGCGCAGGTCGTTGGACATTCAGAGCACGGTGATGCATATCGCCGCACCACTTATGACCGTGATGGCAAGACCGTCTTGCACGACCGTGCGTCTGTTCGGCGCCTCTCACTGCCACGTGCTCCCTCTCCGCCCCGCCCTGCCCTAGGGGTGTGGTCCCCCAGGGGGGGGTGGGGGACCGTCACTTGGTGACCATCCCCCAGGGGGTGGTGGGGGACCGTCTTCCCTGGGGTGGGGAACGACAAGGGGGGGGGGGTACGGTATGAGTACTTCGCCTACTCCCGAGGGCCGTCAAAAACCGCCTCTGTGGGTTGTGGGGCAAGGGTCATGCCTGCAAGAGGACACCGCTCGAGGGCACCCCCCGCACCCCATGCCACTGTCACCGCCAGATCTCCATTCGATGCTGCCCCTCCTCCATCGCGTGCCCGCGGTCTCCCAACCGCCGCTGCCCTGGGGCGACCACCTGGCGCAACCAGCCCCCCAACCCCCGCTTCCACCGGGGCCCCATTCCCCCGATGCCACCCTCGGGCCCGGCCAGCCATTCTTCCGCGCATCCCCCCGCACCCCCGACGCCCGACAGTCGCCGCCTCCAGGGGGCCACTGGGCGGTCGACGTGCCAGCGACGGTGCGTCCCGCCGGCCGCGCCCCCGGCGCTGCCCCGGTCGAGTCCGCTTCGTTCGCGACACCGTCGCTGCCCTCCCACTGCCTCCGTCCGTGCGCCGCCCACACGGCAGCACGACCGCCCCCCCCGGGCCCCGTGCCGGCCCCTCTGCCGGGCCCCGGCGCCCCCCCGTCCGCAGATCCCGTGCCGCACGCGGCCCTGCCATCGCCCATGCACTGCGCCCCGCAGACCCGTCCGGGCGTCACCGTCGTCGACTCCGACTCGTACCCGGCGGTGCTGCGGGGCCTCGGCCCCTCCCCGTCGGCCGTGGTCGACTCCTTCCACGGCCTCTACGCGCACCACGGCCCTCCACCGCCTGCCACCGCCGCGCAGGGCAGCGCGGGGACGCTTGGTTGTGTCCGGTCTGGGGGCGCCGAGGAGGCCGATTTGAGCCCATTGTCGGCCAACGGGGCCCCAGGGCCGGGGCAGTGGCAGGGGGGCACGGAGGTGCAGAGGTACGGGAGCGGGCACGGCCCGCAAACGCGACGCGGCGTGCCCGCGTGGGCGGGGTGGGTTGCCACAGGAGGCGTGCGGAGTGAGGACGGGGCGGGGGCAGAGGCACGGGTAACGGCCCACCCGGCCCCCCTGCAGGCTCCGTCTGGTGCTGCCCTCTCCCAATTTCCGCCACAGCATCTGGCGGACCTGTCCCAGCCGTCGTACCCGTCCCCACCGCCCCCGGACGCCGGAACTGCGTTTGACGACTTGCTTGCTTGCTTCGAGAGCACGTGCGACTGCCCCGGGGGGCGAACCGACGTGCCCTGCGGCGTGGACCGTATGTTGACAGCCGTGCCTGTGGAGGCGCCGGACCCGTCCTTCTCTGCGACGGTCGGTCGGCCCGCTCGTGATGGCAATTGCCCCTCCGATGCAGAGGGTTCCGCTGCCGAATCGCACGCAAATGTGGTCGGGGGCAACGTTCCGCCTTTGCTGCAGTGCTCCGAGTTCAGGTAAGTTATTGTTCTTGCGGTGTCTGCCTGCTGCTGTCCCGTGTTTCACTTGCAAAGCTCCTGTGGGAGAGTGGCCCCATTCGTTTCCCTTGACGCGATGATTGAGTGCCGTGGCAGGCATGTGCTCTAGCCCACGGAGGGCTTGTGGGAGTTGCCGAGCGGTGTGGGGCCGCACAGCGCATCGGATGGAATGGTTCACTATTGGGTTTGGCAGTTCTGGGGTCGAGTCCTGGCTGCGAACCGAATCGATTCCACGCAGCACTAATGGTGGTGTTGCAACGAACAGCAGAACGGTGCAACGCACGGCGGGAGGGCAAGATGCGCCGGGGGGTGCAGAGGTACCACACATACCTATCGCCAAAAGCAACCCGGGTTTGATTCCGACGTTACCGAACCCATCATACGAATTTCTGTACCGCGGCGCCCAGGAGCCTGGCAGGCAGCACTGGTGGTGTAGAGGCCGTATCTCTGGAACGATGAGGCCCCGGGTTTGATTCCCGGCGGGGGCTGTGCCGGGGCTCAGTGCTGGGCCTCACAGCCTCATGAGGGGCTGCGCGCACTGGGCAAACGCTCCTATTGGCCACTGTTGTGGGGCTTCACCAAATGGGCCACAGTTTTGCCACATTCGGTACATGTGCCCTGGTGGGGTCACTGAAGATCATGAGAATGCTCAACTCTCAAGGCTAGAGGCTGTGGTGCTTGCATCACCCGTTCCGGGGGCGGGGAACGGAGAAAACACGTTCGGACCCACAGAGGGTCAGAATGAGCAGTGGCGAGAGGCCAATAGGCACCGCCAAAGGCAAACAAACCTAAAACTGAGGCCTTGTCCCCCCCCCCCCCCCCCAGGGAGAGCGCCGCACGCTGGGGGGGGGGATTCCAAAGGGCGGGGGGCGTTGCATCGGCTCCAAGATCCATGTATTACGGGGTTGGCATGTTGCAGCCGCCGCTTGTGGTGGCCGGAACTCCATGCAACATTTCGTGTAGAACAACACAAGCATGACCCTTCGTCACCATGGTGATGTGATTGGTCTATGAAGCCAAAAGGGGGGGATTAAGCGCTCCGTGGGGAGCCGGGTCTCATCATTTCGTTTCACGTCGCGTTGTTTTGCATCAATTGGACTCGTTTGCGCACCGCATGTTTGTCGCATTTTCGCATTCGCACTTTTCGGTGCTGCTCTTCAGAGCCATGTTTGAAAGGTTTGGCAGAGTTGTTGGGACGCGACTGCAGCTGCGCCACGGCCCATCCATCGGCCTCGTGCAGTACTCCGCCCCCGCAATGGCCGCCGCCGCAGTCCGCGAACTGAACGGGGCGGTGGTGCACGGGGCCACACTGTCGGACCGGCCTGTGCGGCGCGACGATGACGGCGCACCGGGCGCCCCGTCGGCGCGAAGTTGACGCTCGACCTTCCGCACGCGGACGTCCGCCATGCGGCGCATCGGCGATGGCAGTCCGGGGGCCCATACGTCCGGGGCCGCCACTCGTGCCGCAAAGAGCACATCGGCTGGTGTCCCGCTCGGGGGCCGGGCATTTGACGTGAAGCGTGCGGTGTCGTCCAATCAGAAGCGGGGACGAATGGCCCCCAAAGCCTTGGCCTGTGGCTCCGTCCTGTCCCAGGCCCCTGCCTCCTCCTGCCCCCCGACCCCGTGCCCCACCACACGATGCATGGCAGTGCCTACCTGTAGCATAGTCATGGTTCAGGTCGGAGGCCTCACCGCGCACATGACCAGCCTCTGCCTTTGCAAGGGTACGGTGTCAGGGTGGTCCTTAAGGAACCCATTTTTTTTGTGGCTAAGGACCACCCTTAAGCGCCGCTCCCAGGGACCACCAACCACTAACTGCCAACCGCCGGCAACCGCCAACCGCCAACCGCCGCCAACCACCAACCGCCGACCGCCAATCGCCACCAAACGCCAACCACCAACCCGCACCAACCATCAATCGGCAACCACCAACCGCCGCCAGCCGCCACCAACCGCCAGCAACCGCCAAGCGCCAACTGCCAAGCGCCAATCGCCACCAACCATGGTTTGGCATATGAGCTACACGCGGTCTTTTTTGCAAAACTGCAGTTTTGGAACACCTTTTTCCCCCCCTTAAGGACCGCCCTGTACGGTATGCAGGAGCGCTGATTGTGTCTCTGTATGATTAACCCCCCCCCCCCCTGGGCCCTCACTCAATGTTCTCTCACTCCCTCGCTCTCTCCACCGCGCGCTTGCGTGGGATGAACAAACCCCGGCGCCGGGGCTTGGGGGATCTCAGACGCCCAAAAAGTAGCTTCAGTGGGGGGGGCGCCTGCCCCGCACGTGCCCTGCGCGCGGGCGACAGGCAGAATGGCGACTCGTGCAAAACATGGGACGGACGCCGCATCCATTCCTCTTCTGCGGTGCCTGTCCCTGTGCCGCACCGCGACCCCAATGCACCGCGCGCGCGCTGCGCAGCCACGCCCCCCAAAACGCGTCGATCACCGCCCAGCCACCCCCCCGCCATGCGACCCACGTTCCCCCGTGTACGTGCGTTACCCCCGATACGCGATGCGCTGGACCTCCGATGTACCTTCGTGGACCGCCCTGTGTACCCACCTCCCGTCCCCCCGCCGTTTGCCTCCCGCTCCCCCGGCCCCGGACCCACGGATCCGCTGCCTGGCCGCTGGCACAGCGAGCGCGCTGCACCCGCACGACGAAGGGCAGCCCGCCTGGACCTGGTCCCGCGTCCCGCGGCAGATGCGGTGGAGAGCCATCCGCGGGCCTCGTGGTCAGGGGAACAACGGCCACTGAACGGCGCACGCAGCGCACGCAGGGCACGGGAGGGCAGATGGTGGTGCCAATGGGATCCATGTGCCCCACTGGCCCACAGAAATGCCCCCCCCCCCCAATGCCCTCAATCAACCAAAAACCGCCCCACAAAAGACAAAGCACTGGGCAGCGCCAGCCTCCATGCAACACGGCCCCCAACCTCCTCCACCGTCTCCCAGCCTCCCTGGCCCCCCCACACCTCCCCGACTGGCCGTATACCCATCGACTGTACCAACCAGTGCTCCAGACTGCCAGCACAGCCGACACCCATACCCAATACCCCGGACCCAACCCCCCATACCCAACCCCCCATACCCAACCTCCCATACCCAACTCCCCATACCCAATACCCCATACCCAACTCCCCATACCCAACCCCCGATGCCCAACTCCCCATACCCAACCCCCCATACCCAGCCCCCCATACCCAATACCCCATACCCAACTCCCCATACCCAACCCCCCATGCCCAACTCCCCATACCCAACCCCCCATACCCAACTCCCCATACCCAACCTCCCGTACCCAACTCCCCATACCCAATACCCCGTACCCAACTCCCTGCATCCAACTCCCTGCACCCAACACCCGGACCCCAGCAGCAACATGTTCCCAAAAGGGGTATCCGATACTCCGATCATACAGAACGTGGCAGGCATCTCTTTCGCGTGCACAACCGGCGTATGACGCCTCCCGAGATCCCACGATTGTATGCTGCGGCGTGGTTCATGCCGCATCATGTTGTCCCGGCGGGTTGGCTTCACACCCGAAGGAACTGGTCCGCACCGGCTGACGATGGATCGCACACAGCGGACGGCGGTCCGTATGGTCGACGGACGAGCGCCTTCATGTGAGACCGTGCTGTTCCGCCATGCAGTGCATATACGGTGCACGTGGACCTGGAGGCCCCTTGGAGGCCCGGGATCAAGAGGGCAGTGAATGCGGAAGATGAAGTGGAAGACCCTGGGTTTAGATTCGAGGATATATATGTATAGATCTATGTAGCACCTTACTTGCCTGCTCTGATGTTGCACCTATGGCACAGGCCACAAGGTGCACATTCTGCAAGAATATCCCGTTCGCTTGCGAATGGGGCCTGCATTGATACGATAACTGATACCAGATTGATTGCCACTGTGCTGCAGATTTGCTTTGGGTTTGAGTGGTGGGGTCTGCACTGTGGCATAAAAAGAGTGCTGTCGCGGCTGTGTCTGGGTGGTCCTCATTGGCCTTGCATAGATGCTGTTGTCAGTTGCTTCCCTACGGAGCGCTTCCAGGAGGAGGAAGACACGGGGCTTGCCGTGACGTCAACTACGGAGAAGAAGCAGGTGGCGCAGGGCCGGGCTGGCCTCTGCTCTGCGAGAAAAAAGACGGTCGGCACGATCCATCGGAATGTTGCTCGAGTTGTTTCCCGTTCAGCCTGATGAGGATGGGCTAGTGTACCCCCCGCTGACCGGCCACCAATGTCCCGAAAAAAGTCTAGTTGCACCTTCTGCCGTGCTACTTATCACACTTCTCAATGGCATCTGCCACTCAGACATGATACGAGAGAGCACGCTCCAACTGAGCTGTGCAATAAACACAGCTGGTTTTGTCCCCTGCGTTTGCGCAGTGGACAGGAGCAGGTATTGGTGAGTGGCATGTAGTAGGCCGTTTGTTCTGCTTGTGAGTAACGTGCTCGTGTGCACATGCCATACCCCTTGGGGCGGGTGCAGGGTTGTGAAGGAAAATTGAAAGGCCTGGTGTCAACTCCTGACCAAAACTTCATCCGTGAACAAGCAGTTGTGCATATGTTTCTGCCAGCTGTTGGGCAATAACATGACATGCAGGGGTGTCACATTCATGATTGTGCGCTATTGGTGCCCTTGCAACTCCATCTGCAGAACTGCTTTGTGTTGGGTGGTGGGTGGTATATGCGCTTTGTTCAAACAGTTGGGTACCCTGAATGCTAGATGGCGCTCTTCCTCTTCCTGCCTATCATGCAACTTACCATCCAGAGACCCCGTGAAACATGGATTGGCACTGCAGGCAACAGCTAGGCAGTGAGCTTGCATCTTCTACCCCGTGCCCCGGTTCCAACGATCACTTGGTGATTGATTAATTTCTGACTTGGGGCCACAAAAGACACAATTTCACGAAGGCAGAAGTGCAATGGCATCTCCTCGAAATACAAATGTGACACAAATTACAAGAGTAGGCTTCGAGCAAGGGCAGAAGATGTGTAGAAAATAAATGAGTGGTAGTCAGTGTACGTATCCTAATGTGTGCCTGCCTAATTTCTGCGGTGATTGGTACTAGGTCTACGTGCAAAGCTTTATAGAATTCCAGGCAGCAATTCCATAACAACAGGTAGACATATGTTCCATTGGCGTCTATTGGAAGCCAAAAACAGAAAATTTCTCAATTAATGTCTGTTGGAACCCTATGACGGGTAATTGCTGTTTTGACGTCCCATCAATGGCAGAGCAAAGTTAGGTGTTGTTTCCGTCAGATTGGAATTTTAATGTTGCTTTCGCCAAGTGGGGGGGGGGGGTGATGATGTTGTACTCGCTGAGCGGCCTTGGGGTCGGGCGTCAGAACTCCAGGCCTCCGTGGGGAACACAATTTTCCAACCCTTTTCCGTTGGCAAATCCCAGGAACCTCGCCAATCCCAATGCCTCCAAGTGACTGCGAAATGGTGCATATCGCCTGACAGGCATTCCGATCGATAGCCCTAATGAATGGAATGCAGGCAAAAGGGATGGCAAACAGGAGGGAGGGCATTGTAGCCCAATGGCCGCTCGGGCCGGGGAGGGCCGGGGAGGGCAGGTGCATTCATGCCAAATATTTCACAGACAGTTTTGGTCACTTCCATCACACAGCCTCTATTTTGGGAGCCCAGTCCCCATTGGAAAGATCTTTGCACACCAAGGCCCCTCAGAAGGACCCCTCTCCCCGTTTCACAGAGTTCTGGTCATGTGTTAAAGGGATGCCACAGAGCTGACTCTCCTTTTGAATCTTCTGTGCAAAGGCATGTGCCAAGTGGTCCCAATTTGTGTCTTTGAGTGTCTCTAACAGATTGATGCACTTTCAGGAAGTGCTGCGAGACATGCCTCAAGTAGGACAGTCATGTCTGGCCTCGCCAAAGTTAGTGGCCAAGGCAGCACATGCATGACGTGGAAAACGTTAAAGGCGGAGCACCTGACGTGTTGGTGCGCGCGCGGTGCGGCTGTTTGGCGACATCTTTGGGACATGTGTTGTGTTGTCGTTTAGCTCTTTCCTCTCGCGCCGGTGCGGATGTACTTATTTGGGACCCCAAGGGGGGCACACTGGGCCAAGGGCAATTTCAAACATTATGAAGTGCATGCCAATCGTATTGTGCTCTTGATTGTGCTATGGTTTGTGGGAAGGAGGGGCGTTGATACGATTTTGGTGGCCATCGCGTTTGCTCTCCTTCTAAGTACTAGAATACCTCGTAGGAGGAGGGGGACTTGGCATGCCATTGGAGGAGATGGGGGTACGCCCCCCCCGCCTCCAGACCAAAGTGACCAGTGGGAAAAAAAGAAATTTACCATTGAAAAAATCTTGTCGGGCCCTTTTTGGTACACACACTTTTGGGTCCCACCCTCCCCCCAAAGTGGACCGCTGATTGAGTCTGGCCTGAGGTCAGGATAATGACGTCATGGCCCCAGGTCATGGACCCCCCCCCCCCCTCGAAAAAAGGAAAAAACATAGGCAGAGCCGGAAAATGAGAGTCTAATCCTCAGGAGCCAACACAGGCCATCCACTGCCCACTCCTCCGCCCCGGCCTGACACAACCCACCCGCCCCCGAAGCGCCGTCCTTCCCCCCACCTCCCTCCAGCGGCTCATGGCGCACAAGGCGCACGTGGACCATCTGCCGGCGACGGCCACCCAAATGCAGGTCTCGGGCCTGTTCACGGGCTGCGGGCGGGTGCTCAACGTGTACGTGCGGAAGAAGGGCGACGAGGCCTGGGCCTTCGTGAACTTCGCGACCGGCAAGGCCCTCGACGCCGCGCTGGCCCTCGACGGGATGCAGTTCGAGGGCCGCACCCTCGCCGTCACCCGCAGCGCCAGCCTGAACCCGGGCCCCGCGGACGGCGGCGGGGGCGCCGCCGCAAAGAAGCCGGCGGCCGCCGCGGCCTCGCCCCCGGACAAGCCGCCGTACCCCGTCGTGGCGGACACGGCGGCGTCCGAGCCTGTGACCGCGAGCACAATCCTAACGGGAACGAACGTGAAGATGCCGTCGGGGGGCAAGGGCCGGGGCCGGGGGCCGGAGCAGCGGCCGGGGTACCGGCAGCCGGACTTCCGGCCCCACACCCGCTGGTGGGAGCGGGGACAGGACCACGACGCGCGCTGGAAGGAGCACCTGCGGCGGCGGGCGGAGCAGCGGGACGAGCTGGAGGGCAACATCGCGGAGGTCCCGACACAGTGCTGGGACGGGGAGTACGCGCACGTGGTCGTGGAGGGCACCACGTGCTACCGCATGTTTGCGGCGCACGGCGGGGAGGCCATCAGCAAGCGCTTCGATGAGGAGGAGGGGCTGTACGACCTGGACGACGAGGTACTGTTGCGGGAGCGTTCGGGGCGCCTTCCCCCGCGGCAAGAGCCACCGTTGCCCAGCCCCCAGCCCCTCCAAACCCAAAGAGGGCACTCTTGCCACGGTGCGCGCGGAGTGCGAACTTTGGGTGTATCTGGGGACCCTCCCGGTGACAATTGCAACCATCCGGAGGCCTCCAGGAAAGAACAAAAACTGCCCAGAAGCCTCTGGGATTTATTGGCAACCATAAAAAAAATCAAGGAAGACAGGTCTTGCTGTTTGGGTGGGTGCATCGCGGGGTCGTGCACCGGTGTTTGACCCCGAATAGTCACCGCTATGCGGACACGATGCAACAACACCCCCAAACCGGAGTATACAACCAGCCACCGAGCAAAGCCCTGATGGGGGTGTCAGAAATTGCACCGAGGAAACGCCTGATACCGGGGACACACAAAGCACATGGGCAAGGGTGGGAATGCAGGTTTGTGGGTGAGAGTGTCTGCCCCACAGCTCATGGTTCCCTGGTACCACGATCAGGCTGCGCATTCAGACATCCCAGACCGTGACCTTTGGATGATGCACCGCCGGCGTGGGAAAAAGGTCTCTAGGTGAAGCTAATACTTTGGGAAAAACCACCTGTTCGAGATTTGTGAAGGAAATCCTCCATACTGGGTCTCTGCACCTGGAGGCAGGGATTCCGCCAGTGTGAGCACCGTGACGGTACAGGAAAGTTCTCCAGTGCCACCGGTTGTACTGCACGGTCAGTGACCGTTGGCTACCGTCCAACTACCGTTGGTTACCCTCCACCCGTCGTTGCCGTCGGTTGCCCTCCGGTCGCCGTTTCTTTGCCCTCCAACCATCGAGCTGGGTTGGACAGATGCCAGCATTCACCGCCCTGGTGTGTGCCATTCTTTTCAGGACCTGGAAGACTGCAAGCGGGACCCCGAGACCAGGCACTGGACTCTGCCGCTGCCCAAAGTCGGGCCGCAGTTCTTCCGGTTCATCATCGGAGCAAAGGGCGGGACGCGGGACTCCATTGAGAAGGACACGGGCGGGACCATCAAAGTGCCCAAGCCCGGGGACCCGGACCAGTTCGTGGTCATCAAGGGCCTGACGCGGGCCGTGTGCGCGGCGGCCAAGCAGCGCGTGGACATCGTGCTGGCCAAGTGCGCGCACCTCCTGGACTACACCCACTTCATTTCCATCCCCTTGACTGCCGCCCGCACCGACGTCGCCAAGCTCATTGACACGCTCATACACAAGTACGCGGACAAGGTGCCTGGTGCCCCCACTCGTTGACCACGCACCTGCCTCCCCCATACCTCGTGTCAGTCACCTTGAAGGCTCCAGCTAGCCCGACCAACACTACACCGAGGATCCGCCGTGATTCCCTGCCACTCTGGGGACCTCCGGGCTTCTCTAGGGGAGGGTAAAGCTAGGGCTGAAGTCGGGATACCTTGCACAAAAGTAGCGCGCAAACACCCCTCTACTCTCATGTAGGACCCCCTGCAAACCTTCTTCCCCCCAACCCCCCCCCCCCCCCGAAAGAGAATTGGTTTCACAATTTTGGGTGGACAAATTTTTTTTGAGCAACCTTTTGTTCGCAACTCTTTGTGCAACAAAAAAATTAGTGGCCAACAAACGTTGAAAAGGGCGCTCTTTAGGTACTGGCCTTGAGGGTGGGGTGGCAAAGGGGCAAAGGGGCTCTTTTGGCAGCCGGCCAACACAGCCCCTGCCAAGACGGGTGTGTGTGTGGGGAAGGGGGGGGGGTGAAACCCCCCCCCCCTCCCTCTGCTGACGTAGCTGACTCACACCCGGCACATGTACTCAACCCTGAACCCAACCCCCGCAACCGTTTACATTCCGCCCACCTGTGGAGGGTCAGCTTTCGTACGCGGCCCCTACAGCATGGGCAGTGTGCGCAAGGCTTGGGCGCTTGGAGAATGCCTAGATGGATGCAAGACAAATATCTGGGCCGCTTCGTCTTAAACCAAGGCGAAGATCCGTCTGGATTTGCCCTGAACCTGCACGCTTTTCGGGGCTGGAAATTGCGTTAAAGTAGCGCGGATGATGTGGTGGGTTTGCTCTAGCGTAGAATCTCTCGGACGGATTACCCTTGACCTGGTCGAATATCTAGGTGAATTCACCCTAAATGATGGCGAATTTATTCGGCTGGGTTTTCTTTTCTTCCCTGAGTGAATATCTGGGTGGATTCACCCTCAAATGGGACAACTATTCAGGCGGTTTCGCCCTGAATCAGAGTAAATTGCGTTAAGCAAAGACAAATATGTGGCTGGATTTGGATGAGTCAAACTTTTGGATTGATTGGTATTAAGCATGCAAAGTTTCCGAGTACATTTACACTGAGCCACGGCGAAGATCCGGTTGGATTTGCCCCAAAACAGATCGAATTTCTGGAATGGCTCTAAAGTAACCCTGATAATCTGGTGAATGTGCCCTATTCTGGAGTGAATATGTAGGAGGATTCGCCCTAAATTGGTCTGGGTGGATTCACCCGGACCACGTCGCATATATTCGTATGGATTCACCAAAAAATAGGGCTAACATTCGGGCTGAATCCCTCTACAACGGGGGGCAACATCCGGGCAGATTTGTGGTAATCCGGGAAAATTGTCCGGTGGAATGGCCTTACACTAGGGTGAATATAGAAGCCGAATTTCACGATGGATTGGCTTTGAATCATGGCAAGAAATGGCGAGAAATGTTGGGACCCCGAGAAGCAAGGGTTTGAGTTGCCATATTGATTTCTCACCACTATGCACACCTCAGGAAGGCAAGGGTTATGTCGGCATGTTGATATGAACCCACTACACCCCATCATAGCTACATTCATCTCTCCCCTCTATGGGGACCCCGGGAACGCAAGGTTTTGTATCCATTTTGACCCCCCCCCCCCCCATCTAGACCGCAGAAGGTAGTTCTTGTATGCCATATTGAATTCACCACCCGTGGGGACCCCGGGAAGGTGGGAGTTATGTGGTTTTGTTGATTTCCACCTTTATGTGGATTCAAAGAAGGCAAGAGTTATTTAGCCATATCCATCTCTACCCAGTGTAGAGATCCAAAGAAGGCAAGGGTTATGTAGCCATATTCACCTTGCTATGGGGACTCCACAAAGACGAGGATGAAACCGCCATATGGAATTCTCCCCAAGGAGGCACAGGCTATGTGGACATATTGACCCTCCCCAATATGGGGAACGTGAGAAGCATGGGTTCATCAGCCACATTGATGTCCCTCACATGGGAACCCTGAAAAGCTGATGTGAACACACATGGGCATGAATCATCGGCAGCCCGAGCCCCTTCGGATCTGATCCTCTCGACCCAACATGTATTAGCATCTTGAGCACCAAAATGCAATGCTCTCACAATGGCACTTGTGAGTCGACCATGTGGACGATCAAGCCAGACGTCCTTCGATAGCACCATGGTGGCATTTAAGGGGAACTACCACCCTCAGGGTCCCCAATTCTAGCCCTGCAACCTCCACAAGTATATCTCATCTCAGCTCTACATCCGGCACAATGGCCGTAGAGCCAAATATCAACATCACATTCCCCGAGTAAGCATCTGGGCCGAAACCCTACGGCAACATTCCTAATATGATGCATAGCAAGGACGCACATTGCAGCCGAAAGTACAATTCGTCCACAATGCGAACACTTCCACGACACACTGTCAATATCTACACATTCAATGTTCCAAGATTTGCTGTAAAATGACGGATGGGGGCGATCTTTTCTTTTGTTGATTTCTTCCTTGCCGGCTTGGGTAGTGTGGTCATCCATTGCTTATAGATGAACGGCATGGTTCACCCTGCCAAGGGCCTTTGGGTAGTCAATCACCATCATTTAAGGGGCAGATACGGTGCTTGATCCTTCAAAATCCACCTTGGGATCATAGTGATGATCACAACACCTGACAAGCATTGTGCACAGAAGCAGCAACAATATACCAAGAGTTAAGAATGCATTGTGATATCCACCAGTAGCCCGGCCTTGATGGGCGCAGTGCATTGCAGAATGTTTAGAATTGTCACCATCGCTAACTCTCCCCAATTGCCCAACATTGATGCGGCCACAAACATACACTTGGCTGCCCTTGTTCGATGAAGAACGATTCTGAAAGAAGCTAAAGCCCACCAAGGATCGTGTGGCACCTCTCAACACAAATATAGAGACGTGCTGAACGCCACTCCAATGCAAAGTCATAGCAGTGGAAGCTTCAAAAACCTTCTTCACCACAGACATACATGAAAGAGCAGCAGTGTGGTCTGCCCCCCGAGCAACCCTAGTCACGGGCAAGCCGGTTACGGGGGTGGGACGGTTGTGGCACGTAGACGGATTCATGGGCAGACTCAATTGTCCGTATGAGCCAAATGTCTAAAGCTTGTCCCCTACACATGCCGAAGGTAGTGCGAAGAAAGAATGCAGATACACTGCAACCCGTATGCGCCCATGGGTGCAGAGCTGGGATGACCAATGCTTGTGGTGCGTTTACTTCCTCATTATTGTAGTGAGTCATGCAAGCCATATCACCGTGCAGACACAATGCATGCACATATGCATGCACACATTTTTGCGGCTAAAATGTGACAATGCAGAGTAGGATATTGACTTCCGCCCACTTTGGGAACCCTGAGAAGGCAGGGGTTATGTGGCCATATCGTTTTCGAAGGACTCCCCAGGTCCGCTGACGCATGCTACCGTTCCCCGCGTGCGGCTAGCACATATTGGCCAAAGGTAACGGCCTAACGAGTCAATGCCATGCGGAATCCCCACGGTCCATAGGTACCAAAGGCACCCACTCTGCTTTCCCCCACACTTTGGCCCACTTGAAGGGGTTGGTACAATGGTTCAACGCATGTGTTCATGCTCAACAAGGCATCGGTTTCTGTGACCGGACTTGTGCACTTGCCTCCCTGCCCCCTATTTGTGCCATGGTGTACCTCTCGTCCCATGACTGCCTTAGGAACCCACCTATGCTGCTCTCACTGTCACTAGGGATACCGATGCCGGGGATGCCCTACCCTCTATTGGGATAAGGGCCGGTGCATGGGATGACACCCGGGTCGCATACCCAACTGTTCAAAGATGCCCAACCACCCTCCCTCCCACCTACCCGTGGCAAAAGCCCCTCCCCGACCCCCCCTCATCTCCCTCCCTAGAACCCCCCCCGCCGCCGCCCTTGGGAGATCGTTCGCCTTCAAGGCCAAGGGGTCACACCACACCTCCCCCACATTATTTGTACCCGAAATTGGGACCTGAAGAAGGCACGGGTTGTGTCGCCATATTGATTTTTCCTCACTTCCCCTAGGTCGCGGACAACCCCCCCCTCCCCTTGAACCCCCCCCCCTCCCCCATTGCCTGTGGCCAAATAGTTGGTTGCCAAAAGTACTGAGCGTCCATGGTCACCGAAGGCGCCCGCCGGTCCACGGGCACCAAAGGCGCCTACTTTGTTTTCTCCCACAGCTTTGCCGGTTTGACGGGTTTGCCCACGTGTTTATGTGCAAGGAGACATTGCTTTCTATGGCCACAATTCCGCATTTGCCCCCCCCCGCCCCCGCATATACGTCTATGTATTGTGCCATGGTCTAACTATAATCCCACAACTAACTTAGCAACACACCCCCGAGCTACGTAGTATCACTTGGGCCGCATACCCAGCTGTTCGAAGGTGCCCAACAAGCCCCAAAACCCCACCCATCCGCGGTAAAAGCCCCTCCCGCACCCCCCTCATTTGCCTGCTGGAACCCCCCCCCCCCAAGCCCCCCCCCGGACTTTCAGCCAACCGGTTGGGGGGGGGTTCACGTCCAAACCCGAGGGTCTGCCCCCCCCCCCATGATTTCTACCCATATGGGGCTCATAAGAAGGCAAGGGTTATGTAGCCATACCGATCTCCCCCCGCTAAGGGGACTCTTGTGTCGGCAGGGGTTGTGTCCCCGGGTTGATCTTTCCCCACCATGGGGAGCCCAAGTAAGCAGAGGTTACGTAGCCATATTCATCTCTCCCCGCTATGCGGACCTTGAGACAGGTGTTATGTAGCCATTTGGATCTCTCTCCACCTTGTGATCCCGAGCAGGCAGTGCTTGTGTGGCCATATTCATGTCTCCCCGCTACGGGGATGAAAAGAAGGCAACAGTTATGTAGCTACATTGATTTGCTCCAAAATGGGGACTCTGAGAAGGCACATCTGTTGTGGCTATCTTCACTTCTCCCCGGAGTAGCGGCCTCGAGACTGCAGGGGTATGTCGCCATATTGATTTCCCCCCACTTTGGGTAACTGGAGATGGCGGGGGTAATGTAGCCATCTTGATTTCTCCCCACTTTGTGGCCCCTGGGAAGGTAGGATTGATGTAACCATATGGGTTTCCCCACGCTTTGGGGACCCCAAGAAGGCAAGGCTTATGTAGCCATATCAATGTCTCCCCACCATGGAGATCCCGAGAAGGCAAGGGTTGTGCAGCCATATTAACGTCTCCGTGCTTTGGGGACCCCGAGAAGGCGGGGCTTTCGCAGTCATATTGAGTCCTCTCCACATTGGGGACTCCGAGAAGGTAAGGATTGCGGCATATTGATTTCACCCCACTATAGGGACATTGAGAAGTGGGTTTATGTAGTAATATTGATTTCTCCCCAATTTTGGGCCCCTATGAAGGTAGGATTTGTGGAACGAGATGGATTTCGTCACTCTTTGGGGACTCCAAGAACCCAAGGGTCATGTAACCCTTTCGATTTTTTACCACTATCGGTAGCCCCGGAATGTAGAGGCTTAGCGGGGAGCACCTGACGCGGCGCGCGCGTGGCGCGGAGATTTAGCGGTTTACCCTAAGCAAGCAGATATAGCTTCTGCTCTGTGTGCCCCTTGCCCAGGCGGTTTTAGCCTAGTCCGTGATACTCTTGAGTTGAACCACTGCACGAAGTTGTTCCATCAAACTGTCCATGCTTTGAGCGCAAGATCGTGCAAGATAGGCGCTATACAAATGTCGTTTGTTGCTCTTTGAAGATCGTGCCCTCGAAGCTTAGCCCCGGTTGGTACCCAAGGGTTATCTCTCCTCAGGGGGCATTTTGGAAGGTGTGTCAAAGCCAACCCCTGACGGGTAAACACTTTGGGAAAATAGCGCGCGGCGCGCGCACGGCGCAAATACCACCCCAAGTAGCCAAATTAACCATCCCCGCTATCTGGACACCCAGAGGGCAGCGGTTGCGTAGCCTTATTCATTTGTATCTAGTACGCACAAGGCAATGATTATGTGGCCATATTGGTATCCCCCCCTCCTTTGGCGACCCCGAGAAGGCAAGATTGATCTAGCCGTCTCCATTTCTCCCGCAATGTGGACCCCAGGAAGGCAGGGCTTACGTAGTCATAAGCATTTCCCTCCACCAACAAGGCAGCGGTTATGAGGCCATATTGATTCCTCCCTACTTCGGGGACCGCGAGAGAGCAAGGGTTATGAGGCTTTATTGATTTATCCCCACTATGGATAGTAGGAGAAGGCAATTGTTCTCCGCACTATGGTGACCCCGAGATGTGTATTGATGTCTCTCCACCTCGGTGACCCTGATGAGGCAAGGGAGATGTGGCCATATTCCTTTTTTCCCATGGTGTGGGCCCCGACATGGCACGAGTTATGTAGCAATATTAATATCTCTCCGCTATTGGGCCAGGGGTTATGTAGCCATATTGCTCTTTGCCCACTATAGAGATGGCAATGGTCATGTGCCTATATTGGTATCTTCCCCTCTTTTGGGACCCTCATAAGGTAGGGTTCATGTAGCCATATTGATCTCTCCCCAAATGCGGACCCTGAGAAGGCAAGGCTTATGCAGCCATTTGCATTCCCCCCACCGAGAAGGTATGGTTTATGTAGCCATCTTAACTTCTCCCCACTATGGGGACCTTGAGAAGGCACTCGTCATGTAGCCACCCGGATATCTCCCTGCAATGAGGCCCCCGGGAAAGCGGAGGTTCTTTAGCCATATTGATTTCTCGCTACTACAGGGACCGCAAGAAGGCAAGGGTTACGTGGTCATATTGATCTGTCTCCGGTACGGTAACCCCAGAAGGTGGCACTTGCATAGCCATGTTCCATTCTCCCCACTAAGGTGACCTTGAGAGGCCGGGCTGTGCAACCATGTTGATCCGTGCCCGCTTTCGGGCCCAGAGAAGGCAGGGATTATGTTGCCATAGTGATTTGCCCTAGTACGGGGACCCCGAGAAGGCAGGGGTGATGTAGCCATATTGATCTCTCACCACCATGGGGACCCTGACCACCATGGGGATCCTAGATTGGCAGGGTTCATGTAGCCACATTGAGTTCTCCCTGCAATGGAGGCCTGTAGAAGGCAAGTAGAAAAGGTTGTGCGGCCTTTTCAATTTGTGTCCACCACCAGAAGGCAATGGTTATCTTTCCATGTTCGTATCTCCGCCTCTTTTGGCAACCCTGAGAAGGCAAGGGTTATGTAGCCGTTTTGATCTCCCCGCCAATGTGTTCCCCTAGAAGGAAGGGCTTGTGTGGTCACATGCATTTCCCCCCCACCAAGAAAGGATGATTTATGTAGGTGTATCGACTTCTCCCCGCTTTGGGGACCCTGAGAAGGCATGGGTTATGTAGCTATTTGATTTCTTCCATCTTTTGTGACCATGAAAAGGCAGCTATTGTGAAGCCATATCCATCTATCCCTACTACGGCGAACCCAAGGAGGTAGCGCACATTGCGCCATTTTCATCTCTCTCCACTCTGTGGACCAGAGAAGTCAGCGGTTATGTGGGCACATTGATTTGTCCCCGCAAGGGGGTTAGGGGTTATGTAGCCATATTGCTCTTTGCCCACGACATAGAAGGCAATGACAATGTTCCCAAATTGTATCGCTCCTTGCTGTGGGGACCTTGAGAAGGCAAGGTCCATGTAGTCATATTGATCTCTCCCTACAAGCGGACCCTGAGAAGGCAGGGTTTTTGTAGCTAGATGCATTCCCCCCCACGGAGAAGGCATGGTTGATTTTGCATCCCCTCTATGGGTGAGCGGATGTTTACCCATATTGATTCCCCCCTCTTGGGTGCTTCCTAGAAGCCAAGGGGTATCTCCTCTTTGGGGCCCCCGTGAAGGCCACTTTGGGCCCGCGTGAAGGCCGAATTTACGGAACCACACGGGTTTCTCCCCGCTTTGGCGACTCAAAGAAGGGAACAAATCTATTGCCATATGGATAGCTCCCCACGTCGGGGATCCCGCGGAGGCAGGGTTGTGTTACTTTACTCATTTCTCCCCACTCAATGGACTCCTAGGGCGTGGGGTTTTGTTGCGATATTGATCTTCCCCCTCTTTGGGGACCCCGAGAAGGCAGGGTTTACGTAGCCATTTTCCTTTGCCCCCACCACGGGGACCAGGAGAAGGCAGCGTTTATGTAGCCATATTGATTTCCCCCAACAATGGGGGCACCAAGAAGGTAGGGGTTGTGTAGCCCTATTGATGTCTCCCTACCAGGGGGACCTAGAGGAAGGCAGCAGTAATGTAGCCATATTCATTTCTTCCCACCATTTGGACTCCGAGTAGGCGATAGTTTTGCAACCACGTTGATTGTTGCCCACTATGGGCACCCACCCTTAGAACGCATTGTTATGTAGCTAAATGTATCTCTCTCCACTATTGGGACCCCTAGAAGGCAGGGGTTATGTATCCACATTGAATTCCCCCTGCTATGGGACCCCGAGAAGGTTGGTGTTATTCAGTCATATTCGTCTTTGCCCACCACAAAGAAGGTAACTGTTACATGACCATATTGGTATTTCTCCCTTTTGTTTTTGACCCCGACCAGGTAGGGCACATGTACCCATGTTTATATCTCCCCACTGAGTGCACCCCGAGAAGGCTGTACTTATGTAGCCGTATTGATTTCTCCCCGCTATGCGGACCCCGTGAAGGCAGGGATCATTTAGCCATGCTGAAGTCCGCCCACTTTTGGGACCTTGAGTAGGCATGAGTTATGTAGCTATTTTGGTTTATCCGCCAATGGTCCCCTAAGAAGGAATGGCTTATATAGCCATATGCATTTCCCCCACCATGAGATGATGGTTTGTGAAGCCACATTGATTTCTCCCCGCTCTCGGGCCCCCGGAAAGCAGATTTTGTGGAGTCATATCCATATGTCCCACTTATGGTGACCCCAAGATCACAGTGTTTCTTTATTGACGTCTCCCCACCACGGCAACCCGAGAAGGTAGCGCACCTGTAGCCATTTTCATTATTGCCCACTCTGTGGACCATGAGAAGGCAGGAGTTCCGTGGCCACATTGATTTGTCCCCGCTATGGGGGTAGGGGTTATGTCGCCATATTGCTCTTTGCCCACTACGTAGAAGGCAATGGTCATGTTCCGAAATTATATTTCTCCCTGCTATGGGGACCCAGAGAAGGCAGGGTCCATGTAGTCATATTGATCTCTCCCTACATGTGGACCCTGAGAAGGCACGGTTTATGTAGCTAGATGCATTTCCTCCCACCGAGAAGGCATGGTTCATTTTCCATCCCCTCTATGGGGGAGGGGATGTTTGCCCATGTAGATCCCCCGCTGTGTGGGGAATCCAAGGGGCCAGAGGTTTTGTGGAGATATTTAGTTCTCTGCACTTTGGGGACCCCGTGAATGCCGGATTTGCGGAACCACATGGATTTCTGCACGCCTTGGCGGCTTTGAGAAGGCAAGGATTATGTAGCCATATTGATGACTTTCCTCTACGGGGATCGTGAGGAGGCGGGGTTGTGTCCCCATATTCATTTGTCCCCCTGAGTGGAGCCTGAGAATGTCTGGTTTTCAGCCATATTGATCTCTCCCCATGTTGGGGACACGGAGAGGGTAAGGTTTCTGTAGCTAGATTCAATTCTCCCTACCCTGCCTTCTAATAGTGCATAGAGATCAATTTAGCTACATAAGCACGGCGTTGTAAGGGTGCCCATAGTGGGCAACAATCAATATGGCTGTGAAACTACCGCCTACTCGGAGTCTAAATTGTGTGAAGAAATGAATATGGCTACATGGCTGTAGCCTTCATGGTTTATTTAGCTATATTGCTTTCTCCCCGCTTTGGGGACCCTGAGAAGGCAACTATTTTGTATTGATGTCTGCCTGCTACGACGATCCGGAGAAGGTACTACAATTGTGGCCATACTCATGTCTCCGCACTCTGTGGATCATGAAAAGGCGGGGGTTATGTGGCTATATTGATTTTTCCGCGCTACGGGGGGTAGGGGTTATGTACCAATGCTGCTCTTTGCCCACTACATATAAGGTAATGATAATGTTCCCTTATTGTATCTCTCCCCACTATGGGTACACAGGGAAGGCAGGGTCCATGTAGCCATATTGATCTCTCCCTACATGCGGACCCTGAGAAGATACCGTTTATGTAGCCAAATGTGTTTTCTCCCACTCAGAAGGCATGGTTGATTTTCCATCCCCTCTATGGGTGAGCGGATGTTTACCCATATGGATCCCCCCTCTCTTTGGCCATTCCTAGAAGCCAAGGGGTATCTCCTCTTTGGGGCCCCCGTGAAGGCCACTTTGGGCCCGCGTGAAGGCCAAATTTACGGAACCACACGGGTTTCTCCCCGCTTTGGCGACTCAAAGAAGGGAACAAATCTATTGCCATATGGATACCTCCCCACGTCGGGGATCCCGCGGAGGCAGGGTTGTGTTACTTTACTCATTTCTCCCCACTCAATGGACTCCTAGAACGTGGGGTTTTGTTGCGATATTGATCTTCCCCCTCTTTGGGGACCCCGAGAAGGCAGGGTTTACGTAGCCATTTTCCTTTGCCCCCACCACGGGGACCAGGAGAAGGCAGCGTTTATGTAGCCATATTGATTTCCCCCAACAATGGGGGCACCAAGAAGGTAGGGGTTGTGTAGCCCTATTGATGTCTCCCTACCAGGGGGACCTAGAGGAAGGCAGCAGTAATGTAGCCATATTCATTTCTTCCCACCATTTGGACTCCGAGTAGGCGATAGTTTTGCAACCACGTTGATTGTTGCCCACTATGGGCACCCACCCTTAGAACGCATTGTTATGTAGCTAAATGTATCTCTCTCCACTATTGGGACCCCTAGAAGGCAGGGGTTATGTATCCACATTGAATTCCCCCTGCTATGGGACCCCGAGAAGGTTGGTGTTATTCAGTCATATTCGTCTTTGCCCACCACAAAGAAGGTAACTGTTACATGACCATATTGGTATTTCTCCCTTTTGTTTTTGACCCCGACCAGGTAGGGCACATGTACCCATGTTTATATCTCCCCACTGAGTGCACCCCGAGAAGGCTGTACTTATGTAGCCGTATTGATTTCTCCCCGCTATGCGGACCCCGTGAAGGCAGGGATCATTTAGCCATGCTGAAGTCCGCCCACTTTGGGGACCTTGAGTAGGCATGAGTTATGTAGCTATTTTGGTTTATCCGCCAATGGTCCCCTAAGAAGGAATGGCTTATATAGCCATATGCATTTCCCCCACCATGAGATGATGGTTTGTGAAGCCATATTGATTTCCCCCGCTCTCGGGCCCCCGGAAAGCAGATTTTGTGGAGTCTGCAGTTAGTATAGCGCAGCGGGGTAACGAAAGTTCTGCCTCCGGGCCCCCAGCACTCCCCGCCCCCCCATCTGTGGTCCTGCTTCCTCTCTCCCCTCCTCCCCTCCTCAACCTTTTTATAATTTTACGGGGGGGGTACATCGGGTCATCCAATGGGCTCGGCCACAAATGATGGGGCTTGGGACTGGAGACGTCTCAAAGACGAGGACCCCGCGGCAAAATCAATAGCATGGGCCCACCTGATTCAGACGCCCTGGATGGCCCGTATGATCCCGCATCAGCATCGCACGGAGGTGCTGGTGGCGGGGGTGGCAGGATGGTCCCGGGACGGGGTCAGCTGGAGCGCGGTGAAGCTGGCCAGGACGTTCCATGAGACTTGAGACGCTGGGGATCTCGTTCCAATCCTCTGATCCCCAGAGGTACGTCGACGCGCTGCTATATGGGCTGACGCTTGCCTCGGGAGTGGAGGTGACTGCGTTCAACTTGTCTGGGGAAGAGGCGGCCGTCGGGTTCGCTGTCTGCGACTTAATCGCCAAGCCGCCCGGAAAATCGGCGAGCAGGAGAGGCGGAGTGGGGATCAAGGGTGAGCGACACTCTCCGGGGAAGAGCGCAAAGCCCGAGACCGGCAGTGGTATGGCTCTAGACGAGGAGGCGGGCGCCGGAAACGGTGAGCGCGAGGGGGGTGGGGGGCCGGCCGCCGCTGAGGAGGACGAGGAGGGCGAAATGACGTATAAGGAGCCCAGCTTCAAAAATGCCAGGTGGATGAGAAAGAGGCCCGGGGCCCCGCGGTGGACGGTCAAACCGTGCCGCCTGGTTTAAAAATTAATGGAGGCCGAGGAGTCTGAGACTACGACGGAGGTGTCAACGATCATTGAAGACGTCTGGCAGCTGCTCCTTGATTGTGACAAGTCTGGGAAGGATGCGGTCAAGGCGAAGATGAAGGAGATCAAAAAGAGGCACAAGAAGAAGGCCAAAAAACAGAGGCGCAAGGAGAAGAAGAAGGAGATGAAGGAACGCCGGTCCTCTCGGAGGGGAAAAGGGAGGCGCATGTCCTCCGACTCGGATTCATCGTCCACGGACAGTAGCAGTGACAGTGCGTCTGACACGTCGTCTTCAGGAGGCTCCAGCTCATCGGGGCGCCACGCAAAGCGCAAAAGCAGAGGTGGCACGCAGGGGAGCGTGAATCAGCCGGAGTTCAAGTGGATAGACGGAAAGCGCCACTTCCGCAGCAAGAAAACAGGAGACTGGGTTAATTGCGAAAACCCTCCAAAAACGGCATGCCCGGAGTGTGGTGGCCACCATTGGTGGTTTGACAGGGAGAAGCACGGGTGTAAAGGCCGAAGGAAGTGACTGCGGAGTCATGTCGATGGAGACGGGACTGCAGGAGGCGCGAGGGGCGACGAGGGGTGCGAGCGCGAGTGGCCGTGGGCGGCCGCGCGCGACAGACTCGAGGCGGCGATGGCTGATGAGTACGGGACGTCTTTTGATGCCACGACAGTGCGGGGCCTGCAGGATGGTACCCTTGACGGGTACCTACGGCAGCTCAGGCGATTGGCCAGGCTGGAGCGGATGCGTCCAGGCGACGGTGCTCGGGGTATACTGGAGGCCAGGCTCATGCAAGTTGTGCAGGGCGACCTGTCCGAGAGCGCCGCAAAAATTGTTCCGGCTGCGGGGAGGCTGGCCGAAAAGATGGAGTGGCTTGCCCCGGTGGTGCGGAAGTCTGATTGGTACCTGGTTATGTCTATCGAATAGCGGCGGTGCAAAGAGCAGCGGGCGGAGGCGAAGGAGTGGCCGCAGCTGGAGGACCTGTGCAGGCTGTGTGCGGCTGCCTCCAGTTTTGCGGAATCGGAGGCGGTGGCGCTGGCGTGCATATCGGTGGGACACTGCCTGTGAGGCTCCGAGGCGGGGGTTGGGGTGGGACAAGAGGATGAGGGAGTGCGGTTTTTTGGGACAAAGTCCAGGAGGGGGATCCAGAGACAGGAAGTGGGGCCCTGGGTGCGAGAATGGTTACAGTTCCTGGCAAAACTCAGGGCCCTCAAGGGGTTCCATCCCGACAGGGGGGCGTGGCACGAGTCCAGAGAGGCGCTGGGGAAGACGTTGGTCAGCCTGCTGGAGAGGGGGGAGGGGAAGAAGACCGTCATGTGGCATAGTTTCCGTAGGATGGGGGCAGCGCAACTTCGGAAAATGGGGGCGCCGCTCACAACAATTATGCTATGGGGGGGGGGGTGGAAGTCAGCGAAAGTCGCGCAGATGTATACCGAGGCCCCCCCTAGGTGGAAGTTTGCCCGCTCGGGGAAAATCCCCTGGCCTGTGTGGGGGAGGGGGGGCAGAGCTAGCCTACTGCACAAAGCAAGGTTCCACACTTTCGTTCTGGCCGTGGTGGATACGCCGGGAAATCGCCTTCGCGGCCGGGGAAGCTTCCCGACTTGCTGGGGGATCGCCTGAGGGGGGTGAGAATGCACGAAAACGAGGGAGAACAGTGTCCCCGAGTTCGAGTGCTACAAGGACAGTTGCGAGATGCGGCGCGTGCGATAAGCGAAATGCGGGGCGTCAAGGTGCACAGGCAAGAAATGGTGCGTAACCTAATTGCGGGGATGGGTGAGGCAGTGCTCAGGCTGGAGTGTGGGGAGGAGGGTCTAGATACAATGTGCAGTGTGTTGAGAAAAGTCGGGGAGGGGGACTTAGAAGAGGAGGACGATGGGTACTACAGTAGTAGTGACGAGGAGGGGGAGGTTACAGAGGAAATGGCTGCTCGGGGGGTGGGGGAGGCGGGGTGTGTGACAGTGTCGGACAAGATCTGGAACAGCTTGGTCCCTCGTGACCTCCTGGGGGTGTACCGGAGACGTTTGCGGGAGGGAAGTACGGGGGGTGAAAAGTCGCATGGGGGGAGGCCGGGGCCTGTGGATGCGATGTTGGAGTCACTCAGAACTGAGACTAAGGGACTGCACAGAACGAGGCGACCCGAGACGGCGAAGATGTTCCTTACATGGAAGAATGCGCTAAAGTGCCGAGCCATTCTCGATGCGCGGCGAGTTAACGCCAGCGACCCCCGGAAGCCCCCAAAACTCAGACTACCCGGGCTGGAAGCCATCCGCCACTGGATGGGACGTGCGCGCCCTCGGCGTGTGGGGGGGGGGCAGGTGCCGGGTTTTTGCAGGCAAAACTGGACCTGCAAAATGCTTACTGGAGCATCCGCCTCCCCCCCGCCTGGCGCAGTGCTTTTGTGGTGGCGGGGCGATCTGGTAGGCGTTTTCGATATGCAAGGCTGCCTTTCGGATGGGCTTATAGCCCTGTGATCTGTCAGAAGGTGGTATCCTCTGTTATCCGGGGGGCTTTGTCGAGACGTGGTGTACGGGGTTGGGTGTATCTGGACGACATTTTACTGTCGTGCAGGAGCAAGCGTCGTCTGCGAGGGGCTGTGAGGGACTGCATTCGGAGGCTGAAGCGTGCCCGTTTTATTGTGGGGGCCAAATCCGAGCCGGAACCGACGGAGCGCCTCGGTTTTATTGGCAAGAAAATTGACACCAGAGCTGGGACAATTAGCAATGCGGTGGGTGCTCTGGTCGGTGCGTTCAGGGCGTGGGTCAGGGGGGTGGGCAGGGGGCGCCTGCCCTCAAAGGTTATGGAACGCCTCCTGGGTAAATTGTGCTGGCTGAGTAGGCCCAATGCGGGTCTGGACGCCTTCCTGGCGGGCGCATATCGAGGGTTGCAGAGTGGGAAGGGAGTGTTTGGGAGGGGGGTCTGCAAAGGGGTGGCGACAATGCTCCTAATTTCTTGTGTCCCTCAGCGGTGTGACCCTCCCGGGCCTGGTGGGCAAGGGGCCTGGGAGGTGTTCGTGGATGCAGCTCCGGAGGGTAAACGTTTTCGACTGGGAATTGTCGGGGGGGGGGGACTACTATCGTTCGGGGGTGTGTCCGCCCTGGGTGGACTCCCTGCAGCAGGTGGAGCTGTATGCACTTTACGTTGTTATTAAGGTGGCATCCTATCGTGGTTTTGCAAGGATTCGTGTGGGTTCAAACAGCAACGTAGCTAGGTCTCAGATTAACGTGCTGAGGGCGTCGGTGCATGCCGACTCTCAGCAACGCATACTCCGGCGCCTGTTTTGGCTCAGGTGCTGGAGTAATGTTAGTGTCGAGTCCTTCAGGGTGCCGTCGTTTTTAAATGCGGCCGACCCCCTGAGTAGGGAGACGAGCTTCCAATCTCGAAAACAGGCCGTTGCCGAAGCAGCGAGGCGTCATGAGATGTGGGAAAGAGCCGTCGACACAAAGTACGTGGGTCTGATGGAGATGATTCGCCCCCCGTGGAGATTCAGGAGGGAGGTGGGGGACTGAGGATGCGACGGTTGCGGGGGGAAAGTGGACGCGCAGTCGCGCGGCAAAATGTGCTGTCCGTGGAATAGTGCATCTGTCCTGATTGCTTTGTTCCGGGGGAGGGGTGGGGCAGGCAGAACATATCCATATGTCCCACTTATGATGACCCCCAGATCACAACTGCTCTTTATTGTCTCCCCACCACGGCAACCCTGAAAAGGTAGCGCACCTGTAGCCATTTTCATTATTCCCCACTCTGTAGACCATGAGAAGGCAGGAGTTATGTGGCCACATTGATATGTCCCCGCTATGGGGGTAGGGGTTATGTTGCCATATTGCTCTTTGCCCACTACATAGAAGGCAATGGTCATGTTCCGAAATTATATTTCTCCCCGCTATGGGGACCCAGAGAAGGCAGGGCCATGTAGCCATATTGATCTCTTCCTACATGTGGACCCTGAGAAGGCACGGTTTATGTAGCTAGATGCATTTCCTCCCACCGAGAAGGCATGGTTCATTTTCCATCCCCTCTATGGGGGAGGGGATGTTTGCCCATGTTGACCCCCCGCTCTGTGGGGAATCCAATGGGCCAGAGGTAATGTGGAGATATTTAGTTCTCTCCACTTTGGGGACCCCGTGAATGCCGGATTTGCGGAACCACATGGATTTCTGCACGCCTTGGCGGCTTTGAGAAGGCAACGATTATGTAGCCATATTGATAACTTTCCTCCACGGAGATCCTGAGGAGGCGGGGTTGTGTCCCCATATTCATTTGTCCCCCTGAGTGGAGCCTGAGAATGTCAGGTTTTCAGCCATGTTGATCTCTCCCCATGTTGGGGACACGGAGAGGGTAAGGTTTCTGTAGCTAGATTCAATTCTCCCTACCCTGCCTTCTAGTAGTGCATAGAGATCAGTTTAGCTACATAAGCACGGCGTTGTAAGGGTGCCCATAGTGGGCAAAAATCAATATGGCTGTGAAACTATCACCTGCGCGGAGTCCAAATTGTGTGAAGAAATGAATATGGCTAAATGGCTGTAGCCTTCATGGTTTATTTAGCTATATTGCTTTCTCCCCGCTTTGGGGACCCTGAGAAGGCAACTATTTTGTATTGATGTCTGCCTGCTACGACGATCCGGAGAAGGTACTACACTTGTGGCCGTCTCCGCACTTTTGCGGATAATGAGAAGGCGGGGGTTATGTGGGGACACCAAGAAGGCAGGGTCCATGTAGCCATATTGATCTCTCCCTACATGCGGACCCTGAGAAGGTACCGTTCATGTAGCCAAATGCATTTCCTCCCACTCAGAAGGCATGGTTCATTTTCCATCCCCTCTCTGGGTGAGCGGATGTTTACCCATATTGCCCCCCCCCTCTTCGCCACGCCTTGGCGGCTCCTAGAAGGCAAGGGTTATGTCGTCATATTGATAACTCCCCACCACGGGGATCCCGAGGAGGCGGGGTTGTGTACCCATATTCATTTGTCCCCCTCAGTTGACCCTTAGAAAGTGGGGTGGTGTATCCATGGGGACCGTGGGAAGGTAGGAGTCATGTAGCTATATTCAGTTCCCTCCACCCGTAGAACACCGTCGCTATGTCGCTAAATTGATCTCTCCCCTCCATTGGGACCCCTAGAAGGTAGGGCTGTTGTCGCCATATTGATTTCTCGCTACTAGGGGAACCCGAGAAGGTCGTGGTTATCCAACCATATTGGAGGGAGCACGTGATGCGCCGCGCAAGCCGCGCGGCGAGTCAGTTGTCTACGCCAACCAAGCAGCTGTGCCTTCTACCCCGGGGGCCCATTCTCTAGGGGCGCTAAGGAAAGATAACGTTTGGGTACTAGACGCCGGGGCTAAGATTTGAGAAGAGGAGCGGCATAGAGCAACAAACAACATTTGTACAGCGCCTCGTCTGGCACGATATGGCGCTCAAAGCATGGAGCCTTTTATGGAACAGCTGAGTGCAGTAATTCAACTCAACGGCACGGGTAAACACGTTGGAAGAGTAGTGCGCCACGCAAATAATCCCCCTTCCTCTTTGCCCACTATGAAGAAGGCATCTCTTATATCGCCATATTTTTATGTCCCCTTTTTTGGTACCCAATTAGTTAGGGCAGATGTAGCCGTGTTCATTTCTCATCAATGTGTGCACCCGGAGAAGGCAGTAGGTATGTAGCCATATTGATTCCTCCCCACTATGCTGACCCCGTGAAGGCACGGATTATGTAGCCATACTGATTTCTGCCCACTATGGGGACTTGGAGAAGGTACTGTTTATGTAGGCATATTTCTCTCTCCTCTACTATGGGGATCCCGGCGTTGTGTTGCCATATTGGTCTCCCCCCACTCCGTAGAATGCAATGGGGGTATAGCCATATTGGCATTTTTCTGTCTTTGGAGATCCTGAGAATGGATGGTTCTTAGGCACATTGATATGTCCCCAAATGAGAGCCCCATGAAGGGAGGGTGTCCGTAGCCATACGAATTTCTTTCCGCTGAGAAGGCATAGTTACGGTTGCCACATTGATTGCTCCCTGCTTTGGAGACCCCAAAAAGGTAGGGGTTACTTCGCCACATTGATTTTCTGCAAGAAGGCAGCGGTTGTGCACTCATATCAATGCGTCTCCACCATGGCGACCGTGAGAAGGCATCGGTTGTATGGCCATGTTCATGTCTCTCCACTATGTGGACCCCGAGAAGTCCGTGGTTATGTCACCATATTCATCTGTCCACACTACGGGACCCCGGAGATGGCATGCATTATGTAGCCGTATTCACCTCTCCTTGCTTTGGGGACCTTGGGAAGGTAGGGGATATGTATCCATCTTCATTTGCTCCCTTTATTGGCACCCCGAGAACACACAATTTATGTAGCCGCATGGATTCCTCTCCACATTGGGGAGCCCGTGAAGGCAAGGTTTTTGCACCCATATTGATTTACCTCCGCAACGGGGACCCCGTGAAGTTCGGGGTTATGCGGCCATATCCCGACATGTGACATCTTTGAAGTCATGTGTATTTTTCCCGACCAGAAGGCAACAATGTTCATTTCTCCCTTTATGAACCCGCAAGGGCATCACGCGGAGGGAAATGAAGGCAATGGCAGCAAGCCTGCACAAATTGACAATACACCCCATGAGGAAAAAACGGCGACGGCGGGAAGTTTTCTTTTGTACGGGTAGGTGCCACAGGTAAGGCATGGGTGGTTTAGGCTTTCTAGCTTCACCCCGGTTCAATGGAGAGATCCATAGACAACCCCCATAGCAGTTGGAAAGCTCCAAAACAGCCCCGAAATTCCCCTCGCTATTCACCACCATGTGCCACTAGGGATCCCCGCCTTCCCAGGTTGGTTTTTCTACCTTAGTGCGAAGTGCGACTCACGCAGAATATTGTGCCCCAATGTATACACCTCTTGGGTGGAGCTGCTCCGCCATGCCATCACCTTACCTCCGGGCGCTCCCGGCCCCAAAGTGCATGCTTACTTGTGGGTGTGGTGGTGTTTTGACCTTGTCAACCCAACAATGGTATCCGGCATGTGCTCAAGCGGGGCTGGCTCTACTTTTTGAAGCAGCTAATCCATAGCACTAGGGGCTTGCAAGCTTCCTCTCCACTTCGCCGCAGCGAGTGTTAGTTCAACATCTATCGCAAGAGGGCAACCCACAAGAATCAAAAATGATGCAGGAGGAGCGATGGCTTGCAATTGGTGGTAGTGAAGTCTAGTTCCTCCTTGGCCACATCCACCACTTTTTGAAGCAGTAGCTGCGCAAATAGTGCGTGTAGATCATAGGGATTGGTGCCCTATGAGGATGCGTAAGATGTAGGCCCAACAGTTGTGGATATTAGAACGTCGCTAGAATGCTTCGCTAAAATGTCGCTAGAACAATGTATATGAATGTTGCGCCACTCCTCAAAGAGAAGGTGCCCCGGCTACCATGGCCAACGGTGGCCAATCACAGAGTCGCGATGCTCGACTCAACGGAGCGCCGGGTTCCCCCCACCCCACCCCCCGGTTAGCCCGGTCAGCCCCCCACCCCACCCCATAGGTCACTTGGAAGGTCACTTGGCGGGCCGGCGCCGGGTCACTTGGTGGTGGGTTAGCCCGATTAGCCCGGTTAGCCCGATTAGGCCCCCTGGCCCCTAAGCCTCCTTTTGCGAGTCGCGACACGCAGGTTACCCCTCCTGCGTGGTGGAGGGTTGCTACTGTTGTTGTTGCTGTTGCTGCTGCTGGTGCTGCTCTGCCTACTCCTGCTGGTCTCCCCTCCCTCCTCCCCCACCCTCACCGAACCCTTGCGCTGCGGTCCCTTGCCCCCCCCTCTCCTGCCTCCCACCTACCCAACCCGTACAACACCGAGAGGGCCAAGTTGGGGTCATTCCCCAACATCCGGCCCAACTCGGTGACCCCCAAGAGGTGCGTCCGGCCGCCCCCATTCCGCCACTCCACCCGCACCCCGCGGGGGTCGGCTCCGCACGTTTGCTGGCTCACAACCTAAGAAGAGAAACAGGAGGCAGGTGTGTTCTAGCGGCGTCCTAGGCAACTGTTCTAGCGACATTCTAGCGACGTTCTGGCGGCGGCGGTTTGGCTACATCAACGCTAGAACGCTTCCCTAGATCAACGCTAGAACTCACTCAACACACCGTGCCTTGCCGGTCAAGGGCAGGTGAGATGGCGCCCACGGCCTTGGCGAATGCGTCCCAGGGGTTGGGGGGGTGCGACTGCGGGCATACCCTAGCTATGGGGGTTGCGGGGACCTTGGGCTTGGGCTTTGGGCGGGAGGCGATGCCGTGCACCAATCTGGCACACACCCCCGGTTGGCTGGCGACCAGTCGAACCCCCCGATCTCCATGATCGCTAACCACGTCGGCGTCCAAGTCCAGGTCCTCCCTACACACTCCATACCGCCCAGTCCCATCGCCTGCCAGCACATGGCAATGAACCGCCAATGGCTCGCACCCCCCTTTCTCAACTCGGGGCTGAAGACGTTGAGTTGGGCCAACTCAAACATCTTCACCTCTTTTTCGGAGGGGGGGGGCGCCTCCCCCCACTTCCGCCCAGGCAACTCCGGTTGCCACCACCAGGTCCCTGGAACCCCCCCCCCCCCCCTCGCAGCGGTTTGTCCCGGAGGACCCCCACCCTTGTCCGCCCATACCCACCTCCCTTGCCCCAAAATTTTGTGATGCACACGGTGCATCCAAAAACGGGGAGTCCAAATCGGACTTTCCGGGGGGACGAGGAGGGGGTGGTCGAGGTTCGGGGGGTGGGAGCCGGCCAGAACGGCGGTGTCCCATGGCAGGTCCTGCATGGACCCCGCCTCCCTGGCCCCCCAAAAAACCCTCACCCACCGCCCTGCCCCGAACGCCTTCTCCTCAACCTCCTCCTTCACCGTCTCCTCCACCGTCTCTTCCACCTCCACCTCCACCACCTCAGATGTTGGCGTCCTTCTCCTTCACCTTCTCCCTCGCCTTCTGAAGGTTGGCGACGGCCCAATCCTCCCCCCCCCCCCCCATGGCACGCAGCGCGTCCACCTTGGCCTTCCAGGCCACCACCCTGGCCTCCGCCCTAGCCTTCGCCCCCTTCTGCGCCGCCAGGGAACTAGAGAGCTTTTGTAGCTCTTCACACAGCGACTCTAGCTCGTCCTCCTCTTCCTCCTCGACCACCGCCTTCGGCTCTTTGACCGCCTTGGCCGATTTCTTGGCGGCCAAGGGGTCAGGGGGTGCGGGGTGAGGCTCTTCCACAACGTCCCAAGGGTCTCCATGGCCTTGTCATCGCAATTGGCCATGCTCAACACCCAAAGGCCCGCGGGGGAGCGGGCCAAACGGTTGAAGTTGGCCAAGGACATGGTGAGTTGGGTCCAATTGCCCCCGGCCACGGGGTAGGCATTTTTCCTGGACGATTAACGTCAATGGGTAGTTGCCCTTGATTGACCGCACCAAGCCCGGCCGGGAGGGGATGTATTTGACCCGTGAGGCGAAGGGCCATGAGATCCCGGTGGCCTTGGGCAACACCGTGGCAACGGGGGGATCCAATTCTACAAGGGGGGACGAACTCCTTCCAACGGGCTTGGAAGTCCCGCTAGGTGCAAATTGGACGGGAGTAGGGGCTCCGGGGACGGTGCGGTGGTACTCCAACTTACGGAGCGTGTAGAGCTCGGAGAGGGTCATCCAGGGTCCCTCATGTCGAGCAGAAGTTCACACATGGCGGTGGGGGGGAGTAGGGAGGCGGCGTATGCCTCAACGGCGGCCTTGCATGCCTCGGCTATGGTTTGGGTCGAAGTGGCGGTGTTCACATATCGGACGGCGTTGTTGAATTGCCGCCGTGCTAGGGGGCATGATAGCGCCCACGTGGCCAAGTAATGGCCCACCCGCTAATCCTTGAGGTTAGAAGCCCCACTCAAGTCGCGTAGTGCCTTAGACAAGAGGGAAGTATCCTTCCCGATTGAGGAGGGAGCAAGGGGGGAAGTGGCGGGGCGTTGCATTGCAAACAGATGTGTAATATCTAAGCGTGAGAGAAGGGACCATGGCACAATGCACTATGGCCAATAGCAAGAATGCACGGCGGAATAATGAAGGAAATGGCATTTCTTGGTAGACATTGTATCATTCTAGTATTGATCTATTCTAGGCTAGAACACCTAATTTAGAAGTTCTAGGCTAGAACGAGATCGGGTCTTCTAGCGTGTACCAAGGAGAGGGCTTTGCATAAAGGTTTTTCACTGTTTTTGATGACCTGGCGTGTTACTGCATGCCTGTGGGTGCGTACTTAGACACTTTGACTTCCCATTGTGGTTCGCATTATGCCAAGCTCAACGCCCGGACAGCCCATCAATTATATTTCGCAAATACACTGGAGAGAGGGTGGCAACGACATAATCCCATTGGACAAACGACCACGGTTGATAGCGTGTTGCACGTTGGCTTCCAAAGAAAGGCTTCCTAACAGGCTTTCCAGGCGGGTTGTGAGAACGTTCTCAAAAGGGAATGAATGCCGCTATGTGAACAGCACCATGTCCCTACGAACGTTGTAGAAGAAGCCCCCCTACCATTGATTCGCCGAATATGCTGGGAGCATAGGCATTTTGAGGCATCTACACTATCCCGCATAATGTGCTTGACCAACCAAGAAATGTCATTGTAATTGGGCACGGTTGTAGCACTTGTGTTGATGTTTACAACACACCCGTATGAGTCTTCCAAATATTCATGTCACAAGACCTGCAATTGCGCGGGACCACGTTGCATCAGCGCCTCCACATTTGTGTGCCGAACAACGGGCTTGACATGGAAGGCCTGCAGAGCCCGCCTACCATTGACTTATGTATCATAGTGTTGGCAATGATTTACCATCCCAAACATGGACTAGCACAAATTGGCCCCAATGCTCGAGTCACTTAACTACCTGGCGATAGTGGTACAAACTTTTGTGCCATCCACGTAGCATAAGACGTGAAGAGGACTGGGATATGGTCAAACAGATCAAGAACCACCAGGGGCTAATCCAAGGAGTGGAAGGTAGAACCTACGGCGGGGTAAAATGGCAAGCGGGTTTGGAAACCGAACTTGCGGGTGCAGTGGAGATTTACCTGGGCCTCCCGGGCCACTTCCTAACACCTCTTTGTGGCAGCAGGGAATAGGTCACTTTGCCGCCAAGAACACCCTAACCCCCCCACTATGGGGGCCTTCAGACGGCAGTGTTTGGATGGGGGGGGGGGTAAAGGCAACATCAGGTGCACAAGAATCGCCTCGAAAGCATGCATCAAATTGCATCACCATTTTGTTTCCAAAGTAGGCCAAATGTGGCACAAACTTTCACAGCATTTGCACCAATCATGTGAACGAACTCACACAAGTGATTAAAGTTGTGGTGAACACCAATGACGGCCTCCAGAGAAGGAATGGATTTCCCCAAGAGGTCCGTGAAGAAACGTATGAATCTGGCTTGCAAGAGGGCCTGACCACCAGCGGGTTGACATGCAATATTTGTACGCCTCCTCCCACGTGTAATACTTAGACCCCCATGAAAATTCGGTGTCGTGTGCCTGGCGTGGTGGGCAGAAAGTTGTATGTGGCGCATTCACCAACGGGAGATCAACAATGTACCACACCACATGTGCCCTTGGGGCCACGCCATGAAGATTCTGCATTTGTTTGTGTTCCCACCATATATTCTATTCAGTTACCCGTACCCCGATGGCAGTTGGTGTTCTGATGCGCCGCATCGCGGGGTGCAAGTAGGCAAATGGATCCAAGTTTTAGCTTTGTTCCCTCTGGGTTCACAGGGCATCGTTGGCAGGTGGTAGGGAACGGAAACAGAAATAAAGGTGGTGCATGATTGCCCCTTCGGTAAACTATCATTTATCAGGTAAACCCCGTAAACCCCTGTACACAGAAATCGCGACCGTGGAAATGTATAGTGGAAATGGGACTCCTGGTGCGGCTCAAACCGCACACGGGTAGGAACACAAATGTGGACCCGCCCTTAAGCATAGAATGGCACACCAACTGCGCTTGAACCGGCCATGGGCATGCCGGGTGGATATCCCTCATTTTAGCGGCAATATTTGCCCCCGGGGTGTCCAATCCAAGATTCGCGTGGCCTTGCAGCTTTCCACCGGTGAGTGCATAGCATGCCTTCTCCGTGTCACCTTCGAGTGAATTACTACCATGCCGCGAAGGAGGACGTTGCCGATGGGTGTCCGGCCTGGTGTATGCCACTGCGTCCCAGCCGCACACGAGCTCCTCCTCGTTGGTCACGCCGTACAACTCGCAAAGCAATCGCTTTGCGTTGTCATCTAGTCTGGCGCGAGTGGCCTCGTGATGGGACCCAACCCGTAGTGCTTGGTGTTCTCCCCCGCTTTTACTTCCATGGGGAGTGTCCCCATCCCGGCGAAGCTCCATGAATGCTTTCTTGATACCATCTTCGTACGACATCGCAGTGTCCGAGTCCACGTCGTACGGTTTGACCACTAATACCCCCAGGTTTAAAAGATCCATGCGCACCGCAGTGATGATGCTGTGGTTGTCGTTATCGAGCTTTGTGAAGTCTGTCACATTATACTCGAATGATGGGAATTGTGGTGGCCATGCCATTGTCATCGTATATATCTATCTATGCCATATAAAAGCAAGGAGGACACCACAACATCTCAATTCAAGGGTTCTCCTCGGTGATTTCTTCTACACCACGATAATGGTAATACAAAAGGTCTCCTCTATCCCTGCACCCACGGCTGCATGCGTTCAGGAACGAAAATCTCTAATCCGTGACACGGCTTCGCCAGAGTGTGGGGTATGTGACCGCCAAGTGCTGAAAATACTCTGACTTAATGCAACACACGGCACATGCTGTTTCGTGCTGGTCCTCGCAATCGGCCGCAGCCCGGCCAGATACATTCCCACACTTGGTCTTCGTGGGCCAGGAATGTGAACACCAGTTGGTAGACGTCCCTTTGGGAGATACCAACCCAAGGGCAGGGTAGGGTCATACTGGAACTCGGATCTAGAAGAGATTACCATGTCATTTTTGACAATTGTCATTATTTATTACTTGAATTTTTTGAGGTGGAGAGGGGAGAGGAAAGGCGCCCGTACCATGGGAGTAAGGGAGGGAGGGTGCATGACCCTAGGAGGGAGGGAGGAGGGACATCATGCGTACAACCCTACCCTACGAGGGAGGAGGGACATCATGCGTATACCCCTACCCGAGAAGCGAGAAGTGCCCGCAAAGTTGAAAACTCCATTTTTATCGAAAACTCACTTGTTACCACACAATTCTGTGTTCACTTATTATCTCAATTTTTACATAGGTAGTAAATACCCACTGTCACCGGACTCCCGGGGCATCCCAGTACACTTCCGCCGGTTGCGGTAGGCACCCTGCGGTCGCGGCAGGCACCGGCGCGGCGGATATTACTTGGACACGTCATCTCACCAACATCCATACAAAAGCGAAAGTACCAAGTCTGCAAATATCCGGTGGTAAAAACTGACTTTACAAAAAAATCCATTTTTACATAAAACCCCATGAAATTTTTTTTACAATGGATGCTCCCTCCTAGGGTCTAGGGTTTCCCTCCCTCCCTTGTAAGGTTTAGGGTTTTCCTCCCTCCCTCCTAGGGTTTAGGGTTTCCCTCCCTCCATCCTAGGGTTTAGGGTTTCCCTTCCTCCCTCCTCCTCCCATTGTTTAGCGTTTAGGGTTAGGACCTGTCTTCTCCTCTACAGACTTACTCTGAATTTTCACTCATGTCTTCCAATCCGTTTGCGGATATCATGACCCCTCACGAGTGGTGGTGTGCTTGAACAATGTACCCCGCAGCCAATCCTTCAACCGGAGACATACCTTACAAACCTGAAGAAGCATGTGGCAGATATCACTATTTGAAACGAAAGCATCACCCCACTCAACATCATCAGCAACGTGTACACCGCCCTCATTGGCGCAGCCTCTTGTAAGATTGATTTTCTTCCGCAGGTAGCCGTCTCTGTGCTGGTGAAGCACAGGCGATGCCCAAAAGACCACTCAGCAATTGAAGAGTTCTACATTGCCCGAATGAGACTTGTGAACAGGTTACTAAGGAGGTTGATAAATATATTCGCTCTGTAGTGGTGAGTGCCCTACTTTGTGATGAAAGTGCAGATAAAAAAAAATAAAGTTTTTATCGGCTTTTGTGTTCATTAATGTCAAGGACCGAAACTGGCAATATGCCATTCACGGGGGGGAGGGGGGTATGCATTGTACTCTGATCCACACGTGTAACTACTTGTGTGACACACTCTATCAAGATTTCCGGTCGCCTTCGTTGTCCGCAAATTTGACCCGGACATCGGAGGAGGAACCTGCCTATTTTGAAGCCGACGCCGGCCTTAAACGGCCAATCTCCTTCATGCTTTGTGTTGACCGAGAACCAAACCCTATGCAGTGTCGCTGCCCATGCCCAAATAAAGCACCCGCAGTCCGCCTCCTTTTCAAGAGCAACAGCTGAGCTGACCTACATCTATATTTTGAATTCTTATTTTTTGACCTGATTGAACCTGATATATGAGATGTCCGCCACCGTTCACCGTGGCGATGCAGCTCTTGTATCGTACCTATACATTTCCCACCCCGGATTTTGTGATGACAATTCGACATGCTTGGTGGTAAGTACATTCTCTCACCTCATTTGGACTACGTCCGTGTTGCAAAGGTGACACATGTTCGCAGGTGCAAAGGCATGAATGTATTTCTTTTCTTTTGTGTGAAATTCGTACTGTGGGCCATAAGCAAACAAAAACCTCTATCTTGCAGTGGGTTCTAGCAAAATTGGTTGAATACTTGAACACGATTCACATGCCATTGAATGCTCGGCGTAAAGTCGTTGGGAATTCCTATGGGGGATTTGGTGAGTATTATTGGTATTGGCGGTCGATGGTTTTCCCGACAAAAAAACTAGAGGGAATTCTATTCAGACCCAAAAAAGCGAGTGCCAAGTACCCATCCCACTGGCAGTGTGCTGGATATGCGTATACACGATCATAAATGAACAGAGTGGGGTTCAATACCATGGTATACATACATCTTTTGTTTGTGCCCGTGTGCCAAACTTAAGATTAGGTGCAGGGGCTTTGCTTTTTTTGTTGAACAACCATTCCCCCCAAGCTTGCTAGTCTTCCTTGTGTGTGCTTATAACGCCTATCTGTGAGTAGTGGGGCGATAAGGTCACACACTGCCGATTTCATGTTGATAATCAAGAACAGGCTACGTGTGTGTACACAACCCCAGTACACAACGCCGGTAGACAACTGTGTACCAATTTTGTCTACGCTCTCTCGCTCTCTCATTGTTGCCCTTTTCTCACCCCTTGGTCTTTGGTATTTTTCATAATAAAGAGCCCCCGCCAAAGGAAAAATACCGTGTTAACGTCGGTGTCCCTATGTGCCCCATTGATAAGCATCCCTCCCACACCGCCCGAAGACCGGTGCCGAGCTAGCCCTACCTGACAATGCGGTTGTCCTGGCATGCACCTGGGGCGCTCCGAGGGTTTTCCCACTCGTGTATGTCTGTGTACTTTGTGAGCATGCATATCCGCCAACACCCGTGGATCCCGCATTTTTTTTGGGGGTGTTCATACGAACCGCTGCCCGCTTTGGATCAGCCTGCGCAGGGGTGTTTTCGTCTCATGACCGATTGTAGTGTGAATGTCCGTATACATGCTTGCATGACCAGTGCGGGCGATGCTAAGTTATCATGAAGCACAAAGGTAAATTGTTCGCCATAATAAACTGGTCGCTTGATGGCCATTGCACATCGCGCAAATTTGCTGCCTAAAATATTTCCAATCCATAAAAGTTGGCACCACTCTTTACTGATTGTCCTCTCCTTGCCGATTAGGTGCATATGACAATGCTCCGCACCATCAACAATGGCGGTGGGCACACCAGGGGGCCTGGTGGCTTGTGTGGAAAACAACAGCTGGGGTTTTTTTACATAACCCAACTTTTTTGGCGGTGGCCAAATTTATATGCAAAGATTTGTTTTCATATAACCTAAATTCCCCCCTTTTCCGGGTGACGGGTTTGCGAAGCCAACCGTACAGTGTCCTTTTAGCTGGACAAATGTTGCCCCTTGTGTTGGGGATATGGACTTATGTAGCCAATGTGGAACTTGCGGGCCACCTCAAATTGGGCGGTCCTTAACAAACCAGAATTTTTTTTTCCGGGACCGCCCCTCGTGACATTTTACCACCGGAACGACGTGGACCCGTCATGTCCCCTTTTGATGGGGACCCCCGAGAAAGTGGGGGTTATTTAGCAATTTGGCGTCTTTGCGCGTCCCCAAGAAGGTAGGGCTGATGTAACCACTTGTGGTTCCATCCCCTTTCATGGGGACCCCTGAGAAGCAGGGGTTATGTCACAATTCCGCCCATTCGTGGGACCCCGAGAACGCAAGAGTGATGTTGCCATTTCTGATTTGTCCCCTTTGATGCGGGAACACCATGGTATTGTAGCACTGCCGCGATGAAGAGAAAACCATTCGCAAGAGTGGTGAAAAGGGACGGAGACGATGAGGATCTTTGACAGATGCACGAGGCTGGGATGTGCTTTTGATTGAGGACCAAAGAACCATGTACATATAGAGCTCTGCAAGCCCGGGGCATCGGCACAAGGAGACAACTCTTGTCCTTTGAAAGGCCCCTCTTTTGACATGATGCCTCTCCAAATGAATGAGACATGGAATTATGTATGATTACACAACCGGGCAGGCAAAGAAGCATAAGACACTTAGAAAGCTAGTCCCAGAAAGCATGGCAAAATGCTTCACAATGCATGTGAGGACGCCCCTTTGTATCACGTGTTGTGTAGCACCATCCGGTGAAGATTATTAACTATCACGACATTAACTATCACGACTCATATATCTTTCGAAACATTACCCACAGGGGCCGACACCCACTCCACGTGAATTGACTTTGCGCTATAAATGTCTTCTTCGGACTTTTGTGCCGATGATCCCCGATGGTTCCTAGTATCAGGTGTAAACACAATAGCATTATGGCCACACAACCAAATGGTATTTTGTTGGAAAACAAGTAGTGGTATCGCAACTAGGTCTAGCAATTGCTTTTTCCAAATGGTGGTCTCATTACATAGGCGGCCCGCAGAAAAATCCTCTGCAAAACTGTGGTCATGTGGAAACGTGGTGTCCATTTTGCGCGAATGCGGCAATCGGCCGCCAACACCTATCACTATCACGGTGCACCCGCTTTTGAGTCACGCCAGCTCATGGTGACCACATTATGTTGTGCCGCCATCACATTGACCGGGCTCCCTCTCTTTGGCGCCACACACGTTTGGTGCTGCCTACTTTTGGGACGCTGTTATGCTCCTTCATCCGCATTTCGGCGCGTTTCGTGGTGGGTGCTTCTTTCTCTTGTGCTTGATGATGTTCCCCCCCCTGTTACCTCCTCTTTCCTCCTCATTGTTTTGTTGCGTCGCGTCCACGTGTTTTTGTTCCTTGTAGGTGGCACTAAGCCATTGGTCCTACACAATTTCATCACCAGTCATCCCTCCACCCTGTACGAGCCCAATGTCACGGCCATGGGCAGTTTGCAACCCACTGCCGCGGAGCTTGTTCAACCAAATCCATTCGTGCACCTTAAAGATATATTTTGGGTTGTACCGGGTGCTTAGACACCAACACTAGGCTTGTATCCGAGTTGCGTGAGGGTGCCTAGGGCACAAGGAGACATGGCTCCTGGAGAGGGTGGGGCAGGTGATGGCACGTCGGATTGTAGCACCCTTCGTGTGTTTTTGACTTGCCCTTCCGAGGCAACAGCTGCCACTTCTTAGTGTATTGCTGCATCGTGTTCCGCATCAACCGCCCCCTGTACATGGCATTTGGGTGCGGTGCCCGTCAAGTTTTGGACTCATTTTCGGCAATGCAATGTGTTTATGACCAGCTTGGTCGAACAATGACTTCTCTCAAGCTAGGTGAACACAGGTACGGTTGCCTATAGCAAGACATTGCACCTTTGAAGTGGACAAATGGGAAATGTACATCGAACAGCCGGCACTTGCCTTCACAATGTGCTACACGTAGGCCAGTGTGTAAAGGCGGTGTGTTTTCAACGTAGTACACATGCCCCTCTTTAAATAGGAAGTGCAGTGTCCACATTGCACACTCCTTTTTACGGCCGTGGAGCCGCCTGCAAGAACAATTCTCGTTTCTAAAGCACCATTGGCAAATAACATACACCTTCAGACGACTTCACTTACATTGCTTTTCTATGGTAAGTATTTTGAAGAGTTTTTTGGCTAGTCAACATACTCGATGGGAGAAAGTCATAGTTCCAAGGCTCGGGATGGGCATCCAAAAATTCTACCACAAGCAAAAGGACAACGTACACTGGTGGTGCAGGTCCCGGACAACATCGTTGACTGCCGTCGAGCCACAAAACCTTCTGCTAAAGTTCGTCGAATGCCGTTGATTCCTAGATGGCAACCAGTGATCTCAAGGAAGCCAAACAATATAAACTGAGAATATCGCTTTTGATCAAAGGGGTGAACAGATTTAGTCATAAAGTACACCTTCTCATGTCCGAGATGATATTACGGCCGTAATTTTTGAACCCTTGTCAAGAAGTGTGGGGGCATGATTGGATGTATAATTAGAATGTGAGTACCACAATAGTGAACAATCTTGTAGTCAAAGAAGTGAAAAACTCAACAGTAACGCCAGTGGGGTGCATAGGAATTCGCATGGAACAGGGGGACACAAACCATTTGATTGGGACTAATGACGTTGCCGTTTGACACAAAAGGGGAGAGACATACTATTGTCCCCTCAACCCCGAGTGCTAGAGCGATGAACCATTTGCAAGGTGTAATATGGTGAACCCGACACACACCCTCCAATTGTATGCATGGCAACATTCAAAACTCATTGAAAATTGGCCATTTCACTCGTCGTCGGCGGCTTCTCCGTTCCATACTTACACAAAGACTCTATGGTATCAAAAATACTCGTCCGAATCTCAAAAAACTTGGGGAGTGTATCACATTCCACGTGCATCGGAAGCCTGGCCACATGGGCACAGTGCCCGCGCAAGAAGACGGAGTTCAAAGTTTTCTTCCCGCTCTTTGAAGGCTTGCTTCGTCTTATGTTGACCGTGCAGCAAGTACTTGTTCCAAGATATGTATCTCCTCACAGCTAGTCCATGAGGGATCCCTCCGTCACCCCTATACAAGGAACAATGCCTACGAGAAGACTCAAAGCATCAGGCACACCCATGAATCAGCCCGTGGCAGAGGTGCACTGCGTGCAAGGTTGTACCCCTTCAGCCACCAAGATCGCTACCTTTATTTTGCGGCCCAGGTGTAGCAGTTTAAGAGGCTTGGCAACTGATACGAATGCAATGACGTTTCGCCGCAGGGCGAAAGTGCAACAACGCGTGCATGCTGTTACATGACTTCTTGAAAATTTGCAAAAGCTATAAATCGTTTCTGGGGGGAACACTCGTGGAGCCCCTCTGTGAGGTCACCGTTTGCAAACATCCATAGTGCAACCGGAAAAGTATCATGACGAACCTATGACAACGCACATTGAGCTTACCCATGCATGCCTCAAAGCAACCTCAACATCGGAATTCCCTTGGCCCCTCATTGTGGTTTCCTTTGCAACCCTCTTGCGGTGGTGAACCGGGGGATAAATTTTGCCTTTTCTAGGGTATCACACACTATTGGCCCACGTCTATGGTATAGAAGGACAACGAGATCCTTCTTATCATCATTGTACCAGTTGTGGTTGATTCTTACGGTATCGTCCACTAAATCCGCCAACTCTCTCAAGCTAAATTCCCTTCTTTTGGCGGTACTCCGCATATTGGCGCATCCACCATCACATTTTTTTTTGCATGACATCTACCACTGCTTGATGGTATGAAGCCCAAGCTCTCAAAGACCGTTCCAGGTTCCGCGCATGCTTCCATGCTCATTGATATGTGGCATGGTATGCCTAAAACTCCTTGTGCACCTACCACTTTGCTTATGCTCCGTTTGTAGGTTTCGAGCTATGACTTTCCGCGGCCGGTGCGCACTTAGGGGGAGATAATTGAAGGATGCAGATGCAGCATCTGACATCTCATTGCGCCACCGCCTCTTGCCTTGCTACCACCGTAAAGTGCCAAAACCGCCACCCTTTTCCACGGCTAGACCATCCCAGGCAAGTCCTATGCATGCAACAAAATTGGCAATTCCACATGAGTGATTGTTAGGTTCGTGCCTCAACCTTGTAACGGGCGGTCAGGTGTGTGTCACGTTGACGGGGCATCAGGATCGCATCCTCAGATGTGGCAATTGATGGTTGCATATTAGATTGTATTTAAGAAGCAACAGGTTTTGCTGCATGAATGCTACCAACAATGAATTGTTTTTTGGGGGGATCAGCGGGTTATGCACACATGCATCATGCTTGACAAATTGAAAGGTTAAGTGCTGCAGCTTCTCCCAATCCTTGCATCCTTGCAAGTCATCCGGAGCCTCCCCTAGGTTTGTTTTGTTTTTTGGAGGATGACATAGTCCGCTTCCTAGGCCCCCACCTCCTCTCCATGTTGCATGCGCATGATCTTAGATTCCCGTCAAGCAGTCTTGGGTGACCATCTCGCAATCATAACTTGGATGGTGATGGAAGGTGTGGCGGACCCATACCTAGCTAGTGGCATAGCACGGTCCCACCTCTGCCAAGCCCACTAATTGGTGCAGTAGCGGGATTAAGCAAGGCGGTCCCACCCCTAGAAACAATAGCAAGAACCCCAAAAGACGTTGGAATGTCGGTCCTATGCTCCTCGTCAGCAGCCCCATGACGATTGAAAGGCCTTTAAAGTAGCTCCGCCCTTCCGAAGTCGCGGAGCTCCACATTGGGTATTTTTCTAGCCAGTCTGTCTGCTAAGTTCCTTCTCCTAAACCTCACGAACGGGCGTATTTTCGATTTTGGTGCAGCGGCCCATTTGTCGCTTCCCCTTTCCTGTTTTTGGCTCTTGCTATCTCCTTTGTCGCAGGTAGCACCCCCGGCTATTCCATCGCTAACCCCTCCCTTGAGCAAGTTGTAGGTTGGACCTTAAAGACCACACTCTTTGCGAACCCTTCCTCATGGGGTGGATGCAGTGGATGGGGCAGGGGTATGGGTGGTAGAGAGATAGTTTGAATCAAGGGTCATCAAGGTTGAGGGCAAGTTGTCTGGGATAGCTTGCCTTCAGCCCATAAGAGGCAGTAGCAATGGCTGCCGCAAAATTTGCTAATGCAGCCCCACAAGCAGTGCTTCACAACAATTACTTCGGCAAAGCGGGTTTGGACTATGTCGTGGTGTCCCACCCGGCATATCACAGGACAGTTGTAGATCTTCTGGAACAAGTCGCCCATTGCCCATGTTGGTTTGGCCATTTACATCACATGGACGTGTGCGAACACGCACCCGGACAGCAGTTGTTTCTCTCCTCGGCTCCACTAGATCGGCTACTGAGTAGTATATCAATGGCCATCGCAGCAAAAGGTTGGTAGATGCCGTGACAACATTCAAAGGTGTCTGGCGTCATATTGGCGCACATCGCAGTGCGCCGTTCAATCCACGCAGCTTGAACTGGTCGTGATTGACCAGACTTCAAAAGAAACTACTTCAAATACCCAAGTACATACCGTGAGGTGTGGTGCCGGTAGTGGCCCCCTTAACCGACCCCCTCTTGTGCACCCATGTATCAACCCAGCTTCATACCGCCAATACCCTCCCCTCCCCAAAGAACCTCCCCTCCCCAAAGAACCCCCCCCCCCCCCCGCCCCGCGCCCGCTACACGAAGATGTTAAAAAAAACGGGAATGCGCCACAAGGTTGCACATCCAACGAATACATTGCATTCCCATTCTGTGGTTGTCTCACCCGTGGTAACCAATGTGCGCATCACCTTCCAATCAAGGTGCTCATCACAAAAGACACACATCCGCTTTGGATTTGCCGAGCGGTTTTGCCACAGGATCATATCGAACACAACTCTAACTGATTTCGCACAAGGCTAGGGTATATTCTAAACGCACGTTGCCCGTATAGCAAAACAATAGGAGCTCCCCCGTTGACCACCACCACCACCACCCTTCTTACCCTCCCGGGGTTTCTACAATTTTTGTTGGTAGTGAGTTGGCGCGGGAAGTGCACACCTAGACAATCTCATCGCTGTTGTCCCCGTGTAGGCGCACTTGGAAGATGGGGATAGTCGGGCGATACCGGCGGCACCGGCACATGTGACTCCGCCTGCACAAGGGGGAGGGGGAGGGAGGGGAGGGAATACCAGCAACCCACTCATACAGCCTTTGTATTGCGTTGCGTTGCGTTGCCTGAGCCATGCTCTAGGCCACAGGCCCAGCCCCAACAACACTGCACGCGGGTCATGCTTGACTGTCCGGACGTACAACCCTCGGGCATGCGAACCCCCTTGGCATCGGGGGGCGGGTTACAATGTTTTTTTGCAACGCAAAACACAGGTAATGCACGGACGCGTTCTTGCAACGTAAATCTTCTCCTCGGGCCCGTGCCGGACCATACTTCGTTTCCATTCACCTCCATATGTGCCCTCACGGCCTCCGCAGTGCCTCCACTGGCGTCCGCGAGGGTCACCAAGGTAACACAGTGGGGTGGCCGAACCATCTCGTATTGTTTGCCAAGAGACAACGAAGGCACCTATGCACGATTCCACACGAAGGAAGATCCTTGACGAACAGGCTTGCATGTCATTGTTGCGTTGTTGGGTGGTTTTTTGCGTTGGGTTTCAAGGTCAGAATTATTGAAAGTTTTTTGCATTGTAAGAAACTTATTTGCAATTTATGTAGATTTTTATTCCACACACTCTCGCTCAAAAATTGATGTGTTTGTGTTTGTGTACGTGTCTTCGTGGTTGTCAACTTTTAATATTTCTTTTTCTTGATTTTAGTACTGTCGGTTGGGGGACTGCCTTCCTGGTCCAGCAAGTGCTACATGGGATGGTACGCTTGCCAATACTGGGGTCAGCTTCGTGGACGTCAACATCAACCAACTAATCAACACTACTAGGCCTGCCCATTTCTGCACAGTAACAAGGAACCTAACGCCCCCAGGGCACGCATCCGTGCGCCAAGAGAGCCTGTGTTTTTATGGGAAATCCTCTACGGTCGGGATCAATGGTGTCTATAATTATTTGGAGGTTGTGAAGGTATTCGTGATGGAGATGGTGGTATTGAAGAAGAAAGGGAGGACTCCGCACGGGGAGCCCGAATGTGTGGGCGGCAACCTGCTTTGCATTGCCCGCCCACAAGTGAAGCAAGGCAGGAATACAAAAGGGTGCACAAGAGACATGCAATATGCCATGCGTGTTGCAAACACTGTGCACAAGGAATAGTTACTCCCTAAATGCATTGCATAGGCAAACGACGTATTGCAAAGGAACCAAACTAGAGGAGCCGAACGGCGGCGTCTTTCAACCTACCCAATGGAAGCACGGCGCTCGCTCTGCCCCAAACAAACACGCAACGCGTAGCGGCCAAAACGACGTTAGAAGCACCGGTATGCACACTAATGTTTGTCATCGGCACACGGGCGCGTGTCGCTTCAACGTAGAGTGTGTTTGACGAGCGGCTTTCACTTGCATCTAAGGCCACAAGGCATGTTCAAAACAGCCCTTGTATTCCATGCGTATTTTTGGCCAAAGGACACCATATTTTGTGTTCTCTTGTTGCACACATATACTTCAAGACAAGCCCTGCCCGTTAACCGAGTTCCAATTATTAGCCCATTTGCGCGACTTAGGTTGCACAACAAGATAATCAGAGCACCATCTTTTCATTTTGATTTGTATGGAGCCACTCCCACAGGTTTAAGCATATTCAATGACTCGGGGGGATAGATATTTGCATCATGTCGGTCTGCCGCAACAAAGTAGTTAGCACTTGTGTACACATATTCTTCCCCTCGGCAAGACGAGGAAAAGCCCCTTTGGCTTGATGACGCGAATGGCGAATTGAAATATGGCAATGTACACCGAATAGTTGATGTTGTTGTGGTATTGCGTGGGAGCGGTGTTGACTGGAATCCCTGCCAACACCGCAGCTGACGCAAAGACCCTTCTTGCCCGTGCGAAGAAGACACTGGCTAAACTATAGTAGGGAATAGGGAATATTCTTCAAGACATGCTTTGGCTATCAACCGCGTTCCATTCACGAGCCTTGTGGCATGGTTTAGGTTAGGCAATAAGATAGTCACAGCACCAGCTTTTAGTTTTAATTCGTGTGGAGGGATGCCCAGAGGTTTAAGCTTTTTGAACAGCCTGTGGGGATGATTGTTCGCATCTCAAGTTGCTGGGCCAAAGAGGTTAGTACTTGTGTAAACAGATTCTTCCCCTCAGCGAGACGAGGAAAAGGTCTTCTGGCTTGCATGACGAATTGAAGTATGGCAATGTACACCCTATGGTTCATGTTGTTGTGGTATTGCGTGGGTGCGGTGTTGACCGGAATCCCTGTCAACATCGCAGCCAACGTGATGAGCCTTCCTACCTATGACAAGAAGACATTGGGTGCAGAATTGAATAGGGAATGGACATTGGAAATGCATATGGCACACTTAGGGGAAGGTAAATTCATGGTTTGTTATGGTGTTTGGTCTCTAAAAAGCACCTGCACGGACCGTTTTGGCTAGGTTCTCAAAATACGCGGCAAAACGCCGTCACTAGAACGATATTATCGGAATTTCTTTTGGCGCTCACAACAATTTTGTGCCATTTTTGGGGCTTTGGTGGTAGCGCGATTTTGGTAGCAAAATATTTGCAGCTGTCACGTGCTCGTAGGAAAGCGCCGCCGAACATCGCAAGGGGTCACGCGCTCCGCAAAAATTCAATTCCAAAATAGACTCTCTGTTTTTTGCGAACACGGCGCGCCGCGAAACTACACGTTGTACAATGTGTGGGCAACGCAAAGCGCACCAAATGCATGAGCATGTTCTCGCAACTCAAACACTACGGTTGCAGTGGCAGATCTTGGTGAGGACACCAATGGCAAACCGAATAACGTGAAATCACTGTTTGGTTACAACCTTGCCCCCCCCCCCCGCCTAAAAAGCAGCACTGGGGCAAGACAAGCCTCCCTAGTTTTTTTTTTATAATGCCTCGATATCTTGGAGAAGTTCTAATTTTCCGTATACCCACGAATTCCTTACTTCTCGGCCGCTCTCCGGGTGGGGGGGTTTCTCAGAAATCCGATAGCGTGGGGGGTTTTGAACCCCCCTCCTTTTTTTGAAAATGGTCCGAGGTGGGGTTTTAAGGGTGTTTTTCGACGCAGACACATCATTTGTGCGATTTTTTTTGTGGTATTCTTTTGGACTGCACATCCAGAGTTTTGTCCTTGCCCCCAATTCAGCCACTTTTGATTTTGTCTCCTTAGCTAGGGACCCCCATAATGCAAGGGTGACGTTGCGTTTCCGCCCTTTTTTGGGCATTTCTGATTCCCCCCCCCCCTCTTTGAAGCGGTGGGGATCCCCGAGGTGGCAGGGGTGATGTAGCCACCTTGCCCATTTGTGGGCCACTTCTGATTTTGCCCCCCGCTCTGAAGCGTTGGGGATCCCCGAGGTGGCAGGAGTGACGTAGCCACCTTGCCCATTTATGGGCCACTTCTGATTTTGCCCCCCGCTCTGAAGCGGTGGGGATCCCCGAGGCGCCAAGGGTGATGTAGCCACCTTGCCCATTTATGGGCCACTTCTGATTTTGCCCCCCGCTCTGAAGCGGTGGGGATCCCCGAGGCGGCAGGGGTGACGTAGCCACCTTGCCCATTTATGGGCCACTTCTGATTTTGCCCCCCGCTCTGAAGCGGTGGGGATCCCCGAGGCAGCGGGGGTGCTGTAGCCACCTTGCCCATTTATGGGCCACTTCTGATTTTGCCCCCCGCTCTGAAGCGGTGGGGATCCCCGAGGCGGCAGGGGGGACGTAGCCACCTTGCCCATTTATGGGCCACTTCTGATTTTGCCCCCCGCTCTGAAGCGGTGGGGATCCCCGAGGCGGCAGGGGTGATGTAGCCACCTTGCTCATTTATGGGCCACGGTGAAGACGTCAGGGCGGAAGAAGTAGGCGGAGCTACATGCACACACACACACACACACACACACACACACACACACACACACGTCACAAACGGATACCTCCCCCACCCCCTACACCTCCTCGCTCTCCCTCTCCTTCCCTTGTAGTAGCATGCACACTAGGATTGGAAGGCCCACACAATGGCGCGAAGAGGGAGGCCTGGCTTGCCATAGCCTTCAGGGCCTCCCGAGTTGCGTCGGCCGACTAGTATAGTCACACACACACCCCTTCTTTTATGCCCTCCCCTTGACGCATTTCCCACCCCATGGTGTATTTCGAACCCCATGATGCATTCCGAACCCCATGACGGACTCTGATGCGGGTCAACCCCCATGCTGCAATGCTAACCCCATGGTGTCCTTCGAACCCCATGACCGCCTCGGAGACCCACAGTCCCGAGGTTTCTGGTACCCACGGCCGGAAATACCCAAGCATGAAACCCTACCATAGACGTTGGTAAGGGCGGTGCGATTTGTCGGATCACACCTGGGCCGTATACCCAACCGTTCGGAGGTGCCCGACACTATGTTCTTCATTGGGGGGGGGGGGGGTAGGGGGGGCCGGGGTGGCGTTTCCGCGGACAATACCCCCGCGCAGCGAAAAACCCCCTTAAACCCCCCCAAACCCCCCCCTTTTTTAGATTTGGCTCCGGGGGGGGGTTTAAGCATGATATCCAATTTCCGAGAATCCCCCCCCCCCTGCTGCTGCCCGTTCGGGCGCGGGGATGTAGGGGGGCACACGACTGTTCAGCGTGTGTCTTTCACCATGACCCCCCCCCTACCCAGCCCTCTATATTGGTGGTGCTGGATCCAAAAACAACCACGGTTTTTCTAGAAATTTGTAACAGTTCAAGTGACAACCTTTTGATCCGACAAGCATAACATGCAGCAAAACACATTGGTAGAAGGGAGGTTCGTCATCTCATTTCAAGCGTAGCGTCAAAGCACGCTAAATTTGCCAAGGCAAATAGTTTGCTTGGGTGTGATGTAGATCGGTGGCAATAGAGAAAAGGCATTTGACCCGCAACGTTGGGTACATCTACCTCCTCGCGGTATCGGCGGCTCCGGCTAGCGGCTTCCCGTCGCTCTCCCCGGGGTGGGGTGATCCCGAAGTCCTCCATGGGGTCCCCATTGACTCCGTCGATTTCCCACTGCATGTCGTCCTCGGGGACCTCATCCCTCAGCGCTCCGTACCGGCCATACGCCGGTGGGGCTGGTTCGGGGGCGCGCTTCGGGCACTTTGGGTGAACGGGGGTGCGGAGTGGGTCGCGGCGTCCGCGGTAGTCCGCACTCGGCTACTCATCACGCTCCCGATGGCTACCACGCCCGGATGGCATGTGGTCGCTCCGACGGGCTCTGCCGGGGGTGCGGGGTCTGCCTGGACTTGGTCTGGGTCCCCAGCCATCGTCCGACGAACCCGACCTACAGGCGGCCGGTGCTCCCGGCGCTCCCGAGGCCCTCCAGCTTGTCCAGCCTCCTCCGCAGCTGGGTGACCACACCGCTCAGCTCCTTGGCCTCTCTTTTGGCGATGTCCAACTCCTTCTGGGCCTTGGCGGCGACTGTCGCACCCTTGTTGGTCTTGGGCTTGTTGATCTGGACCTCACGCTCCAAAATCTGGATCTTCCCCTTGAGGTACACGATCCACCTCCAGGTGCTCTCCAGGATGTCCGCTTCCAGTGGTCCGGCCGGGGGTCCTCCATCTAGGGGTCCTCCAGGCAGTCCTCCGCCCGTTGGTCTTCCAAGTGGTCCTCCCCCTGACGGTTCTCTGGGTGGTCCTCCGCCTTGGGGTCCTCCGGGTGGTCCGCCATCCGGGGGTCCTCCATCCGGGGGTCCATGCCAAATGCCGGATGAGCTGGCACCCAGGTCGCACCCCATGCCCTCGTCGGAGTCCATATCGCCCCATCGGGATCTGGTCCGCGACGGGGGCCGGCATAGGGTGCCTTCCCTAGTGCGGTAGGGAGGTGGGAGGCCCACTCCTTCCGAACCCGGAGGGGTGCTGTCGCCTCCTCCGCCGCCGGCTCCAGCCACTCCCAGCCCACAGCCCGAGGGCCCTCGGCAGTTCCGGCGGTCTCGTCCATTCCCGTCGCTGCAGCTGACGAGGGGGTCGGAGTCGTGGGGTTGCGGCACTGCTGGTCGAGGCCTGCAGAATAGATATATTTGGTCCGCTCCATATCGTCCCTTAGGGCGTCAACGCAGCTCGCAATGTGGTCTGCCAAGGCCACGGAGGGCAGATAATGCGAGTGTGGGCACATCTTGTTTGCGAAGGAGCAATGAAATGACAAGACACGAACGTACAACAACCCCCGCCCCGTCCCCTTGAACCCCTAACTCTGCGAGAAGAAGGTCGAATGCCTGCTCACTCCATGCACTTTTGGGAGTTGGTGGCATGTGCTTCCACAACAGTAGACAATCCAGCATTACCAACTCATCGGGGGCCCTAAAAATGAATGAATATCAATCACCCAGCAAAAACTCAGGAGCCCAGCTTCCTCCCTTTGCGATCACCATAATTGTTATAGATCCAACCAAAGCAAACAGCCCTGAGGCAAATGTTGTCGACTTCATTTCACAATCTTCACACTATTTACAATCTATTTACCATCTATTTACAACCTTATTTCCATCAGTTGCATTGCTCCATGAGGCAGAGGTCCTCTACTAGTTTGAGGATGTCCCAGATGTGTTGGAGGATTGCAAGATGCCTCAAATAGTGGGGGTGGTTGTCTTAGTCCATTAGGTGGTATCGGCCGGGATCCCGGCCAACCCCACCCAATCACCCTTGAGGCCTATGACATGAAGACATGGGGTGCAAAATGGAAGCCGCGTTTCCTGTTTTTCATAACCCATTCATCCCTTTTATACTCCATATTTGTTGTGCCCGTTGTAAGCTTCCGCTCCTAATCACTAACTTTCATCATAGCTTTCATCCATACGAAAACTATTTAGGTGGAACAATTGAAGTGAACCTAATGGAAAAGATTTGCAATCCCCCCCCCCCCCGCCCCCATCTTTTCCTTTCCAATTGTACATGTGATGTCGAAGAACATTTACTGGAGACATTCTTGCTTTAACATGATCCATTATAATACCTTCAGCCGCAGCTCCTGACTTCAACTGCCTACAGCCATTCTTGTAGTTGTCGACGAAAAAACCTAGCGAGTACCTGTACTCGTTCTTGAAGAAGTGCTTGAGGATTTCGATGGATCGCACCTTCTCCTGCCTCGTCTGGCCAGCGGGGAGCTTGCTTGGTGGGCAACCATGGTTCTTCACTAGGAAATGGGGCTTCCACTTATCCTTCCCCTTCTCCAGCGCCTCTGTGTTTGCCGCCTTCAAGGCCCCCTTGTAATGCACTCGGCTCCTCGGAGCACTGTCCTGGCCGTCGCTGCTGCTGCTTGAGCTGCCACTGCTGCTACCGCTCCTGCCTCTGATGCTGCTGCCACTCCCGGTGTTGCTGCCGCTTGCACTTCTGCAGCCGATGTCTTGGTGAATTGCAACTCTTTGTAGCACCCAGGTTAACTGAGTCCAGAGCCCTCATGGCATCATTGACAGCAGTGCCCATGCAAAATAAGATGGTGTGCATGGGAAAGGAGGGATGGATTTGATGCACGTACCCAAAAAACACACGCAATAGCCTACACGATAACACGTGTTCTAACTAGTTATCGCGCGATAACCCCTGCGATAACCCCCGCAACAGCTGAGTTAGAGCGTGATAGCCCCCGGCGGTAACGAGTTGCAGCACCTATTTAGAGCACGACAACTGCCGCGATAACCAATTAGAGCAGGGGTGCGCATTAAATGCAGGGGTTAGTGCACTACGGGCAAACAAAAACCGAGGTCAACAAGCTGCTGCCGCCACGTAGGCGTGCAATGAAGCAACCCACCTGCACTGTAGAAGATCACAATCCATGGCTCACCCTCCCATGGCAAAGGAGCATGCAGTGCCCGGGTATTGATCAACACAGGAGCCTGTGGTGTGCCCTTGCATGCCCAACCCACAACCTCAGAAGCCTCGTGCACATGGGTGTGCCGCTTTTTGTCCGTAAGGGAGGAATTGAGCAGGCCACCTCCAGGCTGCCCCCTCCGGCGGCTTCTTGATCTTTTCCACCTCCAACTCCGCACGGGCCGCCACCGGCTTGGCACCCCGTGCCCCTGCTGCTCGTCTTGCTCCTGCTGCTACCCCTGCGGCTGCCTCGGCCACATCCTTCGAGAACAGGCGGGGCAGCTCGAGGATCGTGGCATGTGGGTGAGGATGGAATGCGCAAAAAAACAAAACACACGCGATAACTCCCGCGATAACTCACGCAATAACTAGTGGAAGGGCAAACACCTCCCCGATGCACAACAAGTGCATTCTCCAAGCATACATCCGGGGCGGCCAATGGGGCCAATGGGGCCACCACCCAAGGGTCCGGGAGTGCCATGTGTGATGCAACAACAAAATCCCCAACGAGGGCGGGGGCGGGGGCGCGGTGCTCGCTGCCTCCCGCAACGTGTCCGCCGTAAGGTGGTCCAGGGTGCGGTATGCAGAACGGCGGTGCAGTGTGGACATGAGTCGAGCTGCACATGGGGCAACGGCACTGCATGCCCGACCCGCCCACCAGTGCACGGTTCCACACTTGCAGCCTCTTATCACGGTCCCCTACTCTTCCCCATACTCGACCCGGTCGCTGGCTATAGACCCTATCTTTTGCCCTTGCCTCCACAACCATATCCCGACCCCCCCCCCCCCCCCCCCGCCCCACCCAGCGGCTGACACAGGCAACTGGGTTAGTGCTCACCACGTTGTGCCCCTCGTCCTCCTCCGCACCTCGCATGGGACATGTGGGAACCGACACCCCCCCGTGCCACTCCTCGTCTTGGCGCGTTGCGGAAAGCGGTGTGCAGTTTCTTCCTCTTCTGTTGCTTTTCCGGTTGCGTCCACATGATTGCCTTTTCTTGTCCCATAAAGCCCCCCTCCCCCTTTGGCCAGCTCTCCTCCGGGCCAAACCCATTGCGTTGTGCGCTTGTCAGTTACTTGGAGGTCTAGTTGCCGCAGTTCACAGTAGCGGCGTATGTTGCACCGCCATTACCAACCGCACCCGAGGATGGTGCATTCAAAAGGCCGGACAGGTACGAAAAAGGTCTCGCTGCATATACTTGGCACTAGGGGAGTAACCAGGTACACCACCAGGGTTGAATTACCCACGATGATTCGCTTGAACTTGTTCTCGAGTCTAGAACAACGCTTTGCAAGGCTGTTGCAAGGGTTTGCGCGCGGGGGGGGGGGGGGGGGGCTCGTCGCCGGCCATGCCGCCAAGCAGCCGCTCCGCCATCAAGGCTACAAGGGAGGGTCGGGACAACAACCCTTCCTCGGCATCTTCCTTCTACTTCTATGGCTCTTTCGCGGCGGCCTCCTTTGTGAGAGAGAGAGAGAGAGAGAGAGAGAGAGAGAGAGAGAGAGAGAGAGAGAGAGAGAGAGAGAGAGATAGACATACGGACACAAACAGATGCAGAGAGAGAGAGAGAGAGAGAGAGAGAGAGAGAGGGAGAGAGAGAGAGAGGGAGAGACAGAGAGAGAGAGGGAGAGAGAGAGAGAGAGAGAGAGAGAGAGAGAGAGAGAGAGAGAGAGAGAGAGCGTGCCATCTGTTTGCAATTACTCAAAACCCCTGTGCTATTGCTTGATGGTAGAAATGGCGCTATGTTTTGCCAATGTTGAATGAACGTACAAGTGGCATTGTTTTATGTAGGCCCGGAGCTGCTCCATTGCATTAAAAAAAAAAATCAAGGGGATGGTGAAAATGGGCTTAGGTGACGATGGTGCTCAATGACGACGGTTTGGGCCCATTTTTACTGTTTTTGCCTGTAGTGTGCATGGTTACCAAAGTCAAAAACTTGTGTGCTTATGCCTGATGTTCGAACACGTGCGCTGCCTTGCCAACATGGCGTTAATGGCCATATGAGGGTGGTTTGTGTAGGCCGGGTGCCACTCCATCACATGCAAAAAAAATCCAAAAGGGATGTAGAAGAAGGGTCTGCAGGACAATGTTGCACAATGAGGACAGCTGGGGGCCATTTTCGTTTTTTTGCATGGATTGTGCATGCTTTCCAAAGTCAAAACCCCTGCGCTGCTACTTGATCGTAGAAAAGTTGTTGTGCCAAGTCAACGTCAGGTCAGTGGCCACGTGAGGGTGTTTTCTGTGGGCCAAGTGGGTCTATGGGTTCTACCATCAGGCAGCAGGGCGAGGGTTTTTGACTTCAGCGGTAAGCACGTTCATCATATGCAAAAGTAGGGAAAATGTCCCAACTTACCACCATGGTGCAACATCATTCTCCAAGCCCATCGGCTAAATCTCCTTGATTTCTTCCGCATGCGATTGAGGGGCTGCGCATCATCAATGCGGATCGCTCCATCCGAGTCCCCGACACCATCCCGGAGAATGGGTGGGAGAAGGAGTTGACTTGCTGGAAGCCTGGAGACTCTCCTCCTTCCCCCGCCTCCAACCCTGAGTCCCTGCCCCCATCTACTTCCCCCCTCCTTTTCGGACAAGTGAGGGTGTTACCAGTAGGCTAGGAGCCGCTCTATCGCCTACAAGAGGAATCAAGGTGATTTGTGAGATGGGCTTGCAATAGAAAGGCCTCTCGCTAGATTGGTAGTGCCACCAGCTTCAGGCATGTGCCGCATTCTCCTTCCCAACGGCCTTGAAACTGAGCTGCACATGTCATTGAAGCCCGTTCTCGCATTAGGACATTGCATTAAGAAGGACATGGGCTCAAAGGACGATGTCGCCCACGAACGCTGGTTTGGGGCCATTTTTGCTGTCTCTGCCTATCGTGTGCTTGCTTACCAAAGTCGAAAACCACTGTCCAGCATGATGCCGGAACGGGTGTCGCTCAATGACATGCAACAAGGATTAGACGGATTTGAAAGACGGGCTTGGACTCAGTCAGCATTATGATGTTGATGTTGGTGTTGAGGAACACCGTAGGAAACTTCTTCGTCACCGCAACACGTCACCGAAAAGGGCAAAGTTTGAACGCTTCACTGAGATCCACGGTTGCTTTTCGTTGGCTTGGTCTCTTGCGGGAGGCAGCAACGGCGCGAAAAGGGGCCATGGTTGGGAAGCGCACAGAGAGGCTCGGGGCAACAACGAACCAAATTGGGGCCGGGGAGCAGGCAAGGAACCTCGTAGTAGTTGTTGTTGCTCAGGACGTGGGACTCGGGGAAGAGCAGATGAGGAGCACTTTGGGGTATGCAGGGGAAGGAGTGAGGACCGGAGGTGCCTTCTTAACTGGTTCAGGGTGACCTCATCCTTTGCCGTTGGGGGGCGGGGTGGCCCGGGGTGGGATTTGGGGGTGCGTCTTGGCCTCATGGGACCCGAGGTCGTCATGGACTATCCACCGGTTGCAACCCTAGTGACCCCTTTTGCACACCATGGTGCCATGTCCTATGTTCAACCGGTGTTCAACTGACTTCACCTGGGCCCTTGAACCACCCCTGAACAGCGGTTGCACCCCCACCGCGCGTAGTGCAATTTTACCAAAAATTAAACTTTTGACGTATCACCATGCCATTCCAAACCATCCATGACGATGTACCATGCTTTTAACAACATACTAATGCCCAATGCACTATTCCATGCCATACCCCTCACATTGCCACTCCCTTTCTATCATGTCCAAGAGTAGCGTCAACGCCGCCTTGGTGTTCAACCATGCGGTTGAACACCCCACTTGACACATTCCCCTAAGCTTTGACCTTCATTGTGGTCCTTTGGCTTCCATTCTATCGTGGATGGTGTTCAGAGGTTTTTGCAGTGTGCACCTGCCTTATCCAAATCAATTATAACCACAAAACCATGGATTTTCTGCTACTTTCATATTGCCGCCCATACGCGTTCGGCCATGTTCAACTGCGTGTTCAACCGCGCTGTTGAACACGGTTGAACACGGTTGAACACGGTTGAACACACACTGGAGCGCGTTAGGAGAAATGCCGCACGTAATCGCAATCACACAACAATGGCACCAACAATTCACGTCAAATTGGATGAACAATCCCAGTGCCTGTCACCATGGGAACCCCAGGTCCAGGAGTTCAGTGCGCATCGGAGCGGGAAGGCGGTGCCACGCGATAGATGTATACGCCACGATGGCATACCTCTCACCCTCCCATCGCTCCGGCCCATGCGTACGCCACGCATTGAAAATCACCCCCTTTCGTGCATCCACAACAACCCCTTGCACAATTTGACGCCCACATTGCATCCATGCTTGACGCTGCGCCCCCCCTTCCCCCCCACCACCCATCCACGCCGTAGTAAAGAAACCACCACCACGGAAATCACCCACCGCCACCACCCCACTCAACGCGGAGTCATCCCTTGGATGTTTGTGTACATCCATGGGTGCACATCCGTTGCCCCACACGATGGAAATTGCGGTGTAACTGAGGGACGGTAAACAAACCGTGAGGAAATTATTTACAAGGCGCACAACATGTGCATCATCATGTGTCCTCTTAGACATGCCCACGTGTGTAAACGTCGGAAACTTCCTTGTTGCTCCCCATAGGATCCGGCGGTACTCTCCTCCATGTTTCTTCTTGTGGAGCCATCCCTTCAAGCCTTGTAAGGCTTCATGGACCTTGTCGGCTAGTCACTTTGAGTCCACGGCCCATAGCGCTTGCGTCTCCGGTCCGACCTCCTCCTTCCCATCATCGGCACACTCCTTCTCCCTTGTGCTCGCCATTGCCCTTTCGCTCCCACCTTCGTGCATGCCGTCTTGAGGTCCACCTTCCTCCTTTGCATCATCTCCAACATGAGGTCGTTCATTCTCCTTGGCATCGTGCTCCACCTTGGGGTTGTTGAGGGCATCGGACATGCCCTCCTTGTTGGCATCGTCCACGGACGTGCCCTCCTTGTTCGAATCCTCCACGGACATGCCCTCCTTGTTGGAATCGTCCACGTCATTTGAAGTGCTCTCCTTCATGGGATCCTCGGAGTCCTCCTTGGTGCCATTGTCCGACGCATTGGTGGTACTTCCCGCGATTGCTTCCGTGCTTGCGATTGCTTCCGTGCTTGCCCCATCTTGACCTCCATCTTTTGTATCTCCGCTCTCGGTTGCCGCGTCTTGGCCTCCATGTTTTGCATCTCCGCTCTCGGTTTCCTTGTCGTGGCCTCCATGTCTTGCATCTCCGCTCTCGGTTTCCTTGGTCGCTTTCTCCATGTTCTCCTCCCACTTCGCCAACATGGCCTTTGCCTCATCCTCGCTCGTGAACGCTGTGTGGCGGAGGCGCACAATGACTGGCCACGTGACGTTGGCCTCACTCTGCTCTCCGGGCCATTGGGGGGGGAGTTTCACCATCTCCTCCCCCTTCCGTGGCTTGGGGTCGTCCTTCGTTGGCTTTGCCACGGCGCCCACTGCGATGCGGTGGCGCTTGTCTGGACCCTCGGTCAGCACCCACCGTACTGCGGATCCCGCTGGCAACCCGAACTTCTCACGTGCCTCTTGGCGCTTCTCGTCGAGGCGGCGTTTTTCCTCCAATCGTTGCACTTTCACCATCTCCTATGCAAAAGCGTTGCAGAGAGTTCAACCGAGTTCAACCGCGTTCAACCGTGTTCAACCGACCGGTTGAAGTGTTCAACCGTGTTCAACCGTGTTTCACGACGTACCGCCACACACTATAGCACCGGCATGCTTCGACGTTGTGAAGGCGCATTGCAACCAAATGTAGAGGCATATGCATACGCAGGAACATGGGGACATCACCTCTTCCGCTGGTGCGCTTGCTTGCACCGTGGTACTTGTGCTTGCACTTGTCTCCATTGCGCCACTTGCCTCCATCGCGCCACTTGCCTCCATCGCGCTACTTGCCTTCGTCGCGCCACTTGCCTTCGCTGTGCCACTTGCCTCCGTCACGTTCGGTGTTGACCGTTGTCCTTCCTTTGCTCCCACATTTGCGTTGTTGGCGTCTTTGGGCCGCAGAGATGCCTTCTCCTTCTTGTCCTTGTCCTTTTTGTCCTTCTTTGGTTTTGCTTCGATCTTCTTCTTCTTGTTTGCCTTGGGAGCCTCCTTTTTCTTGGGAGGTGTCCACCCCTCATCATTGTCCGACAATTGGCTTGCACTTGACCCTTTTGAGTCGGACGACGAGTCCGCTGACGTTGCCACCCGTTGCCGCTTTTTGGAATGCACTCCCCGCCCGTCCTTCTTCTTCTTCTTGTCGGTTTTGTCTTGCACCCTTTGTTTGAGCGCAGTTTGCGCTTGGAGGAGCAAAACCTTTGGGCTTGCACTTCCTCCCTTTGCTTGTGGAATTGCCTTTGGTGGAGGCTTCAAGAGTCCACGAATGGGGACGTGGACTTTTGGCTCTTCTCGGAAGGGTGATGTTGAGCTCTCTGCCTCGTCGACCACGGGATTTTCACTCTCCACGTCTCCATGATCCGGCGCAAACCATGCATTAGAATTCTCCCACCACGTGCCATCGTCGGTGTTCATGTCATCCCTCAATTCCTCCTTCACGCCAAACATTGGTTGGGGGAATTGCTTCGCCTTGCCCGACTGACTCCGATGCTTTGGGGTGGACTCCATGGGTGTGCCAATCGCATGTGTGTCAATCGCATGTGGGGACCCGCCATGTGCAAGCTCTTGGAGTGCGCGATGGAGTCCTCGGGTCCATTTCTTCACGAGGGCGTCGCGATCGGAAACCCGTGCACCTGGCCCATGCCACCATTCATCGATGGGTAATGGCGGCCATGCTCCATGGAGCATGACCGCCGGTCCGCGTTTGTCAATGACAAACATGTGGGGTGGGACGTCTTGGGCCGACAACTAAGAGAGATGAGCGGTTGAATGGGGTTGAGGTGCGAAACCGACCGGTTGAACACCGGTTGAACACATGTGGCCACCACCTCATATGCACGGCACCCTCAGCGCACTAACACAGGGTATTCAATTATTGAACCATGTATGCATCCCAGACATGCAGGTCTCAATGCCCTAGCCACCAATTGCCCAAAACATCCACTCCGAACGTGTCACACACGGACTGTATCCATACTCTCTCCGTTCGCTTTGCTTCAACTGCCCGGTTGAACACGGTTGAACACCGGTTGAACACTTGTTGCACACACCTGCTCCACGCCTCGCATCATTGACGAAGTGCTTGTGGCCGCATTGGGTAGTGTGGTTGGTGGTGCAACCGCTGCAGGTGCCTCCTCCATGCTGGACTTCTTGCTGCGCCCGCCACTTGATATGGTTCCCCCGACCTCGACCATGGATGGCGGTGACGCGTTGTAGTTGGTGGCGTCGGAGGCGTCATACCAATTGTGCGGCACGGACTCCACGTTTTTAAAAAAGAATTGCGGCCCATGGCCCTTGCCATGGCCGCCACTTCGGCCAGCACACCCAGGGCCGGTCCATTGGGGTGCCACTGCAGTCCCCAGCCCGTAGGATTCCCATACCCTAAAGAGGGCATGGAGGGCGGTCTCCGACAACGTCATGGCAATTCCGGGGCGCGTGCTCAAACCGATCCTCAAAAGTTTCCACTCGGCCCAATTCTGGGCTGTGAGTGCTTTCGTTGTCCACGGGTGGCTCCGGTGGCCATGGAGGTCATACTGGGCGTTTTTTTTCATCCACACCCCGACACTCCTCCGGTACATGAACCGGGGTGTGATGTCCCGGAGCCATCTCCATTGAGGGGAGTCATCCGCCAACGACGATGAGTCGTGGCACACCCCAAATTGGGTCAACTCCTCCTTCGCTGGGAACAAAGCATCCAACGCTGGGACCACTTGTGGCAAAGGCAAGGATGCTCCTCCTGTTGTACCCCCGCCTATCGGCCCCGTTGATCCCGTAGGCCCACTTTGGGTCGGCGCAATTACATTTGGGTGTGGCAATTGCGGCGCGGCCAATTGCGGTGGTCCCAATTGCGGCACTTGGGCACCTTGTGGTGCTTGCGGTCCTTGTACCCCTTGTGCGGCTTGTAAGAACTGCATGAGTGCGAGCCCAATCGCTTGTTGCGCCGACGCTTGTTGTCCTTCCATGACGCCCCCCTAAAAACAAAGAAAAATAGACACTCGCGCGGTTGAACATGCTTGCACACCTCAACCGACCGGTTGAACAACTTGAAGTGCCGCTGAACACGGTTGCACACGGAACACGGAGCATAAAGTATGAAGCACCAACGACAAACCACATAGCCCACACCTAGAGTTTGATCATTCTCCACCCGCACTCGTACGTTCCCACCGTGGTAGCTCTTTTGCCAGAAAGATCCTTTCGTGCGCTTGTTTTAGCATGCGCTTATCACGAGCTACACGCCCACCGGGGCCACCGCCACGCCCACTTGAGCATAAGAAGTGGTCTTTTAATATATAGTTTAGTGATTCTACTATATCCCCACTAAACATTCCCGCCCCCCATGGGTAAATATTTTTCAGAACCTCCGTAGCCTCTCTTCTAAGCCACAAAAGGTAAGGTGACCGCTTATGCGGACAAATTAATTTCTGAAATCGACGTGCCACACGTTTACACTTTGAAAGGGCCGCGGCCTCGTAGCGCCATGATTGCATGGCCGTCAAAAGGTTTGCCATTTCTTGTACAACAGATATATACTTTGGAGGCAACTTCATGGTCTTACCTATTATTGTCCAGTTAGCGAGGAGACGCCATGTCTCCTCACCGTCCGGGCTTGCCTTACCTTTGAGACTAATATTAGTCTTAGATTCATTCAACACGGTTTGCACGCGTGCACGGACAAGAGGCGGCAAACGTTTGCAAAACGCGCGAATGAAGTGTGTAAGGTAGTCGCCAAGTCGGATCACCAAGTGCAAAATGCACATCACAATGAACCGTGTGCGGTCATCCACGCGGAGCATTGGTTTTGAAGTGCACCCTTTGGCCGTAGTGCAATCCAAACCTTTATCGTACAAAGCGCGGAATTTTCCATCAAGGTGCGTTGTGCGCCGCACCTTAGTGTTCATCCATCGTTCACGCCTACTACACCACGTGGAAAAAGAGTAGATGCTTCCAATGGCATAGTAAGGCGACAATCCTAAAAGTAGACGCAACCATGGAGAGTCTCCACCCAACATGATTCGTGCACGATAATAAACATTATTCATTTGGATGTATCCACTATCAATGATAGTTTGGATGTGTTGCAACGTGGCACAAAATAAGACACGCATTGCTTCGTCGTCATGTTCAGATGTCAATGCGACATCCAATGTCCAATTATATTGAAGAGTGCGGGCCTTTTCCATGTGATTGGCAAAGCCAATCGCAATTTGCACCCATGGGCGTGAGCCACATGGGAACCCGTCGCCTCTAATTATGATGACGAATAATTGCTCGCCATCGATCATTGGAAAGTCCATGGACTCCATGAGCTCCTTTTGTGTTGCGACATAATTAAAGAAATGCGGTAAGTCCCATCGTACACCAACTTTGCCATTGTGAATAGTGGTTTCCAATTTTTGCGCCTTACCCAATCGTTGCCATTCACGGTGCATACGCTTGAAAGATGGAAATGGGTGCACCCAATGAACATCCAACTTTTCTTGGGCAGCTTTTGTTCGCCGGTTGGCCCAAGATATTAGATTCTTGTACCTAAATTTGAGGCATGTTAATTCGAACAAAGTGACGCGCACAACGTGAACGTTGGTGCACAACGTGAGCGTTGGTTGAAATCGTTCAACTTGTTCAACCGGGCAGTTGAACATGACTTTAACAAATGTTCAATTTGTTGTTTTCATGCAAAAACACTTGATGGTAGCATGTAAATGGGGCCACAATTGCATGTGGAAGAAGACATATACATGATAGTTCGATGAAACCTAGGTAGGCACTCTATGTTGCACAAACATGAGTCGCATTTGTTTCATATGTGTTCAACCGCACACTTGAACGCATCTCGCATACGGTTGAACACTCCTTGCATACATGCAACGCACCATGGTATGCATGTAGGACATGTGGAGCACCTATTTTTCGGCATTTCCAAGTCAAGGATCAACCGGACGGCATCCTTGGGTGTAAACACCCTTTCCATGACCTTCCGGTCATTGCGTCGACTACGCCGCCCACTACCCATTCTAGTCTTGAGGCGTTCCCATAGTGTACGACCACCCTTGGATGCGGTGAACAAGTTCACCAAATCACTCATCAATTCATTCGATTGTAATCCAGTGTAGTGATCTGCAATACATTGCTTCAAGTTTGACGTTGGCATTTTTGATTGTAAAATGAGAGGGATCCTTGCATACAAGTAAGAAACCACAATGGGGAATCTCTTGGTGCTCTAATTTGTTCTTATTGTTACGTTATTTTTGGTGACACTACCATATTGCACAAAGGTGAAATTAAATATTCTTCAATTCAATGCGTCATGTATATAGTAAAAAGCGAGCAGGTGGCAACTACTACACACCATGTGCATTCCCTTTACCGCCACGTGTTGGCCACCACGTGCCGGCTCCAGTTTTCATGTATGTGGTCACCACACCGCCACCTGCCCATTGGTAGTAGGTTCCAGGTTTTAACTGGGTTTTAGGGAACAGCTCAAAACCAAAATTCTGGGACAGGCTACATTTACCAATTAACCACTGTTGAACGCGTGATCGCGCGAGCACGCGCCACCGATTGGCGCGATAGGCCAGTTGAACTGTTCAACCGCGTTCAACCGAGTTCAACTGGGGGGTTGAACAGCAACATGCTGTTCAACTGGGTTCAACCGCTGTTCAACCGCTACGCTCAAAGGTGTGCAAAAGGGGTCACTAGGGAAGCCCTCTTGCACCCCAACCTTCCTTGAGTCTGTACCAGGTTGCCTCGGCAGCCCTGCAAGAGGCACTCATGGCGACCGTACTACCAGGACCATCCCCACCATAACCCCCCAAGTTTGTGCCCAAAGATCCCCCAAGCCCCATAGTCCACGGGCCATACAATGCCAAGACACTGCAACTGATCCGGGACAACTACGGGTTGAGGGTACAATATTTTGCTCATGGGGTATTGGACATGGATGAATCGCTTTGCGGTTGAATTTCGCAAGAAAAACCTACTACTAGTGGGGCAAGAGTGAATGCGGATTAGCCGTTCGCATTTCCTCGGCACGAATGAGTAGCATGCCGCCATGGTCCTTGAAACCATCCATGCTACCCCTAGACCACCCCCCGGGCAGGGGGGGGGGGTGTCGTGGTGGTGTTGTGCGCCTTGGAGACATGTTAAAACAACTCTGCTTATTTTTAATTTTTATTGTATGAAAGGTGTTAAAAATTAAACTGCCAAATATTGACATCCCCGGTCCCCCTACTCACATCACTCCCAACTACCCAATTCTATTGTGTAGCTCTTGTTATGCCTTTCTCTCGGGACAGAATCTCGATCTAAGTATGACACTCCCGGGTTTGAGTGGGGCCAAGAGTTTGCGTGACCCTTTGGTCTCACAACTCCTTGGTGAGTGGGTGGCCTGATCTCCTTTGGCCAAGGCCCGATGGTACGAGGCCACCGAGGTTGCCCAACTCCCCCTCATCCGGAACAAGCAAATTGAGGCCGTGAAGCAATATGCCTCTGTCCTCTTCCCGGTGGCCGAATTGATCGGGCTACTTATGGACTTGAATATCTCCAAGGGCGGCTTTCAGCTCGTGTCGCAGTTCATGACCCGCCAGGGGGCCGCCTATACCGCCGCAACGGGCCTCCCATTCCCCCAACACATCCCCTCACATGACCACCTCACGGACACATGGAAGGAGTAGGACAAGCCCCTTGCACTAGAGCCACCCGTGTCCTTGGCGGATCCCCCTACGAGCGGCCGCTCTTGGCCGCTGCAATCGCCCCATTCTTTGTGCAAGGTTTTTTAGGATGGTGGACATGAAGTTTCACAATGGGACAAAGAGGAAAAGGTTGTTGGTAAGTATGTGCGTGTGTGTGTGTGTGTGTGTGTGTGTTCATCGCTTGCACGTAAGTTGTAGCTTGCACATTGCCCCAAAGCAGAGAAAGGGGCTAGTTCTTGCTTCATTGTCTATCCCCCCCCTTCGCATTGTGGTGTCTTGGGTGTGACGTTTGGGGTTGTGGTGTCAGTGGGTGTGTTGGGATTAATGGTCGGTATCGATCGACTGAATGTCCCCGCCATAGACAATTCCAGCCATTAGTCCATAGGTTCGTGGGTGTGTTGGGAAGGGGCGGGGGGGGGCTATGGTGTCTGGGGGTGTGGTTTGCAGGGCTGTGGTGTGTGTGTGTGTGGTTTGAGGGCTGTGGTGTGCGGGGCTGTGGTGCGTGGGATGTGGTGTGTGTGGATGTGGTTTTTGGGGCTGTGGTGTGTGGGGGGATGATGTTTGGGGCTGTGGTGTCTGGGGGGTGTGGTTTGTAGGGTTGTGGTGTGTGGGGGGCTAGTTTCCAAGGCTGTGGTATGTGGGGGTGTGGTGTTAGGCGCTGGGGTGTGTGGGGGCTGGTTGCCATGGCTGTGGTATGCAGGGGGGTGGTGTTGGCCGCTGCGGTGTGTAGGGCTATGGTGCGGGGGGGGGGGGGTTCCAGGGCTGTGGTATGCGAGGTTGTGGTGTTGGGCGATGCTGTGTGTGGGCAACCAACGCAAAGGTAAAGCGAAACGAAACAGCCCTATACCTTATAGTTTTCGGACCATATTGTCGCTAACACGGCCATGTCCTAGTCCCCACATACAGCCACTCCAATGACCCACAACAAGGCGGGTGTGTGGCCCTGTGCGCCCCGATTGAGGAGCCCAATGGATAGGTGGGTCCAACTTCCACCGGCACACGGGTATGCATCCCCACGGAGGAGAAAAGTAAGGGGCCTCTTGCAATCGATGTTGTGCACAAGGGATGGACGCGATTGGATGGTGTCCTCCCAAACCCTAACCGCAAGGACAAGGGGGGGGGGGGGGGCAGCAAAGTGGTCCTGGCGGCCGAAGATGATCCCAACAACACATTTTGAAGGTATTTCTTGTCTTTTTGTGCATGTGTAGGGTTTTTTGGGAGGGTTAATATTTGCAAAAAACAATTAATTTTTGCGAGGTTAATATGAATGCTGCTGACTTTCTACTTAATGATATATGAAAAATCAATTGAAAAATTGGAATTAAAAATTGATGTTGAGGACCATTTTGATGTTTTTTCGCAAGGAAACCGGTGCGACACCCCCGCCCAACCCCCGGGTGAAAATGGCTACCGATCGCGTAAGGCACTCCATGGGGGTGAAGTTTTGCATTGTAAACCCCAAAAGGGTCATTTTTGGGTTAACGTATTAATTTTTGGCCAAAATTTAAAAATATTGGTTTTGACATAGGTCTCTAGGGGGAGGTTGGCATGCAAGTTGGGGTGGATGGTGGTGGACAGGGGGGTGCTGTCAACATCGGGGGCTGGTGTTAGGCCAATTCGCCGAGACATCTCTTAGCATTAGGGTCCCACGGGGATGGGGGTTGGTCCCTGAACTGCAGTAGATCTGGGAGGTTCCCCTAACCCACCCCCTCGTGGATTGAATGGCTATGCCGAGGGGGATTGGGGAGGAGGCCACGCCGATAGGGCTGGATGACTTGGTGCATGCTGAAAGAGATCCTCATGATTGCCACCTTACCCGGGAGGCCGTCGTGGGGGGGGGGGGGGGGGGGGCACGGGGGGCAGTGGGCGGACCACGACTGCCATAATGGCCACTGAAATAGTGGACCGGGTAGGGGACGGGGCCCTTTGGGCCGCGGAGCCCTAGGATACCTTCTATTGGGTATTCCTGCCTGCAAGTACGAGTACGCGTACGAATAAGAAGGTCAACAAAAAGCGCGCACTCTGCGATGGTTTCCCCGGTAAGTTCCAAGTTGCCACAAAGGGGCGGCCCTTCCACAACTGGAGGGACCCACAATGGGCTCCACACCCCTTGTAAAAGCAAGGATCCCGACGGTGCGTGCAAGGCGGTCAACTCACCAACAGACATGCTTCCGGATGATGCGCAGGTTTACTGCGTTCATAATATGCATGTCCCGCCCTCCATCCACAATGTGCCCCCCTTGAGCTTACCAAAATAGTTCAACGTGTGTATCTACATCATACCCCTTCTTCCCACCCCCACGATCCCCTTGATTCGCCCACTACTGGTCAAGGTGAGCATGCAAAAGCAGCTGTCCACATGGTTCAAAAAAAATTACACTCCATCGGGTCAGGCTACGCTCTTGCTGGCCACCACAATCGGGCGATCGCCAAAGCCGAGTTGGCAACCCGCTCGCAAACCGAGGCCAAGTCGATGTGGCTAATGCCCATGTCCGCCATGTAGCTATCATATCAAACTCAACAGTACACTCAAAGCCGTTGTTGTCTATGTACGTTGTTTGTTGTACCTCCTTTATCCCATCGTTCAACTCGGCCACCGCACTCAACCGCTACAGGACACTCTTTTTCTCCGGACCATGCATGAACACCCACGAACCGTAGGGTAATGAGCTCCTCACATCCCCCACGCTGAAGTGCACGAAGCTCCGATTGTGGCTCCGCGTGCCATCGATCGCGATCACCACCAAATCTTTTCCACGGTGCGATTGCGGTGCCCGAGTGGCCCACATTACCTGCGCAACAAAAGGAAAACGCACGGCGTGTACCATGTGGGGGTTTATCCGGCGACGCAGTGCACTTCGAGCACCTACCACACCTCCAATTTATCTTTTAACGACGCTTTGGAACCCCGCACCTTGGCACGAAGCAGACGGGACCCTTGCAACGTCTCCGTCTCAAAGCTGAGTTCTGTGACCCGGGGCATACTTAAGACACGTCTCTGCTAGGCAGATGTGGGGAAACAATACTGCAGCTGCCGCAGGGAAAGTCCTTGCCGCCGCATGTCCCACAATGCAGCCTGCGCACAAGCTCGGGCCCGGTGTGAGGTGCAGCGGGTGCTGCATGACATATCAATTCAAGTGAACACCGTTGCCGGGGCACCGGCCGCACATCCCAATCCTCCCCCAATATAGCGTGCACCTGCGCCCGCAGAGCCCTTAGGCGCTCACGGCGGGTAGTGTGTTTTGACGTGCGCCAAAGTGTGTTGTGACTAGGCTAAAGTGTGTTTTGACGTGCGCTAAAGCTTTGTTTTGGCGTGCGCTAGAGTGTGTTTTGACGTGCGCTAAAGCGTGTTTTCGCGCACGCTAAAGTGCGGTAAACGGCGCCAAATGGAGGCGACGCCCAAAGAAACAGTGGTTAGCCTCCCTCCTTTTATCAAGACTGCAGGGTTGTTAACCCGATTAGGCGAACACACTCGCTGCCCTCATCTGTGCCCACATTGGGCCTTGAATCCAGAGGTAATGCCTCCCCCCCCCCCTCCGAATGGCACTAAAATGTCACGACCGCTGGGTGGTTGCCGTCGATCCCCCACATTTCCCACAAAAAATTACATAGGTGCATCCTGGGCGGCTTCTGCCATGCATGGCCGTTGGCATCCAGGCGCTGATGGGCTTCACCGTTGGTGCGCGTCGCAATGTTTTTCGCGGCAACTGACAGATACTCCGCAGCCTCGGCGCGGCTCGGCAGCCCACTGATCCACAGCCTCGCCTTGTTCGGGGCGACTTCCTTTTGGCAGGTGCGAAAAGCAACACGGCGTCGGAGGCGGGCTTCGCTCACGGCGATGCGGGCTGCTGCTCGTTCCTGCTCTTTGTGCTCTGACCGGGTGTGGGTCCTCTTCTTCTTCCCCATGACCAACGAAGCTGTGGTACAAAGGTAGCACATCAGAGAGTGGGGCAATGGGAGGCACATCACGGCCATCGTTACACACGCGCACATGTGACCACTTAAGGCATCACCTCCTCTGCAACTGCCCCAAGGCATCAAAGAAGCAACCCACAAGGTACACATGCGTTGATCTCTGTCTCGTATACATCAACGGGACAAGCAGGGTCTCCTCACCCTTCCGTGACGACACCAGCACGGACGGAGTCGAGCTGCTTCCCAAGAAACGTAATGCAGGTGGCGGGCTCTAGCTCACTTTTGGGGCTGATTATAAACCCTGCACTTTGGAGCGCCTCCGCCACATGCTGCGCACCCTGGCGTGCTTCCTAGGGGTGACGGGCGGTGATAAGGATGTCATCCAGGTGGCACGGCTGCACGCGGTCAATGGAGCAATAGACAGATTGTTCTGCTGCTAGCCGTGGTGGTAGCTGTACATTGGTGCAACAATCATTGCACCTGACAACCGGATTGCCACCCCAGCTACCGTTTAGTTGTGGTCAATCACTTTCATGTGCACTAGGCACTGTTTCCCACAGACAGTTGAACAGCTTTTGGGTTGCATGCCCTTTTTTGGCCAGCCTATTAAGAAAGGCGGCAATCACCATGAAAGCCTGCACTGTACGAACAAAATCTAGGTACCGGCACTCCCAGTATCGTTGACTCCAAAGGTGGATCACGTAAATGATATATCCAACCTCGGTGATGTTTTCTAGTGCTACGGTTGGCGGCAGCTTTGTGTTGTACACCCCCTCCAAGAATTTTGCAAACGCCGTACCTAAAACTGGAAGCCGTGTTCCCAAAAATGCACCCGGGACATATCGACACATGACACTAAATGAATAGTGTAGATGAAACCACAACGCAAAAAATATGGTTGTCCATATAGCCAGTGGAACCAATGCATCCCCAAAAATGGATTTCTAAGATTAGAATTTGTTCCATATAAATGAAGAAGAGTTGTTCTAAAAATAGAACTTCGACATATCCACACATGATACTAAATGAATAGGGTACATGACACCGCAACGCCAAAAATATGGCTGTGGATATTGCCGGTGCGACACATGGATCCCCAAAAATAGATTTCTAAAAATAGAATTTTCTGCTTCTACAAATTAGAAGCGGTGTGGTAAGAAAAGATCTCGGACATATCGACACATGACACGAATTGAATAGTGTAGATAAAACAGCAAAGCCAAAATATGGTTGTGGATAGCGCTGGTGCGACACATCTTTGGGTTGGTATGCACGGGCACCCCGTGTTAGATTCGAGTGTGTTACAGAGGAGGGTGGTTGGGATAGCTTCGGAGCGAAAGGTTGCGGTGGTGTTGCACACTAGCCCCTTCCATGTCGGGTGCCCACTGGTGGCATAAGCGTGCCCGCAGCTAGCATTGTGCATTATTTGACACAAGGTTTTGATACACACAATATGGTGGCATACGACAAGCGGGAAGAAGACACCATAGACGGGAAAACCAAGGGTTACATGAACCATGACCTTTGTTGGGCTCGGGTGGGATGGTGCTTTGCACCATCCCACCCGAGGGGAGGCACACCCAGAGCAATCTTGCTATCGCACAAAGCAAAGCAGGGCAAACCACAAAGCATACGATGGTGAATCACAGGGCGAAGCAAGATGCCTTGGAACGCCAATAGGGGAGGTCCAGGAGCAGGGCAGAGTCCCGGGTTGCAATGAATATATAGCATCGGCGGGGACGCGATGGTACAATGTGCAATATGAACCTCATACCATGCTGGGTTAAACATGAGCGCAAAGGAACAACAAGGCTAGGGAGATTCAACCGTTGGGTAATTTACATGGAATACATGGTAGTGGTAAACGTCGATGATTTGGCTCGTGCTTCACATGGTGCCACGGAAGGCAATGTGCCAGTGCAGGGGGGCGGAGCACCATCGCCCCCCTGGTCGTAGGTACAAGAAACCAAGCTAAGGGTTGCCACCCAAAGCCAGTTGGAAAGCGGGCTAGGTGTCTACTTGCCCCCTCGCATGAGACGACTATACTGTGCATTAGCTTCCTCCAGTGCACTGCCATAAAGCAAGTTTTGGCTATCGTCTGAATCGCATGCAATTGCGTCATAAGCAATCGGTTGTTGGTGAAAAAGTTTGCGTGCCTTTCGCACATGGCACTACATCCTCATCGCCACCGGATGTATCTATATTGATGGGGACATACAACTTAGTAGTGGCCTTCTCGTCAGTTTCACCGGTCACAGGGGGTTGTAGCAAGGAGCTTGCAGCGAGGGCTGGTTCCTTGTCGTGGCCCAGAGATGGAGTCGGCAATACAGAGTTCGTAGCTGCAGGTTCAAGCGGTGCAGGCAGAAGAGACCTCGATGGTCGTATGTACGTTGAGGAACACCTTGGTGTTGGACTTGGCAACAGACTAGCACTTGGAAGAGGCCACGAAGCCACACTGGCGGTCAACGGTGGCCGAGGTGGAGCCGGCATGCTAGCAGTCGCAGAGGACGCAGGTGCAGCTGTCCGGAAGTACGTGACAATAGGGGGGTGTCCGCGTGAGGGGCTTGGATTGTTGCTCACGTTGCTGCCTTTCTTTGTAGGCGTACACAAGGTGCGGCCCACCGAAGGGAAATTGCAGGCCGAGGATTGCGGTGTAGAACGGGCCCTAGGAGGTGCAGGCTTTGTAGGGGTTTTCCCCCCTTTCCCAACAGCGGAAGTCTTTGGGCTATAGGTGTTGTTAGGGGATGGGGTAACCCCAGGTTTGGAGGGACTTCCCGAGTTACCCATGGTACGCGAAGGACTCGGGGCCACGGTTTCAACCTTGGTGATCGTGCGGATGGTGGCGTCAACACACGGAGTGTTTGCCACAGATAGATAAACCACACGTGACTCCCAACTGGGTACTCCGTGATACATTGTAGCTTGCGGCCCCAACGTCAAAATGCTCTTGTGCACCCCTCCTGCGCTGCTCACCACCAGGATCCCCACTTGCTTACTATCGGCGGAATGCGTCATGGGTAACGCAATGAAGTTGGGGGGTGCTAACGCTCCATGCCGGAGTTCAGCGAAGAGCGCAAGACATCCGTTCCAAACGATCATGGACATGTTGGGAAGCTCGTGAAAAGCGGGGGGTCAGGTGCACGACTGTGGAATGTTTTGCATGGCTGCAACCCATGGACCGGTCCACGTTGGAGGTACCATGATAACCTTGAACCAGCAGTGTGATCTAGCAACACCCGAACGATGCCATGAACGCGATAGTGGCAGATGAAAATGCCGAATGCCGCAACCTACCCTCAGCCAGCCGCAACCCCGAAGCAGCAAGGCCACCTTCCATGTAAACTAACTAACCAACTCACCACTAACCAACTAACAACGGCATTATGTGTCAAAGGATGGCAGCATATGAAGGTTCTCAAACGCTGTGTGACCTAGTGGGGCTATTGCTTTCAAGTGGAAAAGCGGGCCGAACCACTTGTTTGTCCTCTGGCAAGGGGGCCAAGGCATGTGTGCGTCACAATGGCTTTGCAGCTCCTGTAGCACTGCGTAGGAGAGCTCCCCTTGCAAAACAAGGGCAGCCCCCCACCCCCAACATGTGGGACCATGTTTCATCAGATGGGGGGGGGGTCGAAATTTCCACACATCCCAAACTCATCCGTGTGGAACGGAATGTGTGGAATCTCAAGCATCCAGGTGCGGATGTTAGCGCCCTCAGCGGACACTACTGGCCGGTATCTCGCAGGGTGTCACTGCCTGTATCCGCGGACAGGAGAACGCCGTGCCGGTCCATAAATGCAGCATTGCTGCACAGCTCCGCCATGTGCTTATGCACAACAAGGCAATGCCCCACCTTGAAATTCCCACAGGTGGGGATGGCCCAAATGTGGATGGCAGAGTACCCTACCGCTGTGTGGGATGCTACGAGCACCACAGTGGCCAGGGTGGTGGCGTGGTATGTCGCCGGTTCCTGCTCCAACTGTTGTGCCACAGCCTCCACATCGTCACCCGTGGCCATTGGCATGGTGTGCTGGCAACACATGGCGCACAATCTTGCCATGTGTACATCGCGCGAGATGGTGATGACGTCCTCCACAGTTCGTCGATGCGCAGGTGCCACAAGTGGACACCGGCAATGTGGCTTAGGGCATCCAAAAGCAAGGGGAGACTAGGCAGCTCGTTGGGGTGTAGATAGGGGGGTGGGGGGTTTCAACATGCCATTCACCCATGTCGTAGCTGGGCAAGTACACACGGTTCTTTAGTGCTTGCAACAGCTTGGGCCCCCCAACACCCAATGCTACTAGCGCGGCGGCATCCCTGTCCTTGTCATCCCACAACTGCATGCTCCATGCATCGCACCGGTGGCCCAGCGCTTTGATTGGTATCTACCCGGTTTTCAACAGCCGTGCGGCCCGATACTAGCTAGGGGATGGTAGCCATCAGCAATGGCCACAGCGGGCACCTTGTAGGTCTCGCAGTGCTACCGGAAGTAGCGCTAGTCGTCCTGCAGCTGGCACGGCGTCTACTTGGCGATGTTGGCCTCATTGAGGCGGCGCAAGACAGCACAAGGCATGCTGCTAGGCCAAATAGCTAGATGAACACTACATGGAGTCAGGCTACGCTCTTGCTGGCCACCACAATCGGGCGATCGCCAAAGCTGAGTTGGCAACCCGCTCGCAAACCGAGGCCAAGTCGATGTGGCTAATGCCCATGTCCGCCATGTAGCTATCATCTCAAACTCAACGGTCCGGTCAAAGCCGTTGTTGTCTATGTACGTTGTTTGTTGTACGTCCTTTATCCCATCGTTCAACTCGGCCACCGCACTCAACCGCTGCAGGACACTCTTTTTCTCCGGACCATGCATGAACACCCACGAACCGTAGGGTAATGAGCTCCTCACATCCCCCACGGTGAAGTGCACTAAGCTCCGATTGCGGCTCCGCGTGCCATTGATCGCGATCACCGCCAAATCTTTCCACGATGCGATTGCGGTGCCCGAGTGGCCCACATTACGTGCGCACCAAAAGGTGAGGGTGTATCGGTCGACGCAGTGCACTTCGAGCACCTACCACACCTCCAATTTATCTTTTAACGACGCTTTGCACCCCCGCACCTGGGCACGAAGCAGACGGGACCCTTGCAACGTCTCCGTCTTGAAGCTGCGTTCTGTGACCCGGGGCATACTTAACACACGTCTCTGCGCCAGCAGAGTTGCCATGGGTGTGCACTAGGGCCGTGGTGAAACAATACTGCAACTGCCGCAGGGAAAGTTCTTGCCGCCGCATGTCCCTCAATGCAGCCTGTGCACAGGCTCGGGGCCGGCCTGAGGTGTAGCGGCTGCTGCATGACATATCTATTCAAGTGAAAGCCGTTGCCGGGGCACCGGCCGCACATCCCAATCCTCCCCCAATATAGCGTGCACCTGCGCCCGCAGAGCCCTTAGGCGCTCACGGCGGGTAGTTTGTTTTGACGTGCGCCAAAGTGTGTTGTGACCAGGCTAAAGTGTGTTTTGACGTGCGCTAAAGCGTGTTTTGGCGCACGCTAAATTGCGGTAAACGGCGCCAAATGGAGGCGACACCCGAAGAAACAGTGGTTAGCCTCCCTCCTTTTATCAACACTGCGGGGTCGTCACCCGATTAGGCGAACAAACTCGCTGCCCTCATCTGTGCCCACACTGGGCCTTGAATCCAGAGGTAGTGCCTCCCCCCCTCCCCCTCCGAATGGCACTAAAATGTCACGACCTCTGGTCGGTCGCCGTCGATCCACTAGATTTCCCAAAAAAATTTACATAGGTGTATCCCCGGCGGCTTCTGCCATGCATGGCCGTTGGCATACGCTATTCCCAAACTGCCCTATCAAGCAAGCAAGCTTATGGAACTCCGCCCGTTCTCTTAAAGAACGTAGGGCGGAGCCCTAGGGTAACCTAAACAAGGGTTATACCGAGCGCACCACGTGTGGCTTACCCTTTGATGCGTCATATGCATGCTCAAGTTCGGTATCTGGCCCTAATCTAACCTAATCACCTAATTTGATCAATCCCCTTACAGTTCATACCCATTGGTGTTCACAATCTCAGACCCTACCAGGGGGTGGCCCCTCCTGGGCTTACTCACCTTACCTACCGCTGGAGAGGAGAAACGAACACAACGAAACGAAACAAGTATGCACTCGAGTGTATGTTCTGATCACCCAAAGACCCTCTAATATATCCCTCTGCACGCGGGTGCGTATGCCTAATCATTGAACACACGAGGCAGGCACTGTGCAAGCAATACCCGAAACCACGAAACACCTGTTGTTTTATTCTCTTTTTTTGAATTCTTGATTTTTTGCTTCTTGTATTTTCCTATAAGCAAGGGTGGAATTTCTACCTTTCTTATTTTGTGTATGTTTCGTCATTTCTTGCTAACTACGTGACATACTGTTATAATCTTATTTTTCCTGTCTTTTCCGGCCCTGAATTAGGACGCGCCCTCCAAGTGGCAAAACGCAAAACCCAACGCAGGACACGGTCAGGGCTTGTGCTCTGGGTCTCTCTCGTAGCTGCAGGTTGTACCTGTCCTGTCCTTAGTGTGGAGGGGGTGGCGTAAATTTTTATTGCCCCATAAATGGGGTCTTTGGATCCTGGACAGTCTTCGTTGAGGCCGCGGTTCGGCCAGAACGCGGCCTACTTCGCTTCGCCACTCAGGGACATCTGAACAGAAGAGATGCAAAGGATGAGGGCCTGATTGCTGATCAACGATCGACGATACACCAAAATCCCAGATGACGGCCTAGAATTTTTTTGAGGGCACACACCTGTCCAAAATCTTCATGTGCATTAAATGCACATTTTTGCGTCTTTTTGGTTCATCACAGTATTTTTTAAATTCCTGGATTCACACGCACAGAAAAGCGGCGCGTGTATCGTATACATCAACGGGACAAGCAGGGTCTCCTCCCCCTTCCGTGACGACACCAGCACGGACGGAGTCGAGCTGCTTCCCAAGAAAAGTAATGCAGGTGGCGGGCTCTAGCTCAATTTTGGGGCTGATTATAAACCCTACACTTTGGAGTGCCTCCGCCACATGCTGCGCACCCTGGCGTGCCTCCTAGGGGTGACGGGCGGTGATAAGGATGTCATCCAGGTGGCACGGCTGCACGCGGTCAATGGAGCAATAGAGGGGCGCTGATGAGCGCCTCTGGGGGTTAGGGGGTCCACCTTTGCCACCCCCCTTGCCACCTCCTTTACCACCTTTGTCCCCATTCTGTGGGTTTTTGGTGGGTGTTTGGGTCTTCTGGCGTTCAGCCTCCTGCCGCTTGAGTTTATCACTCTCGCGTTTCTTTATGTGACATTCGTCTTCATAGTGACGACGTTTGCCACAATAGCCACAGGTGATGGTACACCTGAAATGATCCTGATGGGTCACAGGTTTCCCATCCTTGGTATGCTGCTGTCGCTTCATCTGCAGCATACAGCTACTGCGTTGATCGCAGTCAGGGGCATGACAGGGCCCCCCCTTGGCATTGACAGGTTTGCAGTAGAACAAAGGGGGTGTACCTGCATCAGGTTTAACCTCATTCATGGCACGTAGGTTACCCCTTCCTTTACCACCTCCCTGGTTGGCGTTAGTGGGATTTTTAGGCCCTTTCCCTTCGCCACGTTCGGGGGTAGGGTTACCCCCTCGACCCAAGTGCTTCTTGAGGAATTTCTCCATGTGGGAATCATTCTCCCTCTCAAGAGCTAGCTCAATCAGAAGGTCCACCAGTTCATCGTACGAGTGGGTCCGACTCTTCCTCTCAGAGGTAGAGCGGCAATCATCCCACGTACGTTGGGGGATCTTACTCATGAGCCACAGGTGGGGCTCAGTGGCTCCGTAGGAGCCCACGTTCATCCGTGAAAACAGATACTCCAGGTCGCACACGTATTCAGAGATTCGCGCAGCGGAAGGAAACTCAGGGAGCATAGGTAGCTCCTCTATCCGTGTGCGCACACTGAGGTCAGTCTCATAGACTGGGAACGTTTTCTCCAACCTCCGGAGTACCTCTGCCCAGGTGGAACAGGTTTTCACAATCTGTTTCACCTGTTTTTGCAAAAATTTCTTTTTGCATGAGTGTTTCAGCAGTGAGCATTTGGTGGCCACATCCACATGGGATTGGCCAGTCAGCAAAAGAAACTTAGCAAATTCTTCTGCCCATTCGGGCAGATTTTTGGGGTCGAACTCCGGCAGTTCCAGCTGGATGTTCGCCTGGGCAATAGGTCTGCCCGTCTTCCCACCCCCCGGAGTTAGGCCAGAAGGTGATACGCCGGCAAGAGGTGCCAGGGCTGACAGCCCTCTTTTCTCAGATTCTGTGACTGGAACGTCGAGTAGTTCTGCCATGGGCACTGTCCTGGCACGGGGGTGAAAGGGGCTGGGGCAGGTGACCTTAGGCAACAGCCTTGAGACCCTTGATCTCTTAAGATCATCGGCCAGGGTACTCAGTCCGGGGGAGGGGGAGGACAACTCTGGCTTGGGTAAGGGTTCTGCAATACCCAGTTTCGCCTTAACGGCCTCCGATAGGGCCGTCACATCTGGATCTTCTGATCCAGACAGAAGTTTGGCCAGCAGTTCGGCCGTATGATCCAGGGCACCGTAGGTTGGCCTTGGATGATGTTGTCCCTCAACTCGAGTCGGGCCTACTTCGGGAGCCCTTGGGGTTGGACAACATGCTCTTGGATACTCGGGTCTCGGTCGTCTTGGCAGGGATGCTGTCTCGGCTCTGTCGGACGACGGGCCAGAGTGCGTGTAGGACCCTAGGTCTGTACGTGGTCTGGATCCGTGTACTGCCAATGGCTCCTCCCCGTCTTCTCCACGAATGGATTTGTAGTACTCCTCATGGAGGATGTATTCATCCATTTTCTTCCTCAGTTCCTCGTATTCCTCAGGGCCTCCAATCGCTGTTGAGGATGATGCCGGACAGGCGGATCGGGAGACTGAGGCTGCTACGCGCCTGCGGAGATGATGCAGGCTGTCTCCACCGTGGGCCGCTAAGGCCTCGGTGGTAAGGACTGTATTTTCTTCCGCCCTTCTGCGATCTTGATCTCCTTGAGACCCAGATGCAACACTGAGATGTGGAGCTCGGTAAGGTGGTTCACTCATAGGGTGGGCCATGCTGCTCATTTGTACTTGGACAGTTCTTATGGGCCAGGTCCTGGCGGACAGTTGTACGCTTGGAGTGGACATGATGAACTTGTTGTTGAGCTTTGTGTGCACTTCTTCTCAGGATCGGTTCCAAAGGTCACAAGGGACTGTCTCTGCTACCGGAAAGATGTCCTCCAATTATGCTGTATAGATTTGATTGAAAATCCTGCAAGGTTTTCCTCGGAGAAAAACAGGTTCACAACACGTAGTAGAGCAAGAGAACAATAGGATCGTGTCACTGATTAGTTTGTGAAATCCAGAGTATCACAGAAGGGCTGCAGATAGACAAAGCAGGTATAAACACAAAGATTCAATCACAAATGGTTCATACAAAAGTTTTTATATGAAAACTGGACTGACTCTAGCCTCCAAGATAGCATCAAGCACTTCATGTGCACTCTTTTGGGTGAAATGGTGCTGGTTAGGAATGTGGGGCATAGGTGTCAGGCCAACACAGAAAATGACTTGGCCAAGCAACTGAATTCAGAAACAGTAAAAAAGTAGAACCACAATAAGTGGTAGAAACAATTGAGTATAGGGGTCTTGGGGTGGGAGACCACTAGGCTTAACCTCCAAGGCCTAAAGCATGAAATGCCTATTTTATTTCGGTATATCCTCCATGAAGGAAGGTACCTCCGCTCAGTTGAGTGGTAGGGGTGAACTTCATGGGGGGCTAGGGTTACAACCCTAGTTACTTTGAGAAAGTGTACTTTAGGCTTCAAAAGAGAGATAAAAATAGATAAAAATACTTAAGTTAGTCTTAGCATCAACAAAAGGGTTTTAAGGGGGGCTTGGCCTGGATCAAGCCCTCCAAGAAAGACATGGCAGTGACTTTTTCTTACTCACACCATAGGCAGGGTAGGCAGGCATACCAGTAAAGCCTATGCCCTCAGCCATAGGCGGGTTGGTTATGGGTGTGGATGTTGCAGCGGCTGGGTCTGGAGTTGGGAGTGTGGTGGTTATAGGAGAGGGTGATGCGTGGAGGCCAGAAGCGCTTGGTGCGCCCTCGAAGGTAGGATCATTCGTCGGGTCGTGCCCTTGGTCTGCTCCTTCGTCTGCTATGCTTTCTCCAGCATCCTTCTCGCTCTCTCTCTTTCTCTTCACAAGATGGGTGTCCACCTCCTCGACTGAGAGGGCCCGGAAGGCCGACTGAAGTCCTTCCATCGAATCCTCCGCCACGTCCACTGGCCCATGTAAGGGCTCCGAAGGTACAGCGCTAGGTCCAGGTCCAGGTTCACCTGGTGCTGGCATTGCTGGTGCCTCAGGCGCCGTCTTCACGTCGGTGTCCTCTTTCTTGGTGTCCATATTCGTTCGCCCTTCTTGCTTATATATGACTGATCTCGGCGCACTGGATGTACGGCACGGGGTTGCTGCCGGTACGCAGAGACAGTCTGCCTCTTGCTACCAGAAAGTTTTATAGTGATTTCAACACTGTGTGTTTGTTATGCCTCTCCTGCTGCTTGCTGCTGGTGTAGGGTTTCCTGCTGCTTGTTTTTGATGAGGAAAATGTTTTATTTGCTGAAATACAACCAATCCAGGATAACCCAAGCCACAGATAAGCAAGTGGAAGAAAATCAGGATCAAAGCATGAAGGGCTGCAGTCACAAAGAGTTAGATAAAGAAAACTATCAACAATAGACCACAGCAATTAGCATACATTGCAACTCAGGATGAAATATTTTACATGTTTGAGAAAAACTGATTGGAAAACTGCCCCAAGGGCTCACTCTCATCCACAGTGCCATCTTGAGATGTGCACTCTTCGTTTTTGGGTCCCATAGGTGCTGAGGTGGCATGGCATGTGGCGATGAGGTCACTAGCATGTCACATGGGATGTTCCTACTTAGCTAGGCTGACTGGGTATTGAATCTAGCACCTCTCAAAAAGAGGTGCCCCAGCCCCCTAGGGTGCATACCACTAGGATAGCTAAGAATTCATGAGAAAACATAGATAAATTCATAGGCTCTACCTTCAGTATATCAGTGCCTCAGCAACCCAGGAAAAGATGTTTTAGTGCCTATAGCTTGGGGATAAAGGGGTCCACACCACATCCTAATTTAGTGTTTGGTTCCATAGGTCAAAATGTGTTATCACCCCTTTTGGTTGGGCCAATACTAAGATAGAAGTGCCTGTGTGCTTAGAGCACCTCTAATACAACTAAAGTATACCCTAAAGCATTGGAAAAGCACTTTTTCTTACTGTACGGGCCCCCATGTGCCCTCTTACCCCATGCATGATCCCAACGACCCACGTGCCAAGGGGAAGACGCACGGTGGGAGCGCGCCCCTTGTCATGGGCCCCCAAGCAGGGCCATGTTCCATCCAATTCAGGGGGGCAATGGGTGCAGTACGGGCCCCCATGTGCCCTCTAACCCCATGCATGACCCCGTTGCACCACGTGCCAAGGACACGACGAACCGAGGAAGCGCGCCCCTTGTCTTCGCACGACGTCACTCAGATTGCATTCCATTACTTCTTTGCCTTGGCTCTGCCCTTGCCCTTGCCTTTACCGCCCCCTTTCTTGGGCGCCGGGGGTGCAGGGTTCAGAATTTGATCCAAGGGAAAGTATGCGGCATCCGTTGTTGGCACAAACCCGGGGTTGGGCCAACATTGCATGCCCATGGACAATGGGACTTGTGAGCCTTGCGTGTATAAGTATGGATGCGGGATGGGAATTTGACTACTTGGGGTGGCTTGAGAGAAGGGGAGGGTTGGGGGTTGCAATGATTGGGTGCTAGACGTAGCTTGGGAGGAGTGCACACCCTGAGACAAACGGGCAATACCGGAGGGTGGTGGAGCCGGAAGGGAGGGTGTGAATGGGGAAGGGGGGGGCACCTTGCGAAGCATAACTACATCATCACTCCCCTCTGCATGAATCGGTTGGTTAGCAAAAGGCACTGGGGGGTAAGCGGGGACGAAGGGGGGTACAAACGGGGGGGTGACGTACACTTGTGGTGGGGGTAGGGAGGGGGGTGGGACGTCGGGCTCCGCGGTGTTTTTCTTTTTCTTCTTTCCGCCGGTTGCCATCTCCGATGCCTTTCGTTTTTGTGCTTTGGTGGGTGGCTTTGCTGGATTGTCCGCTTTAAGGTCACCCAATGGTTTCCTTTGCGTGTCAATCCAGGTCCGCAAAGTAAGTCTAGCATCTTCAAAGCGTTCTTGCGAAACAATCACCACATCCACAAACTCCCTAGCCAAGGCACTCAATTGCAACCGGTTCCTTATTCTTTGGACCTCCCCTTGGCGCACCAGTAGTGCCGCCTCACCCTCCCCCTCGGGAACGATGCCTTCCACACTCCGTGCCTCCACGGGACAAGGACCGACACGCTCATGGTTGAGGTAAAGCTTCCCAACCACGTTCCGGGACATAAGCTCCAACTCCTCATGCATGGGAGGGTCCTCCAAGAAATATTGGGAATGCACAAGGCCCAAGTGGAAAGCGGCGAATGCGTCGTCCCGCAATACCCGCCAAAAATGCCTACAGGGCATCCCAAGCATGGTAGGAAATGCACAAGTGCACACCAGGTCACGGTACAAGGTGTAGGTGATAGATCCAAAGGCGGTCCGGACCGGCCCCGAGAGTTGAACATAGTGAGCTACATTGGTTCCTTGTCTGGAAACTTCATAGATGGCTGCATTAGGCGCGGGGGCCACCATTGTGGGGGGGAGATCGTACTCCAAAAGATCCTCCACCCCCCTTGTGGGGTCAGGACAGTTGTCAAAGGCGGGAGCGGCCAGAGCCTCGTATGCGTGGTCCGGCAGCCTCTTCATGTCGTACCCAAAGGAAAGGAGCATCTGATGGGCCGCCTCATCCCTTCCCCATGTGGTCAGCCGGTCCTTCATTGCCTCATACGGCATTGGAAAAATTTGCTGGGCCGTCTCATGCCGGGAGCGAAAGGAGCCCGTTGTCACGCGTGTGTCCAGACGCCCCCATTTCAAAATCAGCTCCCCCACAATGACCATGAGTGCGTCAAAAACGTCGTTCAACTTTTTCCGCTTGGTTAGGCGGCCCTCCTTTGCCCACCTATGGATGCCCTCCACCCGTTGTGTGGACACAATCCCACGTGTGAACACACCCACCTGAAAACAGCGTGCCAAGCGTCGTACCTTGTCCCCCCCCCACGTAGCACTCAAATATGTATGTCCACTTGAAAAGATTGGGTCCCCAAGAATTTCAACATTCCACATGTGCTCAAAGACAACAATGGAGACTTGGCGGTGTGCACGGGCCATGAGGCGGACCAATTTAGTGAAAGTGTCGTGGCCAAGAACGCCTTTCAGGTTCTTGGCCACGTTCTTGGCAATGTGCCAGTAACACCAGAAGTGCTTGGCATTGGGGAAAACGGTGGCAACGGCCCCCGAAGCCTTCACACATGCATCCGTGAACATGACCACCGGCGCGATGCCCACGGCCGCCAACCAGTGGGTAAACTGGTACTCAAAGTCGCGAGTTTTTTCGCCCACGACAATGGCTTGGCCCATGAGCACTGACTGCCCATAGTTGTTGACCCCCACGAAGAGGCCAATGTTCAGGTTATACCTATTGCTTTGATAGGTATTGTCGTGGAGGATCAGATATGGGAAGCGCCGGGCAATAGCAATTTGCTCGACGCTCATCCAGAAGACATGGGATAGTTTCCCAATGTCATCCTTCACCACATGGGTGTACCACCCATGTTTGCCCTTTTCCTCAAGGTGGTTGACCAACTCATGGGCATCCAGCGCTGAGGAGTACCCTTTGTGATCATAAATGTTTTGCACCTGTTTTGCTGTGATCTTGACTCCGCGGTTCCGCATGAAATGCACCACGTTGCGGGGGGGCATGAAGGCTTGTCCCAAGTTCATGATTAAATCGGCATCCTCACGGGACAAATCCACCGGACCAAGGATTTTTTTTTGCTTGGCCGTTTGCGGTGGATGGTTATGGTCTAGGCGGAGTCCTTTGGGACTCACGGACCACACCTCGCGCATGCCATCCTTCCGGCGAGCAATGTACACATTGAAGGGACAACAATCCTCCTTTGACTCCGGTGCATATGTTGGCACCGTCCTACTATCCCCGGGAAGGACCCCGGATTGGGCTGCGTTACGATTGTGCTGTTTTTGGCGGCCTACTTTGTGGCAATAAAAATATGCTTGGCCTTTTGATTTATCGCCACGACGACTGAGAATATAGCCGTTCTCATCCGCCCAATCCTCCATGCGGTCACAAACTTCTTGGTGACTAGAGCCTGTACATTGGTGCAACAATCATTGCAACTGACAACCGGATTGCCACCCCAGCTACCGTTTAGTTGTGGTCAATCACTTTCATGTGCACTAGGCACTGGTTCCCACACAGACAGTTGAACAGCTTTTGGGTTGCATGCCCGTTTTTGGCCAGCCTATTAAGAAAGGCGGCAATCACCATGAAAGCCTGCACTGTACGAACAAAATCCAGGTACCGGCACTCCCAGTATCGTTGACTCCAAAGGTGGATCACGTAAATGATATATCCAACCTCGGTGATGTTTTCTAGTGCTACGGTTGGCGGCAGCTTTGTGTTGTACACCCCCTCCAAGAATTTTGCAAACGCCGTACCTAAAACTGGAAGCTGTGTTCCCAAAAATGCACCCGGGACATATCGACACATGACACTAAATGAATAGTGTAGATGAAACCACAACGCAAAAAATATGGTTGTCCATATAGCCAGTGGAACCAATGCATCCCCAAAAATGGATTTCTAAGATTAGAATTTGTTCCATATAAATGAAGAAGAGTTGTTCTAAAAATAGAACTTCGACATATCCACACATGATACTAAATGAATAGGGTACATAACACCGCAACGCCAAAAATATGGCTGTGGATATTGCCGGTGCGACACATGGATCCCCAAAAATAGATTTCTAAAAATAGAATTTTCTGCTTCTACAAATTAGAAGCGGTGTGGTAAGAAAAGATCTCGGACATATCGACACATGACACGAATTGAATAGTGTAGATAAAACAGCAAAGCCAAAATATGGTTGTGGATAGCGCCGGTGCGACACATCTTTGGGTTGGTATGCACGGGCACCTCGTGTTAGATTCGAGTGTGTTACAGAGGAGGGTGGTTGGGATAGCTTCGGAGCGAAAGGTTGCGGTGGTGTTGCACACTAGCCCCTTCCATGTCGGGTGCCCACTGGTGGCATAAGTGTGCCCGCAGCTAGCATTGTGCATTATTTGACACAAGGTTTTGATACACACAATATGGTGGCATACGACAAGCGGGAAGAAGACACCATAGACGGGAAAACCAAGGGTTACATGAACCATGACCTTTGTTGGGCTCGGGTGGGATGGTGCTTTGCACCATCCCACCCGAGGGGAGGCACACCCAGAGCAATCTTGCTATCGCACAAAGCAAAGCAGGGCAAACCACAAAGCATACGATGGTGAATCACAGGGCGAAGCAAGATGCCTTGGAACGCCAATAGGGGAGGTCCAGGAGCAGGGCAGAGTCCCGGGTTGCAATGAATATATAGCATCGGCGGGGACGCGATGGTACAATGTGCAATATGAACCTCGTACCATGCTGGGTTAAACATGAGCGCAAAGGAACAACAAGGCTAGGGAGATTCAACCGTTGGGTAATTTACATGGAATACATGGTAGTGGTAAACGTCGATGATTTGGCTCGTGCTTCGCATGGTGCCACGGAAGGCAATGTGCCAGTGCAGGGGGGCGGAGCACCATCGCCCCCCTGGTCGTAGGTACAAGAAACTAGGCTAAGGGTTGCCACCCAAAGCCAGTTGAAAAGCGTGTCTACTTGCCCCCTTGCATGAGACGACTATACTGTGCATTAGCTTCCTCCAGTGCACTGCCATAAAGCAAGTTTTGGCTATCGTCTGAATCGCATGCAGTTGCGTCATAAGCAATCGGTTGTTGGTGAAAAAGCTTGCGTGCCATCCGCACATTGCGTGGCACTACATCCTCATCGCCACTGGATGTATCTATATTGATGGGGACATACAACTTAGTAGTGGCCTTCTCGTCAGTTTCACCGGTCACAGGGGGTTGTAGCAAGGAGCTTGCAGCGAGGGCTGGTTCCTTGTCGTGGCCCAGAGATGGAGTCGGCAATACAGAGTTGGTAGCTGCAGGTTCAAGCGGTGCAGGCAGAAGAGACCTCGATGGTCGTATGTACGTTGAGGAACACCTTGGTGTTGGACTTGGCAACAGACTGGCACCTGGAAGAGGCCACGAAGCCACACTGGCGGTCAACGGTGGCCGAGGTGGAGCCGGCATGCTAGCAGTCGCAGAGGACGCAGGTGCAGCTGTCCGGAAGTACGTGACAATAGGGGGGTGTCCGCGTGAGGGGCTTGGATTGTTGCTCACGTTGCTGCCTTTCTTTGTAGGCGTACACAAGGTGCGGCCCACCGAAGGGGAATTGCAGACCGAGGATTGCGGTGTAGAACGGGCCCTAGGAGGTGCAGGCTTTGTAGGGGTTTTCCCCCCTTTCCCAACAGCGGAAGTCTTTGGGCTATAGGTGGGCTTAGGGGATGGGGTAACCCCAGGTTTGGAGGGACTTCCCGAGTTACCCATGGTACGTGAAGGACTCGGGGCCATGGTTTCAGCCTTGGTGATCGTGCGGATGGTGGCGTCAACACACAGAGTGTTTGCCACAGATAGATAAACCACACGTGACTCCCAATTGGGTACTCCGTGATACATTGTAGCTTGCAGCCACAACGTCAAAATGCTCTTGTGCACCGCTCGTGCGCTGCTCACCACCAGGATCCCCATTTGCTTACCATCGGCGGAATGCGTCATGGGTAACGCAATGAAGTTGGGGGCTGCTGACGCTCCATGCCGGAGTTCAGCGAAGAGCGCAAGACATCCGTTCCAAACGATCATGGACATGTTGGGAAGCTCGTGAAAAGCGGGGGGTCAGGTGCACGACTGTGGAATGTTTTGCATGGCTGCAACCCATGGACCGGTCCACGTTGGAGGTACCATGCTAACCTTGAACCAGCAGTGTGATCTAGCAACACCCGAACGATGCCATGAACGCGATAGTGGCAGATGAAAATGCCGAATGCCGCAACCTACCCTCAGCCAGCCGCAACCCCGAAGCAGCAAGGCCACCTTCCATGTAAACTAACTAACCAACTCACCACTAACCAACTAACAACGGCATTGTGTGTCAAAGGATGGCGGCATATGAAGGTTCTCAAACGCCGTGTGACCTAGTGGGGCTATTGCTTTCAAGTGGAAAAGCGGGCCGAACCACTTGTTTGTCCTCTGGCAAGGGGGGTAAGGCATGTGTGTGTCACAATGGCTTTGCAGCTCCTGTAGCACTGCGTAGGAGAGCTCCCCTTGCAAAACAAGGGCAGCCCCCCCCCCCCAATATGTGGGACCATGTTTCATCAGATGGGGGGGGTCGAAATTTCCACACATCCCAAACTCATCCGTGTGGAACGGAATGTGTGGAATCTCAAGCATCCAGGTGCGGATGCTAGCGCCCTCGGCAGACACTACTGGCCGGTATCTCGCAGGGTGTCACTGCCTGTATCCGCGGACAGGAGAACGCCGTGCCGGTCCATAAATGCAGCATTGCTGCACAGCTCCGCCATGTGCTTATGCACAACAAGGCAATGCCCCACCTTGAACTTCCCACAGGTGGGGATGGCCCAAATGTGGATGGCAGAGTACCCTTCCGCTGTGTGGGATGCTACGAGCACCACAGTGGCCAGGGTGGTGGCGTGGTATGTCGCCGGTTCCTGCTCCAACTGTTGTGCCACAGCCTCCACATCGTCACCCGTGGCCATTGGCATGGTGTGCTGGCAACACATGGCGCACAATCTTGCCATGTGTACATCGCGCGAGATGGTGATGACGTCCTCCACAGTTCGTCGATGCGCGGGTGCCACAAGTGGACACCGGCAATGTGGCTTAGGGCATCCAAAAGCAAGGGGAGACTAGGCAGCTCGTTGGGGTGTAGATAGGGGGGTGGGGGGGTTCAACATGCCATTCGCCCATGTCGTAGCTGGGCAAGTACGCACGGTTCTTTAGTGCTTGCAACAGCTTGGGCCCCCCAACACCCAATGCTACTAGCGCGGCGGCATCCCTGTCCTTGTCATCCCACAACTGCATGCTCCATGCATCGCACCGGTGGCCCAGCGCTTTGATTGGTATCTACCCGGTTTTCAACAGCCGTGCGGCCCGATACTAGCTAGGGGATGGTAGCCATCGGCAATGGCCACAGCGGGCACCTTGTAGGTCTCGCAGTGCCACCGGAGGTAGCGCTAGTCCTCTTGCAGCTCGCACGGCGTCTCCTCGGCGACGTTGGCCTCATTGAGGCGGCAAGACAGCACAAGGCATGCTGCTAGGCCGAATAGCTAGATGAACACTACCATTTAGCCAAAGGACACGGAGCCGCCTTACCGGCAAGGGCCCCACCTGGATAGCAAATTCAGGCAGGGCAGACAGGGGCCGTAGCGGCCAGCTATGCCGTTTCAACGGGCATGAGTACAGCAATCCAACGCAAATAGCCCTCGTCGGTCACGGAACTCCTAGGTGGATTCTAATAGTTGCCCTGCATAACGGGGTACATCCGCCGCAGTTGCTGCAAGGTGGGGGCCTGCCTAGGCAGCACCCAGGACACTTGCACTCGCTAATGGGAATCAGAACATCAGGGTCCATGATCAATTCATCATCTATGGAGCCCTCATCATGGGGTGCCACCGGGGGAGCAGGCGGAAGATCTGCTACAACTGCTGCACTAACTGCAGCCAACGTAAACGCTAGCCTGAAAGCCCCTAGGAGATCCGGATGCTTGTCTACGCGGATAAGCATGTTTAGTAGGGTAGTACCCTAAAAGAACTCCTGCTTGACTTTGCCGCACCGCATCCAATCCGTATGCTGCGCACCCGAGCAGTGGATTCAAGGCGCTTTGATGTCTAGGGGCTGCGCAGTTCGGCAGGGCGCGGCATCGCCTGCACGCACCACTCACAAACTAGGCTGACGCCTCAGGAGCCGCAGCCGTGGCACGACCGGTGCCGGATCTCTTGGGCATGTTCGAAACCACGGAAATCCCCCGGCTCTTGTGGTGGGCTCCGCGGCCGGATACCTGTGAGGGTGTGGTGTGTTTCGTTGGCGTTGGGGTTGGGGTCGGTGCCCGGAGTCGCCCCCCCGCTCCCCCCATCCATCGCCGTGTTGCATTTTGGACTGTGTCGTTGGGATGCATCGCCCGGGGATGTTCGTCTGAGGTGCCTGGCACGATGGTACGGTTATTGCCCGAATGGTCGCCAACATCGGATATGAACCACCGGGTGAGCCCCTTCCCAACAGGCCCATACCAAGAAGCTAAAAGAGTGGCTAGCCATCACGGCGCCACAACCCCCGTACTCGTATGAGATATTAGAGAAATGGTTGCGGTCGATGGTGTGGTTGTTGCCATTGATCTCCAAGGCCGAATGACGAATGTTCATCAGGCGGTTGTTGCGGATCTATGAACGCATCAGTAGTGTTGCGCGGCAGTAGTACAGGGTTAGAGGTATCGATGGTGTGGCTTGGGCTACTCGCAAAGGTGAACCCAAGGTTCACGGTACCGGGCGGTGTGCTTCAAGACTGAGCATCAGATGAGCCTCATAGCCGAAGCCAGTACAAGACTAGCTCCAAGGCACAGCCGGCCAAGCCCAATCCGATGGTGACGTGTGTAGCGGCGCCGGTACACACATGGCACCCAGTTGGAGTTTGCTTTATGCACCGAGGTGCTCAATTGAATCTAACAAGGTTGGTGGATATTCCACAGAGGAGGAGGGGTTGATGATCCCACAGTCCCTGCAAGTTGTTGAGAATGCCCCTAAGGAAAGATGTGGTATGAGCTAGACTTTCTCCAGAATAAAAATGCAGCCACCAAAGCAAGACACACATACTCCCGGAGTTGGAGCATCGAGGTTGTGGGGTTTTTTCTGGTGAAGCCGCCCCGATTACTGGCGCTGTTCCCGTGCTCTGCGAGATGCCCCCTTATTCGGGGGTGAGGAGAGTCCAAACAGGTTCAGAGGAAGCGGATATATGGGGGGGGGGGGCAGACGAAATTTAAAAGGCATAATTTGAAAGGCATAACTAAAGTGTGCCAAAGTATGCCTCGTTGTTTTACAGTCTGTGGCCATGTTTCTAGGTGTCATCTTGAGCGCTGTTGGAATGCACATTGCCATTGTGCCCACGCAGTTTGCGCTACAGGGCCTCGAGGAAATAACAGCAACCATCCAGAAGCCTCCAAGAAATGATAAGCATCCAGGAGATAGCAGCAACCAACCAAAGGCCAATAGGAAATAATGGCCACCATTCGCAGTCTATGCTTGCTGTGACATAATCAGAAAGATTTGTAGGTATTTCAGACTTTGTGCCAAATTTCCCTGCAACAAAATTCCCTGGCCCAAATTTCGCACGCACCACAATTCCCCCCGTCCGGTTTTCACCCCGTACAACTGCAAACAAGATCATCAAGTCAGATGAGACATGTTCGATCGGCACCAGGGGACCAGGCGGGACGGGTAAAGCCGGCACAGCCTTCACGCCACAGTGGTCTTTTCTGGCCAATTCGAATGGTCGCCCGCTCCTCACGCCCACATTCCTCGTTTCAGGTCCCGGGGGTGGAGGCCTCGGTGTTTCAGCACGCGGCGCAAGTGCACTTGACGATTCTCATGCTGCGGCTGTACAGCCCGGACGATCTGGCGAAGGCCCAGGATTTGCTGCGGGGCGTACAGGTGGGCGTGGAGCTGCTTTTTGGTTTAGGTGCTTGTGGCTGTAGGGCCGTGTTGTTGTGTTTCCGCGTTCACTTGGTGCCCCAGGGTCCAGCGCTCGAGCGCTGGTGGTCGCAGGTTGGCCACATACGGCGAGTGCTGCCGGACACCCTGTACCACAGGAGCCCCGGCGCAGTCACCCAAAGGACTACCCACGTCCCTCTCTCCTCCAGGATAGTGCGGGTAGTGTGGGTGGTATGATGTGATCTAGTATGGTATGGTATGGGATGGTATGGTATGGTGTGGCGTGGCGTGGCGTGGTACAGTATGGTACGGTACGGTACGGTACGGTACGGTACGGTACGGTACGGTACGGTACGGTACGGTACGGTACGGTACGGTACGGTATGGTATGGTTTGGTATGGCATGGCATGTCCTGGCATGACATGGCATGGTGTGGTATGGTACGGTATGGTGTATGGTTTTTGGTGTGGTGTGGTGTGGCGTCGCGTGGCGTCGCGTGGCATGGTATGGCATGGGGTGGCATGCCATACCATGGTACAGTATGGTATGGTAAGTGCCCCACCTTATCACAGGTCTCCCGATCCCCCCACCAAGCTCTGCAACCACTCCCCTCATCGACTGCCCTGCCCTCAGCCCACTGCCACACCCTGCTGGGGGGGGGGGAGGGGGCTGCGAGACCAGACAACTGAAGGTTGGGACCCAATTGCGCCCTTGAGACAAGGTCACACTGGCCGTGGGACACTGTCTTTGGCACGAGCCAAGACCTATCCCAACCCAACAGTTCCGGGGGGGGGGGGGGGGGGGGGCAGCACAAACACTGTAACAGCTGAGGGCCACACACTGCAGTCCACAGACTGCTGCAGCGCTCGAGAGAGTGCAGCAGCAAAATGACTGCGACCGCACCTGAGAGTGCGCAGCCACGCAGGATTGGTGCTGAACAAACGTCAGCCATTCGAGACTGATCTTCGGCAGTGAACGGCACACCGTCCCGGGCTCTGAAACCGGCACCCTCTGCGTTGCGCCCCGACCCCCCTCGCTGCTGAAGAGCCACACCCAGGAGCACCAACCAGCACACTGACTCAGCCCCGCCCCAACCCATCCCCCCGCTGCGGGATGTCTGCAATCACCGGGGGTGAGGGGGGGGGGAGCTCCGCAGCTCCTCGGACGCTAACTCCCACACCCCGGTTTGGGTTAGGTTCAGGGTGACGGTTTGGGTTGGGGTACACAGATCACGGGGGCCTGTGATTACACAACGCCTCGCCACGGGGGGGGGGGGGGGACTCCGCGGGTCCTAGGACGCCAACCCCCCCCCCCAAGGGGCGTTCGGCCAACAGTTAGTTGTCAAAGGTACCAGCCCAAGGAGCCAATGGGCGCCAAAGGCGCCCAACTGTGCACAAGGAGGGAGCGTACCCTAACCTCTTTTGTGGGAAGGGGCGGTGCGAACTGTCGGATCACAACTGGGCCGCATGCCCAACTGCCCAACTGTTCGGAGGTGCCCGACACCCCCCCCCCCCCCCCAGGGAACCGCCCTCCCTAGCGGCCCCCCCCGGGCCCCTCCCAGAATCCCCCCTCCCAGCCTCCCCCCCCCCCCCCCACCCCAAGGGGCCTCCGGCCAACAGTCAGTTGGGGGGGTAGTTGGCGTCCAGAACCGAGGGGTCGCCCCCCCCGTGCGCCTCGCCGTGGGGGCATGTAACCTCTGCCCTCTCGAATTGCCCCTCCTGGACCCCCTCCCGAATTGCCCCTCCTGCACCCCCTCCCGCATTGCCCCTGCTGGTACCCCACCCAGGGGCCTGCGGCCGACAGCCAGTTTTTTTTGGGGGGAGGGGGGGGCAGTTGGTGTCCCAACGTGAGGGGTCGCCCCCCCCCCCCCCCCCGAATCTGCAATGCGCTTTGTGCTGCCATCGGTGCCGTCCACCAGCGTGCCATCTCCCCGTCTCCGCAGGAGTGGCTCACTACCGTGTTCCAACCCGAGGACCGCCTCCATCTCAAGGGCCTCAACTACATGAACGACGACCCGTCGGAGGTGCACGTGCTGTACCTGCAGGTCGGTAAGAACGGCCTCGAGGAGAAGATCCTGAAGCTCGTGGACCACATCAGCCAGACCTTCTTCCGGGCTGGCCTCGCCACTGGCAACGACATCGAGCACAACGAGAAGCTGCATGCAACGCTCATGAACTCCAAGTGGCGGGCGGTGCCGGAGCCGCCGCCGACGGAGGAGGGGGCCGCGCGCGCGCCGCCCCCAAAGGTCGAGCGGATGCCGTTCGACATCCGGCCGATCATGGAGGAGTACGAGGACGTGGACCTGGGGCTGTTCCCCCTGGCGACGGTGGAGATGTCCCGCATGGGGGCCAAGACGTCTGCGGGGTATTGGGTCAGTGATCAGACGGTGGCGTTCCCCGGGCATGAGGCAGGGGAGGACCGCCAGTAGGCGGGGGCTGCGGTCAGGCTTGACCGGTACGCCCGAGCGCGGGACGTGTCTCGCACACCGCCCGGCTGCCGTTGATACCTCCGGGCGGACGCAGTGGTTTGGCGTTTCGGGAGCAAACCGCCGGCATTTCTTGTCCGAAGCCCCCGGAGGAAAGCACTTTCAGTCGGTGAGAGCATGACAAAAACTTGACCCGCCCCTGCCCCCCACCCCACCCCCAACCAGGGCTTTGCTTGAAGGGGAGGGGGGCCATCGGGGCAGTCCCAGAGCGGTTGCAGAGCGGTCACAGGGGGTGTGAAAGCGGTTGGGGGGTGGGTGGTTACTGGCGGTTGGGAATGCGGTTGGGGCTGGTGTTGGGGTATGGGAATGCCTTTGGGGTAGAGTCAGTGCAGTGCGGAGGGGGGAGCGGGGTACCCCCCCCCCCCACCAAGGCCTTGTGCCAACCCCCCCCCCCCCCCCTTCAAGCGATTCCCTGCTGCCACCCCAGCTGCTGGGACCCACCCTCGGAGGGGTGGAATTGTTTTTTGAACATAACAATTTTGACCCCAACAGGCACACCCCTCAAAATGATCAGCGCGACGTGGCGATATTTGTTGAAGTACGTATGTTGGGGTACCCTGGAACTCCCCCTCCCCCCCGGCCGCTGGCCGCTGGCTGCCCCCGCAGTGCCTTTTATTGCTGCCATGGGCATGCAGTGATAGAAAGGGTCGTGCAGCCCCCTGTGCTTCATTTTTGTTCAGTACACTGTGTGGAGGGCACTCGACAGTAGTTGTTGGATGAGATAAGCGTCTGTTGGAACCCAACAATTTTTTTTTTGAATTAAAAAGACGTGGAACATGGTGTAGTCACGAGGATGCCAAGTTTTAGTACCCCCGCCCCCCACTTGTCCAAGCAATGCCTATGTCCAAGCGAAACTATTCGTTGGTTCTGTCAATTTTCGGACCGTGGATTTTGGCGGTGCGCTTTGTCAATGGGTCCCCCTGTGTGCTGTGTGCTGTGTGCTGTGTGCTGTGTGCTGTGTGCTGTGTGCTGTGTGCTGTGTGCTGTCTGATACCTTGGTCTTGAGATGCGTTGGCGGCCAAATGGGTTTCAGCGGTTTGAAAAAAGGTTGTTGGGTTGCAGTTGGCGGTGTTGGTTTGCTGACGGCGATTGCTGGTGGTTCTGTTGGTAGATATACATGACACTGCTTTTTAGTAATGGATTGTGTCCCTGACCTCTTGCCCCAGAACGGCTTAATACTCCTCACCTCAGAGCTCTGACCTGTGAAGAATTAGGGCGGCGGCCTTGTCCAATTGGCAGCCAAAGCAATGGCATGGCTCGAGGGCACGGGCCCAGGTTGACACTCGGCGCATGGGAAATGAGCGGAATCACCGTCACCATAGTTCAGGAAGTGCTGAGCCTGGACAAGAGCGATGGCGAAGGGGACGCAAAAGGGGCCATAGGACTACACTATGAAGGAGAGGGAGTACAGTCAGTGGTGGACTTGTACGGGACGTCATCTGGCACATGGGGCATACCCCCCCCCTCGCCCCAAATGCTGCATGAAAATGGTGTCAGGGTCCACAACACAGGCCCTTGCCGCTCCCGATGCCCCCCCTCCTCCTCCATTCTTGGGTCCATGTCCAGCACCATCAGAAATGCAGTTCATAACTGGAATGGCAATGGGGAAGTGAAAAGATTGGGGAGGTGGTGAGTGGGACAAGCAGGAGGGTAGGAGTGCATGGGGGCAGGTTGAAAAGGGGGCGAGCAAACAATATATATTCCTGCACCCTCCTCCCCGTGAATACTGCTGCAAGCGACAACAATATTTCAGCAACCCATTTCATGATTTCCTCTGCCATAGCAACCGGGCGCCGGCCGCAAGTCTCGGGGCTTAGACCCCCACGCGTGGCCTTACCAAATCCCAAGTATGAGCCCAGAACTCACCGGTGGCGGCCTCGGGTGCTGACTGCTGTTTCTGGCTTTGACCCCTCAAAGTGGCCCAAACGGACACCTAGACCCCTGTACCTGTGTGTGCTTGGCCGTGGCAAGCCCGCACCCAGAGCCCAGCCGGGGTCCTGTGTGGCCAGCATTTTGGTTGAAATCGGCCCGGACCAGTGGAAATGGTCGTGACACTACCGAACCAACCTGCTTTCCTCGTGTGAAACAAGGTTGTTTCATCTTCTATCTCTGTGGTTTTTCAGGGCACCTCCCAACGTCACACTATTGTCGCCAGTCTCTTTAGTGCCAGGGATGACACATTGCACGGATGTTGCCTGACCACAATGAGGCTATCCTCCAGCTAACCCCCCCATTCGCTGGGTAGCCAGTGGATGGATTGAAAATAAGCAAGCAGGCGCATCAAACTGGGTCGTCCAAGTGTCTAACTAATCCTGACGAGGTTTGGGCCGGCTTCTTGTTGGACTGCAGCACACACTGAAGCACAGCTTTGCAAACATTGCATCCCAATCTGACCATTTTTTGCATGACGTTGGCTGTGCTTGTGCAACGGATGAGTAGAGTTTGGCAATTTGGGCAAATGGGCGGGGGCCGGGCACCAATTTGTTGTATCTGCAGTCGCGTTTGCTTCCGGTCATCACTGGACGTTGCTTTTGTTGGTGTTTGTGTTGTTGTTGTCCAGTGTAGGTTTGCTGCCTGTGGGGCGGGTGGTGTGGTTGGTGTTGAAGGTGGCCTATTGGGGCTTGTTGCAGGTGCTGACAGGCGTGAGCCCAGTGGGCACAACATGCTGAGGTGAGCCACACGTCACCCCACCGGGCAGCGCAGTGCAGTCATGTGGTCGTTATGCCACCATCGTGTTTGCAGCAATTGGTGCAACGAAAGTGGCACTATGAAACTGGCAGTCATGGTTTTAGAGGGATTGATAGTGCTTTAGAGGGATCGTCAGAGCTGTGGCGGGACCGAACAATTCGCCTCACGAGGTCGTTGCAGGCCCGAGTGCCTACCGGCAGGAGGGTTGGAGACGAAGTCCTGAGGTGTGGAGTTGTGGGTGACGGCGTGGAATGGCGAATGCCCGCAGGACTGGGCCAGTACACACTGACCCGCACTACAGACTCGCGGTAAGGCTAGAAAGATGACTGTGCACCTGCATCAACTGCGATGATCTGGACGTAAGTGCGACTGGAGAACGACAACAAACTGTGGATGTGGGCAGTGCGCGCTCCTGCAATGCAGCGGTTTGGAATATGTGAAATTCCGGAGCGGCGGTGTCCGGCGTGAGGGTCCGTTGTTGATGGTTGGTCCACGTGACTTTTAGTTATTTGCCCAACAAGTTTGCTTCAATCATTTGGAGAATGGCGTTGTCGCATTGCATTCTGACATGTGCGCTGTGTTATCCATGGACCAGACAGACCCCCCACTCCCCGTGGGACAGGCTTGCACTCCTCCCGTCCTCCTTCCACTACTCCACACGCCTCCCATGCTGGCACCATGTAGTCCTCCGAGCACCGACAAGAGGAAGCCAATCGGGCGACGCGAGGCTTCAGCGCTCTGTCCTCCGTCTTCGCCCAGATTCATAAGGGCAGCTGCCATATCCCATACCGGGACTCAAAGCTGACTTTGCTTCTGCGGGACAGGTACTTGTATTGCACAGGCAAAAGGTAGATAGTATGAAGGGTGGATAGATACGCCGGACACGTCATGACTGCAAACCAGGACGCCGAGCTCTGAAGCGTTGAAGGCCGTGATGTTGACCACCCTGACACGGCATCTCCGGCACCCACAGCTGGGGATGTACAAGCCAATGACACTGTGGCCAAAAACTTGTGGTCGTGTTGTGAAGTCGGTATACTGCACCTCGCTGCAGCAACTGTATATCCTGCACCTCGCTGCAGCAACTGTATAAGAATATCCTAGGCTGGTACTTTCGCCTCGCTCTCTCTGATTCTGGCATTGGGACATTGTTTCATCGAAACACATTCATTTGGACCGTCGTAAGCTCTCACTCTAAGTCATTTGGTGATTCCATAGCTTGCAACCCCATTCATCTGGTGATTTGGTAGCTTCTGGTGCCGTTCATTTGTGATTTGTTCGCCTATAGTGCCATTCACGTGGTGATTTAATGGCTTCTGTTGCCAGTCATTTGGTGATTTGTTAGCTGTTGGTCCCATTGTTAGCTTTCACTCCCAATCTCCGAATGAATGGGTGTGGAAGCGAACAAACCACCAAATTAGTTCAGGCAGTAGCTAACATATCACCAAATGAACGGGAGTGGAAGCTCCCAAATGTGCAAAAGAATGCAAGTGGAAGCCAACAAATCACCGAATGAATGGGGGTGGAAACCAACAAATCACTGAATGCATGGGGCATTCCGGAGGAAAAGTGCTGGTGGCACCAACTGGGCCCAAACTTGCACTATGCATGTCAGCATGTTTACAATAGCCTTTGGCAACCAACAGCAAGCAGGTAACCTGCCATGTAGTGTGCACCGTATGGGGCGATAAGTGCTTGGTCTGCGCCGGGGTCCATCCCTCCCGTGAGAGGGGGGACTGTCACTTGGTGACAATCCCCCCGCTGGAGTGGGGGGCGGAGGGGGGTGGGGGGCTGTCCTCCCTCCCGGGGGGGGGGGGGGGGGAGCTGGGACAAGGGGGTAGGGGCGGGAAATTGGGGTTGCAGCTCACAGTAGTCCTTAGTGAATGAGGGTGGAACATAGCAACAGTCTGAAATGGGTGTCATGGAACATGGGTCTAGAATTAGGGAACTAAAGAATTAGGCACAATGGCTTGAAATGGTGAGCCGGGGGGGTCGGGGTCAAATTGGGATCATGAAGTCAGGACATGTGTAGTGGTCCTATCCTGCTGTTGTCAACCTTTGCATTCTGGGGCTGTGGTGGGGTCACATCAAGCACTGTGTACATCCTAGGTTTTCTGGGATCAAGATGGATGAAACAACGAGTAGTGCGCAACAGTTCAGATTTCTTTTTTTGTGATTCTGTTGGAAGTTATTTTTTGTGAGCCCGCTTGATGATCTGTCTTCTTTGGTTGCTTCATTAACAGAGGAGGTGGTGGTTGTGGTTGAACAGGTAGGCATTGTTTGGGCAACGGCTGCTCTTGGTATGTGCTGCTTGGGTCGTTTTTTCGAGAACAAGCTATAGTTTGCTCATGATATTGCTAGTGATCTTGATGTGCTCAAGAAGTTCACAATTGCGCAGCCCATGCCTGTACCTGGCACTGCAGACCCCAAGCCCAACCCAAGCGGGCGCCAAAAGCTGCGAGCAATAGAAACAATTTAATACAGAAATGTGTATGCGGTGCAAGGTGCAAAATAGCTTTTGTTTGGCGTATGTTCTTCCAGCTGCACAATAATGCACACTGAACTGAATCACACCTCTTTTTTGCCATTGTGGGAATGTTCCCACTTGCCTTGCTTTCCTGCTTTCATTCCACCCATTGTTGTCTCAGACACTCCACATCAGAGGTGTCCTTAGGCAGCCCAATTTTTGTTATTAAGGATAGCTTTTAAGGACAGTCTCTAGGGATTCCCCAAACAGTTAGCGGATCCGAATCCGTATGTCTATGCTGTGTGAGTGGTGGTGCCAAGTTCAGGGCTCAACTGGGACTTGAATTGCAAAGAGGGGAGGTCTCATTTCTTCAACACATGACAGAACAAGACTGCTTGCACAACAAACTAATCAAACTGTTGGACTTCAACTGAACTCGCCTCACGTCCAATGCACATCACCACGTATGGGTCTCAACACCGTCTTGGGACTCGAACCCAAGATTTTCCGCCACTAGGCAGATGTGTTACCTCCTTGATATCAATGGGAAAACAAAAACCCACAACTAGTGAGGTTTCCTGCAACATTTCCAACTGGGAATCGAATCCAAGACCCTCTGCTACTAAAGCAGATGTACTACAACGTATATATGATCGGAAAATCAAAGGTGCAATGGGCAAAAACCAAAAAGCCTAAACTGATCCCACTACTCATCCATGAAAGGGTCGTCACTCCGGGCCCGGAAGATTTGACAATAAACAGGGCCCCCATGACAATCACTTCTTGGCACATGTCACAATGCAGGCAACCAATACAGCAATTTGAAGAAAAGGCATAACTTGAGAGGGGATGAGGCCTCGTTCCTTTCAGACGGAACTTTATGGCAGCATGGAGGCACATGGCCACTACTCACTACTGACAACGACTTTTCAAACCCACTGATTGACTTCCACAAACAACCACTGAATCTAGAATTCACGATCACAAGCCATAAAAAAATCGTTGCAGCACAAATGTTGCCAGAAGGGGGGGGTGAAGGGGCTGGGGAGGGATTTAAGGACTGTTAGCACCCAGTTCCACAAGTATTGACCAGCTTTGCCACAAAGTGGCACCCTGGGGGCGGGTGCAGACGGGATCCGCAGCCTCCCCCACCACGCGCACACTGCACTTTCCCACGTTATGCATGCGGTGGGGGACACATATTCTAATTTTCCAGCCTTTAAGTCTTGATTTTTAGGGCTCAGGGATCAGGGCCCTCACGCCTTCTGTTCACTCACTCTTTCATTCACTCACTCACCTACTCATTCCGCCAACAACTCCTGTTCTTCCGTTCCCGAAAGATCTGGCGTGCCACCCCCCCACCCTCCCCCCCCTCCCCCGCCCTTGTCCAAGCTACGGCCTTGGATCGGGCACGGGAGAGGGCGCAGGAGTTTGGCAACATGGGGGTGTGGGACACAGATTACAGTACGGATGTCAGTGACAGCCGGAAGCGTAAGGGCAGGAGGGTAATCAAGACTTCCTGATACGTGGCCTAAAGGCACGTGCCTGACCATAAACTAACCGGAGGTGGCGCCAGAGGCGCCTTTCTGGACCGATGGGACAATGTGTGGTGGCGCCTGACGGCGCCTTGCTGGACAGCACGAACAATGTGTGTCGCGGCTCCGCCGCGTGATACTTGCTGATTGAGGGCATAGGTCTGTCGGTGGGGACCTATTGCTGAACTTTCCACTGTTCTATGGCCAAGCTACGGCCTTGTCTAAGTTACAGTGGGCGTAGAGACCATATTAATGCGGTACCTAAAAATGGGATGCAGTGCAACATAGTGGGAAAACGAAATGTAGTGCAACGGCATAAAACATGACTTTGGTGACAAATCTGCCCATTACATGGAGTCATGGACACATTTGTTGTGATTGTTTGCCTACTTGAACCCACAGAGCTCTGATTTTGGGGATATTTGTGCACTTGTCTTCCCCTTTCTTGGTGATGGCGTGTGGGCCGGTAGTTGTATGTGTCGCGCGCAAGCTACAGCCTTGTCTAAGCCACAGTGGGCGTAGGGACCGTATGAATTCCTTACTTTTGCGTGGCTTAGACAAGAGGGGGGGTTACTTTGTTCCGTCACTTCTTCTGCAACAGAGCGCGTCCACAAGGACCAGCGAGCCGCAGGAACATGGGCGCGTCCCTGTCGCTCTGGTCGGTCATTGCCCTTTCCGGACTGCCGCACGTCCGCACCGCAGTGCAGCTGCCCCCCGCGCCGTTCAGCGGCGTCGACCAGCGCCGGCCCGGGCACGCCTTCACCGCCGTCCTGGACTTCCAGGCGCGGCACGTGCGCGGCTGCCCCCCCGCGCAGTGCAACGGGACCGCCGCCCCGCTCCCGTGTTACCTGCTGCTGCCCCTCCACAAGATCGGCGCCCCCGCGGACGTGTACACGGCCACGCTCCTGCCGCTGTACCAGTGGGCCGTGTCCGGCGCCGGGCCGTGCACCCTCGTCGTCGTCCCCACCGCCGCCATCGTCTTCCCCGATTGGCTGCGGGATGCGCTGGAGCTGCTCGGGAGCCCCCCGGTGCTGACCCCCGCGAAGGGCCCCTCAGGCCCCCGCGCCGCGCGGGTCGTGTACGGGCTCCCCCCGCCCCCGACGGTCACCGACGCCGCGGCGCTCCGGGGGGGCTTCCGCCTGCGGGTCCTCCGCGGGGCCGGCCTCGCCCCCGTTCTGGAGCCGCTGCCGCACCCCACGGTCCTCTGCGTGGCCCTGCCCTGCGACGGCCTCGCGGTCCCGCCGGGGGCCGACCTGCGCACCGCCGACGCCCGCACCGCCTTCCGCGCGCTCGTCGCCCTCCTGCAGGTCGCCACCGTCGCCGCGCTGCACTCGGACTTCGCGTGGCTCACCGTCTTCCTCCGGCCCCACGTCCGCGTCCTCGTCGCCTGCGGCGCCGGACGCGGCGCGGCGCCGCACCCGCACACCGCGCGGACCGCCGCCTGCGGTGGCGCCGAGGTGGCGCAGGCGCTGGGGCCGTACATGACCGCCGGGGTGCTGTCCGGGATCCACGCGACCCGCCTTGTGGAGGACTCCAGGCACTGGGTCTGCGCCCCCTGGACGCGGTGGTTCCACACCCGAACCCCGACCCCGACGTACGTGCACGCGACCCGCACGCACGCCGGCTTCGGCAACGTCATGCGGGTCGTCAGCAGCGCCTTCAACTTCGCGGCGGTCGCCGACTTGGGCTTCGCGCTGACGCTCGACAACGCCGGCGTCCGCGACGCCCTCGACTTCAACGCCGCGACGCCCCCCGGCCGGGCGGTGCCCGTCGGCGGTGACATCACCTCCTGCGCCGGCCCTTGGGTGCGGACGGCCAGCGACCGCTACCCCGCGGCCGCCCGGCGGCTCCGGGGGCTGCTCTCCCAAGTCTCGCCGGTCCTGCGAGACCCCTCGCGACTGATCGCGGACCTGCCGCTGATGGGCTGCGCGTACCACTCGGTCCTCGCGCCGACCCGCCAGACCGACGAAGCCGTGCGCCGCATCCGGCAAAGGCTGAGGCCGGGGGCGGGCGCGGCGGCGGTGGTGGGGGTCCACCTGCGAACGGTGGCGCAGGGCGTGGCGCTGGCGTTCGCCCGCGCGATGCGCTGCGTGGAGGTCGTCAAGCGGCGGTTCGGCCTGCCCAACGCCACGCGGGTCCTTCTGGCCGCCGACCATCCCCCCGCGGCGGCGGACCTGGCCAAGCACCGGGACGTGGTGCTCAGCCCCCCGATGCCGAGCTCCGGCAACGGCGACTTCAATCGGGTGGCCAGCACGCACCAGATGGGCCCCGGGGGGGCCCGCAACGACTCCGCCATCTGGATCACGGCCGTGCGGGACCTGCACCTGCTCGCCGAGTCGGACTACTTCTACATGGCGCCCCACTCCAGCTTCTCGGTCTTGGCCGCCGGGATCGGGGTCATGGAGTGCCTGCGGCTGCCGGCGCAGTGCGGGCGGGTGTGTCTGAATGTGTTGCGGAGCCAGGCGTACCCCAACGCCACCGCGGAGGACCCCAGCGTCCAGGCGGGCGTTCTGCCGCCGGTGCAGCAGCAGCAGACCGTGTGTCCCGCCCGCTTCCCCAGGGCTGATCTTGGCAGAGGTCTCTGAGGCCCCCGAGAGATGATTCGCTCAGCAGAAGGCACTGAAGAAGATTATACCTCCGCCGGGCGACCTGACAATTGATCTGCGGGGGGCGGGGGGCGGGGGCAACAACCAGCACAACCTCAATACGCCAACTATTGGGCGCCACTGACGCGCAAACGGCACACCATGCCGCATCCAGCACAGCCCCAGCACACCAACGACGGGGCTCCGCGAACGCGGAAACGACACCAGCAAGAGCACCGGCCGCAGCGGCCGAAAGAAAGCAGCGACCCGACGCAACATGCGAAGGGAAGGACAGGTGACTGTCCAGGGCCCCATAAAGGAACAACAACCAGACGGAATGTCACACAGGGGGGCATGGACGCCCGCAGAAGGAGGGGGGGGGGGCACTGCTGTTACTGTGTGACGTTATGAGACAATACCGGGTGCCTGGTGGCACCGTCTGCTGCCTTGTACCCGCCAGAAGATAGTTCATAGGACCGTAGGTGTAGTGGACACACAACATTCATCTGCTGTCTTCTTCGCTACAGTGAAAGGCGCCTACGACATGTCACTGAAGATCTCTTCTTTCTTCGCATTTGTCGTGTAACCACTCGCTTTGCCTGCCAGCGCAGAGTCGTGCTCATGCATCTATTTCTCATAGCGGGGGAGGGGATGTTGGCGCCAAAGGCGCCGGATGCATGGGCGCTGGTGCCTGTGCCCCAGACCCCTCCACACGCGACTCCACGTCCGTTCTCTCTCCGACCGATCCTTTTCCTTTTCTTGGTTCAGCACGTTTGCAGATCCGTGGGTCATGGGCGTCCAGCAGGGATGCATTGGAAGTGGGGGGGGGGGGGGGTTCCCCCCCCCCCCTTCCAGGGCGCCCAGCCTATGCCCAGCCACTGTCGCTCTGGCGCCAACTTCAATGGCAATCCAACAAGCACCAGCTTCAATGGCATTGGTAACCGACAGTAACCGTCCCCAACCACTTTGTCAACCCCCTCCAACCGCCTGTCCAACTGCTTCTGGGGCGGCCTCCGAGGCCCCTTTCGTTCTAGTGCATCCCTGGCATCAAGGGCATCCTGCCCCCCATTTTGATAGGTCGGGTAGACAATGCCCCGACTGCCCAGGGGTCCAACCGCTCCATCTCATTTCCTGCGCTGTGTCAGATCCGTTACCACAGTCATTTGTGGGGTCATCGTTGATTCCGAGACGTTGTCTCGAGAGAAAAAAAAAGTACTCCTGCGCTACGTTCGGTCCCTTCCTTCATCAATTCCTGCCCCGTACACCTGGGGCCTGGGGTTGGCTCCTCGAGGCCATGCCTGGCCACGGGGTGCGCGTACGAAAGGCGAGCTCCGCAAGTGCGCCAGAACGCTCGTCCCGCGGTCCCTATGTGAGTCACTCATGCCCACGCGAGACGAAGCTTCTATTTTTGACGATGCACTGCCCGCCCCGATGTACAGCCCTGACCACGTGAACCAGGCAAATCTGTGTCGCCGCGAATAGCACCCCCTGCCAACCCTTTACCCCCCCCGGCTCCCGGCCAATTCCTTCACGGCCGGCAGATGCAGGGAAGCCGGCCCTCCACGGCCTCTCCAGCACATCTGATAGGCCGAGGATGTCGCCTCCCAAGGTCTACGCCCCACCCTCAGCCGGCCCCTCCAAAGTGCAGGTCCAACGGCAACAACCGCGACGTCTCAAGTGGAAGCCTGAAGGGTGTGTACGACCGAACGAAAAGAGGGCATCGTCAGCCGCCGTTCCCTCCTCTGAAAGACGCCGGTAAGCATCACTTCAAGAGTTCCCAGCCCCCCGTTTCTGTTATCCCGCCGCCGCCAACCCAAACTGAGACCCCCCCCCCCCCACCCTTGCCCTGATGCGACCCTTGTCCAGTGCCACAATCCCCGCCATATGGCACAGCCTGCACCGCGGGCATCCATTCGACCTGTTTTACCCTGCCCTGCTCTTTCCTTGTCGACTGTGTTGATTGTTTATCGTTTCCTCACAGGGATTCCTGCGATTTCGCCGGGCTCCCTCTGCAACCTGGTCCCTGAAGCGAGTCCCACTGCTGCCTCCAACAGCCACAGGCCTGATCTTTCACTCCATTGTCTGTCCTGGCTCTATGATACCGGCTCTTTAGAAACTTTGCAGCTTGAACCCAAGGTGAACAACTGGTTGTCTTTGGACTTTGTATCTAGTTGGACACTGTGCACCACTTGCCACCCATCAAGTCATGACATGCGGCCGGATTTCGAATTCTGGAGGGAGGGGGGTAGTAGAAGGGGGGGCGGGGGATATGTTTGCGGTGCAGACTTCGAAAGTGAGCAACCCATGTATTGCTGCGCCTTTCTGCACTTCACGCATCCAAGGGAGTGTGAAGGGTGAGTCACTGGCCTTTCTGATCAGCTTGGTGACTGTTGTTGACTGCCCGCTGGCACTGCTTTTGTACATTAGGGTATTCAACCATGACCAACCATGGCCAGAGCCCAATGAGCGGGCCCATCTGAGTGTTGGCAGTTCTGAGAGTGTTCAGGTGGGGGCAGGGGGCTGGTTGGTAGACTCCTGGGTGCCAGCGAATCCCGCCACTACCATACCTCCCATGCCCCCCCCCCCCCCCCTTGGGGAACAGAAACTACTGGGCTCCCCCAACGCCAAAACGACACCTCCAGGAACACAGAACGCAGCGACTTGACGCAGCATGCGAAGGGAAGAACGGGTGACTGTCCAGGGTCCCATGAAGAAACAGCAACCCGCGTGTTCCCGAGAAAAACGCATCAGTGTTGTATGGCACAGGACTAACCTGTGAAACGTCGTTGCCAGAGCTCAGGCGTTGTTCAGACCCATTGCACTTCTCACACCGCTGAAATTGTTCCCTCAAGGCAAGAGAAGTAGATGGTTGCCCACCTGCACCCCAAATGTGAAGGCAGCCTGCAGCGAAGTGAAAGTGGTCTCCCAAATGGTGTTGAACAAGACAGTGACGGTGCATGAGACACTAAGATTGTGGGGGCAACGCGTGTGCGTGGGGTATGGGGACAAGGAAAAAATTTCCCCAGTGGAAAGTTGTACTTCGCGCGCGATGTTCCTGAGGCAAACTGCTTGCCGCGTGGGCTGGAGCCCCCTGCCAAGTCCCGCCTGCAGCCTGAGCCCATTCCTGTGGCCTCTGTCGAGCATGTGCAGCGCTTCAGAGTCAAGTACTCCTGCCAGAAAAGGTGGAGCAGGGATGAGCATGCATTCCCAGCTCATTTCGTGGTTCATATGCCCTCGTGTCTGCTTGACTTGTTTCGTATCGCGTGTCTTTTGCATGGGGAGGTTTGGCATAAGGCCTTCTTGGCATTAGGTGGTTTGCCTTTGGTGGCGCCTATTGGCCTCTCGCCACTGCTCATTCTGACCCTCTGTGGGTCCGAATGTGTTTTGGTTGTGTCAACGGAGCCCCTGGATGACTAGTCCTGTTTGACTACTCCGGGGTCGGCTGTCCCGGAAACGTGCTGTTGCCCGTGCCCCAAACACATTGATTTGTCTGTGTGTTGAAGATTACATTTGTTGAAGAGGCCACCTTGCTTGAGGCCCCTAGCCCAGATCCAGGTATTGTTGCAATTTTTGGGGTTGGCTGTGGCTTTGCTGCAGACCCTGCTTTTAATGATGAGTAGCAAAGTTTTTGACTTTGCCTCCATTCCTTCGTGTCCTTGATTTTACATCAGGAGTTGTTCTCAGTTTTTTTGTTTTTGTTGCTATGTGCTTTAGTACCAGGGTGAGAACGTATTTGACTGGGGTGCAAAATTCAGTGCATGGGTCGCCGTTATTGCAATTTTAGTTCAACGCATGGGGGATTTTGTTTGCATTTGTTAAGGTTGGAGGAGTACTTGAGCGAAAATTCAGTGCAAGAGGCGAGTGCTTTGATGGCAAATGGAAGCTTTTGGTTTTAGCCCAAAGCTGGGTCAACATTTTTGGCTTTAGTCCAAGCATGTTTGTGTAAAGGGCAAGGTGTAATGCTGTAGATTAGTGCAGGGTGTGTGTGTGTGGGGGGGGGGTGCAGGGGCCTGTTTTCAATTTTCAGATTAGGGGGAGTACCCTGGTGGTATGATAAGGGCAGGGGGAGCCCTGTTATCAATTTTCGGGGTAAGGGGGGTACCCTGATGGTGAAAAGTGTTTGGTGCAATATGGTATATAGTGTTTGGTGCAATGCTATGTTTCTGGTTGTTTCAGTGAAGTAGTGAGTGAATTTGAGTAGGTCCTTTTAGGGGAAGACAATGGTGGGCATTATGAAGTTGAATGTTCAGGCATGATGGATCACATTGGTTAGTGATTGGTTTCCATTGACACGCGATGGTTGATCGTAACTTCGCTAATTTTGGGCTTTGGGATCGTCGCGGGAAAATTAGCTTAGATCACTTGGGCAAAAAGAGCCCGGGGGGGGGGGGGGGGTCAATCATTTGGTTTGCATCTAGAGTTGAATTTGTATATTTCCTGAGGATTTTATTGTTCGCTATATACCACTACCACACTGCACCAATCTGCTCCACCACTGCTCATGGGTGGCATACAGACCAAGGAGCAATTTTTTCCCAAAAAAAATCTGACATAATTTGGGTTTCCACAGGACTACAAGTGCAGAACATCCAAAAGGAAGGTGTTTTTGGGCAGGTGCACAGCCAAACCCACCCACCTGCCCTGCTTTATGCCAATTTACCTCAGCATTGCAGGTGGATTGTGGTTTCTTGCTGAATTGGTGTACCAATCATCGAAAGGCCGAAAAGGGAAGGACAAATCGGAAAGAAATATCAGGACAGCCTGAAGTAAATGACAGGATGGATCCAAGAGCCCTTTGCACAGTGTTTTACAAGTTTTTTGTACAGGTTTTCATGAGTTTTTTTTTTGCAGTTTTTTACAGTTTTTTCCGAAGCCATGGAAATGGCAGGTGACTTCCATGCCGGCTACTTAGGAGGCGTGAAACGGCACCACTCTACTTTGAATTGCTACCTCCCATCCCCCCCCTTTGTAATCTCCCCCCCCTGCGGGGGGGAACGGTCACTTGGCCCAAAAAGCATAGAAAATACTAGGCGCCGAAAGCGCCAAAGAAAATTTTTACAAGGCTCCGAAGCTGATTTACACTGTGATACTATGGTACAGTTTTGTGGTGTAACCCCCCCTCCCCCAGGGGGGGGACCGTCATTGGTGGGGAAAGTACAAGGGGGGGGGGGGGGTAGGTAATTTGATTGTTCATAGATACATTGAAGTACAAGATTGATATCAGGGAATACTGCAGCTGTTCCTCTTGCTGCTTTGCCCTGGGGTACAACCGTGGTTGGATTTTTGGGTAGGTCTCCATTCTAGTGAGAATTACTGCATGTGCACGTCGTGCACAAATTTTCCTTAAGTTTGCATGAACTGCCAAAACCAGGCCCATTCACCACCGTGAGAGCTATGCTTGGTGTCGCTAGTACGGCAGCGCAGGTGAATGATTCATTGCCCTCCCTTGCGAGAACAACGCTCCCGTGAAAACAAGACTAGGTGTCGTTTCTAGAACACCGAAAACATGGGATGTAGTGGTTCCATCTTGAAGCTCAAGTTTTTCATTTAATTTGGAACTGGAGATGGTATTTTGGGGATGCTGATCACTGTCGTGCCACACGTCTGGTTGTCCAGGCGTGCAGGTCATCATCATACAGGGACCAGGCACTTTGGTACCCTGCCCCCCCCCTTGCGCAAGCACTGCCTTGTCTAAGCACCAGGACCCAGTCTGACCGTCACTTTTACCGAATTTTCTGACCACGGCTTTTACGGTCAGAAAGTAGGCAAAGTGTGATTGTGTGCCGATCGTAGAGGGAAAGAGGGGCTGTTTCATGCTCATGATGAGTCCTCACGCTCATAACAACATTCTACTTGGGTCTCAGGCATGTGACAAGCATGAGGTGAGCAAAAAAATGAATATTGAGATGGAGGAACTCTTTGCTCCAGGGGTGATTGAAAAGACCAAACACCTGAAGGACACCGAGCAAATTCCTCACCATTCACATGCACAAATTCCAAGCTCCTGATGCCCCTGATGGGCAGTGAGGACCTCCAGAACTTGCTGAAATTTGCTTGCACATTGTGTTGTAGTGCCCTGTTGCGACTATTGTGCTTAGGGTGAGGTATGGGCAGGTTTTTGGGACATGCTTTCTTTTGGTACCGCGCGTTGCGCGGTTGCACCGCCTTGTGTAAGCACCAGGACCCGGTCTGACCGTCACTTTCCTGACCTGGCTGGTGCTTGCGCAAGGGGGGGGGGGGGGGTAGGGCCACAGTTTGTGTCTTCTGAGGGCGTGTGTCAACGACCCCCTTGTGGGGGAGGGACTATGTTCTGTGCCTCACAACAAAACCCCACCCTGGATGCGTCTACTTTTGAAGAAGACAGTTGTCCCGGACCTGTGTTTCTGCTTTGTGGCTGGCACCCCCACCCCATTGCCCCATCCCCAGGCCCATTGCAATCCGGCCCTTCGCAGTACATTCCTGTTTGCCATGGGTCTTGAGGTCCAGGATTCTCCGTCTCCTTCGCGGACCCCAGATGACAGTGACAGTGACGCTGGCAGTGCCCCGGGGGATTTCGGCAACAATGAAGAAGATGACCCCTTCATGCCCAGCACCCATGGCCCAGGTCTGCATGTGTGCGGAGAGTCGGTGGATGGGCAGGACACTGTCCTGGGTGGTGTTTGCCCAGACGACCACCATCTCTCAACAACACTTGGCGTTGGGCATGCCTGACGCTGTTGGGCATGCCTGACGCTGGTGTCTGCGTTGATATGGGCACCCGCCCGTTTGCATACGTTTTGTTTCCTGGGAGCGTCTGTTTGTGTTTGTTCGGGTTAGGGGTGGCAACATGGAGAGTGTTGTGGATGGGCATATGGCCGCCGCCGCTTGGGCAGAGGGTGCGAGGATAATGCAAACCCTCAAATGGCAGCGGACAGCCCGGTGTACAGTCATCTGCATGTGCATGTGTGTGTGTATTTGTATGTGTTTCTGCATGTGCATGTGCATGTGTACCCCCCCACCTCCTTGTAATCCACCCCCCCCTTGCAACGCCCCCCCCCCCCCTGGGGGGGGAATGGTCACTTGGCCCAAAGAAGCATAGAAAATACCAGGCGCCGAAAGCGCCGAAGCTGATTTACACTGTGATACTATGGTACAGATTTGTGGTGCAATCCCCCCCCCCCCCCTGGGGGGGGAACCGTCACGACATTGGTGGGGAGATTACAAGGGGGGGGAGGTATGTGTATGTGTATGTGTGGGCTGCGGGGCCTGCGTGTATACCGTCCCCAACAACAACAACAAAAACAACACGTGCATGTGCATGTGTACGTGCATGCACATGTGTATGTGTTTCTGCATGCACATGTGTATGTGTTTCTGCATGTGCATTTGCATGTGTATGTGTTTCTGCATGTGCATGCACATATGTATGTGTTTCTGCATGTGCATGTGTAGGTGCATGTGCATGTGTATGTGTTTCTGCATGCACATGTGTATGTGTTTCTGCATGTGCATGCACATGTGTATGTGTTTCTGCATGTGCATGCACATGTGTATGTGTTTCTGCATGTGCATGTGCATGTGTATGCGTTGCTGCATGTGCATGCACATATGTACGTGTTTCTGCATGTGTATGCGTTGCTGCATGTGCATGCACATGTGTATGTGTTTCTGCATGTGCATGTGTAGGTGCATGGGCATGTGTATGTGTTTCTGCATGCACATGTGTATGTGTTTCTGCATGTGCATGCACATGTGTATGTGTTTCTGCATGTGCATGTGCATGTGTATGTGTTTCTGCATTTGCATGTGCATGTGTATGCGTTGCTGCATGTGCATGCACATATGTATGTGTTTCTGCATGTGCATGTGCATGTGTTTCTGCATGTGCATGTGTATGTGTTTCTGCATGTGCATGCACATGTGTGTGTGTTTCTGCATGCACATGTGTATGTGTTTCTGCATGTGCATGTGTAGGTGCATGTGCATGTGTATGTGTTTCTGCATGTGTATGTGTTTCTGCATGTGCATGTGTATATGTTTCTGCATGTGCATGTGTATGTGGTTCTGCATGTGCATGTGCATGTGCATGTGTTGCTGCATTTGTGTGTCTGTGCGTCACGCCTCCCTGCGCCTGTTCCAGACAGGTGTTAGCGGTGGCCTGCGCCCCAAGAGAGTGCCTGTGCTGTGTTTTTTCTCTGGATTTTGTGTATTAGACGAGGGGGAGTGGGGCGAAAATGGCCAAATGCCCATGCCTGGGCCTTGTGGGTCGTTTCACAGCACAATACTGCGGTACACGACCAGCATCCGCTCCTCTCTCTACACAGGGACCGACCCCGTGGGTCATGCCACCCCCACATCACCCGCCGTGGCGCAGCCCGAGCATGCAGCCTCACAGCCACAGCCACAGCCACAGGACAAGCCTCACGGGGCCCTCTCTGCAGAGGCGCAGAAGACTGCCGCCACGTTGGGATCACTGCGGGAATCTGTGGAGAAAGCCACGGCGCGGCTGCAGGACCTGCAGCAGAGCGTGCACTCGGAGGTCCTACAGGTCCTCAATGACGACAGCCCCGACGACGCTGGCGCTGATGCGAACGAGGGGGACGGGTAAGCCTCCCCCACTTTGCAAGCCCTGCGGCCCACCTTTCAAGGGATAAGGGTTTACACTTGAAGGGCGGCAGTGCGTTTCCCCCCAGAGTACTATCTCTTGAGCTCTCATGAATGCCACAATATTTCAGTGCCACATTTGCCAAACGCGATGTGCTCGTGCCCAATGCAGAGAAATCCCCTTTGCCATTGATTATATTTCTGTTGACTGTACGGACCTGACAACATGAGCGACCAGGAAAGGCAACAAAGGCTGTGTCCTCTGCCTCGGGGCCACAATATCCAAAAGTGCACCTCATCAGCCTCTCCCCTTCTGACGCCAGTGTAAATATTTCATGAAAACTTTTCGTCAAGGTCCTTCTCTTGCACTTTCACAAACTCACGATCGGCCGTTACTCCTGCCGCACACAACCAATGCAAACCATTTGCACAGCCAGAAATCACGAATAAGGAATGCTCATACCCCTTGTTCTCAGTGCCCCCCCCCCCAGGTACCTGTGTACTCAGGCAGCCGTGATGAGGCCTGGCTGGCACCCAGATCACCAGCAACGGCCTCCACGATCACGTGCAGCACGGAGGGCTCACGGTGTGGAACACCGGACCCCAGCCGCCCTTTGTTTGGCACGCCATAATGCACGCAAGCCCACACCCCCATAGGTTCAGACTCCAAGAGCGTCACAAACCCCAAACAGGGCAAGAGACCGGCACGGCCCAGTAGTGAGAGCGGTAGTCTTCAGTCGTCTAGTGCGCGGGTTCGAACCCGGGAGCTGGTGCTCTTGGGTTCCCTGCACGTAGAGCTCTCTAGTCGGCGTCGTGGGAACCACCCCCCCCTGCAGCAACCCGCGCCACCACCGGTACCGGTGGATCGGGTGGAGGTCTCGTCCGTTTTGCCCCAACCCCCAAAAAGTGACACGCAGGAACCACACACACCTGCAGCAGTGCGCGCCGCCACCTGTACTCGAACAGGTCGACAGGAGGTCCCGTCCGGTATTCGAAGGGATCGGTGGGAGACCACCGATCCCGGGACTCGAACCACCTCCTTCACGGCAAACGCCGGGTGCGCTGCCACTTGAGCGGCCGCCTTCTGAGAAGTGCTGGAACTTGGCACAGGGAACAACCGCACACGCAAACACACACACCACACATGCAGGCGCCTCGGCGCCGCCCAGCCTTCCCACCCTCTGTATGGCTGTATGTTGACCTCCAAAAAGCCAGTACCCACTGGGGTTTTTAAATCCTAAGGACCTAAATAGCCCAAGGCCGGTGGCAGTGGCCCACAAGGGTGACCTCTGACCGCCCCGCCCCCCACGACCAGGTGACCCGGAAACACAGGTGTGTGGCCGAGAGGGGCCAGCGCAAGCGAGCATGCCAGTGCGACGGTGGGAGCCAAAGTGGGACACAACAAACGCTACGCCCCGAACTCAGTCCGAAGGCGACAATGCCCTGAACCCTGTAGAAGCAGCCCGACTCTTACCCCATCCAGGGACGAGGGACGGGACGAACTGCAAAGCACTGTCTGCGTGACACGGACAATCATGGAACTGAGTTGGCAAAGAAGGCCGTGAGGCAGGCGCGGCTGGAGCTAAGTGGCGGGTCCACACCTGACCAATTGAGGCCCCAAGTACCTTGAGGGAGTGCATTCCGGTGTGACCGGCTTGAGGTGCGTGGCGTTTCTGAGGGCTGCCATGAGGCTTGGAAATGTTACGTAGATGTCGCGTGGCCCCTGATGTGTGGCACCAATTTGACAAAGGTCAGGACATGGAAGGCGGCCGGATTGTACGGAATAGCACCGGCTGGCGGTGGCAGTGGTAGTGGTGGTGTGCCTGGGAGCTGCAGAATGATTACATTCCGCACAGCACGGAGTGCCATGCATTGGTTTACGCAGCGCGACGCTCCTGATGGCGTTGTTCAAGGCTCCCTTCCTGTTTGGAGTAGCGCGAGGAGTCGTCAAGGACGTGCTCGTCCATCCGCAGTCAGGAGTCAAGCAGGGTGACCCACTGTCGCCGGCGATTTTTGTCATGGTCAGCTCAGTCCTGGTCCGGAAACTACAGAGCTTGTCACCCTGCATTCATGTACTCTTCTATGCGGATGATCTGTTGATCTACATACCGCTGCCACCCCCTACCGTCTGCAAACTACTGACACACATATTCGAAGCCATACGAGTGTACGGACTGTTTGTGGGCCTGCGGATCAACCTGGGGAAATCGGCATTCTTGCTCAAAGGGGAGTGGGGGGAGGACCACAAACGCATCCTAGCCTCCTTTGGGGTGCCTATCAAAGCCAAAATCAGGTACTTAGGTATAGTCCTGGGACACGTGTCAAGTGAGGAGGCATACGCTCCGACCATAGCCAGAGCCATGCAGAGAGCAGAATTCATGCGCACGCTCCCGCTCACACACCAAGAACGAGTAGCACTCTTCCAGGAGTGGGTCCTGCCACTACTCATTTTTCCAGCCAGGGCGTACTTCCCTACAGACACGGTGATATCCCAGGTATCAGCAGTGTACAAGACGGCCATATGCCTCACCTCCTGGGGACTGACACTCCCAATCTTGGAACTCCGACCGGGACTGGGGGGTGACACACTCCCCCGGCCATCCAAATTTTTACTATGGCATTATGCCACAGCCTTCATGCTGTCCAGACAAGAGTCAACAGTGGTGCCCCCCCTATCGAGGTCACACCTCCGGACGTGGGCATCCACGTTTGGTGTCCCCCTGGAGACCAGGTTTCTACCATGGCTCCAATTAGGGCCAATCCCATGGAAAACATACCCCTTCTTGGGAATGTCATGCAAGGCATTCTCTCTGCTACGCAAACCAGCAAAGGTCCCGGCCCTCCCACACACACAGATAGACGCCATGCCGCTGTGGCATTCGGTGTTGTTCAGGGACACGCGCATGAACACATACTACTGCCCTGCCCTCATTAGAAAAGGCATACACACAATAGCACAGCTCAGAGGCATGGACATTGCGGCGCACCTCCCCAGGACATGGAGCCCAGTGTACCAAAGTAGCCTGTCCAGCCTGGCACAGCCCAGCATGCCTCGAGCCGTGGAGGACGAGGGGCGACCAGCATTCTGGCTACAATGGAACAAACGGACCATGCTTCGTTTCCTAATGCAACTGTCCCCTGAGACCCCGAGACAGACACCGGACACATGGCGTGCGTGGGCTAGGCTCTCCCTACCCCCGAATGATCTGGTGTTCATTCAGACAACACTCTGGAGAAAGCTCACAGTAGGATGCCGGCTGGCCAACTGGCAACCGGCAGACACCGCTTGCCCCCTAGACAGAGCACAGGAAACAATGGATCACGCACTCACGGAATGCAGATTCCTGCCCACAGCATTCCATCGGGCAGTGCAGTGCATCGGTCCCATCCCCCATGAAGGGGGGACGGTCGTGGACCCAACGGAAGTGATGATCAACACCCCGGTGCTGTCTGTGACAACGCCACTGGGACTGGTCTACTGGTCGGCAGTCAGAGCATCATGGGCAGTCCGGTGTAAACATAAGTTCCTGCAGCTAACCTCACCCCCCTCCTGGTCCCACTTCCTGCGTACATGGATCAAGGTCCTGTCGGAATGGGAACAACACCCGAGCCCCTCCCTCCCTAAGAATGAGGTCACACTACTCCTTCATGCTCTCAAAACCATGGACGCCACAACGGTGCTGGAACACCCCAGGGTACGAGTGGCGTCAGATAGACCGCTGCCCACACTCCACAAACCAGCCCGCAAAAAAAGGAAAAAGTTCGCACAGGCGACAGAGTTGGCTGCACACTATGAGTCCATTATCCGCAGTCACGTGGAGGACGGATGGTCCATTGTGTACCCTGACGGATCGTCCGAAAAACATCCGGAAGTGGGGAGAGTGGGGGGCTACGGCGTGTATTTCGGAGACCACAGAGATGTGGCGGAATTTTTGCCCGTGGACGAGCTGCAAACCAACATCCGGGGGGAACTCCGAGCAGCGCTCAGTGCGCTGCAGGGGCACATCCCAGGAACCAGGTCCTTGATCTGCCCTGACTGTCAGCTAGTGGTAGATGGAGTACTAGGGCTGGCACAAAGGTGGCGGCGGCACAACTGGCGAAATACCACAGGGGACGTGGCCCACGCGGACCTGTGGGCACAGATCCTGGAACTCACAGAGCACCATGGCACAGACATCAAGTGGATGCACATCCCATCACACATAGGAATCCGGGGTAATGAAAAAGCGGACCAACTGGCAGACCTGGGCAGGAGAAAATCACCATTGCTTTTCGGGAGAATATCAGTGACCCCCCAGACAAGAGGATGAGGAAGAGGAGCGGGAACTGTTGGATGGGGAGGCATCGGTCTGGGGCGACGAGGATGATCCCCCCCCACCGGAGGAGGAGAACCCCCCCACCCCCTGCCGGTTGCCGCAGGCCACACCACAGCGGCCGGTTGGAGTACTCAGTCCGGAAGTCATTGCCTCACCACTGTGGGATGTGGAGGTGTGCACACCAGCCATGGTACGCAAGTGCCGCAGAATTGACACGCCACAACCACAAAGCCAAATCAAGTACACACCACAGCAGTTACAACTGCCGCGGCAATCACAGCCGACGCCTATGTCAGGAGTACACCACACGCCCCGGATCATGGGACCCAACAGGTGCACGTTCCAGACGCCAGAACCGCCGTCGCCACTCACCCCCAGTGCCAGGACCAACCTGCTAAGGTCACTGAACCTGGTGGAAATGGAGGGGGGGGGGACCCCCCCCGAAAGGGCACTGTCGGACAGCTGGATGGCGGACAACTCTGATACAGAGTCGGCGACAGACACCGACTCAACAATGTCCTGTAGCACGGCGTGCTCCATGTGTTTCACTCCCTAATGCACAACGACCCACCACGTCGGTGATGCGTGAACGTGCACTGTATTTTGAGTGGATGGTATCAGGTATCTTCGGTATAGTACAACGGTATCATCAGTGGCCCCGACGCCGGACGGCGGGGGTTCGATTCCCGGAGCGTGGCCTGCGGCGGCTCGCAACGGGTAGTTCTTGTGTTGTGACAATAAATACCTGGGTTCCATCTAGGAGGATTATTTGCTGTTGGAGGTTGAGGGAGGAGCATACCTGAAAGTGCACGGGGGCCCCGCCCCGCAGTGCGCTGCGTCACCGCGGCTCGTGGAGGCGACGGCGCAGGCCGCCCGATGAGCGCGTTGATGTTGGTGTAGCGCGCCTCTGGGATGGGGGGTGAAGCCAGAACCACCCCCCCCAGGGCTGGCCAGATACCGACAGATGGTGGTATTGGTGGGGTTTCCCACCACATCGGTAGTGTAGCATACTGGAAGTGCACGGGGGTCTCGTCACGTGGGCGTAGGTTCGATGCCCGCAGTGGAGGCGACGGAGGAGGCGGCCCGATCATCGGTAGGTTGGCCGTTTTTCTACCAGGCCACGTTTGGCGTAAACACCGGCATACACACAGACCACACATGCAAGCGCCCAGGCGCTGACCGCACCCACCAGTCCCTGTATGGCTGTATGTTGACCTCCGCAAAAGCCAGTACCCACTGGGGTTTTTAAATCCTAAGGACCTAAATATCCCAAGGCCGGTGGCAGTGGCCCACACGGGTGACCACTGACCGCCCCACCCCCCATGACAAGGCAAACCCGAACTGCAGGTATGTGGCCGAGAGGGGCCAGCACACGCAAGCATACCAGTGACAACAGGGCGCCAAAGTGGGACACGATACACGCTACGCCCCGAACTCAGTCCGAAGGCGACAATGCCCTGAACCCAGTAGATGCAGCCCGACTCTTACCCCATCCAGGGAGGAGGGAAGGAAAGAACTGCAAAACACTGTCCGCGTGACACGAACAATCATGGAACTGAGTTGGCAAAGAAGGCCGTGAGGCAGGCGCGGCTGGAGCTAAGTGGCGGGTCCACACCTGACCAATTGAAGCCCAGGTACCTTGAGGGAGTGCATTCCGGTGTGACCGGCTTGAGGTGCGTGGCGTTTCTGAGGGCTGCCATGAGGCTTGGAAATGTTACGTAGATGTCGCGTGGCCCCTGATGTGTGGCACCAATTTGACAAAGGTCAGGACATGGAAGGCGGCCGGATTGTACGGAATAGCACCGGCTGGCGGTGGCAGTGGTAGTGGTGGTGTGCCTGGGAGCTGCAGAATGATTACATTCCGCACAGCACGGAGTGCCATGCATTGGTTTACGCAGCGCGCGCGCGGCGCAAACTTTTGTGTGTCGGCGACTACCGACGGAAGTTTTCGATGTTGGGCCAACAATTTTTCGGACCCCCCGTTGTGAGGTCTTGGCTTGGGCGGTGGGCGCTGTGAGCGCTCATGCATTGTTTAGGTTGGTCACAAACCCTTGTCTCGGGCCCTTGCCCTCATCGCCCAAGAAACACTGATGCCTCCGCCGGTGCACGTGTTGCTGGAGGATCGGGGCCCGTACTACCCGGACGACCCGACGTACAGGCCCCTGGGGATGAGGCACATCGGGCGGGTGTCACCGCGGCGCCCACGCAGTGCACCGACATCCGCCATGACACACGGCACAGCAGGGCACAGCAGGGCACGGCACTGGCCCTGCGGACGACTCCTTCAGAGAGCGGCGTGCTCTAGGCTGCCGGATCTGGGGCACGGGCAGCCCGGACCCCGCTTCACTCTGATGGTCAGGGATGGATATGATAGTGACCGAATTATTTCGGTGGGGGTGGCGGGGGGGCTCTGAGGGGCCCGAGATGACGAAATGACGATTACGAACCTCCTTGTCTCTCTTGTGGTAAAGGGTAAATTTTTGGAGCCGAAGCCGCCGAACTTTTTTCTGAGGGGCCAAAAGATGTCCACAATCTCGGAAAAATTTTTCGTTCAAAAGACGTCATGAGGCCCATCAAATTGATCAGCGGAATGTGCTGAACGCGAAGTTGGATGTAGCGGGGGCCAAACATCACTTTTTTTTTTCAAGGGTCAAAAGTGGTCAACATTGGCCGGCCGAATTTCACCATTGCCCCCCCCCCCCCTCCACTATATCCATCCCCGCTGACCGTCCAGTCACACCTTTGCCCCAGGTCCGTGATCTTTCCATACAAATTGACAGGTGGCATAAGCGCCCCGCCCCCGCCCCTGTGCAGAAGGGCAAGAGTGTAGGCTGCCGTAGCCCGTAGCCTTGTCTCCCCGCGTCCGCAGTGATGATGGTCCTGATTTGATGGAGCAGGCGCAGGAGCTGTCGGTGCTGGGTGAGGCCCTGCAGGAGATGAATGGTGTGCTGCTGGAGGCAGCCGAGAAGAGGGCCGCCGCCCTGCAGCAGGCGGAGAAGCTGAGGGCTGCCCGAGAGCAGCAGCGGGATGAAGTCCACGGGATGCTGCAGCAGTCCGCCAGTGAGAACGAGGCTCTGCGGCAGCAGCTGGCGGAGCTCCTTTACGCAAAGCAAAAGCTGCAGAATGTCGGGGCCGCCGGCCCCGACAAGGCCTAGGGTTGAGTGTTGGGAGCGCGCATCGGTGTTTGTGTCGAGGTGAGGATGGCAATAGGCAGACTACTTACTGCTGAGGGTCTACAAGGGCGTGTGGTGTAACCGTCAGGCTCAGGCCGAGGGGGGATGCCGGAGGACAGGATCCCTTGAACCCAATCTGATGTGTACAGCGGATGGACGTTTTTATTTTATGGGGGGTTGCGCCCTGCGGCATGTGCCATCGGAATAATTCTGCCAGTAGTATGGCCGTGTAGTTTATTCTTACAGGAGCCGGGGCCATAGTCTTTCTTTGCAGAGAGCAATGGTATCATCAGATCAATGTGCAACCTCGTCCCCCCTTGCCACCATTTTGTGCACAAGTGCTCCAAAAGGCTGTGAATAGTGGATTTTCCTTCTTCTTGTAGGCGTTGGTGTTTCTGGATTTGGGGGGAATATTCCAGGCCTGTTTGAAAGTGAGCCGTGCAGATTGGTGGGGTAGTGGGGGTGCGGGGATCAGCAGCTGGTATTTTGTGCTGCAGTTCGTGGATGGTTGTCTGTCAAGCGAGTTTTGGACTGGGTGGGGCAGTGAGGGGTTGGGGAGTGGGACAGTGGAAACGTTTCGCCGCACAATTGCGGTCCTCACCCTGGCGGGCCACCCCATCTCCAACGCATTTTTGGTGCCAGCGGGCTCCGTCGGCTGGTACTGATGTATGAATCGCCAGTACCATCTTTGGGGTGGGTATCCTTGAGCCTGATGCCTTGGCCCGCTTGTGTGTTCTTGCCCTGATGGCTTACCCCCCTCTGAAACCGACAATATGGGGGACCGGGATGCACCGTGCGCGCACCGTGCATCTTTTTTATTTAGATAATTTACCTGAGACCATTGTTGTGCATTGTTGTTGCCCTGTGAGGTGCTGTGTTGCTGAGCTGGACCCCATTTCACCATAAATGCCCTGACGACTGCATTGTACATGCTATTCCTTGGTCTATAGCTCAGCAACACAATGCGGTTGTCTTGTGTTCGCGCCAATACCCCTGTCTTCTACAATCGAAGCAGTGCAAATGAGCCGGTTCCAGCTACTGCTCTGGGCCTCTTGATTACCTACGCATACAATGTGAGGTGAATGGGAAGACAGTGATTCATGGTGCTGCTGCACTTCGCTGCCTCAAGTTCCACATTCAGAGCCCATCCCTATCACCCTCAACGTCTTCCAAACTGAACCTGATGCCCCAGGAACTTGATGAATTGCCCAAAACAGTGTGCACTGTGCGCGCACTGTGCGTGCACCGTGCACCCGTCCCCACTATCGAGGGGCATTTGGGTGAGCAGCTGAAGACACAGTTGTGAAGGGCAGCAAGGGGACACAACAAACATAATTGCTTTCAAGCGTCGATGCTGCAGAGTGCCTCTTTGGATTCGCAGTCGTTGATGCTTCTGCACTTCACCGACAACTGTCGATGCACAACAACGCCGCCGGTGGTTGATCCCATCGCGCACTGGACGGGACTGGACACCGGACCGCCCTGTGTGATGCACCACGAGCCAGGGCAGGTCGCAGTGCCACGGGCTGGAGGTCGTCGCAGCATCGAGCACAGGGCCTGTGGCTGTGACGTCCCAAGGCCACCATGCCAGTGTCCAACCTCGTTGAGGTGGCAAGACATGGGGGCTTTTACAGGTGCACAGGATGGCAGTGGGCTTCGGTGGGTTGGATCCTTTGACACACGTGTGGCGATCAAATCAATGTGGAACCTAGTGTTCCATTGTGTTCTTCATGTATTCTGTGGCTTTTCACATGTGTACCATCACAGCATTTTTGCCGTTGCATTGCGACTGCATTCTCTGGCCAAGCAGTGGGCATCTGCAAAGAACCATGTTCTGCCTTCATCTGTCAAGTGCCCTGTCTGTCTGTTGCGCACTTTGTAGGGAAGGGTTCGGGGTTGAGTTTGGTCTGCTTGGGGGGGCTTCTTCTGGGGAAGGCAAAAACTGGGGGTGACGTCGGTATATTTGGTACAAAGGTAGCAAACACTCCCCCTAGGTGTTCTCCATAATGCCATGGACGAGCAAAGGGTATTTATCACACATATCACCAATGCTGGCTGGGACAACCATAAGTAGAGTAACACCTGAAACCCCACCATCCCTGGTTCCCAAGCAGAAGATGGTGGCAATTTGCTGCCAAGACATCCAAGGCAGAAGGTTGGCAGGTTTGGTCAGCAAAAGCCAAACCGCATACACCTTTCAGCATGGGAAGATCCTATAAAGCAGAAGCCCCTCCTTGTGATCCATGTATCCAGGTGAACAGCAGGGGTGGTCGGGTGTAAAAGTACGTGGTCCTGTAGACCACTCTGCCGGGGAAGGGGTTGCAAGACGTCTTATTATCATAGTGGTCAAACGCCCGCGGAGCATAGTGGGGCCGGCTCAAGCCCTGTGGTTGCCCGTAGTGCGTGGTATTTGTGTTGTGATCAATAAAAATCATGGTACCGTCCGACGTAGATACTGCCCCCACCCCGGGGGTGGTCTAATAGTTTTCTGGTGCAGACGCTTTACATCCAGGCAGGGAGGTGGTTCGGGCCTATTGGGGCCTATCCTTGAGTTGTCTGAGTCTGACCTCAACCCGACAAGACAAATTCAATAGCCACGACCGGGTGGCAAACTCAAGGCAACATTCGGTACTGGTTGAAGTCGAACTGATTGAGTCCAGCATGAGGTTACAATCATGCTGGTTACTTTAAAACCTGACATCGTGGCCCCCTTCACCCAAACCATGTGAGGTCCAGGGAGCTGGACACAATGTTGGACAATTGTGGCAGTGCTGTTTGGAACAGATGGGGTCGGTCATGGGATCATGCTGGTTATCGTCGAAACCTGACGTCATGGCCCTTCTTGGTTTTGATTTGCTTTGTGAGTCGTGCCTTGTGACATCATGTGGGTCGCGGGAGCTGAATGGAGATGTTGTCGAGGATTGCAAACAACGCCAATTGGTTCTCCCAAGCACAGCAGTCATCACGACGTGATAAAGGAAATCGGAATCGTTTGTCCGATTCTGCACGTTCCAAGTGTGGCTGGAAATTACGTGACTGCATGCAAGTTATCTCACGAGTGAAAGAGCAAACCGAACAACGTAAGGCACGTAGTAGTGGAAAATTTATGTGAGCAAATTGCATTGCACCATTTGAAAGGACATGGCCATGATAGAAGGTGGATGTAGGCGGGTAGGTTGTCCTTACGTGCCTCTCCCGTGGGTCAACTCTTTCGACATCTTAGACAGCTTACTTCATTGCTCTCATGGGCCGAGGCAAAGTCAAACCTGGGAAATCCAGGGATTGGGATGCGAAATGGACGGATGCAAACCATGAGAATGAGCTGTTTGAGAAGTATTACAAGGTTTGCGCCCACCTTCCACAGAGGAAATCGAGGCCGGTGATGCAAGAGTGTGTCCTGAATCGGTTGCACTCTTACATCACGTTCCAAGTCATCCCAAATCCCAAATCCAGCGTCTGTCTTCTGTGTATTCCGAAGCTCTGTGATGTATTGGTTCGTACGGAAGATGCCTTCGTCAAAGGTACCTATTGGGCAATCGGTGCGATAAAAAAAAAATGTGCCACCCCTTTCAACCCCATAACCCATGTTTTCCACACGTCCCCGTCGAACATGGAAACCGGGGGGGTGTCTAGATTCGCCAGGGAAAACGCCGAGGGCTTCTACCTTCGAATCCCCCCCCCCTTGCGAGGCAACGCCCTTCTCGGAGCAACACCAGGTGTTGCTTCTCCAATTTTTGGGACCCCGGAATTTGGCGGTTCCGTTTCTGGTTGTCAATTTTTTTTCGGTGATTTGGAGCTGTGGGATAGTATTCTGGGGATGCGCATCTGGGGATTCTGCCCTGCCACTGGTTGCCCGCAAAACCCAAAGCGGTCACAAGTTACGCTACTTTCGCACCGCCACCAAGCCATGACCTATGTTGTCAATCAAGATTTGCAGAGACTCTACCTTCTCTGTGGCCGGGTGATAACGCCCTCTGTCCTGCCCGGATTGTTGTCGTTGCAATGGCCGCAACGCTGTGATTGGGTTTGTGCTCGGTACCAGTGGTCGTGCTCTCCTCTCGACCATTGGACAGCTCATGATTTCGGTTGCATTTAAGTTGTTGTCACCGGCTTCACCCCTGGCCTCTCCAGTGTCAGACCTCTTGCATCGCATAGATTTGTGGGGCCGTGCCTAGCGCGGAGTGGGACGCGTTCATGGAGGCGTTGCGTGCACCCTTGCCCAGTTGCTTCCGAATCGTTCAACTCGAAGCTTCTCTGAGTGGTATGTATGTGCATGTGTAGCAATTGCGGTCGTCGGGAAAGGTTTGACTGCATGCCCAACCAATCGCGGCGGGCACGTGGCGCGTGGCGGGCCGCGATTTCTGGACGACGATCGTTGGTGTGATGCGATGCCCTCGAATTCCGGGGGCGAGGTTGTGGGGCAACACTTGGCGCCCACTTTGTTTGCGCGGCAATCCGACACGAACGCACACGCGTCCACACAATGTGGGGAATAGCACAATTGTGCGACAGCAAGCCCCCCCCCCCCCCTGCCCAAGAACCACCGTTCGCTTCGCCGCGTCGAGCCGTTGAGTTGTGGATGCGAGAGTGGTTCTGGAGGGTGCCGGCCAACGCCGATTTATGGCCAAGAACCGCCGTGCGCAAGAACCGCCCCCCGGTCACCTGGCACTTTTCCTGGCACGATTTTTTTTGCACAGAATTTTTCATGGCTGTGGTGGATGTAGGGCGACCATTCAGGCATGCAGGACGAACGGTGATGTGTGTCACACGACAACACATGCGTGTGTCCACGTGCTTCACTGTGAAAAAGGAATGGGCGTACACATGAAACTGGAACACGGTGGCATGATTCTGCATGTGGGACCCTCGTTTGTGCTGTGTGCCCTCCTTCTTGATCCGGTCTGTTGCCCGGGGGCTCACATTGAACTTGATGGACAGTTTGAGTCGGAGGGGGAAACAAAAAGGAATGGGCATACGGGCCTTGTGAGGTGTTGTATGGTGTTGAAAGTGTGAGGCTCGGCTTTGTGCACCCCTCGGCGCGACCCATGTACTGCGCAGAGCACTTGGTGCGGCAGCTGAAGGAGGAGTGGGTTCCGCAACTTTTGCAAGTGGCGGCAGAAGAGGCGGCGGCGGCGGCGGCGGCTGACGCTACAAACGCCACGAGCTCCGTCGCAACCGAGGCGAAGGATGGTGAACGGAAAGAGGAGAAGATTGTGATCACTCCTCCGAGGCCGTTGCCATGGTATTGCACGCGTGTGCGTCGGGATGGGGAGTGTGCGGGGATGGCCATGTGGGGATGGACCCAGCCGTACACCCAAAGCACCACAACAAAGCGAGATGGTGGAGGGAATCCTTGGGATAAGATGGACCTCGCCTGAACGATGCCCCATGCCACACCACGCCACGCCACTCCCCGCCATCGCTCTGAGTGTAGTCCGCCCTCACGAAGGAAGGGCTGGGGTGCTGAAGGGTCTCTCCCACGGCAGAGCGCACACAACCGGGACCAGAGTGCTGCAGGGGGACATGGTTCCGGGGGGCGGTCTGGGAACTATGTACCCCCAGAGCGCTTTGTTTGTCGGACCGATGCACCCACCGCGGTCCCTGCGGTCGTTGAACGGGGGGCACTTTCCAGTGGCTGCGCCTGAACCTGCGGCCCCGATCCATGCAGGCTCTCTTCAAAGGGCGAAGCGCTGCCCTCGACCGTTTTTTTTTTAAACACAAGTCCACGACCTCCAACACTCAGTCCATCAGGAGGCCAGCCCTATGCACATCTGTGCCTACATCCCAAGTCAAGGGTCAGGGGGCCAGCTCGGTGGGGGAGAGTGTGCGGGAGGATTCTTGCAGCGCAAAAAGAGACCAACAGCCTGCCCCCCCCTGACTGTCGTGCAGGTACCCAAAGGAAATGGGGTGGCAGATGGACATTGGTCGTCGGGCGCTGAAAAAGTACCCAAGCCTCAAGAAGTTCCATCGGTTCGTGATGCAGGAAACAGCAGAGGTCTGCGTTGTGCCGTGACGGAGTGACACAGGGTCGCAGCAGAGGTTCCACAGCAGTGCCCCTTTCATACTCAGGGGCAGGGAGGGAGGTACCTCCCCCCCCCTTCCAGGGCTTCAAGACACTGATTTGAGGTGCTGCGGTGCAGCAGAACATGTGTTGAGCTGTGACCGTTCGCCTGTGACACAGGAGCGCTCGGTAGCTAAGTTGCTTCATGGCCCCTCCAGGGCGCCCAGCCTATGCCCAGCCACTGTCTCCCTGACGCCAAGTGCCAGCCTCAGTGGTATTTGTAACCGACAGTACCCGCCCCCAACCGCTGTGGCAACCTCCTCCAACCGCCTACCTAACCGGTTCCACGGCCCCCTCTGAGGTCCCTTCTCTTCTAATGCACCCCTGCTCAGGGGGTAACCCTGCCTCCTTGTCCTAACACGGGCTGGTCTGAACATGGCGATCCCGTGTTTCCGCACTTTTGGGTCTTTTGCGGTCCCAATCCAATCGAGAATGTGGTTGTCTGTAGCTTTGTGTCGGCTGCAGAAAGGGTCAATGTGGGTGTCAAAGTGTTGGTGTCGCTGTATTTCCATGTGCTCTTGTGTTCTGGGGTGTATGCTGCCCTGTTGCTTTGTATGGTCGTGTTTTGAGGGGCGCCCCCGCGGCCACCCATCGTACCCGTCTGTTGTCTGTTGTTGTGCGTCAGCCGGGTCGGTCGATGGCCGGCGCACTTGTGCGGGGGGGGCTTGTCCTGGTGGCCAAGGCACAGGACCGGGGTACGAACGCGGCCTGTCACCACCAGCGACCAAACCGCCTGACCATTGCGCCGGGACCGCCACCCTCCTGTCCTCCCTGCCCCCCTGGCGCCGGTGCTCTCGCAAGCCCTGGCCCGCCAGAGCCCCCGCGCGTGGCGGCGGCTCCGGTTCCTCCCCCTGCTCCGAGGGAAGAACGGCCCTGCCATCGGCACCTACAGGAGAGAGGAAGCGCGGGAGTGTGGGGCGAGGTGTGGGCGGGTGGGTGGAGGGGCACCCGTGGTGGACCATTCGTGGAGGCATGGGCACAAGAGGTACCAACCCTTCTAACCCAGGGATGCATTGGAAGTAGGGGGTCTGCGCCCCCCAGCAGGGCGCCCAGCCTATGCCCAGCCGCTGTCTCCCTGACGCCAAGTGCCAGCCTCAGTGGTATTTGTAACCGACAGTACCCGCCCCCAACCGCTGTGGCAACCTCCTCCAACTGCCTACCTAACCGGTTCCACGGCCCCCTCTGAGGTCCCTTCTCTTCTAATGCACCCCTGCTCAGGGGGTAACCCTGCCTCCTTGTCCTAACACGGGCTGGTCCGAACATGGCGATCCCGTGTTTCCGCACTTTTGGGTCTTTTGCGGTCCCAATCCAATCGAGAATGTGGTTGTCTGTAGCTTTGTGTCGGCTGCAGAAAGGGTCAATGTGGGTGTCAAAGTGTTGGTGTCGCTGTATTTCCATGTGCTCTTGTGTTCTGGGGTGTATGCTGCCCTGTTGCTTTGTATGGTCGTGTTTTGAGGGGCGCCCCCGCGGCCACCCATCGTACCCGTCTGTTGTCTGTTGTTGTGCGTCAGCCGGGTCGGTCGATGGCCGGCGCACTTGTGCGGGGGGGGCTTGTCCTGGTGGCCAAGGCACAGGACCGGGGTACGAACGCGGCCTGTCACCACCAGCGACCAAACCGCCTGACCATTGCGCCGGGACCGCCACCCTCCTGTCCTCCCTGCCCCCCTGGCGCCGGTGCTCTCGCAAGCCCTGGCCCGCCAGAGCCCCCGCGCGTGGCGGCGGCTCCGGTTCCTCCCCCTGCTCCGAGGGAAGAACGGCCCTGCCATCGGCACCTACAGGAGAGAGGAAGCGCGGGAGTGTGGGGCGAGGTGTGGGCGGGTGGGTGGAGGGGCACCCGTGGTGGACCATTCGTGGAGGCATGGGCACAAGAGGTACCAACCCTTCTAACCCAGGGATGCATTGGAAGTAGGGGGTCTGCGCCCCCCAGCAGGGCGCCCAGCCTATGCCCAGCCGCTGTCTCCCTGACGCCAAGTGCCAGCCTCAGTGGTATTTGTAACCGACAGTACCCGCCCCCAACCGCTGTGGCAACCTCCTCCAACTGCCTACCTAACCGGTTCCACGGCCCCCTCTGAGGTCCCTTCTCTTCTAATGCACCCCTGCTCAGGGGGTAACCCTGCCTCCTTGTCCTAACACGGGCTGGTCCGAACATGGCGATCCCGTGTTTCCGCACTTTTGGGTCTTTTGCGGTCCCAATCCAATCGAGAATGTGGTTGTCTGTAGCTTTGTGTCGGCTGCAGAAAGGGTCAATGTGGGTGTCAAAGTGTTGGTGTCGCTGTATTTCCATGTGCTCTTGTGTTCTGGGGTGTATGCTGCCCTGTTGCTTTGTATGGTCGTGTTTTGAGGGGCGCCCCCGCGGCCACCCATCGTACCCGTCTGTTGTCTGTTGTTGTGCGTCAGCCGGGTCGGTCGATGGCCGGCGCACTTGTGCGGGGGGGGCTTGTCCTGGTGGCCAAGGCACAGGACCGGGGTACGAACGCGGCCTGTCACCACCAGCGACCAAACCGCCTGACCATTGCGCCGGGACCGCCACCCTCCTGTCCTCCCTGCCCCCCTGGCGCCGGTGCTCTCGCAAGCCCTGGCCCGCCAGAGCCCCCGCGCGTGGCGGCGGCTCCGGTTCCTCCCCCTGCTCCGAGGGAAGAACGGCCCTGCCATCGGCACCTACAGGAGAGAGGAAGCGCGGGAGTGTGGGGCGAGGTGTGGGCGGGTGGGTGGAGGGGCACCCGTGGTGGACCATTCGTGGAGGCATGGGCACAAGAGGTACCAACCCTTCTAACCCAGGGATGCATTGGAAGTAGGGGGTCTGCGCCCCCCAGCAGGGCGCCCAGCCTATGCCCAGCCGCTGTCTCCCTGACACCAAGTGCCAGCTTCAATGGCATTTGTAACCGACAGTAACCGCCCCCAACCGCTTTGGCAACCTCCTCCAACTGCCTATCTGACCGACCTCCTCTAGGGCCGCCTCTGCTCGGAGGTCTGTTTCCTTCTGATGCACCCCTGCATCTAACCCTGCTGCACAGGCTAATTTTTACCGCCAAGAGGCTGTCTCCATGGTGCCGCCGATGTTCATGGACGTGCAGCACGACAGCTACGTGCTGGACATGTGTGCAGCCCCTGGGTCCAAGACCTCGCAGCTGATGGAGCTCATGGGCGCGGCCGCTCTGGCGGCAGGCCAGCCCGTCAGTATGTGTGCACTGCGAGCCGCGGGTCGACGAATGCTGTGGTGGGCTTCAGTGGATCGCTGGTGGGGGCGGCAGCAGGTTGCCAGTCATGCATCATCCTGCCCTGGCCACCTGCCACACGTATGAAGCAGTGTTATGAAAATGATGGCCTGATGGGGACTCAGCGACCCTCGGTGTCTGCAGGTGGTCTGGTCGTGGCAAACGATCTGGAGTTCAGGCGGTGTGAAGTGCTCGTTTCGAACACCCAACGAATGAGCAAAATGATGCCGCACCTGATCATTATCAATCATGAAGGCCGTATGATCCCCAATATATATTTGGATCAGGTACGCCTCCAGTGAAGGGCCCCATAGGGGCCAGCCTGCAAGCCCTCCCAGGGCAGCGGTGTGTTTGTTGATTGGCCGAGTCTCCTCCCGCTGCACGTGCCATGGCCCGCAGCGTCGTATCCCGCTCGGTTTGTGTTGCAGAAACGCGTCGAATTCGATCGCGTCTTATGTGACGCCTCGTGCTCGGGGGACGGCACTCTGAGGTCTGCGCTTGTGCCGTCGTGAGGCAGGGGACAAGGGGCCTGTGTCTGCCTCGATGCCGCCATCCCGTCCATGGCACAGCGGAGCCCACGAACGCCCCACCCCCGCCCCGCTGCGGCCCCGTTTGGGGCCCTTTTCCCACTCCTCCGACCTCTTCCGTGGCAAACTGCTGCTTGGTTTGGGCACATGTGTGTGGGGGGGGGGGGGTGCGCACCCTGTGTGCTGTGCATGCCTTTTTACGTGGCCCGGATACCCGACCCCAGGGGGGGGGGGGTCGGGTGTTCAACGGCCGGGGGGGGGGGGGGGGGCATCAATAGAGCCCCCCAAAACTGCGGGCTGAGGTTCGGGAAAAGGGCTCAATTGACACGACCATTCATCAGTTATTATGATCTCTGGCGCCACAGGCGCCGACAATTTTTTTGGGGAGGGGGGGTTTAGCCGGAGGGCTGTATCGAACCCCACTCCCGCCCACCCCTGCGTATTTTGAAGTTGTGGGTGCCTTCGCCAACAACAGGGGGGGAGGGGGGCTAAAGGGGGTAGGCCGACAGTGGGTCAGGGAGTTTTTTTCGATGCAGAGTACAGACCATTAGTCGCCTGTTACAGTTGGTGTGTCAGACGGGGGAGGTGGTTAAGTGGTCCCCGCAATGGCCCTGAATGGCCAATTTGAGACGTTCTGGGTCCCATGGGAGGGGCATGCCCGGTGCTGGACCGTTTTCTGGCCCAGTTGCACTGCATCCGGGGACTGGGCAGGGACCGTGGCCATTTGTGGTGGTGGTGAATGGGTGCCTGCCTCCTGCGCTGCCCCCCCCCTCGCCCCTTGGGACAAAGCAGTGCCTACCCCCAAAAAGGTGCCTGCCTCCTCCGAGATTTCAACTCCCCCTCCCCCCCTCCCCTCGTACCTAAAACAAGCTTTGGGGCTGTGCGTGTTGTGGTAGTGAGGCATGGGGCAGGCGGAGGGCTGTGGTGGGGGTCGGGGAACTTGGTTGGCGCCTGCGTGGGGCATGGATGGCGTGCAGGGGCGTGCATGGGGGGGGGGGCACACAGAAACACAGCGAGGCAGGGCTACGGACGGCCTGTAGACAGAGGCGCGTGGACAAAAACAGTCAAACGACCCCGGCAACAGCCAGCACATCCTCAATACGCCAATTATTGGGCGCCTCTGACGCGCAAACGGCACATCCCGCCACATTCAGCACAGCCCCGGCACACCAACTACTGGGCTCCGCGACCGCGGAAAAGACACCAGCAAGAGCACCGGCCACAGCGGCCGACAGAAAGCAGCGACCCGACGCAACATGCGAAGGAAAGAACGGGGGACTGTCCAGGGCCCCGTAAAGGAGCAACAACCAGACGGAATGTCACACAGGGGGGCTGGGCGGGCGTGGGGGGAGGGGGGGGGGGGGGGGGGCAGCTCTGCACGGCACAGCGGCACATCCCGGTCCGCACTGCCAACAATTTGCCCCGATGGCCAAGTTGCGCGGCGAGATCCGGGAGTCCCCGCCTTTGGAGCGAAGTGGTGCACCGCCGGTGGCCGCGGGCCGTGGGCCTCACAGACAAAAAGCCACGTCACCTCAGCCCCCCCCCCCCACACGCCGTGGCGGCCCAGTGGCCAGTGTTGTGAGTGCTGCTGGGGCCTTAACAGAGGGCCATTCGGCAGTGGACGTCTGTGTGTGTCCGGGTGGGGCGGGGCTGAAGCCCGATACCGTCCGGGTGCTTCAGTCTTTGGTGATCACGCACTGCCGCCGATGGCCCTCTGCACTGCAAAGGGGCTCAAGTTGCTTCCCGGGGCCCAGGGCAGGCGGCCAGCGGTTTGTGGACGCAGCGGAGGCACAGGAGGTGCTGCGGGGCCGGATTGTGGACCAGTGGGAGCACTGCGATGCTGCCCGGCTGAACCACCCGACAGCCACGAAGACCGGCGAAGAGGGACTGGGTAGACAACGCGGTGGACCCGGGGGTTTTGGAATTTTTTGGATTTTTTTTTTTATCTCTGTTGGAATTTTTTGAAAATTTTTCAAAAATTCAAGAAAAGGGGGGGGGGGGGCCCTTCCTGTGCAGAAGATGCACAAAACTAAAACAGGGATGCCCAGAAGATGAAGGATCTCGTTGCGCTGTTCTGCTTCCCACGTTTCCGTGTCTGACAAGGCGAGGGCGGGCGGGGGGAGGGGCGCAGAATTTAGGACCAACGCCGTCCACTGCCAAGTCCCCCTTGGCCCCACACAATTCCACAGTGCCGTACCCAAGCCCCACCAATGCCCCACGCATCTTTTACCCATGTCCCCGCGTTGCCAGCCCCGCAGTCCACCCACGCCATTTCCACGCCCCACCCAAGCCCCAGCCACACGTGCACGCCCCACCCAAATGCCATAGTGGCACAGCCCCAGGCTCCCTTTTCCTCGCGGTTGTGCTCAACCCACACCCGATTTATTTTTGGGCACAGTTCTTTTTGTCTTGTCTTGTTGGGGGTTCTTATCGGCCATGGCCCCACGGTGTTCCCCCAAATTGGGGGGGGGGGGATAAAGGCCTGGGCAAACAATATCCGCGGCCCACCCAAGCCCCAGCCCAGCCTTACAGTAGAACGGCCGACAACCGTCGGAGGAGCTTGGAGCCTGCCCCTCCCTCCCCTCCCTGGACCCCCCCCGAACAGACCAAAGTGACCGTAGTGGGAAGAACGACATTTACAAAAGGGAAAATCTGATCGGGCCATTTTTGGTACAGAATTTTTTGGGTCCCAGACCCCCCCCCCCCCCCCTCGTCTCTTCTCATGTTAGCCGGCCCCAGCCACACTACACCTGCGCCCCACCCTCTCCCCGTACCATAGCCCAGACGCATGTTCAACGGGAAGTAGCGTCCGCGAAGCAAGACGGCCCTGCCTCGTGCCTGTCCTCCGTCCGTGTCACTCAGGAAGAGCCCGGACCTGTGGCGCAAGTGGACCCCCCGTCTCGGCACCAATCAACACAAGTATGTGCCATCGGCAGAGCTCACGTGCCATGGGCTGGGCACAGTGCCCAGGGCACGGCCATGCGCAGGACACGGCACCACACACCATAGCACAGCGCGGCAGGTGCTGTCGCGCACACCGCAGCCCTCTCAGCACTGCACCCTGCCGTGGGTGTCGCCGTACCACTGTAGCACCGGGGGATAGGGGTGAGTAGGACCATCTTCTCGTTCCATCCACGGCGATGCAGGTGGGCTCTCTGACCCACAAGCCACCATCGTGAGGGTTTGTATACTCGTGCCAACTCACCAGTGCACCCCCCCCCCCCCCTGTGTGTGTGTGTGTGGGTGTGGGTGGTACACTGTTCCAACGAACGAATGTTTGTGTGGGGGGGGGGGGGGGCGCAGATTGCAACGTAAATAGATGGCTATGGTATGAACAATCTCCTCCATGGAGGTACCCGGGTCTGGTGAAGGGCTGCGCTTGCTTTATGATTGCCCTACTTTGTGGACACTTTAGCAGACTGAAGGGCGTCTAGGGGTGCCCTGCAGCTCCTAAAGAGTTTTGTCCAACCGCTTTTCCTGCTTTGTTCTTGTTTCGGGGTTCTCAATGTGCGCGTGTGGGGGGGGGGGGGTTACCTTCGGGGGGGGGGGATTACTCTACGTGTAGAGCTGCCCACTCCTTTGCAAAGCATGGCCCTGACCACCACTTGTTGCTCCGCTGTTGGGGCAGGGGCAGGACGTTAGGGGCAAGGGGCGGGGGGGGCACCTGGTCCAACACCCGAAGGTGTTTGTGTTACCGATGGTGCGCTGCTTTGTGGCACACGAGGTGAGGCTTCGCCGCTATGCTAGACACCAGCAAAGTCATGGTGGAGTCTGCACGGACGCATGATGCTGAACAGACTACAGATGTGTGGGGGGGGGGGGGGGTGATGCCGCTGGAGACTAACTGGCAATGGCTGGAAGGTGGCGAAATTTTCCCCTGGCGAAATGTAGGGGTACAGTGCATGTGTTGGAGCTTGGGGATTTCCACAAGTCCTGAAATCCCCCCAGGGAACACTTTCCCTGCGGCGCGCAGTTTGGGTAATTATACCAGAATACAGGCGGAATAGTGCCACATACATACACACATTTGTTCATACCGTTTGCCCCCCCCACACCACTTTTTTCTCCTATTTCATTGCTACATTCCCCTTTTTGGGCCTCTATCTTTCACAAATGGTGCATGTGATTCCATATGATATTGATCCGTGATGGGCACTCTTTCATTGGAGGCCCTGGAGAGCATCCGTTTGCCCAATTGTACACTTGGGCTGTGTGCCGCGAGCCGTGCACCAAGTTGGGAATGAATTGGGAGGCGCATCCTACGACTCCATTGGATGGTCCATGTTGTGGTTCACATCCAGCGGTTCATCAACAAGCGCTCAACAAGCCGTATGGTCCATGGGGTCATTTTCTTGGACAGTGTACACTAAAGATAATTACCCTTTCCCTGCGGCGCGCAGGAAGTGTTCCCCCAGAGAAATAACCCCCGTACAAACCCCCCCACTCCCTGTACGATGGTTGGACGGGAACCGACGGCATTGGGTTTCCGAGGCACCAGCACGCCGTGCCGTGCCATGCGGTGCCGTGCCATGCGATGCCATGGGCCGCGGTGCAGCCGCGTGCCGTGCACTTGGCTGACTGCCCCGCTGCATGGAGCCGAAAACGGCCCTGCCCCACCATTGCCCTCTTCAGGGGTTCCCAAGGAGTGGTCGTGCCGGTGCACATGCTCGTCGGTGGCCTTTGGGCCCCAAACCCTCGTTAATGACCACGGAGGTCATTCTCGTGGATGGGGAGGGGGAACGCCATTTCCGGGTCAGAGCGGTGCGGCAGTCCTTTGGCAGTGGAGGATGAGAGTGCTGTTTTGGGGGTCACATTGGTTTGTTGGTGCAGAGTTCCCCTGCGGCGTTCACCAGTTTGGGCCTTGTTGGATGGTGCAGGACCGACGCAAACAATTGTGAGGAACAGTGTAGAGGAACCGTCAATTGGTCAGCCACAATGCAAAGGGGACGCCCAACGGCCCAAGTGCCCATGCCGGCCGGCCGGCAGGGGGGTGTTCGGGGGCAGCGACGGCAGGACCCCGCATCGACTCCCGCTGTGCCCCCGCAGCGCGCCGTGGGAGGGTGTAAGTGGTCCCTGGGTCATGATTTTGTTGGGGCCTGAGTGGGCGTGTGAATGTCCGCCATCCGTTTCAGGATCCAAACGAAGCTCCTCGACAAGTCGATGATGATTTGCAAAGTAGGAGGCAAGATCGTGTACAGCACGTGCTCCATGAACCCGGTGGAGGATGAAGCGGTGGTGCTGGCCTGCCTTTTGAGGGCCGAAGGTGCTGGACCCCATCTGAATGTCAGCTGCGCGGCGGGCGCATCCTGCCCCGTGCCCTCATCGCACGGCCTCGGGGGGGGGGGGCTCCCCTCCTCCGCTGGTTGTTTTAAGGCATTAGGATGGACAGTGCACGGCCTGGCACTCCCATTCGTTTCAATGTGCGCATCAGCTCATGTTGCTGCATCTGCCATGGCTGTCGCATCCCCAAGGGCCGGCACCAACTCGCAGTGTGTCGCACCCGGAAATGTCCCAGGCTCCGCAGTGTGCGGGGTGCGGGGTGCGCTGTGACACAGCCCAGCCATGGACAGTCCGGTGGATCTTCCTTCCCCTCCCCCTTACAACAAAATGGGTTGCTCAATGGCGTCGCGGCGTTGCTTTGAACAGGGCACATGGGGCTTCACGGCTGCTGGCACATGGTGTGTGGTGAGTTGGCGATGGGGGAATGTACGGAGGGCTACCCGGGGGGGGAGGGGGCGTGCGAAGTTTGGAATGGCGAAATTTTGGTGCGGAGAGAATTGGGCACCAAATCTTAAATACCACTGCTTTTGGTACAAAATCCCCGGATTGGCGCACAAGAACAAGCATCGACCGTGAACGTTGGTTTTTAATGTTCTTCATGGCTCTTTGGTTGGTTACTGTTATTTCTTGGCAACCCCTGCAACCCCATTTCAGCAAAATATGACATACCAAAGGCTCCTACAGACATCTTGCAATGGCCCCGCCTCGCATGCCAAAGGGCCCCCCCGGAGCAAACTGCGCACAGAGTGTGCATGCCAAGAGCGCTGCCCATGACATTTAGAAACATCGCCTTGGATCTCATAATGCCGTGGCATACTTTGGCGCTTTGTTGTTGTGCCAAACTTCCCCGTTCCAAATCACGCGTGTTCCTAATCCCCTCCCCCCCCCTCCCTCCGGCCTGTGGCCCTCTGGGAGCAAGACCGTGTCCTGTGCACACCAGATGGCAAACGCCACGGTCACTGTCTCTGACTGTCCCGATGGGCCTCTTTGGGAACCAATGCTCTCGCGGATGGGCCTCCGGGGCACGCCTCCTCTTGCGGGTGGGCGTCTCGGGACTCCCGTCTCGCATGGGGCCCGGCATCTCGGCGCCACTTCATGAGCCCTCATCTCGCGGCTGCAATTGTGGAGGGCCGCAGTTGTTGCGGCTGAGCGTATTGGGCCCTCTGGGGGGCGCACCGTGCGCTGTGCTCTCTTGCGGGTGGGCGTCGAAGGACGCAGCTGTGGGCGTCAGGCATCTGGGGGCTCTGGGTCCCATGAAGGCCGTAGCTGAGTGGCAGGCTTTGTTTATGAGGAATTAACACGGAAGGGGGGGTGTTTGGGTGGGTGCCCCGGCCTGGGCGGGTGGGTCCAACGTCTTGGCGGGTCCCTCTTATAAGTATGGTTTGGGTGGGTGGGTCTGCAGTGTTGGACCCCCCCCTTTAATGTCAATCTCTTGGGTCTGTGGTTGGGCGTCTTTCGGTGGGGGATGAATGACAATGACGTGTTTTTTTTGGAAATGCTGTCGTCGTGGTGTCCCTTCTCCACAGACCTCATTCTTTGGTTTCTAATTTGGGATGCAGCCTGGCCAGTACCGCTGTGGGTGGAAGGCCTTTTTTTCAAATGTGGGTAAGGCCGGACGTGGGCACTGCAAAAGTGACTGACACCAAAAACGGTTGAAAAGTCAATAAACCACAACGACGCTATCGGCTTTTTTTGTGAAGAAGGAGACAGCCCCTGTCGGTAGAAGCAGCAGCGGCGATGGAAGCGAACACTCAGAGACCGGCGAGCCCTAATCACACCCGCACTTCACCCTGGGCCCCACAGCCCCCCAAAGCTCAGGCCCAGGGAGCAACAACCCAGTGCAGCAACCCAGGCAGCAGAAGGGACCCCCGCAGGCTGTGTGTATGACTGGGCAGGCGGGCGGGCGGGGGGGGGGGGGGTTCTGGGGCCCTGGGACATCCCAGCCCCAAACAATTCTTGGCCCACTTTGGGGCATTGGGGAGCAAAGCTGACTGACCCGGGGGGGGGGGGGTAGACAACACCTGCCGACCGACCCAACCACCCCCATCAGAAACGTTTTCCTCAGGCAAAAAATATGAGTCATTGAAGGGGCCGGAATGTTGAGGCCGAGTTTGAGTACACAAACTTTTTATGGCGCCCCCACCCCACCCCACTTTTAGGCACCCACCCACCCAAGATCAAGGCACCCACCCAGACACCCCTCTTATAAACATGGGGGAGGGGGGGGCGTTAGGTGCTCTCTTGGGGTCGAACGGCTCCCCAACCCCACCTCTCTCTGAGGTGATGCGGCCTCGGCTGCCGAAGCACATGGTCCCAACTTCTTTTTGTGTTTGGTCTTTTTCTGATTCTTTTTGGGGTTTTGTGATTTTTCAGCTTTTCTTTTATGTTTGGAGTGTTGTATGGATGCTGCTTGTGGGGTCCCTTCCGCTTGCCCCGATCCGGGCCTCTCGTTCCCTCGCCCTCTGTCCGAGGCCGGGACCTGAGGAGACCAGGGCGGGGCACTGTGCCCCTCGTGCGGTCGCCAAGTCTCCCCCACCGCCCGCCACTTGCCCTCGCGCGCAGGCCGCTTCGAGCTCTGCGACACGACGGGCGCCGTCCCGAACCTGAAATGGTCCCCCGGAATGTACACGTGGCCCGTGATGCTGAACAATGGGCAGGTGCGCCCCCTCCCCCCCAAAGGCCCGCGACCTTCGCACACTGGACTGCCCCCCGCTTTCGAAGCGGCAATGGCTTTCGCCGGCCGACAGTAACCGCTTTGGCAACCGCTTTGGCAACCTCCCCCAACCGCCTGTCTAACCGCCCCTCTCTGAGGTACCTTCCCTTCTAATGCACCCCTGGCCCCACCCCCCGGAACAGGGGGTACAGCAGTTTTGGTTGTTTGTGGCGCCAGCGGTGTCGCTTGCGCACTGCGTGCACGCCCGACTGGCAGGAGACCGGCCGCACCCCCCCCCCCCCCCCCCCTTTAAAAGGGCCCTCACCAAGAGCGGTGGTTGGCAACATTGTCTGCGAGGGCGCGTGTTGCAATGCCGGATGGCGTGCCATGTACGTCGCGTAATACTTGATCACGGCTTCGTGCACCATGACCGTTCTCTGCAACCCCCGACCCCCGGCCCCCGGCCCCCGGCATTGGCCTGGTACCACCTGTGCCTCGTGCCCTTAACAGGCGCGATAATGGGGGTGCACCGTGCGCTGTGCCCGCGCTGTTTTGGAGCCACTCTCCCTGATGGCCAAGTTGACCGCAGTACCTACCGTGTTCCCAGGGACGGGACTGCTCAGACTTTTACTCAGTCCAACAACCGTTAAGTTAAGTTAAATACAAACCATATTTTCTACTGAATACGCCAGATTGCTGTCTGAATCTGCTGTTGCTGCAGACGTAGCTTCCCCGGTGGCAGGGATGTATTGGAACGGCTGACAGCCGTAGGAGCCCCCCCCCCCCGCACTCCTCCCGCCCCCTCCCCCGCCGTTGCCGCAGGTCGTGACCACCGCGGCGGAGCTCCCCTTCCAAGAGAAGAAGCACGTGCTGCCGACGTGCTTCGCCCCGGCGGACCCCGAAGTGGCACGGAGGCTGCACTTGGAGCGATGGTGTGGCCTCCCTCAGCAGCCGTGTCCCCAGGGGCGTGAGGCGGCGACTTGGAGAGCGCCCTCCGAGGGCAGCACTGCACTGGGGACTTGTGGGCGGTGGCCCTCCCACGGTGCACTAGGGACCACCAATCGCCGCCAACCACCAACCGCCAACCACCACCAACCGCCGCCAACCATTGTTCAATGATGCTTCTGCGGTTTTGTGTCTTGCCCATGTGTTGACCATGAAGCTGAGAGCGTCCCCGTGAACATTCGTTTCTGTTGGGGTTACGAGCGCCCTTCTGCTTTTCCCTTAAGGACAGCCCTGGGGGTGGGACATGGCATGAAGTTTGCGGGTCGAGGACAGTCAGCCACGGGGGGGGGGGGGGAGCGCTGGACCCACCCACCCACCCACCCACCCCCGAGACAAATCTCCTCTTAAAAGGAGACCTGCCCCCACCTCACCGCACACGGCACCCACCCCAGCACTGCACGAGGCACACCTCCGCACAACACACCTCAGCGCGTTACACCCCCCCCTCCCCACACGCACTGGGCCCGGGTGACGTGGTGCAAAGGCAGCGCGTCACCCGAGCGAAAGGGTCCGGTCCCCCATTGGGCCCTGTGTTGGTGAAGGGGCCCTGGGTCGCCTTCGCACAACAGAGGCGTGAGGCATGAAATGCACCGAATTTGCGCGGAATTTTAGAAAATAGTGGTTGGGTACGAAACGCCAGGCGGCTGCAAACCGGTTGGAGAGCGGTTGGGGACAAGCGGAAGCGGTTTGGTGTTAGGCCGGTCCTCAGTGGGGATTGCGCCACCGGCTTGGGGCGCGGCCCTGCCGAGACCTCTCCGATGCCCCACAAAAATGTCGCACCTGACTTCGTCCGCCCCCAACCCCCTGCCTCCCTGCGTGCCCCTCTTCGCACAGTATGCGGTTCCTGCCTCACCACCAGAACACAGGTGTGCCTGCGACGTGCAACGTGAAGTGTGCCGTTGCTGTTGCAGTTTGTACAGCCTAACTGCCCCTGTCCCGCGCGAAGTGTGGTATGGATCAGCATCAGCCATCCGCAGTGAGGGAAGGTGTTCACAGCATTCGCACCGGCGCTTTGTGCCGGAAGTATTATCCGGTCCATCCCGGTCCTCCCACCCGCCCGTCCGGAGGGGGATGAGGCACGGGTGATGATGGGCAAATGGGGGCGGGGGAATGGTCCAAAAAGGGTGTCAAATGGGGGGGCGGCTGGTGCAGAACTGCGCGGAACCGGTGGGATGATTTGAATTCATGGGAAACATCGCTGCGCTAGCCCCTGGGAGGGCTCGTGGGAGTTACCAAACAGTGTAGCGGCGGCATAGCCCAGCGGATACAATGATTCGCTATAGGTCCGGCGGCTCTAGGGTCGAGTCCCAACCGAATCGATTCCACACAGCACTAATGTTGGTATTACAGCGAACATCACAAAGACGAGAGACATTGGTGGTGCAGCAGTGACATGCATCGATGCCGCGGTTGTAACCCGGGTTCGATTCCCGCGGCAGCCATGCCTACTGGATCGACTCTACAGAGGACTACTGTCCATTTGTACTACAACGCACGGCGGCAGGGCAAGAGGCGCCGGCGGTGCAGAGGAGCATGCCGCCACCGTGGGTAAACCTATGGTGAATCTGGGGGGGGGGGGGGGGGGGCTGGCGGGGCTGCTCGTGAGGGGGGACGGCGGTAGTCTGCGACACCTGTTTTACTTTTGGGTGTTTGGGGGTCTGTATGAGGGGGTGTCCCCAGACCTGCGCTGACCTCTACCGCATGGACCCCCCGAACATACCTCTGCCACTGTGGCATGCTGGCCTCCTGTGCTGTTGCTGCGCGGCGGTGTTCTGGCACCCTGTCCTTCCTTGGGTGCTTGATGGGAGCATGAGGGCCGCAATGCAGGCGACCTGTCCTGATTCACACCCTCCGTGTCTCTTCTTCACTCGGCGGGCTGGCGCGTTACACAGTCGTCGCCTTCCATCCGGTTCGCTGCCAGTGGCCATTGCCGTCTGCCCTCGAATGCATTTCGTCCCGGATCCCCCGCTGCGTTGCATATGCTCCCGTTGCTTTGTTCTGGCCCAACTTGTTTAGCACCCAACGTGAATCGGTGAACCCCAAGTTGAACGTCCACGGCTACGGTTGGGTAGCCGTTACACTGCAGAGCACAGTGATAACCATGAACAGTCTCGGGGATAGTGAGAGCGAAATTCTCGGGCGGCGAAATTTCCGTGCGAAGATTTCGTCTCTAAGGAAGTTTGCGAAATTTTACACACGTGGAATTGAGGGGCTTCATTGTGGGGGCCCACATTGTTTGCCTCACGTGACAGTTTGCATTTGTTTCCGTGCTGTTCGGGCAAGTGTTTGGAACAGCAGATTCTTTCAGATGTTGTGAAGTGGTGCTGCTTTCAGTGGCCATTTGGTTTGCAAATCTGTCTGCCTCTGAACAGAGCATGGGCTTGCACGTGAGGGTGTGCGTGAGGCAGTTGGGAGCTTTGGGAATTCCAAGGGTGGCGAACTCCCCCCCCGCCATTTCCCCCGGCGAAATGATCTCACGTGGACAATTTCCCCCCCCGGCCTGTACCGTTGTGCATTGAGGGGCAAGTCGCCGACCGGCAGTGGCACAGCAGCACTTCAAGGCCCACAGATCCATCGCTGGGGTCTTCCTCGTGGGTCTCTGCTGTGTTCAGCGGTCCCAAAAGGGGGGCGGAGTTGCAAGATTTTGCCCCAGGGCGGACGTATCTGTGTTGTGCGTCACGGGTCACGGGTCACGGAGGTGCACGACCGTTTGTTGCGGCAGGCGGCTTCTTCGTGGCAGTGCTGCGGAAGGTGTCCAAGGACCCTGATCCCGAGTTCATCGCACGCGTGACGGGCACTCCCGCTGCAGTGGCCGTGCCCAGTGGACCTGCAGATGGCGAAGGTGCGAGTGTGCGGTGTGGACGCGGAGGTGGAGGCCAGGCCACGGCTTAGTGGCGAATTTACATCTTCGTGGGGGGGGGGGGGGGGCTGAGTTGGGGGGGCAGAGCCCCCCCCTCCGCGCCCAGTAGCGGTAAGCCGTGGCCTGGTGGAGGCTTGGCGGACTCCTGCAGTGGGTATCGGCTCGCTGTTGGCTGCCCTTGCCACGCCTGCCGGGCTCTGGCATGCCGCCCTCCGCTGCCGGGGCTGTGCTGCGCCGTGTGCGAGAGGCGCGCGGGAGCTGTGTCCCGGGGGATGGAGGGCTGTGCAGTGGTACCCCTCGCGTTGCGGAAGCGAGGCTTGTGTGCGACGCATGCGGACACAGCGGGACAGGCTCGAGGGGAGGGAGTGACGCAAAGGCACAGGGTGATGCACGAAGGAGAGGGGGTTTGGGGTATGTGGGCTCTCAACGGTTGATTCTGTTCCCTCTGGGCGCATAAGGAAGGCAGTCGCTGTGTGTCAGACGCATGCCGATACGCGGGTGCGAGCCCATGTGCTGCTGAGACAAGGGGCTGTGTGCGAGCGTCCGTCCGTGTGTGCGTGCGTGCGTGCGTGCGTGCGTGCGTGCGTGCGTGCGTGTATGTGTGCGCGCGCACACTGGTGTACGTATTGTGGATCCACAGGACGGTAATGGCTAGGCTAATCAGTACATGGACTCCTCCATGGATTTATTGAGGTCTGCAGAAGAGACGTGGAACAATTTGCTTGCAAGTCTCTTCTGAACGTTGCACACTCTTCAACAGACCGAAGGACGTCTAGGGCTGCTCTGCAGCTCCTGAGGGGTTTTCTCCAACAGCTTTTCTTGTGCTTTTCTTGCGCTTTCGCTCTTGTTTTTGCAGTTCTCAACGTGTGTGTGCGTATGTGCGTGTGTGCGGTTGGGTGGGGGCACCTAACACAGGTCTTTTTGTATTTTTGTTGGCCGTCCCCAGATCTCCAGTTGCATAGCTTTAGGCAAACAGAACACAAACTCCTCCACGGATAATCTTCGGGTCGGTTGGTGGGGCAGCAGGGGCAGGTGAGGGTGGAAAAAATCAACTGTTCAGCGCTGCACATTGCCGTCTCTGTATACAGACCGAAAGACGTCGAGGGCTGCCCTGCGGCTCCTGAGGATTTTTCTTTCACCGCTTTTCTTGCTCTGTTCTTGTTTCGCGGTTGTCATCGTGTGTGTGTGTGTGCCCCACAATCGTGTGTGTGTGTGCGTGTGTGCCTTTGCGTGTGTGTGTGTTTCTGGAGACCGACCTTGCGCTACTGCCGTGCTCTGTTTGTCCGCACTGCACGGGGCGATCGTGGTTCTGGTTTCCCTCACGAAGCGTGTGTGTGTGTGTGTGTGTGTGTGTGTGTGTGTGTGTGTGTGTGTGTGCATGAGAGAAGCTATGGAGAACGTCACGTGTCGAAGATTCCGGACCTGCGTACACCGCCGGTAGTGCCGGGGCCGAACGAATGTCCGAAGTCGCGGCACGGCGGTCCCGCACCTCCTCGTCCCCGGTCCTCCCCCCACCATCCCAGGTCCCCCCGGCCCCTCCTCGGCACCGCGCAGCACCATCTTCTCCGGATCTGCACATGTCGTCACCCGCCCGCCATTTTCGCAGTCCCTCAGGGCGCGCCCTCCCCAACCGAAGAGGAAATGGACAAGGGCAAAGAGGAGGACGCTGATGCGGCCGCCGTGCCAAAGCCCAAGGGTACGTCGTGCCATTCAATTGCCCGCCAGTTCCAAGCCTTTTGCCGTTCGGACTGGGTCAGGGTCGTGCTGAGTGTTCGGCCTACGGGACGGGGGGGGGTATGGGTTTGTGTACCTAAAATGGGCTCTCTAGTCAAGTTTTCAATTTTCCCAGAGGAAAATTTTTTTTGGTTTGGGGTGGGGGTGTGGTTTGGCCGGGGGCGGTTGGGTCCGTCAGACCCCCCCCCCCCCCCCACCCCGTGGATAGGCACATGCCTGGATCGGGTGCGCCAATTACTTCAGACCAAACAATTTCTTCGGCGCCTCCAAAAACTCGGCACCATTTGGCGGGGGGGGGGGGGGGGGGGGCTGCAGGCCCTACCAAGTAATTAGAGATGCAACAAATGTTTTTGCGCAATTCACGTCTATGGGCTGTGAGCTCTCTCACATGCACGACCCCTTCATGAGACTCTCTAGGTGGTGGTCACCACTTTTTGCACTTGATCGAGACCGATGGAAGGGCTGAGGACAGGCAACTCGAGTGCTGGCACCTCAAGGCAGCTCCAGCCGAGCTCCAACAGCGGCCGGAAGTTACATGTCAGCTTGCATACCATACGATGCAACGGCCAGCGCCCAGTAAACTATGCACCACAGGACTCGACACGATGGTTGGTAGCCGGTTGCAACCAAATTTTGAGGGCGGCTCATATAACAATGTGAAATCGGCACATCTTGCTATTCGGAATGATGATGGAGATAGATGTTCATTCCCACGGGTCCGGACCTTTAAATCTCGTGTGCAAAACTTGAGATACAGGCCTCACAAGCGTATTTGACCAATCTGTTGGGAAATGCGAGTCTTACTTTGAAAGTACTGCACAAGCTGACCAAACGGGGCTCAGACGACCCCCAACCGCGCGCAAACCTTCTTTCGAGCACCCCGACTGACGTCGAACGGCCCTGAGCACTGTTGAAGTGGAGGTGTCCGTGGGCCAGGCAGTTTTTTCTTTTCCCGCTGGGCCTCCCCTCCCTCGGTCCAGGGCCTGCGTCTGGGACCTGTTGTGGACCGGCCCCTCTGTCCCATTGCCGCCTCATCTGTGCGCCGGCACCTGCAGGCAATCCCAAGTTCCAAAGAGACAGCCTCTGCGATTACCTCGTCCCCATCCCGCAGGAGATCCAGGACGACCTCAGGTACCCGCACTGGGGCATCAGAAGGGAAGGGGCCTCAGAGGCGGCCCAGGAGCAGTTAGACAGGCGGTTGCAGGAGGTTGCCAAAGCGGTTGGGGGCGGTTACTGTCGGTTACAAATGCCATTGAAGCCGGCACTTGCCGTTGGGGGGACAGTGGCTGGGCATAGGCTGGGTGGCCCGGCCGGGGGGGGCGGGGGTCCCTCCTTGCAATGCATCCCTGGGTACCTGGATTCATGCGGGGCCTGTTTGTGGTTCAGTCCCCGATGCATCGCAACGTTGGGGGGTGGCACTGCCACGGTTTCTTGAATAAGTTGCCCTGTGCACGTCCGTGGGTGTTTGGTGCCGTTGTTTCTGGCGGTAGTTTGGGCACTGGCTTGTGTACCACGGCACACGGGGGGGGGGGGGGGGCGATTAAGGTCCGCAATTTTTGCAATTTTTCACAATTTCGCAATTTTCCAAAATTTTCCGGAATTTTCCGCAGGTTTTTGCGCAATTGCTTTTTGCTTGTTCGCATTGCGTGCTTGTTGGTGCCCTGTGTGTCCCCTGTGCAGAGGTGTTGGTCCATGACGCTGCGGGAGGTTTGGGAATTTTCCTGCAATTTATCTGCAATTTTTCGCAGTTGGATTTGACGCTCCCTGACCGCAATCCCCCCCCCCTTTCGGCAGACTACGTGTTGTGGGGGGGTGCGCTGCATTTCCAGGCCCGCCACACCCACCCTGCGTGACCTGCTGCACCGGCCGCACGCCACCTGCTGTCCCCACTTCTTGGCACGTCACGCGAGACGGGCACTTTGTGGGCCGACCCATTCACTCTGCGCTGGGGCGTCAGGGTCCACAGACCCTCAGCCCGAGCACAGAACCGCTGGGGACGGCCTGACGGACGCTCGCAGTCACACTGCGGGTGTACTCCTTTTCACAACTCGGCACCACCGGGGCACACCACTCACCCTCCCACCCCCTGGACCCCCTCCCCCCCACAAAAAGAGTTGGGCCAAATTTTCTTCCAGGCCTTCGGCCGATCGAAAATTCGGCACCCCGAGACCCCGCATGTGTGTACCGTTCCACTGTTGTGCGCCTGGTAGAAGGGAGGAGCACTGGGGCGTTGTGCAGGGATCAAGGGGGCAGGGGATTCCCGTGTCCGGGGTCTGAGGTTTGGCCAACGGGCGGACATTTCTACGGCTTGGCCCGGGGGGACTGCGGACGCGTCCGGGCGACTTCGATGCGGTGCCTCAGCGTCTGCCGTCGGTTCGCAGGGGCAAGTTCGGGCAGCTCGAGGCTTTCCCGTTCGACCAGATCTATCACCGGAAGCGCGGCGGCACGAAGAAGTTGTACTTCGTGTCCAAAGCGGTGGCCCAAGTGTTGGATGCGATGGAGGAGTCGCAGAAGTGGCGGGTGTGCCGCCGCGTTGGCGGTTGGGGGGGGGGGGGCGGTTGGGGGCAGGGATGTATTAGAACGGCTGACAACCATAGAGGACCCCCCCCCCTCCTCCCGCACAAGAGGATTTCGCCTTTAAAAAAACTCTCCAGCGCCTTTGGCGCCGGGGCCGGGGGTACCATAGGAGGAGGGGGGGTCCGGCCAAACCCCCCCCCCCCTCTCTTCCAATACATCCCTGGGGGGAGGTCATGAAGCCGTGCCCGCCCCCGCCGGTTGTGTGGGACCGCCCCTCTTTCGTCTGTCCTCAAAAGGGGTTTGGCTGGCGGTCATGGGGCGTGGGGAATTGTCACGGGTCATGGCTCTCGGTGCCTGAGACGTGGGGTATGGTCCAGAACCTTCATTATTTTGGCCGTTCCCTCACTATTTGAGTGCGCCGGGCATCTTTTTTTTTACCATTCCCCACCCGTGCCTGTCCCCCCCCCCCCCCCCCTCACCCAAACAACCGGGCCAATTTCGGTTGGCGTGCTGTGGCAGCTTTGTCATATGATGTGGGCGTGGTAGGCAACGATGCGTGCTTTTGCAACTGTGCTTGGTCTCACATTCGTGAAACGGACTCCGTGGTCCCGGTATGTCATACAACTCCGGGTGTCCGCTGCGGTCTACTTGGGGGACTACCCTCGGTGAGGATAAACTCGGGGCTGGCGCCAGGATACTAAATACAAAGGTAGCGCGCCGGGCATGCGCCGGGTGCGGGCCGGGCAAACATTCCCCCGCGGGGGATGGGTGGTGGTGGGGTAAGGACTGCACCCCCCCCCCCTATCCCCCGACGATGGGTATCTATGCCCAAGCGATACCCCCCCCCTTCGCTTTGGGGGCATGGATTGCATTTCCTGGCACTTGGGAACCCCAGCGCCGAGGGGGGGGGGGGCAAACCAACTACATGAGCCCTGCCGTCGGAGGGTCTCCGAAGCGAAGGAGCAAGCAGCATCGCTGTAGCAATCATCCGCACGAGGCGCTGTGGCGGTGAGTGTCGGTGAGTGGCAAGAGTTCGCATTGTTCCGTCGGTGGGTGCGGTGGGCTGGTTTTTACAAAGGGAACTGAGGGGCAGGTCTTCGACCTCCGGGAAAATGGGTCAAATGGGACTGTGAAATTCCTGGTTTGGTGAGCTGGAGCGTTCGGTGGCCGTGGGCGCGGATGCTTCCTGTACAATCCCTGCCGTCTCCGGAGGACATGATCCATGGGGGACAACAAACACATCCTTTCAGTGCCATTCTGCACATCTGCAGCATTTTTCCGCAATTTTTCCGCAATTTTTCTCACTTCCCGATTTTCTGACTGCCTCCCCACGCTGGTGCAGAACAATGAGACTCCATGTTGTACTAAACGCTTCAAGACAGGGGGTGCCATAAGGACGCTCACCCCCTTTTTTTTTTACTATGGCATCCACTCTCTGATGTTTCCAGGTTGTCAAATCCTGACATAGGTTAGTCGGTAGTAGTACTAGTACTGGGTTCCAATTCCAAAGACCCTGGGTGCAAACCCTGTTGTGCACAATATTTTTAGTCCAGGAGGGCCGCTTACGACATCGCAATTTTTCCGCAATTTTTCACAATTGGATTCGACCCCCCCAGACCGCAACCCCCCCCCCCCTGCAGGTGGTGCTTCAGTCGACCATTCAGAACATGCACAAGAAAAAATGGGTAGTTTGATGGTCCCACTCCCGTGTCATCCACGCCTGAGGCTGGCGATGCATTGTCATGTTTTTATTTCAGTATTTCTTTGAATACCCCTCAACACTCCCGCTTGCGGGATTAATAAGTGGCGCTGTGGAGTCGGGAGTTTCGCCGCCAATGGGACACCCGGTCGTGCCCGGCGCCTGCAGTGGGTCGTCACCATTTTGTTGTTTGCCGGTACTCAAGGGCAAGGACACCCCCCCCCCCCCCGCCCCCCGATCACGGGGGCTGGACGATGGCGGCCGATGCAATGCCCGGGTCGATGCCAACGGCTGTCGGTAGTCGGATAACCACTGCGCTGACCAGCCCCCCCCCCCACCCCGCCGCCCCGGCGGTTTGGAGCGGTGCCCCGGCGTTTCAGAGCGGACCGGCCACAGTTCTTCCCCCCCCGACCCCCCCCCGCCCCGGGCTCCCCCTCATACCTCCTCCTCCACGTGCACTTGCCCCGTCTTCTGCAGGGGTGTCCACACCGCACCTCTGCCCCGGCGTCCCGTTCGGCACAGTAGACCATCGGGCGTCGCCCACACCGCGGGCCCCTCACCGTCGCTCGCCCCGCCTCCCCCCGCCCCCATTCGCACCTCAAACAATGCCGCCCTGTCCCTCGCCTTCGACCCGGCACCCCCCGCACGGGGCGACACATCCGACTCGTCCCTGTGCCACTTCAGACTGACAATGGGCGGCTCACCTGCCCTCGGGGACATGTATTGTAGTGTGGGCAGGGCCCGTGTCCGTGCCTTCAAGCTTCACCCCCCCCACCCCCCCTCTGCAGCGTAGCCTCCTCCCTCCGCCCCGCCCCATCGCCGTCGTCGATGTCGCAGATCGTAGGCAGCGGCGTGCGGATATTCGAGAAGAGTGGGCCCAAAATGGCGGAGGAGTACCGCATCGCCCATGAAGGTGTCGCCTGCGCGCGCGCGCGCGCGGGAATGTGACGCGGCACCGCACGCACCCGCATGCCTCCGTCGCCAGCGGCCGACACCCACCCTCCGCCACCATCCGCGTGTGCACTGCGTGGCGTCCTCCCTGCCCCCCCCCCTACGTGGCCGTGGGACTCACAAGCCCACAAACCATCATCGGCACTCAGTCATACACGAGGGCTGCTGCTGCTGCTGCGCGCGCACACACACACACACATACACAGTGAGGGCACGCGCGCATGCAACGTGTGCAATCCCCCCCGCCCTGAAATCGGCGGCCGATTTCTGCCGATTTCCCCTATTTGTTCTCCCGATTTGTTGGGGTTCTGGGTTTCGCCGATTTGTTGTGCCGACTTGTTGGGCTTTCTGGGATTCTGGGACACCTGATGAGAGGGGGGGGGGGGTACACAGTTTGCTACCGGTACCTCCGCGAGGGGGGGGCCTGTCAGTCAGTCACAGGCCAACGACCCCCTTACCCCCTCCCCCCGCTCTCGACCCCTGCGTGTGTGTCGCTGCACCGTGGCGGAGTACACAGGGCAGGAGCCGTGATTCTTTGCGGCGCGTGTGCGTATGGTTTAGTCATTAGCCCCCCCCACGGGGGCGGCCTTCTGCAGGGCCCTTGTACATTGGAGACATGGTTTGCAGCGAAAGTTGGGGCTGTGGGGGTTTGACGTCGCTGCCTCCGCAAGATCTGGGATTGTGACCTTGGCACGCACGCGCGCGCGGGGGCGGGCGCGCGCGCACACACACCGTTCTCTCAGGGCTGGAGGCGATCTACCCGTTCATGCCCCAGCAGCGGATTGTGGACATGTCCCACGCGGACGTCGTGCGGGTGCTGCAGCATCCGTACCGCAATATGTACTTCAACGACTTCGACGGCGCGGAGTCGAAGGCGGCCTTCGACGTCGTCCGGGCGCAAGGTCTGCGCATCCGGAGGGCGTGCGGTGCCCCTGTGCGTCCGCGTGCCCAATGCGTCGCGTCGGGTCCGTGTGGCGGCGTGCGGGACGGTGGCCCCCCGTCCGAAAGGGGCGCAGGCCCACCGCTTTGCTTGGCTTTGCTTCGTTTGCCGGGGCGGAGATCCGCGACGGTCATGAGGCACGGGTGATGCTGGGCCAATGGAGGGGGGGGGGGCGGGGCGAGGGGACCCCTGCGGCGCAGTTTGCCCGGTTCTCAGGAATTGTGGAGGACGTAGAAAGACCCCTCGACAGAACTGGGGTGGGGCGAGCCAAGGGCACCGGTGCTGTCCGCGGGAGGAGAGGAGACCTCTCAGGAAAGGGAACTCACACTCCGGCCAGACATGCCACTTGTGTCCGGCAGGGAAATGGAGATCTTGTGAGGAACCGCCCCTGTGCCAAGTGCCACTCAGTAAGACCCACCCCCATCACATCTTGAGCTCATTAGGACCCAGCTATTGTCCATTAAATTGCTCTCTAAGACCCAGCGCCACATGGCTGTGTCTAACGTGACGGACACTAGGGCGAGGTCTGACTCTGGCCGACGAGGAGGCCAGACGCGCATTTTCTGGTTCCGGATTTTCTCTTGAGGTCCCTGGGGCTTCGACCTCGGCCTGTCAACGCGCGGGTACCTTCTCAGAAAGGACCCGCTCACGGGGCCAAATGCCCCGGCACCTCCGGATCTCCCGCGCCTCATTTTCCCGGTTCTCTAGCGATTCGTGGCGGGGGTTGAGTACGGAGCGTGGCAAGTGGTCTTCCTCGGGGCAGGGGTGGGGGGGGGAGGTCAAGGAAAGCAATGCAGGACGACCCCCGGGACCACCAGCCACAGCCGCAGCAGAAAAAGGGGGGGGGGGGGGCTGGGGAAAGAGTGATTGGGGAGGGGGTGGGGGGGCTTGCGCTCTGCTGCTGACCTCACAGAAAATGCCTGAGACAAAGGGGGTGGGGTGTTGGAACGCTTGGGAGCAACTGATGACAGTAGGACAATACTTGGTGGTCCGATGATAATTGGCCCTTAGTGAAAACAAAATCAAAGAAAACCTGCGAGTCCTTAGGGATCACAATTGCATCCATTGGCTTGCTTGTACGGGGCCCCACGCACTCACAAGCGACGCAACGCGCACCGGCCCCACAGCCGACCAGCCAACGATGACCTGACGCAACATGCGGAGGGAAGAGCGGGTGACTGTCCAGGGCCCTGTAGAGAAACAGCAACCGGACGGAATGTCACATGGGGGGGGGGGGGGGGCACAGTGACACCACAAGTCAATCGTCAGTGCGCGCGTTGATTGCTTTGGATGCCCACGGCAGGTGACGGATGAACGAGCATCTCGGGTGATGCCTCAGACATGGGGTGGGCCCGTTTGGTTAGACGCATCCGAACCAGCCCACATTGCTGCTGCTTCTGGGTGCTCCTGTTGTCGCAGCGGAAGGCGCCATGTCACTGAACAGCTTTGTGGTCTGACGGTGTGGCTCTGCAGCATTTGGCCTTGGAGGGTGTAAAGGGTAGCATTCAACACTCACATTTGGGGGGGGGGGGGCGAGTGGGGCACCTGGGCCTCATGCACACGGAAACCCAGCGAGGCAGGTTGCGGACGACCGGAGGGCGGAGGTGCGTGGGCAGCGAAACCCGTCAAACGACCCCCGCAACAACCAGCACAACCCCCAATACGCCAACTCCTGGGCTCCGCTACCGCACAAACGGCACCCGCAACCAGCACAGCCCCAGCACACCAACCACGGGGCTCCGCGAACGCGGAAACGACACCAGCGGGAGCCGCAGCGGCTGACAGAACGCAGCGACCCGACGCAGCACGCGAAGGGCAGAGCGGATGACTGTCCAGGGCCCCGTAGAGAAGCAGTAACCCGACGGAATGTCACGCAGGGGGCGGGGGGGGGGGGGGCATTTTGTGCAGTGAGCCTCCTACGCCCGAGGGCGTCCGTTGGACTGGCGTTTCTTGTATTCAGGCGGGGGGCCCCTCATTGTGCGCTGCCGCGAGGGGGTCCTGGGCCGAGACCGGCTGCTGCTCTCGGCCAAGATCCTGGGCTACACCCTGTACACCTTCTGCCACAAGGAGGAGACCCCGTTGGTCCTGCACCGCCTGGGCATTGAGCCCCCCGAGCCCCCGCCGCCGGCACAGCGACCGGAAGGCGCCGATCAGGGCGCGGACGCCACCGGTGCGGCAGGTGTGCGGCGGGGACGGCGGGGCTGCTGGTCACGCCCGGTGCCGGTGCACTGGGGGGTACCGGGGGGTTTCTGGCGGTTGCATGGCCTTGTCTTCCAAACGGGGCTGGGCCGTGGGCTGTGTGGATTGGGATGGCGGAGAGGATTGTTTTCGTTTGGGGGGGGGGGGGGGGCGAAAGGTTTCGGATGTCCCCACTGAAACGTTTGAGGGAATCCCTTTTCCGGCTGCTCGGCCCTGTGGATCTGTGGATCTTCGATTACCTGCAGTCCCGTATCGAGGGGGGGGGGGGGGGCAGGCGAAATTTGGAAATGCTAAAGTATGCCCCGATATTCGAAGGTCCGAAGCGATCTTTCTCAGGGTCTTGGCATGCCGGCCTCCGGGAAATAAGGGCCACCATCCGAGCACCCATTCAGAAGCGGTAAGAAATGACAGCAACCAACCAAAGGGCCCGCAGGAAAAAGCAATCGTTCACAGTCGATGCCCGTTCTTGTGCCAAAATCCGGGAATTCGTACCAATATTTCAGTGGTATTTATGAATTGGGGACAAATGTTCTTCGCACCAAATTTCCCCATTTCCAAATGTCGTACATCCCCCCCCTCCCCCTTCGGTACTGTGCCAGCGGCTCCTTCACTGCATCTGAGCGCCAACCTTCAATCCCCGGAAGGAGCCCAACGGAGCACGGCCCCCGCAGCCCCAGCCCCCGCCCCCGAAGACAGGGCAAAGGCAGCGCACCCCCCCTCCCCCCCGAGGCAGCACGCACCGGCCCCAAGGCCGACGCGAGCAGCGACCACCCGACGATGCAAAGGGAAAAACGCCGGGGCCCCGTACGACCGCCAACAAAGTGATGGGTGTCTCACAGGACAGGGGGGGGGGGGGGGTTTCGCAGGAGGACTTTCCCGCTTCCGTATTTCAAATTTGCTGCGGAATTTCCCCCGCAATTTTTTTCAGTGTGGCCGCCGATTTCGGGGGGGGGGGGGGGATCGCAATCGCAGGACCTTTTTCTTTCCAAAGCACTCAAGATTTTTGGGATGGGTGCGGAATGCCTCTCGTGCAGCAATCCCCCCCCCCCCTAGGGCTGCAGCAGCAGATTAAAATGCTCTGACAGATGCTGCATTCCCTTTGGTCATCAACCCGAAACAAGCAAACATTCTGCCAGTCGCCAGGGCCTTATGGGCAAAACACAGCCGCAGGACTACTCAAGGGACGAAATGTCACACAAGGGAGCGGTGCATCCCCAGTTCAGGTGAGCCGAGCGAAGGTGTGGCCGGGGCCCTGGGGAGACGGCCCCTGTGGAACACCGCCACCCTCCAAGAGCCACCCACTCGAACCCGCAGAAGTTCAAAGACGAGGGGGAAGGACAGACAATGCAAAACGCTGTGTGACATACGCACTGCACAAAGGCACTGTCTGAGCAAGAGCCAACTGCATCTCCGCTTTGTGGCACGTCATTGAGAGAGTTCTGTGGTGACTAAGCCGCTCACCGCTCGGATTGCAATGGATCTCACGCATTGCCGGCCTGAGGTGCGCAGAGTGGGGGGAGGGGGGGTTGGCACAAGGCGTTGGTGGTTGGCTGTGTTAGCCTGTGGCAGCGCCTGTTGGCCTCGCGCCTTTGAACCTTCTGCTATGACAAGCAGCCTTTGAACCTTCTGCTATGACAAGCAGGCATCCGTACTACTGCAGGCATCCGCACTGCCGCAGGCATCCACCTTCCTGGGTGGGAATCCAGAATGCAACTTCTGCCCATGGCGTCCTCCCCAGACGGCGTGATTAGTGCCCGGTATGCGGTCATCACGAAGACCCCAGGCTGGGAGGTGCTCACCACAACCAGCAACGTGAATGTCACACAAGACCATGGGTGCTAGCTCACCAATGTGTGACTTGCTGGAAGTGTGTTGCAGTAATATCTTTTGCGCTCTGCGCCATTCATGGCGAGCACGTTGCAGAAATATCTTCGCTCAGAGTATTCGCACTCTGTCCACGGCGGAGTATCTTCCATGCTGGCGACAGTGAGCAGCCTCGCCCACCAACACGCCCCACAAGAGTGCACGGCAGTGCCCGGTCCATCTTTAGGGACCGGGGGGGGGGGGGTAAAGGCTGAGGGGGTGTGCCAAAATTACCCCCATCGAATTTGTCCCCTGCCCCCCCCCCTGTGTACTGTGGGGATGCGTACGAAGGGGAACTAGCCCCAGTCCCGAACCCTTAGACTAACGGCGGGTGCTACGTGCATGGTCTACCACCGCCGCGTCAGCTCTGGCCATCATGCCATCAAACAGCATGCAACTAGCCCAGGACAGAATGGGATATGTGAGCCAATGAAAGCAATTGGCCAGAACCACCCACATCAAGCACACCGACACCAACAAGGAGCCCCCTTGAGCCAAGGATCCCCTCCTCAAGGGGAAGGAGGAAGGAGGGGGCAGGGTGCGACGAACCCACTCCCACTATCCCTCCCCCGCCCCCTCCTCTACCCCCTCCCAACACGCACCCCCGCCACCCAATGCCCCCCATGCAGGGCAGAAAGAATGGAGAGGGTGGAGAAGAAACTGGGCAGGGGAAAAGGGACAAACAAAGGGAGGTAACAGGACAGGGCAGACCACGCTCGCCGAAAACAGTGCAGAGCAAAGAAGGAGGACAACGAAAGGAAAAAAGGGAAACAATCATTGTGGTTGTTAGAGGCCCCTGTCAGGAAAGTTATCCTGCAGATGCACCCCCCAGCGCGCTCAAGTCAGTGCTGGAGTCGGCAAACCCAGCATGGACTCGGAGTGTGCACCTGGATGCACCTGGTCAACGGCAGGCCAAGAGCCCGTCTCTGGGACAGCCGACCCCGGAGTAGTCAAACAGGACTAGTCATCAAGGGGCTCTGTTGACACAACCAAAACACGTTCGGGCCCACAAAGGGTCACAATGAGCAGTGGCGAGAGGCCAATAGGCGCCGCCAAAGGCAAACAATCAGATACCGAGGCCTTGTGCCACCCCCCCCCCCCCCCCCGATGTATTTACTTGCCTCACCAGCCAATATCTTAGGCCGGGACCTTCCGACCTCAGCACGAAGATCCCCCCACCCGGTCGTGCACTAGGCTTATCTTGTACATCCGTCAGGCAGGGGTGCAAGGCAATGGGGGATGGCACGGACCAGATCCCCGTGCACGGGGTCCGGAGCAGCTACCCGGTGCTCCCTTCGCCGTGTGGAACAGCCCGGGGTCCCTGCCCCCACCCCCTGTGTAACGCACTGCCCCTGCGGCTGCGTTTGCTCGCATCCGGCGCTTCATGTTTCGCCGTTGCCACTTCGATTGCTGCGTCCACTCTCGTGTGCCGGCGCCGGCACGTCGCACGTGCAGCCCAACCAAAAGCGGGTGCTGATCCATTGAACTCGGCCCCCCCTAGCGCCGAGTGACACAGTCGCACACAATCCTTGGCGGACAAATTGAATTTTATGAAGGGAAACGATTTGTGGGCCATTTTTGGTGCGCAGACCCCCGCCCCCGCCCCTTTGCGCGCCAGCCCCCCGAGGTCCTGCACTGTGCACGTTCTGCAGAGGCTGAGGACGCCACTCCGGAGGATGGGCAGCCGCTCAAACGTCTGCGCGTGTCCGAGTGATCGCGCTTCGGCCAGCGGCCCATCGGAGAGTCCGTGGAGGCCGAGCGTTGGGGTCAGTGTGGCTCCGGCCGTGTCATATGGCGGGGGGGAGGGGGGGCTTTCGGGATGCCCATTTTTTTCCCTGTGACAAGCGCCGATGACAATGGCGCTGATGGTGTTCTATTGATCTGTTGTTGTTGTTTCCGCTGTAGCCTTTGCAGGCCAGAGTTCGGACACCACAACTCTCGTATCACGTAGCGGGGGTTGGGGGGGGGGGGGTAGCGGCTTCTTGCGGTTGGGAAAGCGGTTGGAGGACGGGTTCTGGGGAAAGCGGTTTGTGCGCTGGTGGCGGCGGAAAGCAGCGGTTGGGATCGGACAGTCTGTCACCTCGACGGGGGCGCAGGGCGACCCTCCCCCACTTGAAGCGCATGCGTGACCGTGACCGTGACTGTGCAAGAAATCCTGGGGACGCCACAAAACAATGTGGTTGTCGTTGACTTGGACTGGCAAGGCTCGTGTTGGGCGAGGATGCCGCGTATATTTGCGGGGCTGGGGGGCAGCGGGGGGTGGGCACCGGTACGTCAGGACCGTGGGAAATGATGCGGGGTAGCGGGTGCATCATGGAGCCCTGGTGCACAGTTGCATGCCCACGACATGCAGAGGGGGACCACCTCGGGTTTCGAACCCTCGACATTGGGCGTTCGGAGGTGCTCAACTGGCCGAGCAGATGTGTCTGTCGACACTCAGACTTGGGGAGAGTTGACTCGGTTTGCCCCCTTCGCACAGGGGAGCAGGTTCGAATCCTAGGGCAGGTCTGAACTGCAGGAGGACTGCACGGCGGGATACTTTCCTGCCTTCCATTCGTTCCCAAACTGGCGCCACGTGATGTGGACAGTGAGAAACACTTCCGTGAACGTGGGTTCGATTCCGGGGCTTTTGACCCGGATTTTGGCTCTGACGTCCACCGAGGCCCCGGCTTCACACTGCTCCTTTTACTTTTTGGCGGTTGGGTATCCCTCCGCGGGCGGCGCTGAGGGTTTGCGTATGGAGTGCACGGCTTGGCCTCACGGAAGGTGGCCATCCCACTGCTGAGATCCGCTGCACTCCTGCAGGAGGAACGGGCTGTTGATGGCACGGAGCACAGGCCTGGGCCTGCAAGTTGTTTGGACGGCTGGTTCATGAGGCTTGAGAGGGTACTCCTGATGAGTTGTGCAATGACCAGCCCCTCGCTTTGTCACCCTGAAACATGGTCCACCACTCGGGGGCCGGGGGGGGGGGGGGGGGCAAAGGCAAAGTAAGTGTGCCGGTCGGTACTTCCGGGGGGGGTCACGCAACGGTAGTGGCCGTTACGCAAGGGCAGGGGGTTCTGGACGGGTGTGGGGGGGTCGTCTGGTCACAGGACCCGTACGCCCAGGCTTTGGGTGATGAGGTCTGGGGATGAGGAGGATTGGCTTGTGCCCGGGAGGGGGGGGGGGGTCCACGGATGTCGATCGAAGGAGCGGGGGGGGGGGGGGGGTCAGGGACATGGACGTGTGTGAAAGGATCGATGTTTGGCCCCAACTGACTGCGTTTTTCTTTTGACCAGTGGCCCATTGAGTGCCGGCCACATTCGATGACGGTGTCTATTGGTACAGCTCCGAGGGTTGGGGATTTTTGTGAATGAAATTGACATCTACCGGGAGTGGCACCCCTTCTTTGGACAATCTGAGAAGGGGAGGGGGGGAGAGAACACTGAGGACGAGGGGCGCTTGAGGCTGCTCCTGAGGACCCGCAATGCCCAACCCCCTGATAAAGTGGGCTAAGCGAAATACGCACTCAGACCCCCCCCTATCCCTTAGGGGCTAAAACGATGGACACAATTTCTCCTTTCTTGGCTGCCTCCAGTCTGGAAAGGGGGAGGGGGGTATCTCTTTTCAGACAGCACCTCAAGTTCTGGTGGTCCTGCTTCCGATTAAATGGATTCATCTACTGTATCTTCTTTCACATCTGCATGAGAGTAATTGCCCACCGCAAACGGCAGGCCATGGTGCCCCCCCCCCCCACTCCCTCCTTTGTGCTATGTGATGCAACCGGATTAGACCAGACACAAATACCACCACTGTTTGCAGCACGGGTCGGAGGTGGGGGGGCCAGGCAGGGGTCGTGAATACCCGTATTTATAGCCCCGTCACCGCTCACCAGCAGTGTGTGGGGGAGGGGGGGTGGGGGGTTGGGAAAAGGACGTCCGTGACCCCGCAGGCGCAAGCCAATTGCCGGATGCCCCTGAAACAGGCACACCCCTGCCCTTTGGGGTTTGTTGCGTCGCGGTTCGCGACCTCCGCTGTTCGCTCATGGGGCCCAGACTGGGCCGGTCCGTCTTTGGTGATTGGGCTGTTGGGGCGGGGCGTCTGGGTCGAAGGGTGGCGGTCGTCAGCACTTTGTGCTGACAGGGCCCACGTGCCTGGGCCGGACGTCGACCTCTTCCCCACTTTTGCTCATGGCTGAGGGACGCTGACCTTTGGTAGCTCCCAATCAGCGAATGTATTGGAGAGGCAAGGCGGCGCTGAAAGAGTCACATGAGCCCACCCACGACCACTCCCCAGAGGACATGGCAGAATGCGCACTCGAGGCGCCGATGGTGTGTTCTTTGCCAAGAAACATCTGATGGTTCTTCAACCAGTGAAGATAATGGGATGGACCCAGACCCGCGGGTGCGGTTTCATGCGCAACGCGCAGACGATGTGCATTGCGATATGGAACGGCCAAGAGGAAGGTGGCTGTGGGGGTCATGCAATGCTGACCGTGAGTGCAGGGGTACTACTACAATGGGTGTGCTATGATTGACAGGGAGAGGGGAGGCACAGCAGCGGTCCCTTCCCCGCGTAACATCGAAGCGCTAGAATTGTTTGGACGTCTTGCGTGCCATCTGCCCACGCTCTCTGTGCTCTACCTGGTGCATTGGACCACCTGTGGCCAATTGGGAGGGACTGGCGATCGATAGCAAAACGAACTGTGAAGAAAGGTGATAGAAAGTCTGAGTCCCTTCATTCCCTTCCCTGCCACTCGGGCGAGGCGTCTGCCTAACTTCCAGCCTCGGAGACGTCACCTGCACTGTGCTGGTCGATCAAGACACCGACGTCTGTCAGAACAATGCAGCGGACCCCCCATTTCCCCCCCAAGTGGCTCTTTGGAAAAGGAGATTCCCCCGACGAAATGCAATGGACACCGTTTGTGTCGTCCCACGCCGCGCGCAAACAAAGCCCCGGTCAGAGCAACAGCAGGTGTCGTTTCCGTCACATTGTTGCTCTCGCGGGGGGGGTAGATGCTGAGAATGCAATGGACTTGTCGTTGTTCACTTCCGTGTCCGATTGGAAACGTCAGTGGGTGCACCACTGTGCAACCCACTTTGACGAAGGAACCCCATCCTCTCGAGACAAGCTCGCCTTGCTCTTGTGCTAAGGGCCATTTTCGCTGCCCCTTTGTTGTTGCTTGTTGCACCGTGTGCGATGCGAGTTGGCACGCGGCAGCCGATGAAGTACTTGTGGAGGGAACTGGTTCGTTGAGTTCCAGCCTCTCCATACGGTAGCCCCGTAACAATGACTGGTTGCCAGCGTGGGGGCACTCCTGGGCCTCATGCGATTGCCCAGAAGAAAGCAGCATGTGGGGATGCATTATGAGGCAGGCAGTGCGCCGCTTTGGCTTACTGTAGTGGAGTTCCATTTTGGGACCGCATTTTTTGTGAAATGGCAAAAGCATCTTTGCCATGAACACGGACCCAAGTGTTGGATATGGACGCACGGTTTCAAGATTTCAACCGCCTCGTTCTCTCCCGCATTGGCTCGTCCTGCCTGTCCGCCCCTTCTGCCCCCCGTGCTTCTTGTTGCACCACTTGAACAGTGGTACAGGTCCATATGCACATGTGCGATTCCAGTCCCACTCGCCTCAATGGGGCCCTGCCCTACCGCAGGATTCCCTTGCGTCGAGACTGTTGGGGACATGCCAAAGGGGGGCCTCAAGTAGGGGAGAAGGCCAGTCGCTGCAGGCTCAAGGGACACAGAATGGGAAGAGTAAAGGGGGGGAGGGGGCACAGCTGACCGACAATCACATGGACGTTGGACACAGATCTGGGGTATATTGAGGGCCAAGACTGCTCAGCAGTAGCACTTTGGACGTGATAAGCGCGTGGTTCGCTGCCTGCAGAGCCTCAAAGTTTGTGCAGTGATTAAATTCAATCATGGCCCAGGGGCAGGGGGAAAGCTAATCCTGCGGCGCGCAATTTGGCCAATTATCGTGGAACATGGGATCTTTTCCCCTTTTGTGAACTGCATTTTTGAATGGGGAGCCGTTATCGCAACATTTTTGTCCGTTTTGAGTGTTGTGCCTCGCCATTGTGCCCGTTTGACCTACTCCCTTCACCCGGAATTGAGGGAAATTAATGCGGTGCTGCCTACCCGACAGCTAATGACCCGTACCCTGCGGCGCCTGTGGCGCGCAGGAGGCGTTCCCAGGGGATTATCAAGCAATGCGCTGATGGAGCAATATCAACGGATGGGGCGCCAGAGAACACCTGACAACTGTCATCAGCGGTTGACGGCAGGTCCCGGGCAACACGCACGGAGGGCCAAAGCGCAGGATCATGGCAAAGCACCTCAGAGCCCTGCAAACCGTATCCGGCGGGCATCATGCGTGCCGTTGCGGCGTGCAGACCCGCTCTGATTTCCACTCGGAAAAGCATGCGACGAAAACGTGGCAGGTGACATAGTGCCCCGTGAAATGCCGGGTATCGATCGGGCACATAACACTCACGTGACATGACCTGTGCCATGAGAGAGTGCACCCAGGGCGGTCCTTAAGAACCCCATTTTTTCTTTTGTTAGAAACAGCCCCCAAGGACCGCCACCTGCCAACCGCCAACCGCCACCAACCGCCAACCACCAACCGCCAACCGCCACCAACCGCCAACCATTGCTCAATACCCTTTCGGTGGTCTTGTGTCTTCCCCATGTCTTGACCATGAAGCAGAGAGCGTCCCCGTGAACATTCGTTTCTCTTGGCGTTACGAACCCTTTTCTTTTTGTTTTAAGGACAGCCCTGCCTGCGCCACACCTGACATTCCATGACACAGCCCGCATTCCGCATTCCGTCACACGCTCGCTCAATTCAGGTGTGACTCTTTTTTTTTTCTCAGACCACAGCCGCTCGCGGAGGCCCTCCAACCGCAACAGCCAGCCCGCACCGCCACACCCCTTGTCCTCCCCCGGCGATGCCCGCGTCCGTCCAGGCCTTCGTGTTCTCCGCCTTCTTCTTCGAGAAGGCCCTGAACGAGGTGGGCACCCCCATCCTGCCCACGCTGCTGGCGGGCCTGGGGCTGCCGGAGCTGTACACCGGCGTCCTCTTCGCCGCGAAGCCCGTCTTCGGCATCGGCGGCAACACGTTGGCCGGGCCCATCGTGGACCGCCACAGGCCCGAGCACGTGCTCCTGTGGGCCATCGCCGGCCTCACGCTCTCCACGTCCGCGTTCGGCTTCACCCTCTTCCTGCAGCACCGCCCCGTACTGATCGCCTTCCTCCTCATGTTTTTCCGCTGCACATCAGGTCCCGCTCGTGAACCTTCTGCCGGCCTCTGCCCCCCCGCCACGACCCTCTTCCCGCAGCCCACGAGGCTCGACAGAAAGAGGGCGCGGAGTCCCCGCGGGTGTCGGTGACCACACGGGCCGGAAGGGACCCCCGCCCCCCCCCACACGCCTTCGGAGGTCGAGATGGCCTCGGGAGGGGACTCCGTGTCCGACGGTGATGGTTTTTCTACGGATGTCAGTGGCGGAGCACGGGAGCGGGCACGGGGATAGCGGCGGAACTTCTCGGGATGGGACGCGGACTAGAGGACGGAGGTGAGTGCGCCGCGAGGGCGGAAGGGCAGAAGGGCAATCAAGAGTACTCCTGACGAGGCCCCAAACCCACGATTCTGACCTGAGACCCGATCGGTGGGGGCGCCAGAGGCGCCTGTCGGACTCTAAGAACGATGTGGGCCGGCGCCGAACGGCGCTTGCTGGGCCGCTTGAACAACGTGTTGCGGCCCCGCCGCATTGCGACCTGCCGTACCGTTGAGAATGCCCGAGTGAGGCTAGAGGGTGAGGACCAGCGTCGCTCTATGGCCAAGCAACGCCCATGTCCAAGCCACATGAGGCATTGTTGCCGTCACCGTGGACTTCGGCGGTGCATTCTTCAAGTGGCCCCCCTGTGTGCCATGTGTGCTGGCTGATGCCTTGGTCTGGAGAGGCATGATCCTCATACCTTGTGCCAAGGAGGCTGATCCGGGCATGATGGCCTTCGTCGCATACCCCTTGGGGAAGGGGGGTATTTTGTCCCTTCGTTCTCAGAGTAGTATACCACGTCTTTCCGCATGTGCCATGCACAGCGTAGCGCGTAAGCGACACCCTTGTCCAAGCAACACCAGGCGTTGGGTCCGTCAATTTCTGGTCGTATTTTTGCGTTCCGGCCACGGCGAAGCGCGCTCACCGGAAGGCACTGGAGACATCTCTCCACATCAGCTGTCCGATGCTGGGGAGAGGGCTTGGGGTGGAGGCCATCAAGGCTGGAAGAGGGGACGTGAATGGGCCCTTGGTCCCCCGCACCCCCCGCCCCCTTTGTCCAAACAGCGGCAAATAAAAAACAAGTTTACCTAAACTCCGTCTCCAGCTTCGGGCCTCTTGAGGGACTTTCATTTTTTCCCCGAGGACAATTTTTCTGATGTGGGTGTGTGGGGCGGGGGGGCGGAGGGGGCTGGACGGTGGGACCGCGGCTGGCCGGCCTCTCCCCCCCCTCCCCCCCTCCCGGGGTCCGTAATCCATGGCCGTTGGTGCTGTCCCACCGCCTGGCGGGAGGGCTGCGTGCAAAAGGACGCCCTGCAGCACGCCATTCCATTGGCCCCTCTTGATGCCTCCCATGCCCCGATGATGGCGCCGCCGAGAAGTCTGTGACCGGGCCCTCCGGAGCCAGGCACCGACCGGATGCCAGGCCTGTACGCCCCCTCCAACCCCCATCCTCCATGATACGCGACAGTCGACAGTCACGTGGGTGGGTGGGGGGGGAGGCAGGGGCGCAGACTCAGGCGGACAGTGTTTGTGCATTTCGGGTCAGGTGCGGGGTGGCAGAGGCGCGGCACGGACGGGGGCGGTCGGTGCCAATACGCAGAGCGGCGAAGGATTTGGTGAATGATAACTGGTTTCCCATGGCAGTCGCAGAAGTGCTGAAGTGGTCTTTCCTCATGTGTAGTGTACCCGTGGCATTCAACGGGGTGCAGACACGAGTGGTGGTTGATGCACCAGGAAAGTCCTCCAGGAAATAACAGCAACCATCCACTGTTTCTCCTGAGCAAATTTTTGCCAACCCCGCATAATGTGTTCGCTCATTTTTAAGAAATGGCACGGGTAGCGCCAGAATTTGTAGATTCAGATGGAATCCCCCCCCCCCCCCCGGTAAACCCTCCACGACACCCCACAAATTTCATCAATCCTCCACAAACCTCCACAACACTACAGGGGGGGGGGGTTCATGGCACTCCAATTTCGTGTGGGAAATTTCGCGTTCCAAATTTGACCGCGAAATCACCTCGAAGAGAGGTTGTTAGATCAAGCGCAGGCGCGGGCGTCATATACCCCCCTTTTTGGGGGTCATTCGCGTAGCATACCCCAAGGCATGATATTTGATGTCCAACCCCTTGTAAAATCATTATTTTGCCCAATAAGAGCATCCCCCAATGGATTTTTTGATTTTGAGGCCTCTACCCCCTAAAACTGGATATCACTTTTTTGAGGGGGGGTGGGGGGGGGGGTGGGTGGGTGGGGGGGGGGGGGGGTCAAAAGTTTTTGCTTAATAGGCTACAAGCAGTGAGAACGCTCGGCGCTTGTAATACGGTCAGCGGTCCAATGGTAACGCAGCCGCTTCCGGATGTGCAGGCGTCGGTTCGAACCCTAGTCTGCCAAATTTTAGCGCCGCCGCCGGCGGCGGCGCCAAAGTGGGCAGACTGGGGTTCGCACCGCCGATCACACGGATGCCGGCCGGCTGCGTTACCACTCGGCCACTACCTGGATTCCAGCAAAGGGCCTCCGTGCTGCTTGGGGCCGTATCTGCTACTGACAAAAAACCCAAACTGTGTGTATCTGTCTGACTGCCTGCTTGCTGGCTCAGGGACTGATTGGCTGACTGTCAACCTCTCTTCGAGGTGCACTGCCGAAGGCAATAGAATTTCCCATGCGAAATTCCGGGTTCCCCGCGAATTTCTCGCACACCAGCAGTACACACTGTGGACTGTGGCGGGGGGCTCCGCGAAATTTCCCACAGCGAAATTTACCACCGCGAATTTGACTTGGCGCAAAATCCCCCCCCCCCTACACAACCCTCTGCGTCTTCATCAAACCCGACTCGCACCCCCCGTCAATCCCCTCTTCTTGCCGTGTACGCTTTTGAACGACTCCTCCAGGGCTCGTATCCGCTTTCGTCATGAGCTCTGGCATGGCACTTGTCGCGCGCACCCACGGCCCCCAAGACAGGCCCATGGCCATCAGCAACGTCCTGATTGGCGTGGGTGCCGGGGTCGTGACCGCCGGCGCCGTGGGCGGCTTCCTGGCCTCGTTGTTCGGGCCTAGCAGCCCGTACCACATCTTCGCCCTCTGCCTTTTGCTGGACGCGGCGCTCTTCGTGTGCTTCGTGGACGTCGAGAGGTACGAGCACGGCATCGGCAAGACAATCGACGAGCCCGGCAGCAAGAAAGCCGACATATCCTTCAGCGAGTTCTGGTACCCGACCGCATCCCTGTCACCATATCACCATCCCTGCCCCCACACACCTCTCAGACACCTGCCAGGGCAGTCACGTGTGTGTCAGCACCTCCGAGGGATCGGGGGGTGGGGGGCTCTGAAGGGCCCGAGATGACGATTACGAAACTTCTTTGTCCATCTTTTGGTAACGGGTAAATTTTGGCGCCAACGCCCCCGAATAGTTTTTTTGGGCCAAAAGTGGTCCAAAATCTCGAAAAAAAATTCTTTTAAAAAAATGTCATGAGGCTCATCGAAATTGATCAGCGGAATGTGCTCAGCGCGGAGATGCATGTTCTCGTGGCCAAAAATCACTTTTTTTTTCAAGGGTCAAAAATGGTGAAATTTGGCCAAAATTGGCCGGCCGCATTTTGTCATCGTCGTTTGGTTATTTGGGGGGGACCACACCGGCCACACCGACCACACCGGGAGGGGAAGGCAACCCAAACCTAAGTAAGGGGGTCGCCCCTGCGGGGGGTTGGCAGCCGGCTACGCGGTTGTCCATTGGGCAGCGACCTAAAACATGTACTGCCCGCAAGTAGCTAAGTTCTGTCACCAAGGCCTAGTGCAGGGGCCTTGGGCACGCTTATGAGACACAGCGTCCAAACCATTGGTGGTCACTGCACACGACCAACCAGGGGGTGGACTCACACGAGTCCCTAGCTCCGAGGCGTGGACAGCCCGGAGTGAAGTCCTCAAACGGGGAGCCCCTCGGCAGCCCAGAAAGCAAAAGAGCAACAACGCAACACATTCACCCCAGAACAACCCCAACAAACACCAGTGACAGGTCAGTTTGTAGATTTGGAGACATGTGCAAAAGTGCCTGGTGCCCCTTGCACCACCCAACTGCGAGTGGGACAACCCAACAGCCACAATGGGATGCAGGGAGCGACATGCTACCCCCCTGGCGCCGCAGACCAGAAGCAGTGAGCATGCCAGCAGAAAAAGAAAGAGCCCGAAACTGGGAGGAACGCATGCAGCAAAACAGCTGGGCACAAGGCCGCCCTACACACGGCAGGGAGACGAGCCCCAACAGGACACACAACAAGACACAAGGGAACCATGAGGTGCGAGCACTGCAGCAACCACCAAATGCAGCGCACGCCGAGCGAGCCATCAGCAAACACCCCCCCTCCCTCTACAAGGTGCCCACGTACTCCACAAGGGCGGGGGCTGCGCCCCGCGCTCCGGGAGGTGCCCGCCACAGGGGTGGCAACAGGGCCGTGAACAGCCAACCGGGCACGGGGCAGTCCATGTTGTATGGAGATGTGAAATCCTCGTATGGGGGGGCAGGCGGGTGGGACAGGAGGGGGTGCGCGACATGGGCACCCAGCAGCGCCACCAGACAGGGGGAGGAGCAACACAGACACACAGAACGCGGGAGCCACACCAGGAGGGACAAGGGCGGGCACAGCAGACAAGGAGGAGGGGCACAGCAAGGCGGGAGAGGCAACCGGAACAGCGGGAACAGAGAACCAGAATGGAGCGGATGGCAGAGCGTGCGCATGGGAGGCAGCGACAATAAAGGGGATGGCTTGGCCAGCCAACCCCGTCGCTACCGGGTGCCAGGGCAACCCCTGCTCAACCGGCATCAGGTGGGGGGTGTCTCCCGCAGCCCAGATGGGCTGTTTGCGCAACAGGAGTGGGAGCCCATCAGGGGCAGACCAACCGTGAGGGGGAAAAGGACATATGGTGGACGGCCGGGACAGCGTGTGGAGGAACAGGGCACCTGGGCCGCACAGAAACACAGCGAGGCAGGCTATGGACGGCCTGTGGACAGAGGTGTGTGGACAGCAAAAACAGTCAAACGACCCCGGCAACAACAAGCACATCCTCAATACGCCAACTATTGGGCGCCACTGACACGCAAACGGCACACCATGCCACATTCAGCACAGTCCCAACACGCCAACTACTGGGCTCCGCGAACGCGGAAACGACACCAGCAGGAGCACCGGCCGCAGCGGGCGACAGAAAGTAGCGACCCGACGCAACATGCGAAGGGAAGAACGGGTGACCGTCCAGGGCCCCGTAAAGGAGCAACAACCCGACGGAATGTCACACAGGGGGGGGGGGCACCCCGCCCCCACTATATT